>OY787617.1:11302766-11902766 GCA_963678935.1 Umbilicus rupestris
TGAGACTGGAAGCACTGTTTGATTCACTAAAACAATTTGAGATGAAGCTACTAGAAGAAGCTCCACCATCTCATGTGAAATTTGATTACGCTGCTGATCTCGAGTTATAGCTTCTGGAGTTACAACTTCTGCTGTAACACTCTCTGTGTCTTCCTGCGTAATTTGTTCTTCTAACGAATAAGAAAGACAAAAATAATTTCTTCACCCAGTTCGGCAACTTGCCTACGTCTGGGGAGGATCACACTCTAATCCTGAAGATTTGACTATCACAGTTTAAAGTACAAAGGACTCTAAACTCTACTTCTCACCTAGCTGAAATCTTTTGCTCAGTCTAACCCCCCAGACTAGCTAGTAGTCTGATCATATAGACTCTCTTCGTGCTAAGTACATCATTCCAGTAAAGAATAGCCACAGACCCAACAGTCAGACTTAACTTACCTTATTACAATGTGCAGTACACGGAATGCTTCAGCACACTCTATATCAGAGTTACTGTAACTTCTGTCGACAACATATCTAGCACACTATGCCATGCAGTTAGACTCTCTCTCTGAGTTCTTCCAACTCAGATGATGCTCCCCCTAGATCAGTGACGTTTGCGGTACAGACTAAACTTCCACAATTCATGTAGCACCTAGCCTAAGTCTCTCCGTGCACTTCAAGACACTTTCCCATTCTACTCTAGCTTCAGGTCAAAACGGGTAGCTGTAGCAGAATCTGTCTTTTGCCCAGTTTGCCTCAGCTTGGTTGCTTTATCTCGCCCATTATTCAGATTGTGCTCTGATGGAGCGTATTTATATGCTCCATTGAGTTGTTTATTCCCATAATTTTATTATATTTTGCGTGAGATCGATTAGTGTTTTTGTATCGCAGGTGTGTTCAAGATCGCATTAGATTTTATTGCATGTTTGGAGCATTCATTCAAGTTCAAAAGTCAACAACGGTCATCAGAAGTCAGCAGTCAACAACAGTCAACAGCTGCTGAACCGAAGACCTGCTGGTTCAACTAGAACCGATTCATTCAAGTCCCAAACCCTAAATTGAAAGTACATTTGACAAAGAGGAGGCACGACCAGAGCGGAGACTGCTTAGAGAGAGGAAGGAGAAGAAGCTGCTTCTGTTCGTGGTGGTCGCCAGAGTTACTGTTCATCACTGTTACTGTTCATCTGTTTACTATTAATCATGTTACTGTTTATCTGTTACTATTCACTGCTGGAAAATACTATTTACGCTATTTTCTTATTAGTTCAGTTTCGTGTTCTTAACCCATAGTAGTAGTCTAAACCCAATTTGTATTGCATTCGATGGATGTTATGATTAGCTAAACCTTTTATTAGTTTGGAGTTTACATTGTAACACTTGGTTTGAGATCAACGAACACTTGATTTGAGTCAGTAATTTACTGCCTTTGTATGAATTGAATGCATGGTTATCAATTTAGTGGAGCTTAGCAGTTAAGCTAGGTTGATATTGTATTATGCTAGACTGAATTGCATTGTTAGCTAAGCTTAGCGGTGTAACTAATTTGTGGTCTCGGTCGAGTAACTATTGAACCTGTTCGAGAACTTAGCGGTTAAGAATAGGTAGAATATCGGAGCCGACATATCTTTAGCGGGAATGTTGGACTGGGGCAGTATTCATTAGTTTATACATGTTGTTTGATAAATGATAACTAGTTGCAGTGTATCCCCTGAACTGATTTCTTTCCACTTGATAGACTCTCATCATTGATAATTGTTGTTTTGTTTTCCTCACACTACCATTAGAACTTTTGATCACTTGCTCTCTTTGGGTTCGACCCTGCTTACCATTTGCTAAGTGTTAACAGGTCTTATAAATATAAATTTGAGGCGCACGACGACGTGCTATCAATTTTTGACACCATTGCTGGAGAGAGCAACACTTGAGATAGAGTTTGAATAAGGTAGTCTTTTGTGTTTTTGAGTTTTGTGAACAGTGTCACCGGTGAGGCGGTGAATAGTGCCGCCGGAGTACGATCGGCGATTGGAAGACCTTTTTTTGAGCGTAATGGGCCAGCGGTCCTAAGGGTCGGTTCTTTTGAGCTTAAGTCAGTTACTTAAATACTTATTTTAACTTAACTTAATTTAACTTAACTTAAGTGACCTTAACTTAACTTAACTTAAGTAGTTAAATTACTATTCATCACCACAACCAACCACCACAAAAACACACCACCACCACCACCACATTAATCGACCACCACAACTCATCACCACTACCACCATCACAACCCACCACCACCACCACCACCACAACCCACCACCACATAACCCACAACCAAATAACCTTCCATCGCCACCGCCACAACCCACGACCACCCACCGCAACCCATCACCACCACCACCACCACCACAACCCAACACAGACACCACCACCATCACAACAACAACCCACCACCACCCACCGCAACCCACCACAACCCAACACCACCACCACCACCATCACAACAACAACCCATCACCACCCACCGCAACCCACCACAACCCATCACCACCACCACCATCACAACCCACTACAACAACTCACCACCACCACCACAACTCATCAACACCACCACAACCCAACACCACCGCCATCACAACAACTCACCACCGCAACCCACCGCAACCCACCACAACCCATCACCACCACCACCACCACCGCAACCCATCACCACCACCACCACCACAACTCATCATCACCACCACAACCCAACACCACCGCCATCACCACAACTCACCACCACCACCACAAACCAACACCACCACCACCACCATCACAACAACAACCCACCGCAACCCATCACCACCACCACCACCACCACCATCACAACCCACTACAACAGCTCACCACCACCACCACAACTCATCATCACCACCACAACCCAACACCACCGCCATCACAACAATGCACCACCACCACCACAACCCAACACCACCACCATCACAACAACAACCCACCGCAACCCACTACAACCCATCACCACCACCACCACAACAACCCATCACCACCTCCACCACCACAACTCATCATCACCACCACAACCCAACACCACCGCCATCACCACAACTCACAACCACCACCACAACCCAACACCACCCACCGCAACCCACCACAACCAATCACCACCACCACCATCACAACCCACTACAACAACTCACCACCACCACCACAACTCATCATCACCACCACAACCCAACACCACCGCCATCACAACAACTCACCACCACCACCACAACCTAACACCACCACCATCACAACAACAACCCACCGCAACCCACCACAACCCATCACCACCACCACCACCACAACTCATCATCACCACCACAACCCAACACCACCGCCATCACCACAACTCACCAACACCACCACAACCCAACACCACCACCACCACCATCACAACAACAACCCACCACCACCCACCGCAACACACCACAACTTATCACCACCACCACCATCACAACCCACTACAACAACTCACCACAACCACCACAACTCATCATCACCACCAAAACCCAACACCACCGCCATCACAACAACTCACCACCGCCACCACAACCAAACACCACCACCATCACAACAACAACCCAACATCGCCGCCACCACCGCCACCACAACAACCCACCACCACCATCACCACCACCACCGCCACAACTCACCACCCCCACCACAACCTCTTAGTGAATAGTGGTGGTGATGATGAATAGTGGTGGTGGTGGTGAATATTGGTGGTTATGAATAGTGGTGGTGATGGTTAATAGTGACTATGATGAATAGTGACGGTGATGAATACTGGTGGTGGTGATGAATAGTGGTGGTGGTGGTGAATAGTAGTGATGATGAATAGTGGTGGTTGTGATGAATAGTGGCGGTGATGAATAGTGGTGGTGGTGATGATGGTGATGAATAGTGGTGGTGGTGGTAATGAAAGACATGCAGGAATGTACTTAACTTAACTTAACTTGAGTGTACTTAACTTAACCTAACTAAACTTAACTTAACTTAAGTACTTAAAATTTAAGCTCAAAAGAACAGGGCCTTAAGTCATGGCTTTGCCATATGTCGAGTCCGAGATCATTTACTATTTTATTTTGAATTGCTTAGGTGTTTAATTTGCATTTTGGCTTTGCTTTGCACTTGTTTGTTTGCATTCTACTTGGCTTTCTAGTATGTCTCATGCAGGAAGTGTCCATGGTGATCATGTACCTGACCCAAACAACAATCCAGTACCCCCTCCCCAGTGATAACCCCCTTTCTATGATGAACTAGAGAGAATCTTTAATCAAAGACAAAGGCAAGCTCATTATCATAGAGGTGAAATGATGGAAGAACAAGATGATTATGATTATCCACATTCATATGCACCTCAACCTCAACCTCATGCACGTGGAAGGAATAGGCAACCAACAATGAGGGAGCTCTCAGCCCTAACATTCAACAACCAACCATGGTGTATAAACATTGATCCAGATGAGGATGATTTTTAAGTAAAGACTTTAGTAGTCCATCATCTTCCCAAATTTGGAGGATTTCCAGAAGAAGTTGCAGCAAGACATTTAAAAGAGTTCAATGGAATATGTCAGACCTTTAGGCCATATGCTGCCCCTGAAGAGAGGTTCAAGTTAAAAGATTTTCCCTTAAGTTTCACTGACCTTGCCAAAACATGGTTTCTTTCTTTGCCTTCAGGAAGTATCAGAACTTGGGAGCAAATGCAGAGAAAGTTTCTCGACAAATATTATCCCCCTGTCAAAGCTGCCCAAGTGAGGAGAGAGCTGTCCACCATTAAAAAAGGGCCAAGTGAATCAATGTATGATTATATGGAAAGATTTGGTGCCTTGGAACAAAGTTGCCGCAATTTGGGTGTTCCAGAGAAGATGATTGTAGAATAGTTATTGGATGGATTGAGGCCCTTGGAAAGGATGTTGTTGGATGCAGTAGCTGGTGGCACTGTTTTGAATTTGTCACCTGGTGATGTGCGAGTGCTAATTAATGAGACCGCTGAGAGTGCTCGGTTTAGAGAAGAGACCAGTAGAAGATATGATACCAGCCGAGCAAAGAGTGTCTCACAAATGGGTTCCAATACAAATTGGATGGCCAATGAAATCCAAGAGCTCATGCAGATGGTGCAAAAGCTGATGGTTGGGCAAGTCAGTGGAGTTCTAGCTTGTGGACTTTGTGGTGCTGCAAGCCACAAAACGGATGAGTGTCCAAGCCTACATGAAGAAGAGGCAGTTGAGGTCAATGCTATGGGAGGATTCCAGCAGTTCAACAATAGGCAAGCACCAAGGCAATTTGGACTTGCAGCAAATGGTTTCAGCTGGAGAAATGAAGGAGGATTGCAAAACCAGCAAGGACAGAATCAGAATCAAAACCAAAACCAAGCCCAACCTTACCGCCCTCCTCATTTTCAACAGCACGAGCGACAAAATTGTAATTCTTATGATCAGCAGCCAAGGCACAATTACAACCAAGCTGGCCCAAGTAATGTGAATTACAATCAATCTGGCCCAAGCAATGTCAACTTAGGAAAGCCAATCGAAGAATTGGTTAAGGAATTGGCAATGAGTATGCAAAATAATCAAGCAAAAACCGATAGCACCCTAGCCAAGCTGTTAAGACAAGTGTCCCAATTGGCAGCCTCAGTTTCCGAGTTGAGGAATGATAAGGGAAAATTGCCCTCACAAACAATTCCTAACCCAAGAGAAAATGTCAGTGCGATAACTTTGAGAAGTGGCTAGAAGCTTCAAGGGGAGAAGACCACCAGCAATCTCGGCACTGACCCAGCGAGCACCGAAGAGGCTGGAGACAATGTAGAACTTTCGGTACAGTTTTTTTAGAAAATAAGTTCTAACCCTCCTCTTCCATTTCCTTATGCAGTTATCCAAATCCAAGAACGATCCAGCCATGGATCAGGAGCTGTTAGAGCTATTCAGCAAGGTGGAGATAACAATTCCACTCCTCGACGCAATCAAGCAGATTCCCAAATATGCCAAGTTCCTTAAGTATTTGTGCACCACTCGAAGAGGAGGATCCAGACCTGAGCAAGTAAGTTTCAAGCTTAACATCTCAGCCATTCTTCAGGGCAAAGTTGCACAAAAGTGCATGGATCCAGGTACCTTACAATATCTTGCATAATTAATAAGGTTCAAGTGTATAACTGTATATTGGATTTGGGTGCTTCCATTAATGTCTTACCTTACTCATTGTATCGAGTATTGTAAATCGGTCCTCTTAGACCCACTGATTTGATCATTCAGCTGGCAGATAGGTCATATACCAAGCCCGAAGGTATAATTGTTGATGTGCTAGTGCATGTAGGGAATTTTGTATTCCTTGCAGATTTTTATGTGATGAAGATGGAGGGAGAAGTAGACACTTCCCCAATCCTGCTAGGGAGACCGTTTATGGTGACAGCAAGAACAAAAATTGATACACATAAGGGTGATCTTTCTATGGAGGTAGACGAGGAAGTCATTAAATTCAATATCTACGAGTCTATGCGATTCCCTCCTGACTTTGCAGGAACACATGCCTTGGACACCATTGAAGATGCGGCGCTCATATAATGTGGAGAAGACATACCGGAGCTAAACATCGAAGAAGTTGGTGCTGGACAGTCCACATATGATGCTGCCAGGTATGAGGTTAATGCAATTCAATTGCGCAATGAAACAAAACTTGTCCCATTTGTTGTGCAGGCCCCTAAGATTCAATTAAAACCTCTATCAGAGCACTTGAAGTACATGTTCCTAGGAGATGATGAGACGCTGCCAGTTATCATCAAGAGTGGACTAGAAACAGATCAAGTGGTCAGATTGGCACGCGTGCTAAGAGAGCATAAATCAACGATAGGCTGGACATTGGCTGACATTCAAGGAATCAATCCAGCAATATGTATGCATCAGATTCTATTAGAGGAAGGAGCAAAACTAGTGAGACAACCTCAGCGGCGTCTGAATCCTATAATGATGGAGGTTGTCCAAAAAGAAGTGCAGAAGCTCCTGGATGCCGGTGTGATCTACCCAATGTCAGACAGTCAATGGGTGAGCCCGGTGCATGTAGTGCCAAAGAAGACCGGAATAACTGTGGAGATGAATGACAAAGGAGAGCAAGTACCCAACAGAGTGTAGAATCGCTGGCGAATGTGCATCGATTATAGAAAACTTAATGCAGCCACACGCTCATTTCCCGCTGCCATTCATTGATCAAATGCTAGACAAACTTGCAGGTCAACCATCCTTTTGTTTTCTTGATGGATTTTCAAGTTATAACCAGATTCCCATTGTGGCTGAGGATCAGGAGAAGACAACATTCACGTGCCCCTTCGGTACATTTGCATTCAGGCGCATGTCCTTCGGATTATGTAATGCCCCAGGTACTTTCCAACGTGTAGTCATGAGCATATTTTGAGATTTGTTGAGTGATTGTGTTGAAGTATTCTTGGATGATTTCACTGTTTATGGAGATACTTTTGATGAATGCTTGCATAATTTAGATAGAGTGCTCACGCGTTGCATTAAGATGAACTTGGTATTGAATTATGAGAAGTGTCATTTTATGGTCACACATGGTATTGTCCTAGGACATATTGTTTCTGAGAAAGGCATTAGAGTAGATAGAGCAAAAATTGATATAATTGCTGGATTGCCTTTCCCTACTGACCCGCGTGCTATCAAGTCTTTCCAAGCACACGCAGGCTTTTATTGCAGGTTCGTCAAAGACTTCTCGAAGATTGCATTGCCATTGTCTCGGCTGCTACAAAAGGATGTTCCATTTGATTTTAATGATCAGTGCAAAGGAGCTTTTGAAGAGCTCAAGGCAGCCTTGATGAGTGCACCAATTATGCAAGCACCAGATTGGACACAATCTTTCGAGATCATGTGTGATGCTAGTGACTATGCTGTGGGTGCAATGCTTGGGCAAAGGAGCGATAAGAAACCAATGGTCATCCATTATGCGTCTAGGACTCTAGACGTCGCCCAGAAAAATTATTCCACCACTGAAAAGGAGCTTTTGGCCGCTGTCTTTGCACTTGAAAAATTTTGGTCTTACATACTTGGTTCTAAAGTTGTTGTTTTTTCTGATCATACAACCATTAAGTACTTGATAACCAAGAAGGAGTGCAAGCCGCGGCTGATTAGATGGATCCTTCTTCTTCAGGAGTTTGACATGGAGATCATAGATAAGAAGGGGATTGAGAACACGGTGGCTGACCACTTGAGCAAAATAGTCCATGAGGAAGAGGCGCTGCCCATAGTTGAGACATCTCCCGATGAGCATTTGTTCGCTGTGAATGAGAAGGCACCATGGTATGCCAACATTGTTAACTATCTGGTGGGAGGTAAATTCCCTTTACCCTTCACTAGAGCTCAAAGGTTTAAACTCAAGCATGATTCTAAGTATTAGGATGATCCTTGTTTGTGGAAGATAGGGGCTGATTAGATAGTTAGACGTTGTGTGCCCGATATTGAGATCCCATATGTTCTTTTTGTCATGAACATGCTTGTGGCGTACATTTTGGTCCCAAAAGAACTGCTAGGAAATTGCTTGATAGTGGATTTTTTTGGCCCCATTTATTTAGAGATGCTCATAACCATTATAAGAATTGTGATAGGTGCCAAAGAGTAGGGAACATTTCAGTTAGGTGTTTGATATTTGGGGCATAGACTTTATGAGACCATTTCCTTCTTCTTTTGGTTATCTGTATATATTGGTTGCTATTGATTATGTTTCAAAGTGGGTAGAGGCTAAGGCCACCAGAGTGGAAAGACTGTTGTGGATTTCTTAAATACTAACATCTTTTGTAGATATGGAGTCCCCCAGACAAATGGCCAAGGTGAGAAATCCAACATGGAGATTAAATCCATTCTCGAGAAGATGGTTAAGCCTTCAAGGAAGGACTGGTCCACACGGTTAGATGAGGCATTGTGGGCTTACCGGACAGCCTTCAAGACACCTATTGAGACCTCTCCTTTCAGGCTTGTTTATGGCAAGGCCAGCCACTTGCCGGTTGAGGTAGAGCATAAAGCCTATTGTGCAATTAAATCGTGTAACTTTGATTTGGCTAGTGCAGATAGTGAACGGAGGCCGCAATTGAATGAGCTAGAGGAGCTGCGTTTGGAGGCTTATTGAAATACGCAGCGCCTCTGATAGACAGATTTGTGAACAAGCAGTTGCTACAGCACACTCTTGTTCACCAGTAAACTGCTTCAGCAAGAATGAACAAGGAAAGATATTTGTTCACGCAGTTCGGCCAATTGCCTACTGATCGCGGGTCGTTGTGCGCGTCAAATTAATTCCTTCCTCTTCCACTAGTACAGCGGTTAAGTAAGGGTCGATCTCCACAGGGAGCAAGTAGTTCAGTTCTAGCCAATGACCTACACTTACGAAGATTGGGGTGTGAGTGATTGGGTTGCGCAGTGCGCAAGTAAACAGTTGTAAAACGCAGGGAAATGCACCAGACGTGCTCAGGCAGTAGAGATTAAATACTATGACTATGAGAAGTATCGGCGCAGACAATCCTCTATGAGTGCATTCCTTATCATCGACTCTAAATGTTTATAGCTTGATTTTACTTAAGTTAGTGTCCGGTCAAGGCTTCCTAACATGTGCGCATGTTCCGATCAAAGTTCATGTGCTATTAATTCTTGCACTAGACCTAAACAACTACGGATCCGATCAAGGTAGTAATTGCCTATCCTAGCGCGTTACTCCTAGTTGGCAACGTCAGGATATTCAACTAGTTTAACAGACAACAACAAGCGACAAGAGTAAGATTGCGATTCAAGGCTTCCCCTACTCATGCAACAAGCTGCCAGTAATGTGCACAGAATTAATATAAGCAAGCAAGCTATGCATTAAGCGCAAGTCTCAAAGGAAATACTCATAGATTCATGTCCAACCGATACTAAGCGTTTAGCTAGACATGCTAGTGATAAATATCATAGAATAGTAAAATAAGGTCTAATGTATCTGAGAAACAAGTAGCAAACAGTGCGTGCAGTATGTCTCTCGGCTGGCGCAGTCGGCTGGCGCAAGTCCTCTCAACAAGTCCGTGTGTTTTCCAGTTTGCCGCTCTCTCGCTCTCTCGTGGCCCTCTGATGTGGGGTGTTGCCTTTCTGTGTGTCTCCTGATTGATTGATTCTAGTCTCTCAAACCCTAGACCTCCTCCCTTTTATATACTGCTCGAGAGGTCCATCCTTGGCAACTTCCAAATCTGGTCATGTCAGGATTAGGAAATACTGGACTCCGCGCCTGGCGCACGGCGTATTGCTTAGCGCATTGGTCGGCGCAACTCTGCTGTGTCTCGCCATTTCTTCTGTTTGCGCCGATAGCTCCGCAGGCTGTGTGCTGTGCATCCTAAACGCTGCCTGTTAGCGCGTATCCGGCTTAGACCCTCGTTTTGCCCTGAAATACAAAAACACTGGAAACCAGTAATCTTGTACACAAAATAATGCAAACAAGCATAGGGTTATGATCTAAATAATGCGTATAAATAGGCTCTATCACCTACGTCTGGGGAGGACTATTCTCAGTCCTCAATCCATTAATCTCAAAGGTTTCCAATACACACTGTTACAACTCCACGCAACCTATGCTACTCAACCTTAGGTGGATCCTCGAACACAATCAGAACAGGCTCTGACTTGTGTTTGCACACCCTCTTCTGATATCTATCTAGAATAGCTACAGTTATTTCGAACTTAGCCTATTCTAAACAATACTCAGATTCTGCAGGGTTGCTATAGCATCTGCTGTAGCACACAGCTAATGCTCAAATTGTCCTCATCGCTCTGAAGCCTTCCGCTGAGCCGTTCGAACGATTCCACGAGCGCTGCACACTTTGGAATACTCCCCCTCACTTAGTGACCTCCTGTCACTAGCGAGCACTACCGCCCAGACACTCGACCGAGTCACTCACCCGTCAGTTCTTCTGTGGCTGCCCTTGATCAACCAACAAGCACTCTCTGCTCTGAATTGGCTTCCAGATCAAGCTTGGATCAGACTACGCAAGTCCTGATCACCTTCTGCTTCTGTCACCACAGCTCTGCGCTCACGCTCTGCTCTTGGTGATAATTGAAGATCTCGTTCGCACACCAAATATACTCTCTCGGAATTCTGTGTGTGTTCTCACTCTCTGCGCTCTTCTTCGATCAACTTCCTTGCTCTGAAGGGTCTTCTTTATATAGGAGCACCCACTTGCATCATTATCAGGATTTAGAAATTTCCCTAGTAATATCAATATCTCCTAATTTTTAGGAGATTAGATTTGATTTAAGATTCAAATCTCCCACAATCAAGTCTCCTTCTTCAGATAGGAATCTCCACTGGAATATTCTCTACAGCAACTTAGAAACTCCTCTGATGCTCTTAGACGGACTGCCACTCCCTATTTCCAAAGACCCAGGTTGCTGCTGCTCGGACAGACGCTACAGCTCTTCTGAACAAGCTCTTGCTATAGCTTCCTCCTGCTATAGCTGCTCCTTGTTCACTGGTCTTGTTCACGTATGCTGCTGGACTGCTACTATAGCAGCATCTTGTTCACGTGTGCTGGTTTTGTCAAACACTGCCATACTGCATCATCAATTATGAGAGCCAATCAGACTACAAAGGGCGGACTAAGGTTTACCATGACAAGTTCATTCTTAGACGATCATTCGACATTGGGAAGAAGGTATTATTATTTACATCTAGACTTAGACTAATGCCTGGCAAGTTGCGTTCCCGTTGGACAAGTCCCTACACTGTTGTGAAGATTTTCAACCATGGAGCTCTAGAGCTTGAGAAGCCAAGTACCGGCGAGAAGTTTGTGGTGAATGGCAGCGTGTCAAACACTACCATAGAGAGGAAATTCCATGTGATGAGGTGTTCCCGTTGGCCGACCAGGCATGTGCTAAAAATGAGAGGTATCGTCTAGCCAAAGACGTAAAACAAAGGCGCTTTGCGGGAGGTTATTTTCATTCTTAGTTGGCGTCTTCTAGTGAGTTAAGCGCCCCAAGGCAACATTAGTTCTGGTCCAGCTTCACACTTTAAGCGACCTAATGTATGCATGGGGCGCGCTGCTAATGTATGCTTGGAGCGCGCCACAATCTGATTTTTATGGTTTTTTGTAGTCATGTTATTTGTTTGTTTCTTTTGTTGAATCTTGCATGAGCTTCCTTCCCTTAGATTATACCATGAGGACATGGTTCGATTCAAGTGTGGGGTGGGAAGTTAGTTTGCTATGTTCATCATGTTTCCCTTCGCTTTAGCTTGCATTAGTTAGTAGTTAGAACATTTTAGTTTTTTTTTTGATGTAGCTGCTGAGTTGCTGCCATGTTTATGATGATATATGCTGCTGAACTCATGAGACGAGACATTATGCTACGATGTAAATGCTGATGTTATGAGATGATGTCTATTCTATGGAGTTTTGACATGTATGCTTTGCATTGGTTCCGAAATATTGTGATGCTTGCGCTTTAATGTTGTATGTTCTTTTGAGCTGAGATATTTCAGGGTGTGGAGTTGATAGAAATGTCCTAGAGGGACTTGACATTCATTCGAAGGCTCAAAGGATTAGTCGCGTAGCACACTGAATTTGTGGAGGTTGGCGCTTCGAGTTATGAGGGGTGACTCCATCGTTGCAGTGTTATGCAGTGGTGGGACGGGAAAAGAAACCATCCTATCTCTAGTCCGAGTAACCGAAAATGGGTGGGTAACCCCCATCCTACCTCGCGCTGAAAGGGCAATGATGAGAAAAAGCGGGACGCGTTCCTTATGTTGCCATCCGAAGGCTATGATTGGAATAGTTCAAATTGGAGAGCAAAGCTAAAAAAAGACGAGCATTTCACATTCAAAAGCTCGGAAAAGGAAAAAAAATTCAGATTTACAAGATGTGAAAAGAGGAGAGCAATCGAGAACCAAAAGCTATTAGGAGCTGTCCTACACGAAAAGAAAAACAAGTTGACCTCCTCGTAACTCGGATTCTTCATGTGCCAGAGAAAGCAAATTCATTGTGAAGGCGTGGCTATGAAGTTGAATCAAAGATTGGAGTCATGAGTCTAAAGAGGACTAGCTCCTAGCCATCCATTAAATCCCATCTCGATCCTTATTGATCATTATTAGAGGATGAATGTGAGCATCTGTTGATGAACTAATTAGGGATGACTTCTTGAACGAAGTCAGTGTTTATTCTTTGGCATGATAGAGATGATTTGAGTGCTTGCTATCTTGTTATTGTTCGGGGACGAACAAGAATAAGTGTGGAGTAGTTTGATGGAGCATATTTATAGGCTCCATTGAGTTGTTTATTCCCATAGTTTTATTACATTTAGGGAAAATGTGTTCAAGATCGCATTGGATTTTATTGCATATTTAGAGCATTCATTCAAGATCAAGAAGTCAACATCGGTCAACAAAAATCAGCAGTCAATAGAAGTCAACAGCGGTCAACAACTACTGAACCGAAGACCTGCTGGTTTAACCAGAACCGGTTCATTTTGAAATTTGCAGCGCCTCTGAGTTACTAATAGTGTTCAAGCAGTTGCCAACTCTTTGTTTAGCCGGATTTGATGCAACAAGAAACAAAATAGTGAACAGAGATTTGTTCACCCAGTTCGGCCAATTGCCTACGTCTGGGGAGGACTATACTCTAGTCGTCAATCCACTAGTTTCCAGGGTACTTCGTACAACACAGCATCGACTCCTCGACAAGCTATGCTACCTGACCTCTACTAGCACTTTGCACACAATCAGAACACCCTCTGATTTGTGATTCACTCACCTACGCACTTGAGTTAAATTAGAATAGTTACTCCTCTGATCACACAGCCTCAGCCTATTCTAATTAATACAATGTCTCCATAGGTTTGCTATAGCACACCCTTGTGTAACTAGCTTGTACAGGTTCTATCCGCTTTGCTCCAAAGCCTTCCGCTAAGCCGCTCAAACTCTGTCGTGAGTGCTCCTCAGTGACCGTCTGTCACTAGCGAGAACAGGTCTTCTGCAGATTGTCATAGTTCCTCCACTCGACAACTCTCCTGTCGCCTTCCTTGATTCAGCCAACAAGCACGGTCTCCTCTGAATTGGCTTTCCCCGATCAGGCTCTGATCAGACTCTACAAGTCTTCGATCAGACTCTACACTTAACCACTCAGCTTCGCTCACACGCTCTGCTCACAGTGGTGATCTAATTCTCCACACAGCTCTTTGAATTTGGTCTTCTATGAATATCACTCTTCTCTCTTTCTATAGAAACTCTGCTCTGCCAAAATTAGGAACCCTCAAAGATCTCAAGATCTTATATCCTAATTTTTAAGAGATTTGATTTCCCAAACAAATCTTCAAGTTTGTGGTAAGCAATCTTCATTGGAGATATTCTTGGAATATTTAGAAGCCTCCCGTTGCACTGTTACGTCATATCTGGGTAGATTCGTCTTCAGTCAAAAACTGCTGCCAAGCTGCTACAGCTCCTGCTGTAGCACCTGCTTATTCGCTGGGCTTGTACACTTTGGCATGATTTGTCAATTGAATGCCATTTGCATTATCAATCTCCCCCTTGGCATTTTTGACAAAACCTAATGACCACTGGTGCCTTGAGCTGGTCCTTCCGCGGTGGCAGACTTCCCTCTGTCTCCACCTTCTCTCTCTCTCCCCCTTTATGTTATAAATGGCCAAGGGGGAGTTCTCGAACTAGCTAGGAAGATGGGACACAGAGATCCAGAGATGATCTCAGTGCTTCAAATCTTACTGCATCCAGAGGTTTGGTGAAAATGTCGGCTAGCAGCTTGTCAGTTACAATATGCTCTAGGACGATGATCTTCTTCTCTACCAGTTCCCTGGTGAAATGGTGCCTTATGTCAATGTGTTTGGTTCTTGAGTGTTGCACTGGATTCTTGGAGATGCTGTTAGCCCTCATGTTGTCACAGTGGTGAACCATTTTGCTTTGACTCATCCCATATTCAGTCAACATCTGCTTCATCCATACCATCTGAGCACAGCAACTTCCTGCTGCAATGTACTCTGCCTCGGCTGTGGAAAGGGAGATGTTGTTTTATTGTTTGCTGAACCAAGATACCAGGTTATTCCCCAGGAAGAAACAGCCTCCAGATGTGCTCTTCCTATCTTCTGTGCATCCTGCCCAATCTGCATCACTAAATCCTACTAGGTTTGCATTAGTGTCTTTGGTGTACCAGAGCCCATAGTTCAGGGTCCCTCTAATATACCAAATGATTCTCTTCACCAGTTGCATGTGGCTCTCCTTGAGGCAGGCTTGGAACCGAGCGCAGACTCTCACTGAGTATGAGATATTAGGACGACTGGCTGTAAGGTACAACAGGCTACCAACCATGATTCGGTAGGTAGCTTGATTCACTTCAACTCCAAGTTCATCTTTGGCAGCTTTGATTTGGATGGCAGCTGGTGTACGTTTGTGACTTGCATTATCTAGCTAGAACTTCTTTATCAGGTTCTGGCAATATTTTCTTTGTGAAATGAAGATCCCGTCATGCTTTTGGCTTACTTCTAGACCTAGAAAGTAGGTTAGTTCTCCTACCATGCTCAACTGGAATTCATTCTTCATGTGATCCACGAATTGCTTTACCAACTGCTGAGATCTGGAGCCAAAAACAATGTCATCAACATAAATTTGTGCAATGATCAGATCTGACCTGGTTCTTTTTATGAAGAGAGTCTTGTCAGCTCCTCCTCTTTCATATCCGTGTTTCTCCAGAAAGACGGTCAATCTATCATACCTAGCTCTAGGAGCCTACTTCAACCCATACAGGGCCTTCTTAAGCTTGTACACATGCTCAGGATGATGAGGATCTTCAAATCCTTTGGGTTGTCCCACATATACCTCCTCTGAAAGATCATCATACATGAATGCACTCTTGCCATCCATCTGGTAGAGTTTGAATCCGTGATCATATCTCCAAGATATTCGTCATAGCTGATACTCCGGTAATCTCTGATTCCTTGATCTTCGAGATATGATTTTCGAGAAAATTCCTTCGGATGATGCTCAGTGCAGACTTCAGCACATGTTGCAACAACTCGTGTTGCATCTTCTGTCTTCAGTAACTATCGGCTGTCCAATTTGTCTAACATACTTGAACTACTACTTGCTCAAAAACATGCCATACAAACTAAGGGACTAACAATCTCCCCCTTGGCAGTTTTTGGCAAGATACAACATTTCTACGCTATCATAGTTGTTCAAGATAAGATGCAAAGATAACAAACTACTACTCTACTACTCCCTCCAACAACCAGAATATTCTCCCCCTAAATTGCCACAAATTCGGCAAGGAGATGCAAAAGTTTAACAGAATTCAAAAGTTTAACAGAGTTCAACAAGGTTCTTCAAAGGACAAGAGTTTAGAGCTTACCAGCGTCATCTTCTTCCGGAGCTAGCTGATGGTGATAACAAAGGTCAATGAGCATTTGGACAATTTTCCTTATGCGACGATTCTGGCTTTCCACAGATTCAATCAGCGCCATTCTCTCCGCCTCTAGGAGATCAATCATTCGTCCAACCTTGCTCTTTCCAATAATAGCAAATGATGAACTCCCTTCCTCAGCAAGTGTTCCAACAGCTACTGAAGTCGGATGTTCACCAGTTGGCAAAGGAATATCCAGAACGTTCTTCCCTTTGAACAACTTGTGATCACTTACAAGGGCTTCTGGACTGCTGGAGAGCTTGAGGCCGCCTTTCTTCAACTCTGGGCATTGACCAATAGCAAGTTCATAGATTAATGAAGGAAACCCAATATTTAGATTTACCCCTATGAAGATAGCGTGCTCTGCTATTTGATCAAAAATCACTTTTCCTAGGCTGACTTACTTTTCTTCTCTAATAGCTTCTAGCAGAAGGGCATAACCTTTGCTGATTCTGGTGACATGTATGGATGTCCACCAATTATGCTGACTCACCGCATGAATTACAACATGATTTGCAGACAGCACCCCAGAGGTTAGCTTTGCAGACCATCCGAATAATGATCCCCCAGTCAGTTTTCTGGCTACAGCATCCCAATTAACAGACTCCTCAAATTTAACCTCAACAGCTTCTTCAGCATCAATGTCATAGAATTTGTTAATAATCCCTGGCGTGATTTTGATTAGGCTCCCCCTAACCCATACGTGTCCATACTCCGAGCTAGTCTCATCACTAAATTCTTCACTCAAATTGGCAATCACTTCTCTCACCACAGATTCATTGAATCTCTTTGCCTTTTTCAGAGACTGATACAACCCTGTTCTTTTGAATAGCTCCACCATGAACTTTGAAGAAAATCTATCTTCATTCAGTACTCTTTCTGACACCAAGCACCTTTTCTGCACGTTTCTCCAGCGATCAGCTCTTGGTTTATTCACAAACCACACCTGGCTTCTCATTACCCCGAATGGTTTAGCTGATTTTGATCTTTTGCTTGGTGGGGCAACTGCAAGGCTTCTTTCTTTCCTCTTTTGCCTGCTGGGTCCAAGCTGGTTGACAGGTCCAGGTTCTTTCACAAGTGCAGGCTGCTCGACCTCTGCATCTGGTGCTTCTTCTTCCAGAGGGACTAATCTGTGTTCAGATGACTCTATCTCCTCTATTTCGACTTCTTTGGATGGATCTCTCCTTTGGAAACATCCTCCCCAAAAGACTGAGCTGGGGCATCAACCTCAGCTGATCTCTTCTCTCCTTCCTCCTTAGATACTGACTTAAGACTCTCAAGATAAGTTTCAATAGCATCTACTCCCCCTGCAGAACTATCTTCAGATATATCCTCCATAACTATCTTACCAGGTTCCTAAACAACCCCTTCTGTGGCTGCTTTGTTCACGGTCGATTCCACGACCGTTACCCCAATATCCTCAACAACGGGATCAACAGATGCCTCAACATCTTTCTCAATATTAACAGAAATAGGAATTACCTCAGTAGGAGGAACAGCAGATCCAGCTTGTTCAACATCCTCTGCCCCCTTAATCAGTAGCTCCTGTTCGGCTACTTCACGCCTCAGTTGATTTGCCCTTTCCCTGGCAGCGGAATCCTTTCTTCATAAGCTTTCTTCTCAGCCTCAACTCTGGCCATCTCCGCAGCAAGTGTGTCAGTCTTCTCCTTTGCTATCAACTCAACCTCAAACCTCTTTTCTTTAATTTTCTTCTGGGTCTCAGCAACCGTCTCGGCCTTCCTTTTCTTTTCTGTTTTCCTCCTCTTTTCACCTTCATCCACAATCTTCTTAGATCCTGTTCTTTTGGATTTTAAGGCAAGAGGTTCGCCTCTGGCTTGTTCTTGAGTTTCAGATTCTTCGCCAGACTTCTCGACAGGCATTGCTTTCTTGGAGGTCGTCTTTCTGCCTGCTTTCTTTGACGGTTGAGCTTTGCGACTCAACTTTGAACGACGCTCTGGTTTGTCGGATTTTGAAGGCGGCACTACAGTGAGAGGGACGAGTGGGTCATGTTCGGTAGACCCTGTAGTCGCATGCGATGCCCCAGAACCTCTCGCTGGAGAAGCTTCTCGAGAGTTCACCATACTGAGTTTGCGGACATGATCGAATGAGAGCCAAGTGCAAACGAGAAATTTTCAAACAAGTAGTTTCTAGGGTTTCTTTTGAGACAGTACCAAATTTCTCGAAATTGAAGCAGTTTCCAAAATAGAACTCCAGTATCCCATTCTTCCCGCTTCAAATATTTTGGCCCAGATTCGGCCCAAATCTGATTCTTTTAGAATTTATCCAATAGATTTGAAACATCACATAGACAGACAATGTTATGACATTAGCTGAAGGACTTTTATTACATTGTCTTATTGAGTCTCTGGTAGCCCAAACTATGCTTCCTCCCTTATTGAAGGACTACCAGAGATGTTATGATCAAGTTTCGATCACGCATAGTCCCAGCTCAGATCTCAATGTTTCGTACTGTTGTGTGCTTAAAGCCATTGTAAAAATGTCTGCCTTCTGGCTATTAGTCTGAACATGTGTCAGGGTAAGCTCCTTCTTTTCTACGAGTTCACGAATATAGTGGTGCCTGATCTCTATATGCTTCGTCCATGTGTGCTGGACTGGATTCTCTGATATGCTGATGGCACTCATGTTGTTGCAGTACAATGTCATGACATCTTGTTCAACACCATATTCCTCCAACATGTGCTTCATCCACATCATCTGCTGAGCACTGCTACCGGCTGCTATATATTCTGCAACGGCAGTTGATAAGGAGATGTTGTTCTGTTTTTTACTGAACCAAGAGACAAGGTTATTTCCAACATAAAAGCATCCTCTAGAAGTGCTTTTTCTATCGTCTGCATTTCCTGCCCAATCTGCATCACAATTTCCTACAATGATGGATGTTGTGTCTTTAGTGTACAAGAGTCCAAGTTCAGTTGTACCTGAAACATACCGTATAATTCTCTTCACCTGAGATACATGACTCTCCTTGGGATTAGCTTGGTAATGAGCACACACTCCCACTGCATAAGCAATGTCTGGTCTGGTAGCTGTCAGGTAGAGTAGACTCCCAATCATGCTTCTATATAGTGCTTGATCAACATTTGTTCCAGCATCATCTTTAGTCATCTTCTGATTTGTGGCAGCAGAAGTACGCTTGTGACTTGCCTTTTCCATGTTAAACTTCTTCACCAGGTTCTTTGCGTAATTGCTCTGTGTGACGAATAAGCCATCTTTCTTTTGAGATACCTGAAAACCCAAAAAATAAGTTAGTTCCTCAACTAGGCTCATTTGGAACTCGTTCTGCATCTGTTCCACGAACCGCTTCACCATCTTGGTAGATGTGGATCCAAATACTATGTCATCGACATATATCTGGGCCACAATAAAATCAGACCCTGTCCTTTTAATGAACAGCGTTGTGTCAACTCCTCCTCGCTCATAGCCTTGTTGGAGCAGAAACTGCGTCAAACGCTCATACCAAGCTCTTGGCGCCTGCTTGAGACCATACAACGCTTTCTTTAATTGGTACACATGGTCTGGCTGGTGTGAGTCAATGAACCCTTTAGGTTGTGCTACATACACCTCTTCCTGTAGCACTCCATTCAGAAAAGCACACTTCACATCCATCTCATGTAGTGTGAAACCAAAGAAGCAAGCTAGGGCCATCAGAATTCTAACGGCTTCTAGGCGAGCCACTGGTGCAAACGTTTCTTCGAAGTCAACCCCGTCAATCTATGAGTAACCTTGTGCCACCAACCTTGCTTTGTTCCTAGTGATGTTCCCTTTGTCGTCAGTTTTGTTTTTTTAACACCCACTTTGTGCCAATTACGTTCACATCAACATGTCGTGGAACCAATTCCTAGACATCATTCCTGACAAACTCTCCAAGTTCCTCCTGCATAGCCACAACCTATAATTCATCGGCTATAGCATCCTGTACTCTTTTAGCCTCGATGGTAGATACAAAGCAAGCGAAGCCCATCATCTCTTTGTAATTCTTCTTAATTCCTCGAGTGACCATACGTTCCTTTGGACTCCCAATCACATTAGTCAAGGGATGATGTTTCTGAACATGTCATGAAGGAATTGTCTCGATCTCCTCTTCTGCATCAGTACTGTCCTCAACATGTTGCTCAGCAACTGGTGGCTGTGAGTCCTCCTCTGTTACTTGCTGGATTTTTATCCGTTTTCTGTGGGATCCAACCTTCTGCATCATCAGGGGTATTAGGCTCTTCATCATCGATTACAACATTGGATGAATCCATAACGGTCTTCGTTCTTTTATTGTAGACTCTGTAGGCATGACTGTTATGGGAGTATCCTAGGAAAATCCCTTCGTCACTCCTAGCATCCAGTTTCTGCTTATATTCTCTGTCATATAAGATATATCACATGGAGCCAAATACATGAAAATATTTCACAATGGATTTCTTACCATTCCAGATCTCGTAGCATGTTTTGTCAGTACTCCCCCGCAGTGTTACACGGTTAAGTATGTGACAAGCCGTGCTAAGAGCTTCTGGCCAGAAATGCAGTGCTACATCTTTTGCTCGTAACGTTGTTCTTCCCATTTCCACAATTGATCTATTCTTCCGTTCAACAACTCCATTCTGTTGCGGGGTCAATGGTGAGGAGAACTGATGCAATACCTTCTTGCTTGCAGAAATCTTCAAAAGACTGATTCTGGAATTCTCTGCCATCTTCGAATGAACACAAGAGGTAGATCTTTTTCACGCTATAATCTTTTTACACCGATCCCCTCTACTTGAAATGGTCCAACAAGGTCAACATGTAGTAGCTCAAGAATCTGCTTTGTATTTATCTGGGTGGTTGCTGGGTGATTGGCTCTGGTCTGCTTACCAATCTGACAACCTTTGCAGACTCTGTTCTCTTCTCCTTTGATGGCTGGGAGCCCTCTTATTAGCTTTCTGTTAGACAACTTCTTCAAAGCTTTTAGATTCAGGTGCCCCAACCTTCTGTGCCACAAATTCATCTCACATGTTTTGGTAAGTAGACAATATGCACTCGAGACAGTTCCTGCAACATCTAATAAATAACAGTTGTTAGTAGATTGACTACCACACATCACGCAGTTCCCTATCAGCATTGAGAACTCTGCACGAGTTTCTGGTGAACTTAACATCACAAAAGTCATCACATATCTGGCTGATACTGATCAGATTTGCCTGAAGTCTCTTAACATAGAGAACATTTGTTAGACTGGATAATCCAGGTAGTTCAAGAACACCTGCTCCAACAACTTTTCCTTTTCCACCATCTCCAAATGTCACTGATCTTCCTTCTAGTGCCGTTAGGTGTTTAAGGAATGCTGCATTTCCGGTCATGTGTGCTGAACATCCGCTATCGAAATACCACATGTCTTTGTTCAAGTTGATTAACGAGCTATAGGCAACGAAACATACCTCCTTTGCATGTCTTTTTTTGTCTCCATTTTTGAGTCATGTGTGTCTCAGTACGTCTATACTCAGCTAGGAACTTTCGGCATTTTCTCTGTATATGTCCTTGAGTAGGACAATAATGACAGATTCTAGTATCTTTAGTTCATAGAGTGTTGTAGCGGTTTCTGTAGATACGGCTGTCACTTCCATTCAACATTTCTCCTCTGACAAATTGTATTTTGCCTATGCTGCTTCCAGATGTGCTTCCAAGGCCAGGCCGCCCAGTTCCATACCTTTGAGCACCAAGGATCTCGTTCAGATTTTTTTTGTTCTATAGTTCATCATTCTTACTCTCTTTCTCAGATTGTCCAACTCCTGCTTGGTCTTACTATGATCACAAATTTCCTTACTCAGTTTGATCTTTGTTGCAGCAAGAGTTTCATCAAGATATTTCTTCCGCTCCTTCAGTTGTTAGACATTTCTACTGAGTTTTTCATTTGTCTTTGCAACCACCTTCCACTTGTCATACATATTCCTCAGATTTCTTCTTAAGGTTTCTTCATTTATTTCTTCTTCATCACTGGAGTCAGAGTCACTATTCAGACCAGTCTCCTCACCTTGTTCCTCAACATCTGCAACATCCTCAGTCATAGTTGTCAGTGTAACAAAGTTGCTCTAATTTTCTCCAGCATCACTGTCTTCAAACTCATCATCGCTGTAGGTCGCCACCATGGCTTTCTTCTTCATCAGAGTGTTAGGACAATACCGTTGTATGTGACCGTATCCTTGACAGGCTCTGCACTGAATTTCTTCATTTGGATTTTGATCATTCTCCCTTCGTTTCCCCTTTTGAAACCTGTCATCTTTCCTTCCAGGGTTTCTTTGATATCACTCTGCTCCTCCTTCTTCCTTTGATATCCCTGCTCACCACGGGTTTGTAGTTGGATCTTTTCCTGTCTATCCTTTCATGAACTTTCCAAACTGTTTAGCCATCATGGCTATTTAATCATCATTTATTTCACCGTCAAACTTTGTTTCAGCATTTGTTACAGCAGCCTTTAGGACAATTCCTCTAGTCTTCTTTTCTGCTAATTTTCTGCTGTTTATCTTCATCTCATAGACTCTGAGAGACCCCATGAGAGAATCCAATTTCATTTTTTCCAAGTCTGCTGTTTCCTCAATGGCGGTGACTTTGACATCAAACTTCTGAGGAAGTGACCTAAGAACCTTTTCAACTTGTTCAATTTCTGAGACATACTTTCCAAGAATCCCCATTTCATTTACTATATCCATTAGGCGGTTGTTGAAGTCTGCTATGGTCTCATCATCTTTCATCACCAGTTGTTCGTAGCTAAGCCTCATCATCTGCATTCTGGTTTTCTTTACCTTAGTATCTCCTTCAAAGTTGGTTTCCAGAATGTTCCACGCAACTTTTGCTGTTTCAACACCAACAATCATTTTATAGTTCCGCTTGTCCACTGCAGCAATGATAGCATATAAAGCTTGACTATTTCCCTGAAATAGTTTCTTCTCCTCTTCAGTCCAGTCTTTCTCTGGCTTTGATACTTTAACACCAAGATTATTTGCTGCTCCTAATGGTGCAACCCAGACTTCAACAATGGCCTTCCAGGCATACTCATTTACTGACCTGATGTATGCTTTCATCTTTAATTTCCAGTAGCCGAAATCATCTTCCTCCAAGCAGGGAGGTCTCCCCATGTCTCTTCTACTCATTTTGTATTTCCTCTGATCTCACCCTGTGTGTCAGATGTCTGCTCTGATACCACTTGAAGTTCTAGTGCGGACGTTAGAACTTGTCCCAGCTGTTGTTATAACAACACCAAAGGAAACTCGTTAGGAATGTTTGACTATTTCGAGTGAAAGTAAGTACTGAAAAGTAAATACGAGACACAGGAATTTGGTAACCCACTTCAAGACAATGTGTCCCTACTATGGTGGGGGGTTCTCCTAACCTCAACAAGCAGCAATCCACTATTTTACGATCGAAACACGAAGTACAAACTTGCAAGATTCTCTCTTCAAGTCCTTCTACCACCGACTCGTCTGGATGCGCACTGAGTTCCCCTCAGCGTAGAGATCCCTCTCTATCGCTTGTCTCAGCAGCTCCATTCTCCCGAACAGCTGCTTGTCCACTCAACGTCCTCCCGGATGTCTGGACAGATTAGTTCTGCAACAGTGTTTGTTAGACGTGTTGCCTCAGTAAGACCTCGTGGTTCTCGTGCTTTGTGTGATGGCTTCCTCCGATCTCCAATGAGTGCACTCAAAACATGTAACTTGTTCTCTCTGGTATATTACTATAAAGCCAGAGAGCTGCTTGAATATTTTTCTCGACAATGGACTACAATTCCAGTCCACTTCTTTTAAAGTCAACGCCAATCTCCCAAAAGATCTTATCCAAATATTTAATCATAATATTTGTCGATCTAATTTGACGATCTTATTGTGTTGCCATGCCAGGTAATTGAGAATCAGTGATCATATCTCCAAGATATTCGTCATAGCTGATACTCCGGTAATCTCTGATTCCTTGATCTTCGAGATATGATTTTCGAGAAGATTCCTTCGGATGATGCTCAGCGCAAACTTCAGTACATGTTGCAACAACTCGTGTTGCATCTTCTATCTTCAGTAACTGTCAGCTATACTAGTCTAATTTGTCTAACAGACTTGAACAACTATTTGCTCAAAAACATGCCATACAAACTAAGGGACTAAATAGTTCTTCTTCAACATTTGCTACAACATACTCTTGTGCAACTTCTTATTCCTGTTCTGCTTTAGAGGGCCAACTTCTGTGTTTGAGTCTTCATCTTCGTAGTTGGTGGATGCCTCTTTGATAGAGCCTAGTTATATGCGCTATTTAGATCTAAACACTGTGCTTGTTTGCATTATTTTGTGTACTAGATTACTGGTTTTCGGTATTTTTGTATTTCAGAATAAAATAGGAGCATAAGTCAGATGTGCGCTAACGGACGTTTTTAGAGCCCAATGCACGACCTGCGGTGCTAGCAGCACAAAAGGAGATAGCTGATTCGGACTACAGTGCGCAAACCGACTGCGCGAAGCAAGTAGCGCAATCCGCGTGCGCAGGATGGCAGAGTTTCTAAATATTGATCTCCTAGATTTGGGAAGTTGCTAAAAGTCTCTCGGGCCAAATCTAAGCATTCCTTAGGCTTCAATACCACTATATAAGAGGAGGGAAGCTAGGGTTTGGAGGGGAGAGAGAGCAGATAGAGAGAAGGACACACAGCAGCAAAAACACACGAGCTACTCCAGCCCGGATTCTGCGCGAACCACCTGCGCCAGCCGAGAATAGCAATCCGCACTTGTGCCGACCTGCTACTTTTCTCTTGCTGCTTTAGTTTTAATAACTATTATTATGGTGTTTGTTTCTAGCATGTCTAGCTAAACACTTTGTATCGGTTGGGCATGATTCTATGAAGTATTTCCTTTGAGACTTGTGCTTAATGCTTAGTTCGTCTACTTATATTAATTCTATGCATATGGGTGATAATTAGTTGTGCGAATAGGAGAAGCCTTGAAACGCAATCTTATTCTAACTGCTCGTTATTGTATGTTAAACTAGTTGATAGCTTGACGGTGACAACTAGGAGTAACGCACTATGATAATCAGCTGCTACTGTGATAGGATTCGTAGCTGCTTAGACTAGTTTCAGGAATTAATAGCTCATGGACTTTGATCGGAACATGCGCGCACGTTAGGAAGCCTTGATCGGACACTAACTTAAGTAGAACTGCACTATAGATGTCTAGAGTCGATGATAAGGGATACATTCATAGAGGATTGTCTGTACCAATACTTTTCATAATCATAGTACCTAAAATCTATAGCCAGCGCACGTATCGTGCAATTCTGTTTTCACTACTGTTCATTCGCGCACCTGCGCAACCAAATCACTCACAACCCCAATTTCGTAAGTTGTAGGTTGCTAGCTAGGACGAGTCTGCACGCTCCTTGTGGGATCGACCCTGACTTAGCCGCTATACTAAGTGGAGAAGGAAGGATTAATTTGACGCGTACAACGACCCGCGATATACTAAGTGGAGAAGGAAGGATTAATTAGATCACGTCTTCAACATCATTAATGACTACATTAATGGATTCCATTACCGTTTCGGTTTTCTTGTTGTAGACACGATATGCCTGACTGTTGACTGAGTAGCCCAAAAATATTCCAGCGTCACTTTTCTGATCAAGCTTCTTTATGTACTCTCGGTCCCTCAGAATGTGACAGTCACTCCCCAAATATGTGAAAATATTTAACCGTGGGCTTCTTCTGATTCCAAAGCTCATAGCACGTCTGGTTTGTTTCTTTTCGTATGGAGACTCTGTTGATAATATAGCAGGCTGTGTTCATTGTTTCAGCCCAAAACCTCAGGAGAACCTTCTTTGCATGGATCATGACCCGGGCCATTTCTTGTATTGTTCGATTCTTCCGCTCCACCGCACCATTCCGTTGAGGATTAATTGGAGAAGAATACTGATGAGTGATTCCACGTTTGCTGCAGAAACTGTCCATGGCTTCATTCTCGAATTCCCTCCCATGATCGCTTCTAATGGCAGTGATTATGAGGTTCTTTTCTTGCTCTAACCGAGATACTAGGGTAATTATCACTCTCACAGTGTCTGATTTTTCCCTGATGAAGTCAACCCATGTATATCTAGTCTAATCATCAACACACACAAATGCGTACCTCTTTCTTCCATAGCTTTCCACTTCCATTGGTCCCATCAAGTTCATGTGTAACAGTTGTAGAGGTCTGATTGTGTTGATGTTGCCAATTCTGGATGAGATATCTTTTTCTTTTTTCCTAACTGGCATTGTCCACAAATGGTGCTCTGCTCGCCTTTGATCACTGGAACTCCTTTGACTATCCTTCAACTGCTCGCCCATTCTTCTTTGTTAGAGATTCATTTCTTCTGTGTTGGTTAGCATGCATGATGGCAAAGGGGTTGCTGTACCAAACTTGAGAAGATAGTAGTTGTTCTTTGATTTGATTCCCTACATTATGCACACTCCAGTCTCGTTAAAAACCTGACAAGAGTTTTGAGTGAATTTTACCTGAAGTGTACCATCACATAGCTGACTGATGCTTATGAGATTTGCTTTCAATCAATCTACTAGCATTAGATTTGTTAACATGGGCAGCCCTTTGACTGCCAGAGTTCCTTTTCTCAGAACTCTTCCCTTCAAACCCTTTCCGAACTTTACCAGTTGTTCTGAGCAGGATGTTATGTTCTTCAGAAAAGTTCTCTCTCCAGTCATATGCCCATAGCAACCACTGTCAAAATGCGCTAAGCTTTCTTCACTTGATGACCTTGAGGTGCTCACAAGAGCATAGTCCATAAATCTTTCTTGTCTCTACGATTCGGGGGCTGTAGCTATTTTCAGGAATCTGATGATAGACGGGCAGACTCTTTTAATGTGTCCCTTGTGACCACATGCATAGCATCTTCGATTTCTATTTCTTGGATTTATTCCAGATTTCTGATGGTGGTACAGGGGTTGTTATAGCAACTTCTTGATCATATTTCCTTGTACTCCTTTTTTAGTTTGATTGACCAATTTTCTGATTGTTCTGGATCTGACAATGTTGCATTCATCTTTGCTGTTGTCAGTATCATCGTCACTCCAATTGACCGAGAAGGATTGTGGCCCCTTCTTTTTCTCTTTCTCCTCATCCTCATCCTGGACTTGCTCCTTCTCCTCTTTCTGCTTTTTACCACCCTTTCTGGCTTGTCTTCGAGGATTTGAGTTTTGGCCAGATCTTGCTTCCATGTTCTTCAAGAATCTCCCAAGGTTCTTTACCAGCAGTCCTAGTTGGTCGTCAGTTGAAGGCTTTTTCTTTTCTGTTTCAGCTCTCAAACCAACACTCTTGCTTTTGACTAGTGTATCATCCTTGGTCAGCTTCATCTCAAACTATTTGAGAAATCCAATCAGTTTCTCTAGCCTCATATGTTTGACATTTTGTGCTTCTTCAATGGCTGTCACCTTCATGTCAAATATGGTGGACAGTGATCTGAGAACTTTCCTTATCAGCTTCTCTTCTGGAATTGGTTCTCCAAGGGCATGGGCTTCATTTGATAGATCACAGAACTTGGCATTTAACTCAGTAATGAATTCCTCTTCTTGCATCTCCAGATTCTCAAACTGAGAAGTAATAATCTGCATCCTTGATGCTTTCACTTTATCAGTTCCTTCATGAGCTATTTGAAGGATTTCCCAGGCTTATTTTGCAATGTCACAGTTGGAAATCAATCTGAAATTGTTAACATCTACAACAGCAAAAGTAGCATTTAGAGCTTCTGAGTTACCAATTGCTCTAGCATCCTCTTCGTCAGTCCATTCCCCCTCAGATTTTTTTCTGGTGACTCCCCTCTGATCCATGCTCAACGGTGGGGACCTTCTGTCACATCAGCTCTCAAAGTCTTATCATCAATAGCTTTGAGGAATGCTTTCATTCTAGCCTTCCAATACCCATAGTTACTTTCTTCCAACAGAGGTGGCCAACTTGTACTCTCACCTTCCTTTATTGTTTCTTGCTCGTCTCAGCTGGGCGCTCATGATCTATACTCTGTTTGTCGAGTTCCCCCTCTGATACCAATTGAAATTTGCAGCGCCCATGAGTTACTAATAGTGTACAAGCAGTTACTATAGCAACTCCTTGTTCAGCCGGATCTGGTGCAACAAAAAGCAAAATAGTGAACATAGATTTGTTCACCAAGTTCGGCCAACTACTTACGTCATGGGAGTACTATACTCCAGTCCTCAATCCACTAGTTTCCAAGGTACTCCGTACAACACAGACTCGACTCCTCGACAATTTATGCTACCTGACCTCTACTAGCACTTTCCACACAATCAAAACACCCTCTGATTTGTGACTCACTCATCTACACACTTGAGTTAATTCAGAATAGCTACTCCTCTGATCACACAGACTCAGCATATTCTAATTAACACAATGTCTCTGTAGGTTTGCTATAGCACACTCTTGTGCAACTAGCTTGTACAGATTCTGTCTGCTTCTCTCCCGACGTCCGTCGTTGTGCGCGCCAAACTTGTATTTATATCTCCAAGCTTTAGCTAATGTAGCGGCAAGCAAGGGTCGAACCCAAGAGAACTGACTGTGAAGTGATTCCCTGTAAATACGGAACTGAAGGGGCGTTTTGAGTAAATGGTCGCAAGAACAAATGTAATAAAAGTGTG
This sequence comes from Umbilicus rupestris, assembly GCA_963678935.1. NCBI lineage: Eukaryota > Viridiplantae > Streptophyta > Magnoliopsida > Saxifragales > Crassulaceae > Umbilicus > Umbilicus rupestris. The sequence continues at coordinate 11,331,839 of OY787617.1, forward strand.
AATGTCAATCGAGAGAATTATTCAGCTCAGGGAATTCAATAGTGACTGTTATCATCGACTTCTAAAGATATGATCCTATTCAAACGTTTGGTCACTCCGACAAAGGTAATAACCTAAAATATCCCGACAAAGGTGATACTAAGCCTAGATTCTACTACTTCTCTCCACGACAAAGCTTCGACAAGAGTTAATAATTAGAACTGATGAGCGGATAGCTTCACGACAAAGTATACACTAACCGTGCAATACAATTCATGCAATTTAAGATCCAGAACTTACGATTGAATAGAAACATGCATTAAATCCAAGTCTCAAACATATATGTCACCAATTGAAAACCCTAAACTGAAACAGAAATTTAGCTACTCATAGTCATAACTGAAAAATACATTAATCTGAAAAGAATAACAAAAACCGTTTGAAATCACTGTTCACGCCGGAAACACTGTTCACACAGGGGTCCACTGTTCACGAGGGAAATACTGTTCACGCCAAAACTCCAAAAATTCTGTCCGGTCCTGTTCCAAAACTTCATCGCGTCCGAGCTGCTGTGTTGTTCCGAAAACTGCCGCCTCTTCTTTTCCGAAACCCTAATTGAGATTGAGTTCCAAAAATTGATTTCGGGCCGCGAGCCCAATTACTGACGTCATCATAAGATGACCGCGCTCCAAGAAGACATTAGCTCGCGCGCCGGGAGAAGACATTAAGTTGTGGCGCTGTGCTAATGTTGCCTGCTGGCGCGGTACACTCTGAGTTGCACCTCCTTTGTCGAATTTCGCATTCCGCTCTTTAAAAACACCGTTTTGTGTCGCCAGTCTCTTTTCATGTATTCCGAACGTCTGAAATGCAAACAACACTAAGAAAGTTGTTCACATAAAAACATGTCGAAATAGTTGGGTTTAAACGGTTTAGCGAGTCATATAAATACGCCCCATCAAACCACCCCACACTTAAACTTGTTCGTCCCGAACAAGAACAAAAGCAAGACTCGCGACACCAAAGCAATTCTAACATGCCAACGACTAAACACTGACTTTACTTGAGACGTCGTCTCTAATAGTTCATTAATATATGCTCACATTCATTCTTCAATAATGATCAACTAGAAACCGTAATGATACATGTTACCTGAGAAGTGAAGATCGAATTCAATGGATGACTGGGAGATATCCCTCTTTAGACTCCTTACTCCATTCTTCAGCTCGAGGTCATAGTCACGCGCATACGCTGAATTTGCTTTCTCTGGCACGTGAGAAATCCAAGTGATGAGGAACTCAACTTTTTTATTCTTTTCTTTGGTAGGATAGCTTTTGAAACTTTCTCGTTTTGTTTGGTCCGAAGACTTCACTAAACTCGATTGTTTTTTCTGGATTTTTTTTTTCCTCTTTCACATTTGAATGAATTTTCCTTTTGAGCTTTGCTCTCCAATGTGAATTGCTTGTCCCCCTTTTTTCTTTGAACCGTCCCGCTCTTTCTCATCATCATCCTTTCAGCGCGAGGCAGGATAGGGGTTACCCACCCATTCCCAGTTACTAGGACTAGAGATAGGACGGTTTGTTTTCCCGTTCCACCATTGCATAAACACTGCAATTATGGAGTGAAAGTCTCACCCCTCATAACTTGAAGCGCCAACCTCAACAAAGTCAGCGTGCTACGCGACTAATCCCTCGAACCTTTGAGTGTCTGTCAAGTCCTTCTAGGACACTTTCTATCAACTTCACATCCTGTAATATCTCAACTCAAAGGAACATATAACATCAAGTAACTCGCATCACAAAATTTTAGAAATCATGCAAATCATACATATCAAAACCTCATAGCAATCAAACATCATCTCATAAAATCACAGCGTCTTCATCGTAGCATACACAAATCTGAAAAAAAATGTGACCTAGCTAATACTAATGCATGCTAATAAAGATAAACGTGCTGACAACAGACTCTACTACCCACCCCCACACTGTTGAATATAGCCGTGTCCTCACGGATCGACTTATGCTCAAGGGCGGGTCATGCAACACAGCCAAATAACAAAAATGACAAAGAAAGGAATAAAAAAGAAAGAAAATAGAAACTCCCCTAGAACTCGATAGAGCCTTCTGTGGATCCGCTGGGGGATGAGGGAGACGCCCATGCAATCACGTACTCAGGAGGGATCGGCTGCCCTGGAACCGACCCTAGTGGTGCTGGGACTGGCTGCGTCCCAGGCGGCAAGAAATAATCCAACACCCTATAGGCGTTGAACGCTGCGTCCAACTGTGACTGGGTGAAGGCTGGTGGTGGCTGCTCGCCATTTCTGGGTGCTCTCCTATGTGCGGCTCTCCTGGAGCCGGCAGCTGACGACTAAGCCTGTTCTATTGCCGCTGGTTGCCTGCGGCGCCTGCCTGTCGGTAGCGGGTCATGGAACCTCTGATCCAAATGATAAGACCAGGCAAACTGATCAGGCCGTCGCGGACGAGTCCAAGACGGGCTGACCATGCAAACGGCGCAACATATAGGTGATAAGCCCTCCGCAGTATATATCTCCACACGACAATCTCCTCTTCCAGAACTTGCCCAACACATCAACAAAATCGAGAGGTAAGTGATGATGGCAGCAATGTAGCACACGCATCTCGTATGCGGGCAATTTGTCGCCCCCATTGTCTCGCCCGAAGACTGACCCGGAGAGGAGCTTCTGGAGGTAAAAATAGGCCGGCTCACGAAGAGTACGCACCTTGCTGGCGCTAGGGCTATACTCCCTCGCATCCGAAGAGAGGTCGAGCCAAGTAGGGTAAAATCGGGACTCATGCATCACCCAGTTGCAGATATCTACCTGCCATCCAAATAAATCCCGCAACTGCGGTGGGTAAGTGAAATAAAACTGGCCGCGGTGCCTGTAACGGATACCGAGGTTGTCTGCGCGGCCCACATAGTGAAATGACGCTAGAAACTCCGAGACGTCTTCTACGTCCGTCTCTGATCGGATGGTCAAGAGTCCAGGCCAGCCAGCTCCTGTGAGCAACTGTAATATGCGATCGTATAGTCCGCTAGCTCGTAAGAACTCTTCGTCGACAAAAGTACTGGCACCGCACCGCTTCCGAGAGATTTGTCTGTAAAGTTCCTCCAATGTAGGCTCTCTGTTTGGTGCCATCTTGAAAAAAAAAATCGAAACAAGTGTGTATAAGATGTTAGTCAACGCATGTCAGGGAATGGCGCGCAGGAAGAAGACATTACGGGGCGCGGTCAACGAGTTAATGTCTGCTACCGGCGCGCGGATAATGTTCTCACCTGGAGCGCGATTTCTGCAGATTTAAAAGAAGAATAGCCGTGAACCCTAATCGATTTCAACCCCCAATACTCAAAATTAACACCTTAAATTGAAACCCTAGTACCCCAGAACATGTATGAGTAACCTGCAACCACCAAAAACATCAAATATTCCCGAAATTGCTGATCAAGCCTAAACCCTAAAACTCCCAAAACTTGACAAACATCCAATATTTGGCACGAATTGAGTGTCGGATGGAATGAAAATGTACCTGGAATGTTTAAGCAGTTGGAGAACGCCCTGATAATATAGTGAAACCGAGATTTCGAACCTGGGGTGTTGAGGAGTGATCGAATGGAAGGAGAGAGTGAGGTTGTGAGGCGCGCCCTAACTCTTGTAGGGTTGCAATGCGGCCTGCTAAATACGGTCCGCGCCTCGCGCCAACTTTACTCCCGCGCCATCTGTAGACATTACGTAAGATAAAGTATGTTTACAGCGCGGTACGTAATGTTGCCTGGACATGCGGTATCTCCTGAGATACGCCCCAAATTCGCCTCCAAACAATTCAACCCCTAATGGCATTCTAAAGGGAAGACTCTATGAAACACTAAGAATTAAAATGGAAAGAAGAAAAAGAAAAAAAAACATCGGGTTGCCTCCTACAAAGCGCCTTTGTTTTACGTCGTTGGCTCGACGGTACCTCAACTCAGTTATCGCCGTGAGGCTCGGCTAGCTCGCATTCTTGAGCTTCACGCGCTGTCCATTCACCTTGAACCGGTCGCCATCCCGTGGGTTCTCCAGCTCCACTGCCCCGTGATTGAAAATCCGCACCACCGTGTATGGACCTGTCCATCTAGAACGCAAATTGTCAGGCATTAGTCGTAATCGTGATGAATATAAAAAAACCTGCTGGCCAATCTCAAATGTCCGTCGTAGGATGAACTTGTCATGATAGAGCTTAGCCCGCGCCTTGTAGTCTGATTGGCTATCATAAGCCTCTAGGCGCAACTCCTCTAGTTCACTCAATTGCAGCTTGCGCTCCATCCCAGACTTTGCCAAATCCATGTGGCACTGCTTAAGTGCCCAGTAAGCCCTGTGCTCCAATTCTACCGGTAAATGGCAGGCCTTGCCATACACTAGACGATAAGGAGAGGTTCCGATAGGTGTCTTGTAGGCAGTTCTATATGCCCACAATGCATCATTTAAGCGCAAACTCTAGTCCTTCCGTGTAGGCTTGACCATCTTTTCGAGGATACCCTTGATCTCTCGGTTAGAAATTTCAGCTTGGCCATTTGTCTGAGGGTGATAGGCTGTGGATGTACGGTGATGAACATGGTATTGTTTTAGTGTGGCAGCCATCATTCTATTGCAGAAATGTGTCCCCTGATCACTGATTATAGCCTTAGGCACTCCATGTCTGCAAAATATGTTAGTGCGGAGAAAGTCCACAACAGTTTTAGCATCATCACACCGAGTAGCCTTAGCTTCTACCCACTTAGACACATAATCTACAGCCACTAAAATGTATAATAACCATGTGACGCAGGAAATGGACCCATAAAATCAATGCCCCATATGTCAAACACTTCATCAACGATAATAGGCATCTGAGGCATCTCATCCTTAGCGGATATGTTTCCTACTCTTTGACATCCATCACACAGTTTGCAATGCTCAAATGATTCCTTAAAAATATGCGGCCAATAAAATCCAGTGTCTAAAATTTTCCTAGCTGTTCTTTTATGGCCAAAATGACCACCACATGCATGCTCATGACAGAAACTAAGCACAAGAAGAAATCTCATCATGAGGGATGCATCTCCTAAGTATTTGGTCTATGCCTATTTTCCACAAAAACGGATCATCCCATATATAATATCTAGCATCATGCTTAAGTTTCAAACATTGGGCTTTAGAAAAAAGAGGTGGGCATTTACCTCCGACTAGGTAGTTCACTATGTGAGCGTACCATGGAGTTTTACCTGTGATGGCATAGAGGTGCTCATCTGGAAATGTCTCAGTAATCTGCCCAGCTTTTTCCTCCCTCACTAATCAACTCAGGTGGTCAGCAACTGTGTTCTCTACTCCCTTCTTGTCCTTGATTTCGAGGTCAAATTCTTGCAGCAGCAAAATCCAACGAATCAGCCGCAGTTTAGCCTCTTCTTCATCATCGAGTACCTAATAGCTGCATGATCAGAGAACACAATTACTTTAGTACCCAATAAATAAGGTCTGAATTTTTCTAAAGCAAAGACAACAGCTAGTAATTCTTTCTCAGTGGTGGAATAATTTCTCTGAGCCGCGTCCAAGGTGCGTGAAGCGTAGTAAATGACAACTGGCTGCATGTCTTCTCTCTGTCCGAGCACCGCTCCCACTGCATAATCGCTGGCATCGCACATAATCTCGAATGGCTAGCTCCAATCAGGTGCTCGAATAATAGGCGCACTAGTTAGCCCAATTTTCAGCTCGTCGTATGCCTCCGTGCACTTTCCTGTAAACTCAAACGGCACATCTTTCTGCAACAGGTTAGATAAAGGCAGGGCTTTCTTGGAAAAATCCTTAATAAAACGACTATAAAAACCATGCCCAAGAAACGATTTAATATCACGCACCGTAGAAGGGTAAGGAAGACTAGAAATCAAATCTATTTTCGCTTTATCAACCTGAATCCCCTCACGCGAGACTATATGCCCTAAGACCACACCATGTGTAACCATAAAATGACACTTTTCATAATTCAACAATAAATTCATAGACACACACCGTTCAAGTACTCCACTCAAGTTATCTAGGCATGCATCAAAAGTATCACCATGCACAGTAAAATCATCCATAAACACCTCAATGAAACTACCAATCATGTCAGAGAATATGCTAGTAACCAACCTTTAAAAGGTTTCAGGTGCATTACACAATCCAAAAGACATACGTCTAAATGCAAATGTGCCAAATGGACATGTGAAAGTAGTTTTATCTTGGTCCTCAGGTGCGATAGGGAGTTGATTATAGCCCGAAAAACCATCAAGAAAACAAAAATAGGGCTTACCTACCAGCTTGTCCAACATGTGATCAATAAATGGAAGAGGAAAGTGATCCTTACGCGTCACTGCATTCAATTTCCTGTAGTCTATGCACATACGCCATCCATTCTTGACACGTGTAGTCACCATCTCGCCGGCTTCATTTTTCTCAACTGTGATGCCCGTCTTTTTTGGCACCACGTGTACGGGACTTACCCACTGGCTATCTGAAATAGGGTAAATAACATCAGCATCTAAAAGTTTTTGTACCTCTTTGTGCACTACCTCCATCATCACTGGGTTCAAGCGACGCTGCGTCTCTCTCGAGGGCTTAGCCCCATCTTCTAACATAATTCTATGCATGCACACTACCGGGCTTATCCCTCTTATGCCCCCGAGCGTCCAACCTATAGCCAATTTGTTAGTTTTAAGTACCTCTATGAGCTTCTACTCTTGCTCATCCTCAAGTCCGCTCTTGATGATCACTGGGAGAGTGTCATTCTCGCCCAAAAATGCGTACTTCAAATGCTCAGGAAGAGGTTTCAGCTCTACAACCGGTGCCTGCACAGAAGAAGGAAACGACAAATTAGTTATAAATAACTGAATTTGATTAACCTCATACCTGGGCATCGGAGGACGAGAAACATCAAGTTGTGCAAGTATGGCACGTATATCCTCGTAGAGAGCGTAGGAATCCTCCTGGGTAAAAATGGCGCTCTCCAATGCTATCCTCAATAGGTCTTCGCTGCTGGTGCTTTGTGTCTCTTGTACCACATTGTATAATGCGTCCAATGCATTTACCGTCGCGTGCTCAGGTGGGTCTTGCATAGCTTTGAATAAATCAAATTTTATCATCTCGTCTTCCATCTCCATGGTCAGCACCCCAGAGTCGTAATCAACCTTCATCTTTGACGTTTTCAAGAAGGGGCAACCAAGTAAAATAGGTGGATGATCAGCCGGGTCACTACCGTCCATTCTGAGCACGTAGAAGTCAGCTGGAAAGATCAAGTCACCAACCTGCACTAAAACATCTTCTATGATACCTTCAGGTCGCTTACAGGATCTATCAGCCAATTGAATCGTTAGTCCAAGTGGCTTCAAAGGTCCAATACATAATCTCGAATACAAAGAGTAGGGCAAAACATTTATAGACGCACCGAGATCAAGCATGCAATTTTTAATTTTAATGTTGCCAATAACACAAGGGATGGTGAACATACCTGGGTCTCCGCACTTAGAAGGTATCTTTTTTTGAATAACTGCAGAAACGTTAGCGTTAAACATTACCTGCTCAGGTTGAGTTGAACAGCGGCGGTTGGTACACAACTCCTTGAGAAATTTAGCGTAGTGTGGAATCTGTTTAATGGCCTCGAGTAGGGGAATATTAATTTCAACCCTTTTGAAGAGATCCCACACTTCCTTGTCGATCAATTGCTTCCTAGGAGCCTTAACCTGCAACGGAGGCAAAGGAGGGTCAGTACGGCGAAATTCGGAATTCAAGTCAGGGATTACTGCGCCAGGAGAAGACGTTATGTCGCCGCGCGGATCTTTAATGTTGTCTTCTGGCGCGGCAATAATGTTCTCTTGTGGCGCGGTCCTTGTGTTGACCGCGTTCTGTTCACACTTTGGCGGCGCGCCTGGAGAAGACGTTAAGTCCTCGCGCGCAATCGTAATGTCCTCTTCGGGCGCCGTATCCCCTGACTTCGGTTGCTTTCTCGTCTCGTTTGCATCCTTGAGCACCTTCCCTCTCCTCAAAGTCATAGCACTAACATTTCCCTTCGGATTGGGGACCGTTTGAGATGGCAATTTTCCCTGATCATTCTTAAACTCATTGACGACCGTGATTAATTGTGACATTTGCTTTGATAACTCCGCAATAGCACGATCCGTCTTCGCTTGGTATTGTTGAAGATTCACTGCAAGATCATTAACAGTTAGCGGGTTATTCTGACCTGGCTGATTATAGATCTTTCTTTGTTGGTACTGATCAGCGCTGTTGTGACCCTCTTGTTGCTGGCGAAATGGTGGTCGATAAAACTGGGTCTGCTGTTGAGGCGCGGCTTGCTCCCTAGGGAATCCACCTTCGTTCTTCCAACTATATCCATTCGCAGCTAATCCAAATTTCCTCTAAGACGGTCTGTTGTTGAAATTCTGATGTCCTCCTAAAGCGTTCACCTCTGCCGAATTGTCTTCGTACAAGGATTGACACGAATCAGTCTTGTGGCTGACAGCACCACAAAATTCACAAGGCTTCACCACATTAGCTTGTCCCACCATCATCTTCTGCATCATGTCCTTCAGCTCTTTGATTTCTATAGCCATGTGATTGTTGGATGAGTCTGCGTGTGATACATTCCTTGTTCTGCTCGTATCCTCCATTCGACTGGTCTCCTCCCTAAAACGAGCACTCTCAGTGGTCTCATTAATCAAATTACGTACCTCAGAGGTGTCAAGTTCAGCACTGTGCCACCAGCTGCAGCATCCAACATCATCCTCTCTAAAGGTCTGAGTCCATCCAGCAAATACTCCACGACCATCCTTGCTGGCACCCCAAGATTGCAGCAACTCTAATCCAATGAATTAAAGCGCTCCAAGTAGTCGTACATCGACTCACCGGATCCTTGTTTGATATTAGAAAGTTCTCTGCGCACTTGTGTTGCCTTTGCTGGCGGGTAGTATTTGTCTAGAAACTTCTGCTGCATTTGATCCCAGGTGCAAATACTAACTGAAGGAAGAGACAAAAACCACGATTTTGCTAAGCCAGTTAAACTCAAAGGAAATACTCGAAGCTTTAAACCTGTCCTCGGAAGAATTGCGTAGGGTCTCAATGTTTGGCAGATTCCGGTGAATTCTTGTAAATGCCTCGTCGCTACCTCTCCCGGTAATCCTGCAAAATCATCCTCTTCTGCACCAGTATTGATGCACCATGGCTGCTCATTGAAGTCTGGTGCAGACAGCTCTCTCATCGTTGGTTCCGGTCTGTGGGCACGCCTGTATGGCTGATGCTCGTAAGGCTGCTGCTGCACATATTGCTGAGTGACAGCGCGTCGTCGTGCGCCTCAAATTTGTATTTGTAACTCCTGTTAACACACTAGCAAGCGGTAAGCATGGTCGAACCCAAAGAGAGCAAGTAAGATAGAGTTCTAATCAAAGTCACAGAAAAAGGAACAAACTAAGAATATCAATTCAGAGAAAATCAGTTCGGGGAATACATGCAACTAGTTATCATCGATTGAATACATGCATAAGCTAATGAATTCTGCCTCAGTCCAACATTCCCGCTAAAGATATGTCGACAATCAAATTGTACCTATTCTTAACCGCTAGGTTTTCGAACAAGTGCAATAGTTACTTAACTAACACCACAAAATCGGTTCTACCGCTAGGTTCTCCCCAACAATGCAATCCAATCAAGTATAACACAATTGACATCAATATAGCTCACCGCTAAGCTGCACTAAACTGACAATCAAAGCATTCATTCATTCATACAAGGGCAGCAAATCAATAGCTCGAATCATGTATTCATTGACCTCAAACCAAATGTTGCATTATAAACCCCAAACTGAAAATAAGATTTAGCTACTCATATTATCCATGGAATACAATAAAGATGAGTTCATTATGAAATTTCACAGTGTCTCAATCCGGCAGATTTGTGAACAAGCAGTTGCTGCAGCACACTCTTGTTCACAAGAATTAATCTCAGCAAGCAACAAACAATGCACAAGTTTGTTCACCCAGTTCGGCCAATCTGCCTACGTCTGGGGAGGACTATTCTCCAGTCCTCAATCCACTCAACCAAAGGTTCCAAGTACACTAGGTTACAATGCACGCAACCTATGCTACTCAACCTCTTGTTGACTACTCAGCACAATCAGAACAAGCTCTGATTTGTGCCAGCACACCCTCTACAATATGTCAGTCTAGAATAGCTACAATCCTCTCAAAGAACTCAGCCTATTCTATCCTACACTACTCAGCAGGGTTGCTGCAGCAACAGCTGTAACACACAGCTGAAGCACACTGTCCGCGTCGCTCCAAGGCCTTCTGCCGAGCCGATCGAACCACTCCAAGAGCGCTGCACACTCTGAGTAACTCCCCCTCACTCAGTGACCACCTGTCACTAGTGAGTTCTTCCGCACGAACCTCGACCGAGCCTTCCACCCGTCAGTTCTCCCGCGGCTGCCTCTTGATCAACCAACAAGCTCCACAGCTCTGAATTGGCTTCCAGATCAATGCACGAATCAGTCTTTGCAAGACCTGATTCTCTTCTGCAATGCTCACCACAGCTCTGCGCTCAACGCTCTGCCCGTGTGTGTTTGATCGAAGAACAACGTCCGTAGCCCCCAGAAAATCCTCTCTCTGAAATCTGTGTCTACTCTCGTGTATCACTCCGCTTCGATCACCCTCTTCAACCCTCAAACCTTCTTCTTAAATACCCACACCACTTTAAGCAATTTCCAGGTTTAGGCAATTGACCCACAAGATCAATTATCTCCTAAAATCTAGGAGATTAGATTTAATTAATATCTTCAATGCAAATCTCCTTCTCTGACTAGCAAACCTTGCTGGAAAATGCTCAGCAGCATTTTAGAAAACCTTCTAAGAGCAAGAACACAACTGCTATACCTCCAGAACGAACTCAGCACAAAGCTGCTACTCGGACAGTTGAACCAGCACTTGAACCAGCACCTGCTGCAGCATCCTCTGCTGCATCTGCTGCTGGTTTACTTCTGCTGGTCTGCTTGATTGTTTGAGCTGCAGCAGCTCCTTGTTCACATATGTTGGTTTTGTCAAGCACTGTCATACTTGCAACAACACATTACACTACAATAAGTTAGAGAACAAAAACTGAACTAAAACAAAATCTGAGTGAATAGTGTTTTCCGGCCGTGAATAGTAACTTCCGGCGACTTTCCAGCAGCTTCTCTCTAGCTTGGACTCCACTGCCGTCACTGTAGCTAAGCCGTTAATAGTGCCGTCCAAAAATGGAGCGAAGTGAAGTGAGATGTTTTTTTCCTAATTTGTCCATCTTTTAGGTTTAGGGTTTTTGGGATTGAACCAAAATGAACCACATGTGCTTGAACCGAATCTGATTTCCAATTGAACCAGCAGAGTTGACTGTTGTTAACTTTTTGATCTTGGGTGAATGCTTCAAATATGCGATAAAATCCAATGCGATCTTGAACACACCTGCGATACGAAAACACTACAAATGAGTAATCGATTCACGCAAAATGTAATAAAATTATGGGAATAAACAACTCAATGGAGCGTATAAATATGCTCCATCACTGAGGCGGTGGGTTGAGCTCATTGAAACCTTCTGCTCGTGCCCCTACATCCCTAGCGTGAAATTCTCTTTCGCGAAGTTCCCTCTGGCGTGCTCTAAATAATCGCTCAGGCTTTTCATAGAATTGTGGAATTTGTTCATCCTGATTTTGTTAGTTGTTTTGGCGGCCATCACCATTAACACTACCTGCGTGCGACATGCTGGAAAGAGCAATTTACCGCAACACAAAAATAACACAAAAAAAAGAATCGAAAACTAAATATAAAAAGAAAAGGAAAAGAAACTCTTCACTTTAGCAGCTCCCCGGCAACGGCGCCAAATTTGACGCGCATCGTTGTGTGCGCCAAACTTGTATTTATATCTCCAAGCTTTAGCTAGTGTAGCGGCAAGCAAGGGTCGAACCCAAGAGAACTGACTGTGAAGTGATTCCCTGTAAATACAGAACTGAAGGGGGTTTTGAGTAAATGGTCGCAAGAACGAATGTAATAAAAGTGTGAATGTCAATCGAGAGAATTATTCAGCTCAGGGAATTCAATAGTGACTGTTATCATCGACTTCTAAAGATATGATCCTATTCAAACGTTTGGTCACTCCGACAAAGGTAATAACCTAAAATATCCCGACAAAGGTGATACTAAGCCTAGATTCTACTACTTGTCTCCATGACAAAGCTTCAACAAGAGTTAATAATCAGAACTGATGAGCGGATAGTTTCACAACAAAGTATACGCTAACCGTGCAATACAATTCATGCAATTTAAGATCCAGAACTTACGATTGAATAGAAACATGCATTAAATCCAAGTCTCAAACATATATGTCACCAATTGAAAACCCTAAACTGAAACATAAATTTAGCTACTCATAGTCATAACTGAAAAATACATTAATCTGAAAAGAATAACAAAAACCGTTCGAAATCACTGTTCACGCCGGAAACACTGTTCACACGGGAAACACTGTTCACGCCGGAAATACTGTTCACGCCAAAACTCCAAAAATTTCGTGCGGCCGTATTCCAAAACTCCGTCGCGTCCGAGTTGCTGTGTCATTCCGAAAAGTGCCGCCTCTTCTTTTCCGAAACCCTAATTGAGATTGAGTTCCAAAAATTGATTTCGGGCCGCGGGCCCAATTGCTGACGTCATTATAAGATGACCGCGCTCCAAGAAGACATTAGCTCGCGCCCCCGAAGAAGACGTTAAGTTGCGGCGCGCGGTGCTAATGTTGCCTGCTGGCGCGGTACACTCTGAGTTGCACCTCCTTTGTCGAATTTCGCATTCTGCTCTTTAAAAACACCGTTTTGAGTCGCAAGTCTCTTTTCATGTATTCCGAACGCCTGAAATTCAAACAACACTAAGAAGTAACTATTCACATAAAAACATGTCGAAATAGTTGGGTTTAAACGGTTTAGCGAGTCGTATAAATACGCCGCATCAGCTCCAAAGCCTTCCGCTGAGCCGCTGGAACTCTATTGTGAGTGCTCCTCACACTGGGATGCTCCCCCTCACTCAGTGACCGTCTCTCACAAGAAAGAACAGGTCTTCTACAGATTGTCCGGGTTCCTACACTCGACAAATCTCTTGCCGCCTTCCTTAATTAGCCAACAAGCACGGTCTGCTCTGAATTGGCTTTCCTCGATCAAGCTCTACAAGTCTTCGATCAGCCTCTACACTTAACCACTCAACTCTGCTCACACGCTCTGCTCACAGTGGTGATCCAATTCTCCGCACAGCTCTCTGAATTTGATCTTCTCTGAATATAACTCTTCTCTCTTTCAATATCTAAGGTGCTTGTATTTAGTATTGTATGGATGATCACTGCTCTGCACGACTACTCCCTTCTATAGAAACTCTGCTACAGCCAAAATTAGGAAGCCCTCAAGATCTCAACAAGGTCTTATCTCCTAATTTTTAGGAGATTTGATTTCCCCAACAAATCTTCAAGCTTGTGGTAGGGAATCTTCACTGGAGATATTCTTGGAATATTTAGAAGCCTCTCGTTGCACTGCTACGTCATATCTGGGCAGATTCCTCTTCGGTCAAAAAGTAATGCCAAACTGCTACAGCTCCCTGCTGTAGCAACTGCTTGTTCGCTGGGCTTGTACGCTCTGGCAAGATTTGTCAATTGAATGTCGTTTGCATTATCACATTCAAGTCTCAAACCCTAAATTGAAGATACATTGGACAAATAGATAAAAATCAGACAAGAGGAGGCACGACCAGGGAGGCGACGGCTTAGAGAGAGGAAGGAGAAGAAGCTGCTGCTGTTCGTGGTGGTCGCCGGAGTTACTGTTCATCACGGTATGGTTCATTTGTTTACTATTCACCCGGTTACTGCTCATCTGTTACTATTCACTACCGGAAATACACTATTCACGCTGTTTTTCTTATTAGTTCAGTTTCGTGTTCTTAACTCATAGTAGTAGTCTAAACCCAGTTTGTATTGCATTCGATGGATGTTATGAGTAGCTAAACCTTTTATCAGTTTGGGGTTTACATTGCAACACTTGGTTTGAGATAAATGAACACTTTATTTGAGTTAGTGATTTACTGTCTTTGTATGAAATGAATGCTTGATTATCAATTTAGTGGAGCTTAGCAGTTAAGCTAGGTTGATATTGATTGTAATATGGTAGACTGAATTGCATTGTTAGCTAAGCTTAGCAGTGGAACTAGTTTGTGGTCTCAGTCGAGTAACTATTGAACCTGTTCGAGAACTTAGCGGTTAAGAATAGGTAGAATATCAGAGCCGACATATCTTTAGTAGAAATATTGGACTGGGGCAGTATTCATTAGTTTATACATATTGTTTGATCAATGATAACTAGTTGCAGTGTATCCCCTGAACTGATTTCTTTCCACTTGATAGACTCTCATCATAGATAATTGTTGTTCTGTTTCCTCAAACTACCATTCGAATTCTTGATCACCTGCTCTCTTTGGGTTTGACCCTGCTTACCATTTAATAAGTGTTAATAGGTCTTATAAATATAAATTTGAGGCGCACGACAACGCGCTATCAAATTTTGGTACCATTGCCGGGGAGGGCAACACTTGAGATAAGAGTTTGAAGAAGGTAGTTTTTTGTGTTTTTGAGTTTCTGTGAACAGTGTCACCGGTGAGGCGGTGAATAGTGCCACCGGAGTCCGATCGGCGATTGGAAGACCTTTTTCTGAGCGGAACGGGCCAGCGGTCCCAAAGCATGGCTTTGCCATATGTCGAGCCTTTTTTAGCCATCCGAGATCGTTTAATATTTTTTTTTGAATTGTTTAGGTGTTTAATTTGCATTTTGGCTTTGCTTTGCACTTGTTTGTTTGCATTCTACTTGGCTGTCTAGTATGTCTCATGCAGGAAGTGTCCATGGTGATCATGTATCAGACCCAAACAACAATCAATACACCCTCCCCTAGTGATACCCCCTTTCTATGATGAGCCCGAGAGAGTCTTCAATCAAAGACAAAGGCAAACTCGTTATCATAGAGGTGAAAGGATGGAAGAACAAGATGATTATGATTATGCACATGCACATGCACCTCAACCTCAATATCATGCACGTGGAAGGAATAGGCAACCAACAATGAGGGAGCTCTCAGCCCCAACATTCAACAACCAAAAGGGAATGCTCTAGAAATGAAGAACGAGACAAACAAAAGGGAATCAGAATGCTGAGCAAAGAAATGAAGAACGAAAGGACAAACAAAAGGGAATTCATTGCTAGGGGTGTGAAGGCCTCGGCCATCGGCAATCAGAATTCCCTAGAAACCAAAAGAAGAACAACAAGTCCTATGCTGCCAAATGGAGTGATGAAGACTCAGAAGACAGTAAGAATGAAGCTGGTTTCTAGGAACAATCTGGCTCTGGCATTAATAGTAGATCTCAACTTCGATAGCAAAGAAACAGTGCAGAATCTTTTCAGATTCAGAAAGCAGCGATGATGAAGTACTCATGGAGGATAGCCTTGCTGAAAACTTTGCCCCGATGCATCAGAAGTGGATGGAAGTTATTGAAATCAAGAAGGACCTAAATACCAAGGTATCTCATCTAGAAGATGAAAAACAAGATTTGCAGGAAGCTGTGGATGCTCTGAAGTTTGTGAAGAAGAATCTAAGCCATACCATCACCTCCTTGACGACTCAAATCAAACAACATGAGGAAGACTATGCTACTGTGATTGGAGAGCTGAGCCAACACAAGGGCTCTCTCAAGATCAAACCTTTGGAGAAGATCAAGCTTGGTTGAAGATTGGAACTTGGATTGAAGATCATTCAAGACCTAGACTCCTTTTCTTCTAAACCCTTAAATTTGTATTTACATTCATGTTTCAATTATTTATCATGTATTTGTGCACACTCATTATGAGTGAGTAGTTGTTTATGTGATTGGAGATCAAGGATCCCCTAGGATTAGATATGATGTAGAACACTATTTTATTGTATTGATTGACGTTTGGTTTGATTATTTGTGCCCTAGCTATGTATTCATTGTATGCACACCAAATGTTTGATGAAATGCCTAAGTGAGTATGGATGAGTAAAACCCCTAAGGTGGAATGAGAATTGAACTTAGGATGTTTAATAGCTATTGTATGATCATATATAGAGTGTTTGTGCGCGAGAGCGACATACACTCTTAACATTAGGCTAAGTTTTAAGCGGACTTGAGTAACCGGCCAATAGACTGAGAGGGTGCGGTTATGAGACTCAAGTTCTACACGGTTCAATAGAGTGAGAGTTTGAGAACCATGTCCTTTGTGTATCCTCTCCACTCCAGTGAAGGAGCAAGAGTTGAACCTAGAGCGGACGATGCATTAGCCTTCTTTTATCAACCAAACATAGTTCATGCATGTATTAGCAAGTTATTTCATTTTCCGCATATCTTAGGGGAGAAGTTGAATCCCTAGTCACCTTTTATTCATTAAGCAAACCCAATTATCACTTGTCTATAGTACTTACTAGAGATACCCCTATGGGATGACAAACCACCTCCACCCCCCCCCCCCCCCCTCCTAAACCGTAGACTTTCAATAGTAGCATTAATTAGTTATCAATTAGTCTAGGCTTTTCTCTTGGGATTGATCCGAGTTCACTCGGTTATAAATATTATTTGATATTTGCGTGACTAGAATAACACTTCATTTTTCTTGCCTAAAACGCCAACGTCAAAATGGCGCCGTTGCCGGGGACTAGCTTTTAGACTAGATTGCTAATTAGTTTTACTTTTAGTTTGTTTCCTTCACTTTCTATTTTTCTTTTATTTAGTTGTCGTGATTGCTTGCCTTTATTTAAGTTCACACTTACAAAAGCTCTCTTTGATTGCTTCATAGGTGTTTGAATGCAAACTAGAGCAAAGAGCAAAAGATTACAAGAACAAGCTTTTTCCTCAACTCCAAGCCAACCTTCTCATCCCTCCGCTTCACACGAGCTTTATACTTATTTGGATACTCCTTCGCCACAAGCCGAAAAACCGGGAAATATGAAACCACAAATTCTAGAAGGCAAGGAAACGCCCCTCTTCCTCAATAGAAAGAAGAAAGACCGGTTGGAGCATACATCGCCCCAACCATTGGACATTATGGTTCTCCTATTTGCTTATCGGAGGGTGAAGACCAAGAATTTGAGATCAAGTCCGCCCTCCTTCATATGGTGGCCACACATCAATTTGATGGGTATGGAAACCCAAATGCACATTTGGCCCAATTCACGGAGCTATGCCGTACATACAAGATATCGGGCATTCAACAAGAGTGTGTATATATGAAGGTTTTTCCGTTCTCACTTTGCCGAAAGTCTAAAGATTGGTTGATGAGTCATGAACCGGATATGTTCAACACTTGGGAGGGACTAGTGCAAAGCCTTCTTGATCCAATACTTCCCTCCCGCCAAGACAAAGATGATTGCGGATAGAATCAATCAATTTACTCAACATGATGATGAAACCTTCTATGAGGCTTATGAGCGCTTCAGAGAGCTTCAAAGAGATTGCCCTCATCATGGATCCAACAAGTGGCAATTGTTGCAAAGCTTTTAGGATTGGATGGACCAAGATGCAAGGAACCATATGGACCATGCGAGTAATGGAGCGATGATGGACTTAAGGGATACCGATGGTTTCAAGATCATTAAAAAGATTGCATGGAATTCACATCAATGGGGTGGTGAAATGAACCACTTGAAGAAGAAAGGCAAGGAACAAACCTCCAAGGCCGTGACGAAGGAAGATTTGAACTCCCTAGTAAAGACGGTAAAAATTCTTTGGCACAATCAATTGGGAGCATGAATTTGAAAAAAAAAAAATGGAACATCCGCAAGCTTGTAGCATATGCGCTAACCCGTCGCATGACGAAGATTCTCTCACCTCCAAGCATGCAGATGAATTTGAAGATGTTAGCTATCTTGTGAGGAACCAAGAGAGAGCTTATGTGCCACCTCAATCAAGTGGGTATCAACCAAGGAATCCTCCCTACCCACCAAGGAACCCTCCTCAACATGTAAGGTTCCATGAAGACCCAAACTTTCCGAGGAGAGCGCCTATTAACAATGAGCCAAAGCTTACACCTCCGGGATTTCTACCAAGGAAACAACGGCAAACTTCTTACCAAAGAAACGAGGAAAGGCCTAGCCAAGAGAAACCATCCCTATTATCCATTGTTGCGCAATTGGCCAATACTCAAGCTCAACAACAAAAGGATAACCAACTCATCCTTCAAAGACTCAACCAATTGCAAGCGCATAACAAAATGCTTGAGATCCAAATTGCTCAATAAGCAAGTTCTTCCTCAAGATACCAAGGGAAATTGCCTTCTCAACTGGATGTAAACTCTTCCGAAACTATAAATGCCGTTACCCTAAAGAGCAGCAGAGTCTTAGAAGAACCCCAAGCGAAGACCAAAGTTGCCAACACAACCGTTTAGGTTGAGAAAGAAAGGTCTTCATCTCAAGAGAAGGTTAAGAAGAGAGGAAAATAACTCCAGTTCCGTAAAGATCAAAGAAGAAGAAGGAGGACGCACATTGCAAGCGCTTTGCAGATATCTTGAGTAAACTCCAAGTGACTCTTCCCTTCACGGAGGCACTAACTCAAATGCCAACTTATACAAAATTTCTTAAAGATATTATATCGCATAGGAGAGAAATGCATGAAATTGATCACGTAGCTTTGGATGCTAATTGTAGCGCTATTATTCAACAACTCATTACCCGTTATCATCGAGGCATCTCTTGATAGATGTGAAACCTCTAAGCCTATGCATGTGTTGTGATTGTATAAGGGTGCTATTGGGCATTCCATTGATGATTTAAAAGGGATTAGCCTGAAGGTTTTCATGCATAAGATTACACTCGAGGAGAATGTAAAACCTAGCCGCGAATTCCTTAGGCAATTAAATCCCAAGCTAGGTGAGGTTGTGTTAAAGGAAGTGACCAAGAAAAGACTTCATTTACTTGCCCCTATGGCACTTTTGCATATAGGAGAATGCCTTTTGGTCTTTGTAATGCGCCGAGTTCTTTTCAAAGATGCATGATGTTCATATTTTCCAAGTTTCTTGAGAATTCCATGGAAGTGTTTATGGATGATTTTTCGGTGCATGGATATTCTTTTGATGATTGCCTTAATAATCTTTCACTTGTTTTGGCTAGGTGTATTGAGATGGACTTAGTCCTTAATTGGGAGAAATGCCATTTCATGGTGAAAGAAGGAATAATTTTGGGATATCTTGTGTCGAAAAGAGGGATCAAGGTCGATAAAGCAAAGATCGACATGATTAAAAAGTTGCCGCCTCCAAGGGATGTTAAAGGAATTAGAAGTTTTCTCGGAATTTTATCGGAGGGTCATCAAGGATTTCTCAAAGATCGCGAAGCCCCTCACAAATCTTCTATGCAATGAGGTGGAATTTATTTTTGATGAGCCTTGTCTTGAGGCGTTCAAGGTATTGAAGAAAGCTTTGGTGACCCGTGCCTATTATGCAACCACCGAATTGGGACTTACCGTTCGAAATGTTTTGCGATGCAAGTGATAGAGCCATTGGGGCGGTCTTGGGTCAAAGAATCGATAAACGACTCCATGTAATCTATTACATTAGTAAGCCCTTGACACTACCAAAGAAAACTACTCAACAGCGGAAAAGGAAATGCTAGCTATTGTCTAGGCCTTTGAAAAGTGTAGGCAATACTTGATTGGTTCTAAGACGATAGTCTACACGGATCATGCTGCCATCAAGTATTTGGTTTCTAAGAAGGAAGCAAAGCCTAGACTTATCCGTTGGGTACTTATTGCAAGAATTTGATATAGAGATTAAGGACAAGAAAGGAGTAGAGAATGTAGTGGCGGATCACTTATCAAGGCTCGAACTAACCAAGGGAGAGGATTCGATGAAGATTCCTGTAAATGACACATTCATTGAGGAATACTTGATGAGTATTGAGACTGCTCAAGCACCATGGTATGCGGACTTCGTGAATTTCCTTGCTTGTGGAATTCTACT
Source organism: Umbilicus rupestris (assembly GCA_963678935.1). Classification (NCBI taxonomy): domain Eukaryota; kingdom Viridiplantae; phylum Streptophyta; class Magnoliopsida; order Saxifragales; family Crassulaceae; genus Umbilicus; species Umbilicus rupestris. Next base: position 11,351,880 of record OY787617.1, read on the forward strand.
GGAGGGAGCAAATTACAATCAAATGAAGAAATTCCTTCATGATATCTGATCGCGCGTCGTTGTACGCGTCAAATTAATCCTTCCTTCTCCACTTAGTATAGTGGCTAAGTCAGGGTCGATCCCACAAGGAGCAAGCAGACTCGTTCTAACTAGTAACCTACACTTACGAAAATTGGGGTGTGAGTGATTGGGTTGCGCAGGTGCGCGAATAAACAGTAGTGAACGCAGAATTTGCACTAGACGTGCGCAGGCAGAAGAGATTAAGTACTATGTCTATGAAAAGTATCGGTGCAGACAATCCTCTATGAATGTATTCCTTATCATTGACTCTAAACGTATATAGTTTGATTTACTGAAGTTAGTGTCCGATCAAGGCTTCCTAACAAGTGCGCATGTTCCGATCAAAGTTCATGAGCTATTAATTCTTGAAACTAGTCTAAGCAGCTACGAATCCTGTCACAGTAGCAACTGATTATCACAGCTCCTAGTTGTCACCGTCAAGCTACCAACTAGTTTAACATATAACAAACAAGTAGCAAGAGTAAGATTGCGGTTCAAGGCTTCCCCTACTCATGCAGCTAGCTGTCAACCGTGTGCACAGAATTAATACAAGCAAACAAACTATGCATTAAGCACACGTCTCAAAGGAAATACTCATAGAATCATGGCCAACCGATACAAAGCTTTTAGCTAGTAGTAAACATCATAGAAATAGTAAATAACAGCTAAAGTATCCAAGAAAACAGTAACAAGCAGGTGCATGCAGGTTGCAGTGTCTCGGCTCGCGCAGTCGGCTAGCGCAGGTCCTCACAGCAGCTCGTGTGTTTTTCAGTTATGCCTCTTTCTCCGCCTTCGTTGTGTGTCTGTATATGTCTCTTCAAACCCTAGCCTTCCTCTCTTTATATACTGCTCATGAGGCCCAAGGACAGCCTTGGCAACTTCCAAATCCGATGGTGTCAAGATTTGGAAACACTACTATCCTGCGCATGGCTCACTGCGCACACTGGTTAGCGCAGTTGGTCTGCGCACCGCAGACTGAATCTATCCTGTGTGCGCTGCTAGCTCCGCAGGCTGTGTGTTGCGCTCCTTAAACGCTGCCCATTAGCGCGTATCCGACTTAGGCCCTTGTTTTGTCCTAGAATACAAAAACACCTAAAACAAGTAATCTTGTACACAAAATGATGCAAACAAGCGCAATGTTAAGATCTAAATAGCGCGTATATATAGGCTCTATCAAACCCCCCACACTTGCCCTTGTTCGTCCCGAACAAGCATTCAAGCACGGATACAATTACCTCTCTCGAGTCTAGCGCACAGTCTTGCACTTTAGCGCGATCTACACAACCGTTCACCTTGTACTGCTCTATCACCTGCGCGCATCTGCCTTCAACAGTTTAATATAACAATTTCGAAATTCGTTACCTCTCAGCTGGGATGGAGATCATTTCGGATGGCTGGGAGATAGCTCTTCATAGGCTCCGAGTTGTCACTCCTTACTTCGAGTACGGGTATATGGTTAATAGCTCAAGCTTGTTCCGGTGCGTGATTCTTCCTCGCACTTCCTAGGAACTCGGGCCTTCTTGATGATTTTCTTGTGAACTTGCGCACGCTGGTACGGAGTTGTGCGCATGCTGATTTTTTTAGCGCATATCATCTGCTGAGTTTCTATGTTCCCAGAACGGTTCCAGTCTCGGCCTCCGGATAGCAGCTATGGAATAACGCTCCGCTCTCCCTCCTTGATCTATTTGCGCAGGTCAGCGCACACGTTTACACCCGCGCCCGCCTTCCCTCGCTCGACTTCTAGAGGAAAGGTGGTCTGTTTTCCCACCTCGCCACGCTTTGGGTATTCGCCTTCGGCATCTGCGTTGCTGAGCGCGCTCTATTGTTCCAAAGGTCGCGAAGCACCGGCCTCCACTAGCGCTCTCGACCATATACCTTACCTTCGAAGCAAAAACGACTAACCGCCTCTCTAGAGCTTTTTTGTCAACTCCACATCCCCTGTATATCCCAACTAAAAGGATCAGAAAAAACGAAAAAAATATACTAAAACAGTTGATAGTAGCGTATGCAAAATGAATAGCGCAATACAAGCTGAAACGTGTGCGCAACCCGCACACTAGCGCACCGCTGCTACTATTCCCTTCACTAAACTAAGTTACACTACCAAGCTAAAAAAAAACGTGAAATGTAAATGTAACGCTTCCCCCCACACTTAAACAGAGACGTGTCCCCACGACTCATGCTCAAGCGCAACGGAGAGCGGAACATAAGAAAAAAAAACATATAGTCATCGCAGCAAAGACAAAGTCAGGGGTCACAAAATATTCAGCACAAGATAGCAATATAGCAACATCGAGAAATAGTTTTCAAAAGATAAGAAACCACCCGAAAGAAATGAGCGCCCTCCCTGCATCCCTAGATATCCTCGGAGCTGGACTCAGCCGCGGATCCGTGCGCCTCCTCATCGGTGGAATCTGTCTCAAATTCGGAACTGGAAGCTGGCGGCACGACAGAAACTGCGGCGGGCTGAGTCAAGCGATCGTCCTCCGGGATAGGGTCCCATAGTGAATCTGAGCTGGAACCAATGATGGGATCGCCCTCAGAGGACCTCTGTACAGAAGGCTGTGAAGGGGGTGCTGCTGGTGCTGGCACCGGGTCTACTGCTGGGGTGGGCTCGGCTGCATGGACCGGGGATTGGGCAGGAGAGCTGGTTGGCTTGCGCTGCTCGCTGGGGGACGCTGGAGGCGGCCTACGCAGACTGAGGAGAGGGGGGATAGAATCTCCAAATCTCCACCCTGATGGTGGACTGACGCTCAGGTCTGCCCCCTCTGGCGCTAAATACTCTAGCACGCGCATGACGTTGAACATCATGCACTCCTCCTCTGATGCCTCCTCAGGCGCCTCCTCTGCCTCTGTCCTGGGGCCCTTTCCTTGTCCACGCGGGGGAGAATCATCAATGGCAATGGTTACTGGCTCCCCCTGCAGCACACTCGCCCTCCGGCGCGCTCCAGTCTGCGCACAAGTCCTCATGCGCCTGACTGGAGGCGCAACTGGCTCTGGGGCCTCTTCCATCTCCCCTTCCGCAGCGGCCTCCTCTAGCTGCGCGCTGCTCTCTGCTCTTTGCCTCGGCGCTCTGGCCGGCTGCAGCTGGTAGCACCATTCCAAGGACCCGTCCTCTCTCACGGCCACCGCTCTGAGCTGCAGCATATGGGCATGGTCCAGGGGAACGGTTGGCACTACCGTGTGCTCGGGCACGTCCGGCTCTCCATGCAGCGCATGCAGCAGGTGCATAATCATTCCTCCACAAGTCAGCGGCCCCTTGGTGCTGACCCGACTCCAGTGCACCACCATGTTTGAGACAAACAGCACCTTCTTCCCATAGTAGAATCCCTTCGATATGTCCATGTCCAGCAGGCTGATCTTGGGCGCCCCATTAAAACGCCCGATGATTGCATAGGCGACCATGCGCCAGAGGTAGAACATCCACGGGTCGCGCAGCTCGCGTCCTAGGCTGCGCCCCGCGGCAAAAACTTGGCCGGTCGCCATCTCACGCCACGCCTCCTGATTCGTGTGCGTGTCTATATCCTCCTCACGCACCTTGGCACACCTCAGCGCACGCTTCAGCCTCTTGGCCGAGGCTATGTACCAGACCCCTCTGTGCCGGTACCTGATCTCCAAATCGGCCGTCTCCAGCGACGCCAAGAACTCACATGTATCCTCCTTATTAGCCGCGCGGGGGTCCCGTACATCTCCAGCCTCATGAAAGCATCATATTTGCTGGCGAATGATGCTGGGGTCTCTTGATCCTCCGCGGGCCTCATGGTGCGCTGGGGTTCCTCTGGTCAACTATGGTCAACGCTCAACAAATGCCCAAAATCCAAACTCCGACTAAAGCCCTGAAACTGTCACCTACAGGTCGCCTATCCTCCGCCTACAAAACCCACTACCCAGAACTCCAAATGGTGCAGGCGAACTAGGTGCGATTTCAAACCTAGGGCAACTCCTCTATCGCACAAACCCTAACTGAATCGGCTCAAATTGTGAGGAAGGGTTACCTGGTGTGGGTGCGACGGTAAGCTCTTCAAATCTCTCTAATTGGATGCCTGGTTGATTGCCGGACGGTGAGCGGAGGCTGAGGGCAGGAGCTGTCTTGCAACGGTCAAATGTGAAAATGCTAAAAAATTTTCTAAGTCCTGGCCTTTTATACCCCCTGTCTGGCGCAGTTGTTCTGCGCACTGAATTTGCGCACTGACCTGTGCACTGCTGCGCGACTAAAACTACAAGTCCTAAACTAGCTAAAAGACACTAGAAAAACTAAAAAAATGTGTAAAAGTAAAACGTGTCGGGTTACCTCACGACAAGTGCCTTTGTTTAACATCGTTGGCTCGACCGTACCTCGTTACTTGCCTAAAAGTGTGCCAGCGACCTCCCCCACTCTTGCTCCTGAGTGACCCCGTGCGCGTGTGTGCATTGCGTGCTTCTTGGTCCTGCGCAAAGGATCGGAAGGGTGGTCAGCAAGGTTAATAGTATATGATAAATCATAAGTAACGAGGTTAGTTAAAGAGGGAGAAGAAATATGAGCAATAGTTCCGAGTTCTCCCTCAGGTGCCTCTGGTGGCGACTCTGGCGCAGCAACCTGCGCATCTTCTATTTCTGGCTCTGCCAGGTCAACTTCGCGCGCTGTGCCATCCCAAGGTTCTCCTAAATACTTTTTGACTCTCTGCCCATTGACCTGAAAACGATGCTGGTGCTCGTTTTCTAACTCGATTATTCCGTAAGGGAAAACCTTGGTAACCGTGTATGGTTGATCGCGCGTCGTTGTGCGCGTCAAATATAATCCTTCCTCTTCCACCAGTACAGCGGTTAAGTAAGGGTCGATCTCCACAGGGAGCAAGTAGTTCAGTCTTCAATCCTGTCGTCTACACTAAAAATGGGGGTTGTGTGAGATTGGGATGCGCGATGCGCAAATGAACAGTAGCTAGCGTAACGCAGGAAATTGCACTAGACGTGCGCAAGCAGTAGAGATTAGATACTATGACTATGAGAAGTATTGGGCAGACAATCCTCTATGCGTGCATTCCTTATCATCGACTCTAAACGTCTATAGTTTGTGTTTTACTCGGGTTAGTGTCCGGTAAAGGCTTCCTAACACGTGCGCATGTTCCGTTCAAAGTTCATGTGCTATTAATCCTAGAACTAGACTAAAACAGCTACGAATCCTGTCACAGTAGCAACTGCTTACCCTAGCTCGTTACTCCTAGTCGTCACCGTAAGATTGCGGTTCAAGGCTTCCCCTACTCATGCAACTAGTTTAACATACGACAAGCAAGCAACACAAGTAAGATTGCGGTTCAAGGCTTCCCCTACTTATGCAACTAACTGTCTCAGTGTGCACAGAATTAATACAAGTAAATAAACTATGCATTAAGCTCAAGTCTCAAAGGTAATACTTCATAGATTCATGCCCGACCAACACTAAGAGTTTAGCTAGACATGCTAGTAATAAACATCATAGAATAGTAAATAAGGTCTAATATGTCTGAGAAACACAGTAGCAACAGTGCGTGCAGATTGTCTTCTCGGCTGGCGCAGTTGGCTGGCGCAAATCCTCTCAACAAGTCCGTGTGTTTTCCAGTGTTGCCGCTCTCTCTGATGTGCGTTGTCCAATGACGGCTGTGATGTCTCTCCCTTGAAACCCCAGACTTACTTTGTTTATATATTGCCCAGGAAGTTCTCCTTTGGCAACTTCCAAATCTGGTCACTGGATTTTTGCGCCTGGCGCATGGCATTCGGCTAGCGCATCGGCTAGCGCACCGCTACCGACTCTCACCAACTTCTCTTCTGCTTGTGCTGCTATCTCCGCAGGCGGATCTCTTACTCCTAGGACGCTGCCTGTTAGCGCGTATCCGACTCAAGGACTCGTTTTGCCCTGTAATACAAAAACACTAGAAACGAGTAGTCCTGCTCATAAAATATTGCAAACAAGCATAGGGTTATGATCTAAATAATGCGTACAAATAGCCTCTATCAATGGTCCCGTCCATTTGCTGCGCAGCTTCCCAGGCATGAGCTTTAGGAGCGAGGAGAACAATAGTACCTGGTCTCCTGGCTCAAAGGTGCTTCTGAGGATGTGTTTGTCGTGAAATGCTTTTGTGCGCGCCTTGTAGTCGCGCAGCCCCTCATATGCATCTAGGCGCAGCTCCTCTAACTCGCTTAGCTCAAATGCGCGCTCCTTACCAGCCTCGTCTAGGTTCAGGTTGCAAACGCGCAATGCCCAGTATGCCTTGTGTTCCAACTCCACTGGCAGGTGGCACGCTTTTCCATAAACCAACCGAAACGGTGAAGTCCCAATCGATGTCTTATGTGCAGTTCTGTATGCCCATAGGGCATCGTCAAGGCGCTGGCTCCAGTCTTTGCGCGACGGTCTCACAGTTTTCTCCAGGATGCGCTTGATCTCTCGGTTGGAAACCTCGGCCTGGCCATTCGTCTGAGGGTGGTAAGCAGTGGACGTCTTGTGGCGCACTCCATAATGCTTGAATACCTGCGCCACAATCCTATTACAGAAATGCGTCCCCTGGTCGCTTATGATTGCCTTAGGCATCCCGTACCTGCAAAAAATGTTAGTTCTCAAAAAGTCAGTGACCGTCTTACCATCATCCTTCCGGGTGGCCTTAGCCTCAACCCATTTGGAGACATAATCGACCGCGACCAATATATACTCATATCCGGAAGATGGAGGAAATGGCCCCATGAAGTCAATCCCCCAAATATCGAATACTTCACCCACTAGTATCGGCATCTGCGGCATCTCATTGCGCGCTGATATGGCCCCTGTGCGCTGGCATCTGTCACAGTTCCTGCAGTGGTTATACGAGTCACTAAACAAGTGTGGCCAATAAAATCCGCAATCCAGGATCTTTCTGCTCGTGCGCTTTGGACCAAAGTGTCCTCCACATGCGTGCGCATGACAAAACATCAAAACAGAATTAGTTTCATGGTCAGGCACGCATCGCCTCAAAATCTGATGAGGTCCTACTCTGAGCATATACGGATCATCCCAAATGTAATACCTGGACTCATGCTTTAATCTCATGCATTGGGTTTTAGTGAAATGAGGAGGAAACGTACCTGTGACCAGGCAATTCCCAATGTGCGCATACCATGGTACCTTACCTGTCAGCGCCAGCAGATGCTCGTCAGGGAATGTCTCCGTAATCCGCCCTGGCTCCTCCTCTTTCACGATCCTGCTCAGGTGGTCAGCGACTGTGTTCTCCGTGCCCTTCTTATCCTTGATCTCCAAGTCGAACTCCTGAAGTAGGAGCACCCAGCGCATCAGGCGCGGCTTAGTCTCCTTCTTGGACATCAGGTAACGGATTGCTGCGTGGTCCTTGTAGACGATGACCCTGGCGCCTAGAACATATGCGCGGAACTTCTCCAGTGCAAACACGATTGCCGGAAGTTCCTTTTCTGTGGTGGTATAGTTCCTCTGCGCAGCGTCCAGTGTGCGCGATGCATAATAGATGGCGTGCGGCTTCTTGTCCATGCGCTGTCCCAGGACTGCACCCACTGCATAGTCACTTGCGTCACACATCAGTTCAAACGGCAGGCTCCAGTCTGGCGCGCGCATCACTGGCGCACTCGTCAGCGCCTCCTTCAGCTTGTCAAACCCAGCCCTGCACTCATCAGTGAATTCGAAACACACATCCTTTTGCAAGAGGTTAGACAGGGGTATACAAATCTTAGAAAAATCTTTTATGAAACGCCTGTAAAACCCAGCATGCCCAAGGAATGATTTCACATCGCGCACATTAGTGGAATAAGGCAGATTAGAAATAAGATCTATTTTGGCCTTATCTACCTTGATTCCCTTCTGCGAGATAATATGTCCTAGTACTACTCCATGTGATACCATAAAATGACATTTTTCATAATTGAGCACTAGGTTTTTTGAAATGCAGCGCGCTAAGACCTTATCAAGATGAGTTAAGCATGCGTCAAAGGTACCTCCGTACACAGTAAAATCATCCATGAACACTTCTATGCATATACCAATCGTATCAAAAAAGATGCTCATGACTAGACGTTGGAACGTACCTGGCGCGTTACACAGCCCAAATGACATGCGCCGGAACGCAAACGTACCGAATGGGCAGGTAAACGTAGTTTTTTCTTGATCTTCCGCAGCAATGGGTATCTGATTTTACCCTGAGTACCCGTCCAAGAAGCAAAAGTAGGGCTTCCCTGCTAATCGATCTAGCATCTGGTCCATGAAGGGCAGCGGAAAATGATCCTTGCGCGTGACTGCGTTAAGCTTTCTGTAGTCGATGCACATGCGCCATCCAGTTTGCATGCGCTTGGGAACTAGCTCGCCCTGCGCATTCTCCTCTACTGTGATTCCTCCTTTCTTCGGCACAACGTGCACTGGACTTACCCATTTGCTGTCCGAGATTGGGTAAATGACTCCTGCGTCAAGCAGCTTCAGGATCTCCTTCTCCACCACCTCCATCATAGTCGGGTTCAATCTGCGCTGAGGCTCCCTGGATGGTTTGGCACCATCTTCCAATAGGATCCTATGCATGCATACGTCCGGGCTCACTCCGCGCAGGTCAGCAAGTGTCCATCCTATAGCGCGCTGGTTCTTGCACAGCACATCCTGTAATCGCGCCTCCTGCTCCTCTTCTAATCCTTTCTTTATGATTACCGGCAGGGTGTCCTCATTTCCCAAGAATATGTACTTAAGGTGCTCTGGGAGTTGCTTCAGCTCGACCCTGGGTGCCTGTTCAATAGAGGGCAAGACTTTATTAGCAGTGCAGACATTAACTATATCGTGTACCTGCCTGGATACTGGTTCAGCACTGCTCAGCTCATCCTCATGCGCCTCTATCTCTGCCTGTGTTAGTGGCTCAGGTTCTTCTGCTGCGCTCGCACATTGTGCATCTGCAACCAAGTCATCTATGCTGTCCAACGCGTGCACTATGGCGTCCTCATGAGGGTGCTGCATTCCTTTTAATATGTTAAAATGAATTTCTTCGCCATCGACCTCCATTGGGAGCGTACCCCTCCACACGTCTATCTTTGTGCGCGCTGTCATCAGAAATGGTCTGCCCAATAGGATCTGCGCACTTCCTTTGCTCGACTCACCCTCCATCTCTAGGACGTAGAAATCTGCTGGGAACACCAACTCTCCTACTCGGACGAGGACGTCCTCTATCATGCCCGTCGGTTGCTTGCACGACCGATCCGCTAGCTGAATGGTGAGACTTGCAGGCTTTAGTGGTCCAAGGCGCAATGATGCATACAAGGAATATGGAAGCACATTTATAGATGCGCCTAAGTCAATCATGCAGTTGCTTACTGTATTTTTACCTAAAGTGCATGGGATGGTGAATGTACCTGGGTCCCGGCATTTAGGTGGTACCTTATGTTGCACGATTGCTGAGGCCTGCGCATTTAGCATTACCTGTGCGCACTCGCCTTTCCTCCTCTTGTTTGTGCACAGCTCCTTCAAGAATTTGGTGTACCTAGGGATCTGCCGAACTGCCTCAATAAGGGGAATGTTTATTTCCACCTTACTGAATAACTCGTAGAGCTCCTTATCAAGCGCTTCTTTCCTAGCCGATGGTGCCTGTACAGGAAAAGGTGCAGGTATGTTAGTACGATTCATGCCTTTGTCTTTTGATTGCGCCATACCTGGCTCCTCGCCCTGCTGGCTTGTGGCTAGCGCTTCTGGCTGCGCATCTTGCTTTGCTGGATCTGGAGCTTGCGCAACTGGTTGGGCGGGCGCCTTTGCAGTCGGCTCTGTTCCTACCGTGCGCCTAGTCCTAAGTGTCACTGCGTTGACTCCTCCCTTGGGATTCTGGATCACTTGCGAAGGCAGGTTGCCATCGCTCTTTTTTAGCTCATACACCGTGGTAGCGATCTGTGATAGCTGGTTTTCAATGGACTCGAACCTCTTGTCATACTTCTCATCATTCTTGCGCACTGTGTCTGCTAGCTGCCCCACGATATCTTCTAAGGATCGCCTCGGTTGCTGGTTGTTTTGTGGTGGCGCGTCAGTGCGGCGATGCGGTGGATTATAGGGCGCAACTTGTTGCGTCTGCTGTGGTGCGCGCTGATCCGCGGACTGCCTCTGGAAATTGTTGTCCTCCTTCCATCTAAACCCATTTGCGGCTAGTCCAAAACGCGGCTGATTCTGCCTCTGTGGCCCTCTATTATCCCAGCCTCCTAGAGCATTGACATCTCCTGATTCCTTGAAAAGTGTGGGACAAGCATCGGTTTTGTGCTCAGTGGACGTACAGAATTCGCATGCCTTTGGCGCAGCTGGTTGCACCCCCTGCGCATCCATCAACTTCTGCAGCATGGCCTTCATCTCCTTTATCTCAGCACTTGTTTCTACCTGATGCACAGAACGAGCACGACTATTTTCAAGTGTTAGCTGATGTCTTACCTGTCCAGCAGAGTCTTCTATCAGCTGCCACGCGTCCTCTGGGTACATGTTGCAAATGTCGCCTCCTGCGCATGCATTCAATAATCTCAGCTCCATGGGTAGCAATCCATTCAGGAAATTCTCTATCAGCACATTCTGGGGCAAGCCGTGATTGTAGCAGTTAGCCTCCAGCTCCCTCAAACGCTCATAATACTCCGATAGTGATTCTCCTGCGCCCTGCCTAGGTCCGGCCAACTCCCTCCTGAGTAGCGCGATCTTGGCTGTGGGATAGAACTTGTCCAAGAACTTCTTCCAAAGCTGCTCCCATGTGTGAATAGATCCTGCTGGTAAGCTCATCAGCCAATGCCTGGCCGTATCACACAATGAAAAAGGGAACGCCTTCATCTTCAGCGCTTCGTCGCTCTCCCCTTCTGCCTTCATGTTCTCACAAATGACTAGGAATTCTCGCACATGCTTGACTGGGTTCTCGTTGTTCATCCCGTGGAACTTGGGCATGTGATGAATGAGCGAGCTCCTTAGCTCAAAATGACATCTCGCGCACTGTCCTGCGTCGCGCGGGTGGCGCATTATACACTTCAACGGCCATCCTTGCTTCAACTTCGCGCTGCACTTCCTCTCTGAACCGAACTGCGCGGTTGTCCGCCCTCGCATTCTCTGGGGTTCTATCTCCTAAATTATCTCCAACGACACTGTTATCCTCCATTACCTATTTTAAATCTCAAAGAAAAACTAAATTAAAAGACAACTAAGTTGTCGAGTCTGTCAGTGCGCAACTAGAATCTGCGCAGCGCAACTATTTTAAGGTTGCGCAGGCTGATGTTGATTGCGCGCTGTCAGAAACAACAACGACAATAAAGCAAACAGAAATAACTAACTACTGTAAAAGAAAACTTAAACTGGTTAAAGCTTATCTGTGTTGCTCCCCGGCAACGGCGCCAAAATTTGATCGCGCGTCGTTGTACGCGTCAAATTAATCCTTCCTTCTCTACTTAGTATAGCGGCTAAGTCAGGGTCGATCCCACAAGGAGCAAGCAGACTCGTTCTAACTAGTAACCTACACTTACGAAAATTGGGGTGTGAGTGATTGGGTTGCGCAGGTGCGCGAATAAACAGTAGTGAACGCAGAATTTGCACTAGACGTGCGCAGGCAGTAGAGATTAAGTACTATCTATGAAAAGTATCGGTGCAGCTACGAATCCTGTCACAGTAGCAACTGATTATCCTAGTGTGTTACTCCTAGTTGTCACCGTCAAGCTACCAACTAGTTTAACATATAACAGACAAGTAGTACGAGTAAGATTGCGGTTCAAGGCTTCCCCTACCCATGCAACTAGCTGTGAACCGTGTGCACAGAATTAATACAAGCAAACAAACTATGCATTAAGCATAAGTCTCAAAGGAAATACTCATAGAATCATGCCCAACCGATACAAAGCGTTTAGCTAGACATGCTAGTAGTAAACATCATAGAAATAATAAATAACAGATAAAGTATCCAAGAAAACAGTAACAAGCAGGTGCGTGCAGGTTGCAGTGTCTAAGCTCGCGCAGTCGGCTAGCGCAGGTCCTCACAGCAGCTCGTGTGTTTTTCAGTTATGCCTCTTTCTCCTCCTTCGTTGTGTGTCTGTATATGTCTCTTCAAACCCTAGCCTTCCTCTCTTTATATACTGCTCATGAGGCCCAAGGACGGCCTTGGCAACTTCCAAATCCGATGGTGTCAAGATTTGGAAACACCACTATCCTGCGCATGGCTCACTGCGCACACTGGTTAGCGCAGTTGGTCTGCGCACCGCAGACTGAATCTATCCTGTTTGCGCTGCTAGCTCCGCAGGCTGTGTGTTGCGCTCCTTAAACGCTGCCCATTAGCGCGTATCCGACTTAGGCCCTTGTTTTGTTCTGGAATGCAAAAACACCGGAAACCAGTAATCTTGTACACAAAATGATGCAAACAAGCGCAGTGTTAAGATCTAAATAGCGCATATAAATAGGCTCTATCAATATCAACCTGTACTTTTGGGACGAGCCTTATCTATATAGGCTTTGCGTGGATAGACTTTATAGATCATGTGTCGCAGAATGCGATAAACAAGGTATTTTAGAAGGATGTTACCCTTCTCCTTATGGCGATCACGACTCGAGCTCCAAAATGGCCGCAAAGGTTCTTGAATGTGGATTTTATTGGCTGAGTTTGTTCAAGGATGCGTATGAGTTCGTGAAGTTTTGTGACGCATGTCAAAGAACCGGAAACATTTCAAAGAGAGATGAAATGCCTCAAAAGGGTATTCTAGAGGTTGAGATATTCGACGTATGGGGGATTGTCTCGAAATGGGTGGAAGCCATTGCCTCACCTTCTTGTGATGCCAAAGTTGTGATGAAGTTATTAAAGAAGGTCATCTTTCTCAGATTTGGAGCCCCGAGGACCGTGATTAGTGATAATGGAACTCATTTCAAAGAGAGGAAATTCGAAGCGATGCTTCGAAAGTCTGGAGTTTATCACAAAATTGCGACGCCTTATCACCCTCAAACTAATGGAAAAGTTGAGGTATCTAATAGGGAGATAAACACGATCCTCGAAAAAACGGTAGGGAACTCAAGGAAGGATTGGTCGTCAAAGCTTGAAGAAGTTTAATGGGCATATCGCACCACTTTCAAGACCCCGATTGGCATGTCACCATATCGCCTAATCTATGGGAAGCCATGCCATCTCCCTATCAAAACGTAGTACAAGGCCATGTGGGCAATCAAGAAGTTGAATTTTGACTGGAAGACGGCGGGAGAGAAGAGAGTCCTCCAACTCCACGAGCTAGATGAGACTCGACTCTTATGAAAGTTCAAAGATTTATAAGGAGAGGACGAAGAGATGGCATGATAGGAAGATTTTAGCGCGTACATTCGAAAAGGGGCATAATGTACTTCTCTTCAACTCGCGATTGAGGATCTTAGTGGGAAAGCTCAAATCAAGGTGGTCAGGATCTTTTAAAATCGATAAATTTTATGATGATGGCCATGTAGAGCTCATGAACCAGGATGGGGAAACCTTCAAAGTTAATGGCCATCGAATCAAGGTGTATCACGGAGCCGAACAAAGCTTGGAGCAAGAGGACTTCAAGCTTGACGACTCCAACTAATCCCAAGCTTTTCTTTTACGCCGCTTGAGAAGGGATCCTAGCATAGGACTTCTCAAGTGTGGTTCTATTAAAATGAGAGAATCGGTCTTAGCCAAGACGTTAAACTAGGCTAGTGAGTATCTTCGCGCCTTGAGTTTAATGTGTAGATTGCATGCGTATTACATTTGTTCTTGTTCAATTTCCATGAATTGTGAGGAATTTGTTGATGATTTGATTGGATTTCCCCTTTGAGTGAGTATACCTATATGTAGGGATTTTAAGTATGGGCTATCCATGTCGTTTCCGCATTGTTAGCGAGTCACACAAAGGAGCGCGCAAGGCTTAGTATTTTCATTTTTTTTATTGTTTTTATTTTATGCTATTGAGACTCTTGCCTTTGTTTTGAAACACTTTGTATTTGTGTGAACGTTTTTTTTTGATGACTTTGTTACGATTTGTTTTGGATTAAAGTTTGTGTGGAGTTAAATACATTCTAGGCAGAATAAGTCTGGAACATTGACGGCCGAGTCATTTTTGCATTGGCCGAGTCACGTGTTGACTAGCGCAGACTGAAAGGTCTCTGGATCATTGACTTGCCCGAGTCATTTTGGCATAGCCTGAGTCACTTCTTGACTCGGCCAGACTAGAACTCTCGGAGTTGACTCGCCCCAGTCAGTTCTGCCACGTTGAATCAAATATTTGTCTCGACATGAATTAATTTGAAACGTCATTTCCAATAAGAATTTCACCCATTTCATCCTATTCGATCGAAAACACTCACTCCATTCTTTAAACCTTTTTTTTGACATTAGATCATAATCATACTTCATTGAATAAACTCATGTGTAAACGCACTTGCTTTCATTCACTCTTACTATAGCATACACATTTCACATTGCTCATACATGATTGCTAGTTTAAGTTTAATGTTTTGCGAGTGTTTCACTAATCTATCTTGATGAGTTTCACTTTTTGTCACAATCAAGGAAGCGTCACCTACAAATCATTGGATATAGCACGCCGTCTACCTTCACACAAGAGAAGTTTTTGATACTGATAATGCAAGTATGGCAGTGTTTGACAAAACCAGCTTATGTGAACAAGGAGCTGCTGCAGCTCAAACAATCAAGCAGACCAGCAGAAGTAAACCAGCAGCAGATGCAGCAGAGGATGCTGCAGCAGGTGCTGGTTCAAGTGCTGGTTCAACTGTCCGAGTAGCAGCTTTGTGCTGAGTTCGTTCTGGAGGTATGGCAGCTGTGTTCTTGCTCTTAGAAGGTTTTCTAAAATGCTGCTGAGCATTTTCCAGCAAGGTTTGCTAGTCAGAGAAGGAGATTTGCATTGAAGATATTAATCAAATCTAATCTCCTAGATTTTAGGAGATAATTGATCTTGTGGGGCAATTGCCTAAACCTGGAAATTGCTTAAAGTGGTGTGGGTATTTAAGCAGAAGGTTTGAGGGCTGAAGAGATTGATCGAAGCTGAGGGATGCACGAGAGTAGACACAGATTTCAGAGAGAGGATTTTCTGGGTGCTACGGACGTTGTTCTTCGATCAAACACACACGGGCAGAGCGTTGAGCGCAGAGCTGTGGTGAGCATTGCAGAAGAGAATCAGGTCTTGCAAAGACTGATTCATGCATTGATCTGGAAGCCAATTCAGAGCTGTGGAGCTTGTTGGTTGATCAAAGGCAGCCGCGGAAGAACTGACGGGTGGAAGGCTCGGTGGAGGTTCGTGCGGAAGAACTCACTAGTGACAGGTGGTCACTGAGTGAGGGGGAGTTAATCAGAGTGTGCAGCGCTCTTGGAGTGGTTCGATCGGCTCGGCAGAAGGCCTTGGAGCGACGCGGACAGTGTGCTTCAGCTGTGTGTTACAGCTGTTGCTGCAGCAACCCTGCTGAGTAGTGTAGGATAGAATAGGCTGAGTTCTTTGAGAGGATTGTAGCTATTCTAGACTGACATATTGTAGAGGGTGTGCTGGCACAAATCAGAGCTTGTTCTGATTGTGCTGAGTAGTCAACAAGAGGTTGAGTAGCATAGGTTGCGTGCGTTGTAACCTAGTGTACTTGGAACCTTTGGTTGAGTGGATTGAGGACTGGAGAATAGTCCTCCCCAGACGTAGGCAGATTGGCCGAACTGGGTGAACAAACTTGTGCATTGTTTGTTGCTTGCTGAGATTAATTCTAGTGAACAAGAGTGTGCTGCAGCAACTGCTTGTTCACAAATCTGCCGGATTGAGACACTGTGAAATTTCAGATACCTTTTTCTTTTCGTACTTTCATTTGCTTAGAGTAAGTTTACTTTTTAAGTATGGGGTGGGTAGTGTGCATGCTTTACATTCTTATCATTATATTTCCATGCTTTTTCCATTTCATGCGGCATGATACTTGCAAAACTTTGTTTTCATCCGAGCCTTAATTATTGTTCGCACGATGTAATGTTTGCTAAGCGATTAAGTAGTACCATTTGAAATTAATCTTAGATTGAGTGCGCAATGACTTCATGAATCGTATCTGTAAGATGATTAACGTTCTTTGCGAATGACTTTATTCACATGATTTGATGCCTTGACTAGCTTAGTTCGATTGATTTTTATGTTCTTTTCCGTGCATGAAAAATGAAGTAAAGATTAGCGATCACACAAAATTACTTCATATGAAACCTCGTGCGTGTCTTTGTGTGCTTTTAGGTGAATTTAGTGTTCTTATTTAGCCTTTGTATTTTCCTAGCTCGAATGTTACGCTCCATTGTTATCAATTAGGCACATTGTCAAGCATTAAGTGTGAGGTTGAATAAAAGGTTTGAAAAAAAAAAGAAAAAAGAAAAAGTCTGTATGAAAAGTTTTACAATTGCCGAGGGTTAGGAAGGTAAGTTTTCCCTTGAAAGCATTTGTATAAACACAACAAATTAGTAGAAATAAAAACCCACTTAATGCTTGACTTTATGCCTTTTTCCGCAATTTACATCTCGCTTTTAGGAAAATCCTAAGGTTTGACCCTCGTAATTTTATTACCTAAGCATTGTTGATTCGTACGAGTAGGTTTTAAAATCTTAAACGTCAAAACTCCTCTTCTCTTATGAGTTACGACGCATAGTCTAACACTTGAGAACGAGTTTGTTATCATCCGCCAATGGGCTTGCCCTTAGCAAGCATAGGTGATTGACTTGACAAGCTCTTATAATCCTTTATGCATTTGCTGTGAGAAATTGGATGCCCAGCTCTCACAAGGGAAAGGTGAGTCATGCAATGGGGCTGCTCCTATTCTGCATTAAGGAAAGGAAAAGGGTAAATATGGGGCAGATCATTTTTTATCAGATCGTTGCTCATGCTGACAAGCTAAAAACCAATATGTGTATTGGGTTTCCTTCCCTTATTTATGAGTTAATGATTAGCCAGCATACGAAGTTGGGAGCAGCACATGAGGGACTCTCAAGTGCTCCTCAATTGTTTACTCTAGACCACAAGGTCTTTACGGGTCGACATATTGTGGACATTGAAGAAGGAGAGCCTGACATGAAGCCAGCTTGAGAAATACCAGAGACTGCTGAAGCAATCTCTGTTGCTCCAGCCCCGGCAATGGACTCAGCTCTAAGGGCCAGGATGATCAGTCTGCTGAAGTCCGAACATGCTCATCTGACAGAAGTGATCAAGAAGAGTTCTATACAAAGATCCCACATTAGTAGTGTCTTCCGTGACCTGGAGTACCCATCAGCCAGTAGTGCCGCCCCTGCATAGCCTGCTGAATGAATGAAGCCCTCGACATTTGTGCCAAAAAGGGGGAGAGAAGTTGTAATAGTTTCTTAGACTCTGATGCTCATTAGACTCTCACTCTGACCTGGTGATAGAGCCTATTTATACACATTATTTAGATCATAACCCTGTGCTTGTTTGCATTATTTTGTGTACAAGATTACTGGTTTCCAGTGTTTTTGTATTTCAGGGCAAAACAAGGGCCTAAGTTGGATACGCGCTAACAGGCAGCGTTTAGGACGCGCATCACACAGCCTGCGGAGCTAGCGGCGCAAACAGAAGAATTGGCAGAGTCGACCACGGTGCGCTAACCGATTGCGCTAAGCAGATGCCATGCGCTAGGCGTAGATGGTGGTGTTTCCAAATCCTGACACGACCAGATTTGGAAGTTGCCAAGGATGAGCCTCTGAGCAGTATATAAAGAAGAGAAGGAGGCTAGGGTAGAGAGACAATAATTAGGATTCACAATTCGTACACCCAGGAGGCACTACGCAGCAGGACTGGAAAACACACGAGCTTGTTGAGAGGATCTGCGCCAGCCGACTGCGCCAGCCAAGACTGCAACCTGCACACTCTGTTTGCTATTGTTTTCCTGGACACTTTAGTTATTATTTACTGTTTCTATGATGTTTATCACTAGCATGTCTAGCTAAACGCTTAGTATCGGTTGGACATGAATCTATGTGTATTTCCTTTGAGACTTGCGCCTAATGCATAGCTTGCTTGCTTATATTAATTCTATGCACATTACTGGCAGCTTGTTACATGAGTAGGGGAAGCCTTGAACCGCAATCTTACTCTTGTTGCTTGTTGTTGTTTGTTAAACTAGTTGAATAGCCTGACGGTGCCAACTAGGAGTAACGCGCTAGGATAGGCAATTACTACCTTGATCGGATTCGTAGTTGTTTGGTCTAGTGTAAGAATTAATAGCACATGAACTTTGATCGGAACATGCGCACATGTTAGGAAGCCTTGATCGGACACTAACATTAGCAACCCAAACTATAGACATTTAGAGTCGATGATAAGGAATACACTCATAGAGGATTGTCTGCGCCGATACTTCTCATAGTCATAGTACTTAATCTCTATTGCCTGCGCACGTCTAGTGCAAATTCCTGCGTTACGATACCACTGTTACTTGCGCATCGCGCAACCCCAATCACTCACCCCCCCAATTTCATAAGTGTAGGTTACTGGCTAAAACTGAACTGCTTGCTCCCTGTGGAGATCGACCCTTACTTAACCGCTGTACTAGTGGAAGAGGAAGGATTATATTTGACGGGCACAACGACGCGCGATCAAATTTTGGCGCCGTTGCCGGGGAGCAACACAGCTAAGTTCTAGCTAGTTTACGTTTTTTCCTTTTTTTTAACTAGTTATTTCAGTTTGCTTTATTCTCGTTGTTGTTTCTGACAGCGCGCAATCACCATTAGCCTGCGCAACCTTGAAACAGTTGCGCTGCGCAAATTCTAGTTGCGCACTGACAGACGCAGCAGCATTAGTTATCTTTTAATTTCGTTTTCTTTGAGATATAGAACAGTCATGGAGGATAACAGTGTCGTAGAAGACAACTTAGGGGACAGAACCCAGAGGAAGCAAGAGCACATAACCGCGCAGCCCTGTTCAAGGAAGAAGTGCAGCGCGAGGTTGAAGCAAGGATGGCCGCTGAATTGTATAATGCGCCACCCGCGCGACAAGCTGCGCGATGCAGAACAGTGCGCAAGATGTCAGCCCCAATCACAGTTAACCAGCCATGGTGCATTGTGCTTCTGCCAGACGGTCATTTTGAGCTAAGGAGCTCGCTCATCCATCACATGCCCAAGTTCCACGGAATGAACAACGAAAATCCAGTCAAGCATGTGCGAGAGTTCCTAGTCATATGCGAGAACATGAAGACAGAAGGGGAGAGCGATGAGGCGCTGAAGATGAAGGCATTCCCATTTTCACTGTGTGACACAGCCAGACATTGGTTGATGAACTTACCAGCAGGATCAATTCACACATGGGAGCAGCTGCAGAAGAATGTCCTGGACAAATTCTATCCCGCAGCAAAGATCGCGCTACTCAGGAGGGAACTGGCCACGCCAAGGCAGAGCGCAGGAGAGTCACTTTCAGAGTATTACGAGCGTTTCAGGGAGCTAGAGGCCAACTGCTACAATCATGGCCTGCCCCAAATGTGCTGATAGAGAACTTCCTGAATGGATTGCTACCCATGGAGCTGAGGTTATTGAATGCATGCGCAGGAGGCGACATTTGCAACATGTATCCAGAAGACGCGTGGCAGCTGATAGAAGACTCTGCTGGTCAGGTACGACATCAGTTAACACTTGAAAATAGTCGTACTCGTTCTGTGCATCAGGTAGAAACAAGCGCCGAGATCAAGGAAATGAAGGCCATGCTGCAGAAGTTGATGAGTGCGCAAGGCGCACAACCAGTTGCGCCAAAGGTATGTGAATTCTGCAGGTCAACCGAGCACAAAACTGATGAATGTCCCACACTTTTCGAGGAATCTGGAGATGTCAATGCCCTTGGAGGATGGGATAACAGAGGACCACAAAGACAGAATCAGCCGCGCTTTGGAGTGGCAGCAAATGGATTCAGATGGAAGGAGGAAAACAATTTCCAGAGGCAGTCCACAGACCAGCGCGCACCACAGCAGACGCAACAAGCTGCGCCCTACAATCCACCGCATCGTCGCACTGACGCACCAGCGCATAACAACCAGCAACCGAGGCGATCTTTGGAAGATATCGTGGGGCAGCTAGCAGACACAGTGCGCAAGAATGACGAGAAGTATGACAAGAGGTTCGAGTCCATTGAAAAGCAGCTATCACAGATCGCTACCACGGTATATTGATGAGCGGACAAATAACCTTATATTTGTCCATACTTTCCCCTTACTTTTTGTTTGTTTCCCTATTTTATAAAGTCACTTGATGTCTTCTTTGCCCATTTCAGGTTAAAAATGTATATTACATGATATGAAGTGGTATGAAGAAAATCTGGATGAATTCTAGTCGATCGAGAGCAAAAGAGGTCAAAATCAAGCAAAAGGCTAGTTTTTCGTCCATGATTGACCTATTCAGCTTCGAAGGCTCGCCCAGCACACGATTCTTATCCGATTAAGGCATGTCATGTCTTGTTGGAAAGCTAACTCAAAGGGCTACAACTTCATAGTTTACATCAAGACATAATTCAAAGGTTTAAGGGGTCAAAACAGGCGAGAATTCCAGCGCTACAAAGTTGATTCTCCCAAAGAGGAATTGAAGATAGGCCGAATCACTTTTGATTCGGCCAAAGAAAAGTGATTCGGGCAAGCATGATACTTCATTACAGCACTGAACAGATGATTCGCACGAATCAACTCAAGGCTTGCCCGAATCAAAGTTGATTCGGGGAGAATTTGCCTGTAGATCAAATCTGGGCAGACTGACCTATTTATCTTCGAAGGCTTGCCGAGCGCGCGATTCTTATCCGATTGGGACGTTCTATAGCTTGTTGGAAAGGTAATTCAACGATCTACAACTTCCTAGTTTACGTCAAGACGTAAATAAAAGGTTTAAAGTGTCAAAAAAGCTAGTTGCTAACTGCAAAAGTGATTCGGCCGAATCACTCTCAGCTGCACGAATCGACCTGATCCGGGAAAAGTCTTGAAGGTTTGACCGAATCACTTGAGGGGTTGACCGAATCAAAAGTGATTCGGCCAAGAAAAGTGATTCGCCCAGTCCGAGACCACCACTGAACAGATGATTCGGCCGAATCAGAGGTGATTCGCCCAGAGGTGCCCGAATCAGTTTAGCTCCACAAGACGTTTGACCGTATCAAAACAAGGGCGTTTGACCGAATCAAAAGTGATTCGGCCAGGATAAGTGATTCGCCCAAACTCAAAACAGCACTGAGAAAAAGATTCGAGCGAATCACATGGGCATTGACCGAATCAAGTGATTCGGTCACTTCGGGCACTTATTGGAAATCTTCACAGAGTATAAATAGAAGGAGATAGAAGTGAAGAAAGAGGAGCTTCCACATTTTCTCAACCCTAGGCGACTGGAGCTCGGAGAAGACGAAGCTTGGGTGAAGAACCAAGCTTGAGTCGAAGATTCTACATCAACTTCTCTTAAACCCTTTACCCTTTGTATTTACATTCATGTCTCATTTAGTTTTCATGTATTTGTGCACACTCATTATGAGTGAGTAGTTGTACTTGTGGTTGGGGATTAAATGGATCCCCTAGGATTGGATATGATGTAGAACACTATTGTTATTGCATTGAATGAAGGTTGGTTTGATTATATTATGCCCTAGCTATGTATTCATTGTATGCACACCAAGTGTTTGACGAAATGCTTAAGTGAGTATGCTTGGTTAGAACCCCTAAGGAAGGAGCGAGAGTTGAACTTAGGATGTTTCATAGCTATTGTATGATCATAGATGGAGTGTTTGTGCGTGAGAGCGACATGCATTCTTGACATTAGGCTAAGTGTTAAGCGGATTTGAGTAACCGGCCAATAGACCGAGAGGGTTCGGTTATGGGACTCAAGTTCTACACGGTTCAATAGAGCGAGAGTTTGAGAACCATGTCCTTTGTGTATCCTCTCCACTCTAGGGAAGGAGCGAGAGTTGAACCTAGAGTGGACGATGCATTAGCCTTGCTTTTATCAACCAAATGTAGTTCATGCATGTATTAGTGAGTTATTTCATTTTCCTCATATCTTAGGAGAGAAGTTGAATCCCTAGTCACTCTTTTTGTTTCATCAACCAAAAACCAAAAATATCATTTATCTTTAGTACTTACTAGAGGTACCTCTAAAGGAGGACAAATCCCCCCGAAATCCGTAGACTTTGATCAATAATAGCATTAATTAGTTGTAAATTAGTCTAAGCTTTTCTCTTGGGTTCGACCCGAGGTCACTCGGTTATAAATATTGATTGATATTTGCGTGACTAGAATAGCACTTCATTTTGCTTGCCTAAAACGCCAACGTCATATATGAGCTAAAGAAGAGCGATGGCAACCTGCCTTCGCAAGTGATTCAGAACCCCAAAGGAGGAGTCAATGCAGTAACACTGAGGACTAGGCGCATAATAGGAACAGAGCAGACCACGAAGGCGCCCGCGCAACCAGCTGCGCAAGTCCCGGATCCAGCAGAACAGAATGCGCAACCAGAGCAAGATGCGCAACCAGAAGTGCCAGCCACAAGCCAGCAGGGCGAAGCGCCAGGTATAACACAAATACACGACAAGGGCACGAATCGTACTAATATACCTGCATCTTTTCCTGTGCAGGCACCATCGGCTAGAAAGGAGGCGCTGGACAAAGAGCTGTACGAGTTATTCAGCAAGGTGGAAATCAACATTCCCCTTATCGAAGCAGTTCAGCAGATTCCCAGGTACGCTAAGTTTTTAAAGGAGCTATGCACAAACAAGAGGAGGAAAGGCGAATGCGCACAGGTAATGCTAAATGCGCAGGCCTTAGCGATCGTGCAACATAAGGTACCACCTAAGTGCCGAGACCCAGGTACGTTCACTATCCCTTGCACTTTAGGTAAGACCACAGTAAGCAATTGCATGATTGATTTAGGCGCATCCATCAATTTGTTACCTTATTCCCTATATGCGACATTGCGCCTTGGACCACTAAAGCCTGCAGGTCTCACTATTCAGCTAGCAGATCGGTCTTGCAAACAACCTGCAGGCATGATAGAGGATGTTCTCGTGCGAGTAGGAGAGCTGGTGTTCCCAGCAGATTTTTATGTGCTAGAAATGGAGGGTGAATCAAGCACCAGCAGTGCGCAGATCCTACTGGGCAGACCTTTCCTGATGACCGCGCGCACAAAGATAGACGTGTGGAGGGGCACACTCTCCATGCAGGTTGACGGTGAAGAAATCCACTTCAATATATTCAAGGGGATGCAGCACCCACACGAGGACGCCACAGTGCACGCGATGGACATCATTGACGATTTAGTCTCAGATGCGCAATGTGCAAGCCCAACAATAGAACCAGAGCCACTGGCACAGGCAGCATTGGAGGATCAGGACGAGGAGCTGAGCAGTGCTGAACCAGAGCTCAGACAGGTACACGGTATAGTTCATAAAAATCTTGCCCTCCATTGAACAGGCACCCAAGGTCGAGCTGAAGCAACTGCCAGAGCACTCAAATACATTTTCTTGGGAAATGAGGACACCCTGCCAGTGATCATAAAGAAGGGATTAGAAGAGGAGCAGGAAGTGCGTTTACAGCAGGTGCTGCGCAGGAACCAGCGCGCTATAGGATGGACACTGGCTGATCTGCGTGGAGTGAGCCCGGACGTGTGCATGCATAAAATTCTGCTGGAAGATGGTGCCCAACCATCCAGGGAGGCTCAGCGCAGATTGAACCCAAATATGATGGAGGTAGTGCAGAAGGAAATTCTAAAGTTGCTTGACGCAGGAGTCATTTACCCCATCTCGGACAGCAAATGGGTCAGTCCAGTGCACGTTGTGCCTAAGAAGGGAGGAATCACAGTGGAAGAGAATGCGCAAGGCGAGCTAGTTCCCAAGCGCATACAGACTGGATGGCGCATGTGCATCGACTACAAAAAGCTTAACGCAGTAACGCGCAAGGACCATTTCCCGCTACCCTTTATGGACCAGATGTTGGACAGATTAGCAGGTAAGCCCTATTTTTGTTTCTTGGACGGCTATTCAGGGTACAACCAGATACCCATAGCTGCGGAGGATCAGGAGAAGACCACGTTCACCTGCCCGTTCGGAACGTTTGCGTTTCGGCGCATGTCATTTGGGCTGTGTAACGCGCCAGGTACGTTCCAACGCCTTGTCATGAGCATTTTCTCTGAAATGATTGGTATATGCATAGAAGTGTTCATGGATGATTTTACTGTATATGGAGGTACCTTTGATGCATGCTTAACTCATTTAGATAAAGTTTTAGAGCGCTGCATCTCTAAGAACCTAGTACTCAATTATGAAAAATGCCATTTCATGGTAACGCATGGTGTAGTGCTAGGACACATCATCTCAGAGGAGGGGATCAAGGTAGACAAAGCTAAGATAGACCTTATTTCTAATCTACCTTATGCCACGAACGTGCGCGATGTGAAGTCATTCTTAGGACATGCCGGATTTTACAGGCGTTTTATAAAAGACTTCTCTAAAATTTGTATACCCCTGTCTAACCTCTTGCAAAAGGATGTGTGCTTCAATTTTACTGATGAGTGCAGGGCCGCATTTGATAAACTGAAGGAAGCGCTGACCAGTGCGCCAGTGATGCGCGCACCAGACTGGAACCTGCCATTTGAACTGATGTGCGACGCAAGCGATTATGCAGTAGATGCAGTCTTGGGGCAGCGAGTGGACAAGAAACCGCACGCCATTTATTATGCATCGCGCACGCTGGACGCTGCGCAGAGGAACTATACCACTACGGAGAAGGAACTTCTGGCAATTGTGTTTGCGCTGGAGAAGTTCCGTGCATATGTTCTAGGCGCTAGGGTCATCATCTACACAGACCACGCAGCCATCCGCTACCTAATGTCCAAGAAAGAAACTAAGCCGCGCCTGATGCGCTAGGTGCTCCTACTGCAGGAATTCGACTTGGAGATCAAGGACAAGAAGGGCACAGAGAACACAGTCGCTGACCACCTGAGCAGGATCGTGAAGGAGGAGGAGCCAGGGCAGATCACTGAGACATTTCCTGACGAGCATCTGATGGCGCTGACAGGTAAGGTACCATGGTATGCGCACATTGCGAATTACCTGGTCACAGGTACGTTTCCTCCGCATTTCAATAAAACCCAGTGCATGAGATTGAAACATGAGTCCAAGATTACCTGTGGGATGATCCTTATATGCTTAGAATAGGACCAGATCAGATATTGAGGCGCTGCGTGACTGACCATGAATTTAACTCTGTTTTGATGTTTTGTCATGCGCACGCATGTGGAGGACACTTTGGTCCCAAGCGCACCAGCAGGAAGGTCCTGGACTGCGGAATTTATTGGCCGCACCTATTTAGAGACGCATATGAGCGCACAGGAGGCATATCAGCGCGCAACGAGATGCCGCGGACGCCGATTCTAGTGGATGAAGTGTTTGATATATGGGGAATTGACTTCATGGGGCCATTTCCTCCGTCTGCAGGATACGAGTACATACTGGTCGCGGTGGACTATGTCTCCAAATGGGTCGAAGCTAAGGCCACACGGAAGGATGATGGTAAGACGGTCGCTGAGTTTCTAAAAAATAACATCTTTTGCAGGTACGGGGTGCCTAAGGCAATCATCAGCGACCAGGGGACGCACTTTTGCAAAAGGATCGTGGCGCAAGTTTTCAAGCATTATGGGGTGCGCCACAAGACGTCCACTGCTTATCATCCTCAGACAAATGGACAGGCCGAGGTCTCCAACAGAGAGATCAAGCGCATCCTGGAGAAGACTGTGAGACCATCGCGCAAAGATTGGAGCCAGTGCCTGGACGATGCGCTGTGGGCATACCGCACTGCGCATAAGACACCAATCGGGACTTCACCTTTTCGGTTGGTCTATGGAAAAGCATGCCACCTGCCAGTGGAGTTAGAGCACAAAGCATACTGGGCTTTACGCACTTGCAACCTGAACTTAGATGAGGCCGGAAAGGAGCGCGCGTTTGAGCTGAGCGAATTAGAAGAGCTGCGCCTGGATGCCTATGAGGGACTGCGCGATTACAAGGAGCGGACAAAGGCATTTCATGACAAGCATATCCTCAAACGCACTTTTGAGCCAGGAGACCGGGTATTATTATTCTCATCACGCCTGAAGCTCATGCCTCGAAAGCTGCGCAGCAAATGGACTGGACCGTACACAGTCACCAAGGTTTTCCCCTATGGAACAATCGAATTAGAAAACGAGCACCAGCATCGTTTTCAGGTCAATGGGCAGAGAGTCAAACGGTATCTAGGAGAACCTTGGGACGACACAGTGAGCGACATTGACTTGGCAGAACCTGAGATAGCAGATGCGCAGGTTGCTGCGCCAGAGTCACCACCAGATGCACCAGAGGGAGAACTGGAAACTATTGCTCACATTTCTTCTTCCTCTTCATCTACCCTCGTTACTGCAGACTTCTCACATATTATCCATGTTGACTACCCTTCTCACCCTTTGCGCAGGACCAAGAAGAACACAACCCATGCACAAGCGCAGGATCACTCAGGAACAAGAGTGGGGGAGGTCGCTGGCACACATTTGGGCACGTAACGAGGTACAGTCGAGCCAACGACGTTAAATAAAGGCACTTGTCGGGAGGTAACCCGACTCGTTTTACTTTTACATGTCTTTCTTTTAGTTTTTTCTAGTGTCTTTTAGTTATTCTAGGACCTGCAGTTTTTTTAGTCGAGCAGCAGTGCGCAGGTCCGTGCGCACTTTAGTGCGCAGGACCGCTGCGCCAGTCAGGAGGATATATAAGGGCAGGACTTAGAAAATTTCAGCACTTTTTCACACTCAACCGTTAACAGCAGCGCCCGCCTTCACACCTCCGCCCACTGTCCGGCGCTCAACCCAGCTCCAGTTTAGAGAGATTTGCAGAGCACACAGCCGCACTCCCCTCAGGTAACCTTTCCCCCAGATTTGAGTAGATTTTAGTAGGGTTTGTGCGGTGGAGGAGTGTTCTAGGGTTTTGAAATCGCACCAGGCTAGAGTGCGCCGATTGGAGTGTTGTTTAGAGGGATTTGTAGGCGGGCAGTAGGCGCCCCTTTGGTGAGAATTTCAGTGCATTCGGAGGAGTTTGGATTTTTGGAGTGTTTGAGAAGTGTTGACCGGAGTTGACCAGAGAAATGCAGCCTGCCGAGGACCAAGCTACCCCAGCTCGCTTCGCCAGCATGTACGCGGCCTTCCTGAGGCTCGAGATGTACGGGACTCCGTGCATCAGTCGGGAGTTCCTGCGAGAGGTCGGTTTGGAGGACTTCATTTTGGAGAGGCTCGCGCTGGCGGGCTGGGAGGCGCTGTTGGAACTGAACAGCGCAGCAGACAGGGAGGACACCTGCAAATTTTTGGCGTCATTGGAGCCAGGAGCTATGGAGATCAGGTACCGGCACCGAGGGGTGTGGTACATTACCTCGGCTACGAGGCTGAAGCGCACATTGAGGTGCGCTAAGGTGCGAGAAGCTGACATGGACGGGCACACCAACCAAGAGGCGTGGCGCGAGATGGCAACCGGGCCTGTGTTTGCCGCGGGGCGCAGCAGGGGACGAGAGCTGCGTGACCCGTGGATGTTCTACTTGTGGCGCCTGGTCGCCTATGCCATCATTGGGCGCTTTAATGGTGCGCCGAAGATCAGTTTGCTGGATATGGAGATCTTAAAGGGGTTTTATTATGGGAAGAGGGTGCTCTTTGTTCTGAACATGATGCACCATTGGAGCCGAGTCAGCACCAAGGGGCCGCTGACTTGCAGAGGAATTATTACGCACCTGCTGCTGGCGTTACATGGCCCGAGGTGCCAGAGCACACATTGGTGTCGGCTGTCCCTCTGGACCGCGCCCACATGCTGCAGATCAGGGCGGTAGCCGTGAAGGAAGATGGCACATTGGAGTGGTGATACCGCCTGCAGCCGGCCAGAGTGTCGCGGCCAAGAGCAGAAAGTAGTGCGCAAGCAGCAGAGGCCGTGCAGGAGATGGAGGAGGATGAAGTTCCAGAGCAAGTTGTGCCTCCAGTCAGGCGCGCGAGGACCCGCGCGCAGACTGGAGCACACCGCAGGGGGAGCCAGTCACTATTTCCATCGAGGATTCTCCCCCGCGTGCCCAAGGGAAGCGCCCGCAGACTGAGGCTGAGGCGGCGCCTGAGGAAGCATCAGCAGAGCAGCGCATGATGTTCAACGTCATGCGCGTGCTCGAATATTTAGCGCCAGAGGGGGCGGACTTAAGCATGAGCCCACCATCAGGGTGGAGATTTGGAGACGCAATTCCCCCTCTCCTCAGCCTACACCGGCCACCTCCAGGTTCTCCCGGCAGTCCACACCAGCCAGCCAGCCCTCTTACTCAGCCCCCAGTGCATCCAGCAGAGCCCTTCCCAGCACCAGCAGCACCAGCACCATCAGCTCCAGCACCAGCACCAGCAGAACCCACCCCCGAACCAGAACAAGTACCCGCACCTGCACCTTCCCCTGCCCAGCCGTCCATTCCAAGGTCCCCTATAGCCGAACCCATCATTAGCACCAGCTCAGACTCGCTATGGGACCCCGTTTCAGAGGATGACGTCGAGGCGCAGCCTGTCGCCCTATCAGTTGTACCGCCTTCCTCCAGCTCCGAATATATGACGGATTCTTCAGAGGAGGAGGCGCATAGTTCAGCGGCTGCGTCCAGCTCCGATGACCTCTAGAGCTGCGGGGGGAGGGGGGGGGCGCATTATTTCTTTCGGGTGGTGTCTATTTTCTTTTATATGCTAAACTTTATTTGATATTCTGTTGCTATATTTGTGTGCTGAACTCCTGTGCTACATTTTGTGTCCCTATGCTATATTTGCGCTGCTTTGACTTTATGTTCTTAGTTTTTATGTTCTTTATTTTTGCTTGCATGCCTATGTTCTGCATGTGCGCGTTCTCCGTGCGCTTGAGCTTGAGTCGTGGGGACACGGCTCTGTTTAAGTGTGGGGGGGAGCGTTACATGTACATTTCACGTGTTTTAGCGTTTTTAGTGTAGCTTAGTTTAATTGAAGGAAACAGTAGCAGTAGTGCACTTGTGTGCGGGTTGCGCGCACTGTTCAGCTTGTTTGCGCTAGCCATATTGCGCAGTGCGCTGCTATCAACTATTTTTAGTATATTTTTTCGTTTTTCTGCTCCTGTTAGTTGGGATATACAGGGGATGTGGAGTTGACAGAAACGCTCTAGAGAGGCGGTTAGTCGTTCGCGCTTCAGAGGAGAGGTATATGGTCGAGAGCGCGAGTGGAGGCCGGCGCTTCGCGACCTTCGGAACAAGAGAGTGCGCTCAGTCACGCAGATGCCGAAGGCAAGTACCCAAAAGCGTGGCGAGGTGGGAAAACAGACCACCTTCCCTCTGGTAGTCGAGCTAAGGAAGGCGGGCGCGGGCGTAAACGCGTGCGCCGACCTGCGCAAATAGACCAAGGAGGGAGAGCGGGGCGGTGTTCCATAGCTGTTATCCGGAGGCCGAGACTGGAACCGTTATGGGAAACATAGGAACCGTAGACAAAGCTGTACAAAGAAAAAAAAGACCAGCAGATGATATGCGCTACAAAAGAATCAGCATGCGCACAAATACGTACCAGCGTGCGCAAAGTCCACAAAGAAAATCATCAAAGGCTTGAGTTCCCAGAAAGTGCGCGGAAGAATCACGCACCGGAGGAAGCTTGCGCTGTTAACCATATACCCATCCTCGGAGTGAGAGCTGACAACCTGGCGCCTATAAAGAGCTATCTCCCTGCCATCTGAAATGATTTTTTCATCCCAGCTAAGAGGTAATGAATTGCGAAATCATTATATTAGAACTGTTGAATGCGGTTGTGCGCAGGTGGTAGAGCAGCGCAAGCTGTTCACTAGTGCAGATCGCGCCAGAATGCAAGACTGTGCGCTAGACACCAGAGAGGTAATAGTAGCCGTGCTTGAGTGCTTGTTCGAGGACGAACAAGGGGCAAGTGTGGGGGGTTTGATAGAGCCTATTTATACACATTATTTAGATCATAACCCTGTGCTTGTTTGCATTATTTTGTGTACAAGATTACTGGTTTCCAGTGTTTTTGTATTTCAGGGCAAAACAAGGGCCTAAGTCGGATACGCGCTAACAGGCAGCATTTACGACGCGCATCACACATCCTGCGGAGCTAGCGGCGCAAATAGAAGAATTGGCAGAGTCGACCACGGTGCGCTAACCGATTGCGCTAAGCAGATGCCATGCGCTAGGCGCAGATGGTGGTGTTTCCAAATCCTGACACGACCAGATTTGGAAGTTGCCAAGGATGAGCCTCTGAGCAGTATATAAAGAAGAGAAGGAGGCTAGGGTAGAGAGACAATAATTAGGATTCACAATTCGTACACCCAGGAGGCACTGCGCAGCAGGACTGGAAAACACACGAGCTTGTTGAGAGGATCTGCGCCAGCCGACTGCGCCAGCCAAGACTGCAACCTGCACGCTCTGTTTGCTATTGTTTTCCTGGACACTTTAGTTATTATTTACTGTTTCTATGATTTTTATCACTAGCATGTCTAGCTAAACGCTTAGTATCGGTTGGACATGAATCTATGAGTATTTCCTTTGAGACTTGCGCCTAATGCATAGCTTGCTTGCTTATATTAATTCTGTGCACATTACTGGCAGCTTGTTACATGAGTAGGGGAAGCCTTGAACCGCAATCTTACTCTTGTTGCTTGTTGTTGTTTGTTAAACTAGTTGAATAGCCTGACGGTGCCAACTAGGAGTAACGCGCTAGGATAGGCAATTACTACCTTGATCGGATTCGTAGTTGTTTGGTCTAGTGTAAGAATTAATAGCACATGAACTTTGATCGGAACATGCGCACATGTTAGGAAGCCTTGATCGGACACTAACATTAGCAACCCAAACTACAGACATTTAGAGTCGATGATAAGGAATACACTCATAGAGGATTGTCTGCGCCGATACTTCTCATAGTCATAGTACTTAATCTCTATTGCCTGCGCACGTCTAGTGCAAATTCCTGCGTTACGATACCACTGTTACTTGCGCATCGCGCAACCCCAATCACTCACCCCCCAATTTCATAAGTGTAGGTTACTGGCTAAAACTGAACTGCTTGCTCCCTGTGGAGATCGACCCTTACTTAACCGCTGTACTAGTGGAAGAGGAAGGATTATATTTGACGCGCACAACGACGCGCGATCACCTGGCTTGACATTATCCTTTTGATCCGGAATAGCTTGTAGAACTATTAGATCACTCTCAATGTTTAGTATACATTGAGGAACTTTAAACTCAAGTGTAATAGTTAGAAAAGTTATCTGGCATAGCTGTCAGTTATTACCAGAGTTTCTAGATCAGTAGTCTAGTTGTAGTTGTGTTTTGGTTTTATCAAAATGCCAAGGGGAAGATTTTTGAGGATATGGCATCCTTGACAAAACTTCTCAAGAGACTGCTGAAGCACTCCCTGAAGATTGGTGGCAGGAGCACAATCTGAAGACTGGCAAAACAACAACAATAAAGAGCCAGAGTCTGCATTAGCAATCCCTGAATATCTGAAGCTGAGACACTATTTGAAGAATGGGCAAGAGACAGCAATGAAGAGACAGAGAGAGTCTGCTTCAGCACTCCGTGATGATTCAGAGCTAGAGCATAATCCTGGCATCGGGGGAGCTATGAGAGGTATGCAGACATCATCAAGAGCTCAGCAATTGCCACCACGTGGTTTAAGAAGATAGAGATCCAAGATTCCAAATTCGGCAACGAAATCTTCAACAAACTTGCTAGAATCTAGGAGAAGATTCCGATAATGATCCTTGGCATTTTTAGTGTGCTGGAGAGCTTGAAAAGGAAGGCGGGGACGCAGCACAGAACACACACACGATCATTGTCACGATAACAGGGTTTTATACACTGAGTTGAAGACGTGAGTGGTGCTAAGGGAATCAAAACTCGTGGAGTTTGATTCAGGATTAATGCGGAGAAAGCAGCATGGCCGAATCACCTCAGCTGCACGAATCAAATTGACTCGGGGAGAATTTGAGCGGTTTGACCGAATCACATGGAGGTTGACCGAATCAAAAAGTGATTCGGCCAAGAGTAATCGATTCGGCCAAGCAGAAGACAGCACTGAGTATATGATACGGCCGAATCAGAAAGGGATTCGCCCAGGTGCCCGAATCACTTCAGCTCTATAAGGATCTTGACCGAATCAAATAAGGGTTGACCGAATCAAAAAAAGTGATTTGGCCAGGACAAAGTGATTCGCCCAGCTCGAAACAACACTGAGTAAATGATTCGGACACCCTGTCCGAATCAGTTTCTTTAAGGCTTGTCCGAATCAAGTGATTCGGGCACTGCGGGCAAATTTTGGAAATTTTCAAAAGGTATAAATAGAATGAGATGCAAAATTAGAAGGGTTCTCTTCCAGAATTCGAAACCCTAGGCGATTGGCTCTTGGAGAAGTTGGAGAATTGTCAAGGATTGAAGTAGGAGACACGCAATTTGAGATCCTACATCAACCCTCTACTCATCCACTAATCTTTTGCATCCAATTGGTGAACAATTTCAATTTGAATATCATGTTTTGTTTCAAACTCACCATGAGTGAGTAGTCCCATTGTAGTTGGGATCCTTATCGATCCCTTAGGTTTGATTGTAATGTAAGACTTGTCTTTTTATCTATATGAATGAAGTTTGGTTGAAAATTCTCTTGCTTGTTCTTCATATCAATTCTGTGCACACCAAGTGTTTGACGAAATACCTAAGTGAGTATGAATTGGTAGAACACCTAGGGATGGAATGAGAGTTGAACCTAGGTTGTTTAGAAGATCAAGCATGATTATTTTAGGTTGCGTGTGTGCGCGAGAGTGACATGCGCATTCCACTAGGCCAAGTATTGAGCGACTTTAGTTAACTATCAATAGACCGAGAGGTTGAGATTAGGGGACTTTAGTTCTACGCGGTTCAATTCCCATTCTAGAGAAGGAGCGAGAGTTGAATTTAGAACGTGTGATACCTTAGCCTAGAACCATCACTCGAATTTACTCATGATTTAGACAAGTTTTGTGTTGCTAATCGCATGACCTAGCGGTGAAGTAGGATTCTGACAACACTTTCTCTATTATTTTCTCCTATACCATATTTCATCTTGTCTTTAGTATTCACTAGACGAAAACCCCCATTTATTTAGTAGACTTGCATTAGGCATTACTAGCTAGCTTTAGAGTAATCTAATCTTTTCTCTTGGGTTCGACTCGAGGTCACTCGGATATAAATATTGTTTGAACACAGTGATTGGACTAGTATTTATAACCGCTACAACCACAGTGTTTCACTTGTTCTTCATGTTGATTCTATGCACACCAAGTGTTTGACGAAATACCTAAGTGAGTATGAATTGATAAAAAGAATTGAACTTAGGTTGTTTAGAAGATCAAGCATGATAGTTTTAGATAGCTTTTGTGCGCGAGAGTGACATTGGCAATCTCTTAGGCTAACCATAGAGCGGACTTTAGTTAACTATCAATAGACCGAGAGGTTGAGATTAAGAGACTTTTGTTCTTCACGATTCAATAGAGCGAGAGTTTGAGAATTGTGTCACGTAGGTGTCATTCCCATTTTAGAGAAGGAGCGAGAGTTGAATTTAGAATGCGTGATACTATAGCCTAGAATAATCAACCAAATTAATTCATGAATATATTTCTGTTTTGCATTGCTAATCGGATGACCTAGGGGTGAAATAGGATACCGACTACGCTTTCTCTATTATTTTACTTCTTCACAAATTTGATCTTGTCCTTAGTACTTGCTAGAGATACCTCGCATATAGGAAAAAACCCCCCCTTTTATTTAGTAGACTTGCAATAGGCATTACTAGCTAGCTTTAAACTAATCTAGGCTTTTTTTTTGGGTTCGACTCGAGGTCATTCGGATTATAAATATTGTTTGAACACCGTGATTGGACTAGTATTTATACTACCACAATTTCGACAACGTTCAAAATGGCGCCGTTGCCGGAGATTAGCCATTAGACTAGTTTGTTAGTTAGTATTGTTTTAGTTAGTCTACTTTATTTTTTTTATTTTTTTTGTTGATTGTGATTGGATGTTTGCATGCTATTCTTCCTTACTTTGTTTTAAGTTCACACTTATTGACGCTTTCTTCGATTGCTTAGTAGGTTTTTGAATGCAAACCAAATCACGCACGAAAAAGGCACAAGAACAAGCCTCCACATCAAATCCAAACCCGATCAGAAATTGCCAGATTTTGATACTCCTTCTCCTCAAATTCACGTTGATCAACCACCAACAGAAGTTATGGATCAACCGAACCCGAGGAGGGAAGGAAATGCCTCTCTTCCGCAAGAGGAATATTAGAGACCATTTGGAGCTTGAAGACTTCAAGCTTGACAACTCCACTTGATTCCCACATTATCGACGCATGCCACTTGAGAAGGGATCCTCGCAAAGGACTTCTCAAGTGTGTTTCTTTTGAAAAAGGGAATCGGCTACGTCTTAGCCAAGACGTTAAACTAGGCTTGTGAGTATTCATGCTTTTGTTTTTACTTGATTGTGGTATAGAATCGTTGTGGCTGCGCCAAATGTTTGATTAGTGGTTTTGTTTGTGTGCCCTCGAATTACCCCTTTGGGTTGATTATCTATATAGCAGTTTTAAGTGTAGGGTAACTCGATGATGTTTAGGTTGCGTCTTTGTATGTCATGAATTGTCGCGCATTTTTTTTCCAATTTTTCCGCTAGCTATATGTTTCACATTGATTTATCTCTAGTAGCTGGCTAATTTCATCTATGAATTCAGGTGTTGCACTAACCTTTTTCTTGAGTTTCAGATTTACCGCAACCGATTGGAGCATCATTCACGGGCATTAGCGGATGCACATTTGGCTACCTCCACACGAGCGAAGTTCCTTCGACACTCTCTTTACATCTTTTACTTTATATTGCTTAGGGACTAAGCAAATTTTTAAGTGTGGGGTGTTTTGCGCTTTCGCTTTTATTTTCTTAACAACATGATTCTATGCTACATATTTACTTTGTGCGCATTATACTCGCATGATTGCTTTTATCCTAGCTTTAAGTATTGATCAGACGAAGTAATGTTAGCTAAGCAATTAAGTAATATCATTTAAAAATATTTTAGGATGAGTTGTGCTTTGAATTCATGAATGGTATATTAAAGTCGATTGACATTCTTTGTGATAATTTTATTCACATGATTTGGTGTTTTTGACTACCCGAATTAAAAGGTGGTGCACGAATCAAAGGTGATTTGACCAACCTTGGTCTAATCAACCTCCCGGCTACCCCGAATCAATTTGACTTTAGAAGGATTCACCCGTAAACCAAATATGGGCAGATTGACCTGTTCGTTGTTGAAGGCTTGTCGAGCACATGATTCTTATCCGATTGAAGCGTCCCACATCTTGTTGGAAAGCTAACTCATAGGGCTAAAACTTTTAGATTACATCAAGACGTAATTCGAAAGTTTAAAGTGCCAAATGGGACTGTAAAGTTGATTCGTCCAAAAGGAATTCTGGCCAGAGCGAATCAAAATTGATTTGCTCAAGAAGAAGTGATTCGCACAGCCCCGAAACATACTGAGACTTTGGTTCAACCAACCTTGGTCGAATCAACTTACTAAGCCACCCCGAATCAAAAGTGATTCGAGCACGGGTCAATCGGTAAATTTTCAAGGGTATAAATACAAAAAGATGGAAAAAATCAGAATGTGCCTTGGGGTTTCGGGTGCCCTCTCTTCCAAAGAACGAAACCCTAGACGAGAGCTCTTGGAAAACTTGAAGAATTGTCGAGGATTCGGAGAAGGCATCAACAATTGAAGTTTCCACAACATCACTCTACTCAATCCTTACTACTCTACTACTTTACTTTTTCTTGTTGAACAATTTCATTATGTTTTGCTTCAAACTCACCATGAGTGAGTAGCCGTTTAGTAGTAGGGATCCTTATGGATCCCTTAGGTTAGATTGCAACACAAAACATGTAATTTATCATTATGAATGAGGTTTTTGACTGAAAATTCCCATGCTTTATCTTCATGTTAATTTTATGCACACCTAGTGTTTGACAAAATGCATAAATAAGTATGAATTAATGAAACAACTAAGGATGGAATGAGAATTGAACTTAGGTTGTTTAGAGGATCAATCATGTTTATTTTAGATAGGGTTTATGCGTAAGAGTGACATTCGCACGCCTTTTTTTAATTGCTTTCTTTCGAAACAGAATTCTCTTGTCTTTAGTACTTACTAAAGATACCTCGCCTAGAGGACAAAAACTCCAGTTTTTATTCAGTAGACTCGCATTAAGCATTACTAGCCAACTTTAGACTAATCTAGGCTTTTCTCTTGGGTTCGCCGGAGGTCACTCTGATTATAAATATTGTTTGCGTACCGTGATTGGACTAGTATTTTTACTACCACAATTTCGACAACGTTCAGAAGCATCACTGCCTTTCTTCTTGGCACCACCTTCCATGCTTTGTATACCTTAGCCCCTCACGTCTTCACCATTGTTTTCGATTATCTGGGAGCTAGGTTGTCGGATGATCGAAATCGCCGGAGAAACAGCAGGCCCTAGTTTGCGTAAGGATACTTCTGGGTTCTTCTTTCTCATTTTTTGTTGTTGTTGTTTTTTTAAGCTGCCAGACAATGTTCAAGAATTTATAGATCCGAGTCACGAAAGAGTGCTTCAGCACTTTGTTCAGCTGTCTTTTCTGAAAACAAAATAACTCTCGCTGTAAGGTTCCGTTCCTCAATTCCTGCTTTACTGGGGATATTTTCTGTCTGTTTCTCAACCCAGCATCTTTGACACTTGTTCCTTTTCACCTCCACCCAGCGCATTTGACACTTGTTCTTCTCAGATGTACTTCTGATTTTTGCAGCTGTTGAAGAGGGGCATTTGCTTCGTTTCTTTCTATGCCTCCTTTTCTGAGTGAATGTTTCTTCGGCACTCCTGCAAGTTTCCTGCATAGTAACATGATAACCTCGGTTTACCTGCCTCTGTGTACTGTAGTATTCATACGTGCTAGGAGGATTCCTTGTTCTGATAACTTGGTCATTTGATCTTCTTAGAGTCTCTCTGTACACTATCAGTGTAGGACACTTTCTCTGAAGATGTCCAATTTGATCACAAGTGTAGCATTTCTTCTACTTTGATCTGTGTTTCTGAGCATGTGACAGATCTGGAGAATGCTTCAGCACTCTCTTGTACTTCTTTTCTGGATCAACTGTGACTGAAAACTTCTGAACACTTGCACTTTGATCAATTACTGTGGCTTTGACAAATGTATCCAAGACCTTCAGTCCCACCTCCATACCTTTGGTAAGCTAGAATCTCATCCAGAATGGATGACTCTCCTCTGTTTGCTTCAGGTGAGACTTTCTACTCACATATCTTGCCAACTATCTCAGCATCATCTGATTGTTTCTTGGACAGAGAGGTAATGATGCTTTGAAGGTTATGTCTTTCATCTTCCAGTTCCGAAACCTTTGACAAGAGTTCTCTGTTGGCTTCAATAACTTCTTGACACTTTTCTTGTATCAGTTTGAATTGATCAGCTATAGTTTCTACTAAGTATTCTTCATCATCACTGCTGTGAGATTCAACAATCCCATAAACAAATTATGTCTTTATTTGATCTAAACCAATATTACGAAATACAGTAGTGAGGGCTAGATTTCCTTTGTGATCAGTCTCCTCTTCACTGTCTTCATCACTCTAATTTGCCATGAGAGACTTGTTGTTTTTCTTCTGATATGTAGGCCATTCAGTTTGCATATGATCATATCCCTCGCACTCCCATCACTTGATTCTTTTCTGCTTGTCTTTTCCTTCATCATTGTCCTTGTTCTTTCTCTAATAATTTTCTCCTCTTCGGTTTCTCC
Source organism: Umbilicus rupestris (assembly GCA_963678935.1). Taxonomy (NCBI): domain Eukaryota; kingdom Viridiplantae; phylum Streptophyta; class Magnoliopsida; order Saxifragales; family Crassulaceae; genus Umbilicus; species Umbilicus rupestris. Next base: position 11,389,748 of record OY787617.1, read on the forward strand.
CCCTGGATGAGTGACCCGAGTATGAAGGTTTCTGGTCCATTCTTTTCATGAACTTTTAAAGGTTCTTGACCAATAAGGATAATTGTTGGTTGACATCGTCTGGGACAGCCTCTTTCTCTTTTGTCTTGGCTTTCAGCCCAAGGTCTTTCCTAGAGAGTGCTGAAGCAGTCCCTGTAACTTTCATCTCGAATTGCCTTAGTGAACCAATCAGTACCTCCAGCCTCATGTTCTTCACATCTTGGGCTTCCTCTATGGCTGTTACCTTCGTATCAAATTTTGAGGTTAAAGATATGAGAACTTTTCTTACCAGCTTCTCCTCCTGAATCGGTTCTCCAAGTGGATGAGCCTCGTTTGATATGTCATACAGTCTGGCATTAAACTCAGAGATGGTCTCGTCCTCCAGCATCTTCAAGCTTTCAAATCTTGATGTGATCATTTGCATTCTAGAGACTTTCACCTTTTCTGTTCCCTCATGAGCAGTTTCAAGAATCTCCCATGCTTGTTTGGCCGTGTCACAGTTGGAGATCAACCTGAAATTATTAGCATCCACAACAATAAATATAGCATTCAAAGCCGTAGAGTTTCCTGATGCTGAGGCTACCTCATTGACAGTCCACTTAATTTTAAATTGCTTGTGGGTAACTCCGGCGATGTCGACGGTCATTATGGGGACCATTCAGATATGATAGCCCTCCAAACCCTTTCATCAATGGCTTTGATGAAAGCCTTCATTCGAGCCTTCCAGAAGCCAAAATTAACTCCCTCGAGCAAAGGAGGTCGGCTGGTGCTTTGTCCTTCTTTCATAGTGGCCATACGTAATAGCAACACTCGTCTAGATCACACTCTGTATGTCGAGCCAACAGCTTTGACACTAATTGAAATTCTGCTGCGTTGCTGATGCAGAGTTGTAGCTTCTGCTTAAGCACTCAATGTATCTTTCTGCGGAATTACTCGACTGAAGAATAAGAAAGACACAATGTGTTTATTCACCCAGTTCGGCAATTTGCCTACGTCTGGGAGGATGCTCCTATCCTCAAGATTCCACTATCTCAGTTCGAAGTACAAGGACTCACACCTCTACTTCTCACCTAGTCAAAATCTAATGCTCAGACTAATCTCCTAGACTATCTAGCAATCTGAACTCACAGATTCTCTTCGTGCAGCATACACACTCTTGGTAATAAATAGCTACAACTCTGACTCTCAGACTTAGCCTATTCTATTATCACGGAATGCTTCAACACACTCTTCACCAAAGTTGCTGTATCTTCAGTCAACGGCACTCGTAGCTCCCCCGCCAAGTTTTTCAAACTCAGCCTCTGCTCCCCCTCAATCAATGACTCAATCAGTCACTATTGGGTATCCTTGATCAATGATCCTCAGCTCGCGACAATGCCTGTCCGTGCTGATCACTGAGATTTAATTATCCCTTCAACGAGAAGCGCTCTAGTTGAACTCTGGATCAATCTTGAATCAAACTCCACGAGTTCTAATTCCCTCAGCACCACTCACGTCTTCAACTCGGTGTATAAAACCCTGCTACCGTAAGTTTATCTCTATTTACTCTCTGTGTGCTCTCGAGTTGCTCTCTCTGATCATGTGTGTGTTCTCTATTGCGTCCCCGCCTTCTTTTTCAAACTCTCCAGCACACCAAAAATGCCAAAGATGATTATCAGAATCTTCTCCTTGATTCTAGCAAGTTTGTTGAAGATTTTGTTATCAAATTTGGACTCTTGGATCTTTATCTTCTTAGACCACGTGCTGGCAATTGTTGAGCTCTTGATGACGTCTGCATACCTCTCTGAGGTTCCCCGATGCCAGCCGGATCAAGTTGGAGCCTCACCGTGCAACGCCAAGATTCTGCTCTAGCTCTGAATCATCACGGAGGGCTAAAGCAGACTCTGTCTATCTCTTCATAGCTGCCTCTTGCCCATTCTCAAATAATGTCTCGGCTTCAGATCTTTAGGGATTGCTGAAGTAGACTCAGCTCTTTATTGTTGTTGTTTTGTCAGTCTTCAGATTGTGCTCCAACCACCAATCTTCAGGGAGTGCTTCAGCAGTCTCTTGAGCAGTTTTGTCAAGGATGCCATATCCTCAACAATCTCAATCACAGAATTTGGTGGATCAGTTTGTTGAACAGATGCAAAGTGATATTCAGATAAGTATGGTGGGAGAAATGATCTACTTTCTTGGCTTGCAGGGACATCATAAATCATATGGTATTTTTGAGACAATCTCTAGTGGAGCAGACAAAGAGGTAGCTTATCAACTACTCAGGAGATGGTTGACGCCAAGGCTGTTCCAGTAAGCTCTCCTCCCAAGATCACTAAATGTGAGTCAGTTGCTGAGACAGATAAACAGAATGAGGAAGTGATGCAGTCCTCTGTTGCAACACGGCTATCTAAGGAAAATGGGACAGTAGAACAAGACAAGAAGAGTGTCGCCACTGAGATGGGGGGGCAGTGTCATGAAGAAGGGAAAGATTGGTGCCACTCCGTGAAGGGACCACCCTATAAGAAACCTAGATCTACTCAAAGTGGAGAGTCTCTGACAAAGGCTGTTACAGTATTAAGAGTATGGTTCTGCAACAGTGAGGTTGGCAAGAAGTGGAAGATTGTTCAGGAGACGAGAGGTGGTCAGGAGAGTGTTTTGAAGTCCCTGAGGATGTCAAGGACATGAAGGATGAATCAAATATGTGTTGCAGAGGATGCGAAGACACCCCTGTCTAGTTTTGGTTGGTCATGTATATCCTTGTCTTTTTTGTTGACAAAAAGGGGGAGTAATGTTAAAAGGTGGAGCACATTGGATTCTTGCCTCGTGAGAGTTGAAGAAGTTTTGCCAAAAAAATACCAAGGCTGCAAACGGTACAATCCTGGTGCCCCATGGATATATGTATGGCATGTTTTTGGCAAACGGTACAAACCAACAAGGCTGCAATAGAGGATATGACAGTGCCAGCTTAGACAGGCGCGTGCAATTGGATCAATCAACATTGACGCAAATATTTCGTAGGCAAGTCAAGCAAAGAAATATTTTGGGGATATTCTTATGAAAATATTCATAAGATCCTGCAGCTCAGGAAGATTGGATTCTGATTATGAATTAGGAGAATATGATCAAGATATCCTAGTTTCCTAAATGATATAAATGTAATCTAATCTATATAGGATGAAGGGATCGAAAAATGGTGAAAAGCTAAGACGAATGAATTGATCTCATAATAAAGAAAGAAGGAGCTATCAGAGCTGCGATCAACTTCAGAATTGATAGATATTAAGCTCAAAAGAACTTCCGGTGCTCAAAAGAAGGAGCTATAGAATTGATCGCAAGGTGCTCAGGATAAACGTTGAACATACTGTGTTACAGTGCTGATATTTTCGGGAAGAGAACTTCCGATCTGTGGGAGGCAAATCGAAGTGGAAAGAGAGGGATCTCAGTCTAAGGGAGTCAGACGCACTCACGGTGTTTTAACTACAAGCAAATTGTGTTACTTGAAGATCTATTGTACTTGATCATACATATAGTGAAGTGCTTTCCACTTGGGGTTCAGAGAAACTCCCCTTGAGTAGGCTCGGTAAGCGGAACAGGATAAATATATACTGTGTCATTTGCATTTCATTGTGCCATTTATGTTGTGACTAACAACTATCAAAACTCCCTGTTTAAATATTGTGAAATAGCTAACAAAGTGGTCTAGAACAATTGAATTTCACAAAGAAAATTCAGTTTTAGTTTACATTTTTCTTTCTTTTTAGCCTCGCACGAGACTAAGCAAGATTGATCAAGGAAAACAACTAGCAAGATGAAGGACGAGCTTCACAACATGTATAAAATAGCTTTGAAACATAATTTACGGCTCACTTTTATTAAGATGAACTTTGATGCACAGTTATGGTATCACCGTAACGAGCAATACAAATCTACTTCTTGGATGTCACTATTTGACTTTCTCTGCAAAATACTGCACATAAGAAGTAACGACCGTCTAGGTTAATAATGGATGTTTGAGTACTGATTGAAAGTAATGATTAACATGGATCCATGGTAGTTCCGACACAAGAAAAAGCACAACATCATCCCATCTCACGACAAATTTATCATGACCAAATTATCTTCTGCAAATTGCCTGCAACAAATAAAATAAAACTCATCGCCATTTCCAACTTAACCCTAATTTTATCTTAGAATAAAGTTTTACTCTACATAAATAAAATTTTCAAAAGATTAAAAATGTTAGGTCAAAGTTTTGAATTATTATATTTATGAATTGCTTAAGCTCGGTGTATTAAGGGCCCATAAAATTTAAATTTTATTTATTAATTAATCTTATAAAAATTAATAATAAAACTTGAAATTAATTGTACGAATCTAGTATCATTAGAGTCCCTCTTGGTTTTAAATATTCATTTTACAACAAATGGGTCTCGCACGGTCTGATAATTGTAAAACTTCCCAAACCTTATTGTCCTGCATGGACTTGTACTCCTCATTCATAGCATCAATCGATCTATGAGGGTTCGAACTATCCATGGCTTGCTGGAACTTGATTAGAACATCTTCCAACAATCTATTTTCCCCATCTTCAAAGAGATATATTTGTAATCAACCTGAATCACATTTCTCCGCTCTCTAATGGATATACGAAGTGGCAATGTCTCTTGAGGTTGTTGTGTTGAACATTGGAAACGTAGTCTTGATCCTGAATTATCTTCTGCAAATTACCTGCAGCAAATAAAATAAACCTCATCGCCATTTTCAACTTAACCTTAATTTTATCTTAAAATAAAATTTTACTCAACATAAATAAAATTTTCAAAAGATTAAAATGTTAGGTCAAAGTTTTGAATTATTTATTTTATGAATTGCTTAAGCTCGGTGTATTAAGGGCCCATAAAATTTAAATTTTATTTATTAATTAATCTTATAAAAATTAATAATAAAACTTGAAATTAATTTTATGAATCTAGTATCATTAGAGTCCCTCTTGGTTTTAAATATTCATTTTACAACCAACGGGTCTCGTACGGTCTGGTAATTGTAAAAGTTCCCACACCTTATTGTCCTGCATGGACTTGTACTCCTCATTCGTAGCATCAATCCATCTATGATGGTTCAAACTATCCATGGCTTGTTGGAACTTGATTAGACCATCTTCCAACAATCTATTTTCCCCATGTTTCTAGAGATATATTTGTAATCATCCGGAATTGCATTTCTCCTCTCTCTAATGGATATAGGAAGTGGCAATGTCTCTTGAGGTTGTTGAGTTGAACATCGGAAACATAGTCTTGATCCTGAATTATGGGTTGAACAACATTGTCAATAGGTCGACGATTGAAGTCCACTTCTTGAACATTGATAGGTATAAGAACAAGATCATTGTCAAAAGCAGTTGTTGATCCGTCTTCCTCAAAGATAATGTTTCTGAACGAATTTCTCCCCCCAAACTCAACATCCTAAAAAAATATTGCATTTTCCGTCTTTAAAATAGTCATGGAAGCAGAATCATAAAACTTGAAACACGTGGATCGCTCCACTAGCAATAAAGTAGTTGCTAATTGTCTTGAAGTCCAATTTACCTTCACGAGCCTTAGCTAGACATCCCTAGACATGCAAATGCATTAGATTGGGCTTATGTTCACACCAAAACTTAATAAGGTCTAAGTAGCCGCTTTAGGTGGCACATGGTTGAGGAGATATGCTATTGTCTTTAAGTACTTCACCCCAGAGGCTTTCTGGTAAGGAAGAATGACTAATCATACTTCTTACCATATCCTTATGTGTCCGGTTTTGTCTTTTAGCTACATCGTTCATGGTAGGGGATCCTTGGCATGGTGTACAAAGGGACGATCCCGCATTTCTCTAGGTATAAAATGAATGGTGGATGTTGTGCTCCTGAGCCATCGTATCTACCATAGTACTCACCACCACGGTTTGATTTAACTCTCTTAATATTCCCACTGAGTTGTATCTCAACCTCAGCCTTAAAGGCTTTAAACACATCCAAAGACCGTGATTTCTCATGTTAAAGAATTTGGTAGCCAAATCTTGAGTAATCATCTATGAAAGTGATAAAGTATAGTTGATCATTCCAAGAAGTAGTAGGGAATGGCCCATAAATATCGGTGTGAATCAGTTTGAAGACGCTAGAAGTTTTATTGGCACCTAATTTATTAACCTTGGTCTGTTTCCTTTCATGCACTCGAAGCAAGTATCAGGATTAGAAAAGTAGAGTGAATCCAAAATGCCATCAGACACAAGATTCTGAATCCAATATCTCGAGATGTGACCCATGCAAGCCGAATTAGCCAAGTTATGATTCGTAACGTGTTTCCACGTGCAGGGTCTCAGAATACGATAGAATAACAATTCTAGAATTAACGGATAACTGAAATTGATTATTTTTAAATGGACAAGAATAACCAAACTTGTCCAATACAGAAACCAAATTAAATTTTGACTAAAAGATAGTAGGAACCAAAATATTTATTAAATCTAAGATTTGACCAGGTGACATTAATAATCTAAAGCAACCATCTGCCTCTTCTTGCAATGACTTGCCATTTTCAACATAAATTCGTCTTTCAGAACCATTTGGCTCGGTGGCCCAGGCAACTCTACATACAAACATGAGTAGTAACACCAGAGTCTATCCACCATGTGTTTCTAGGTACCAAACCTAAATTAACTTCATAACAAACCGAGTTGAGAAACTTACACTTTCTATCACGCCACTTGGCTATTTAGGATAATCTCTCCTAAAGTTTCCAGGCTTGTTGCAAAAGTGATAGATAAAATCAAATTCCTGTCTCTTAAAGTCTGAAATCTTGGGAGGTACAACGGCCCTCATTTCCTTAGATGTGCGAGCCAAGTGAGCATTCTTGGGCCTGTCTTTCTCTTACACACAATAAGAAATGAGCTTGTTAAGAGTCCATTTATCCTTTTGACATTTGTAATTGACCGTGAAATGACTGAATGGTGCACGAAGAGATATCAAAACCAAATGCAAGAGTAAATCATTACTCAAGCTTTAGTGTTTTAAATTTTGAAGCAAGATGTGACATCTTCATAATGTACTATTAAACATTCTCATTGCCGTTGCACTTCATTAAAATCAAGCTAACTAAAAGCATGCTTATTTTAACCTTATCATTTTTTAGAAAATGCTTCTCAATCTCGGTAAGAAACTCACTTGCATTAAGGACGTCATAAATCGTTGCCCCTCTAAAGGCCTTTGGAATTCCACGTTTCATGATCATGAAACTTAGTCGGTTTGACGGTCACACTTCTCCATATAAAGGACATCATCTTCAGTACTCTCATCAGTGAGATCATCCAGTTTATGCATACCTAGAACTAAGTGCAGATCCATGCGGGCAAGGAGAATCATCATATTCTCCTTCAAATCCTTGAAAATAGTCCCATTTCAATGTATGAGTGTTGTTGGTATTGACAATTAGAAAGGACGTTGACATGTAAGGTGAAGAGAACCAAATAATAAGTGTCACATAATAAACCAACTAAGGATATATTTATTATTCACACCAAAATGCAGAAAAATGTCACTTGTTTACCACCATAGACAGCCATATTGAATATTAATTTACCTTAAAGCTACACACATTGATCATAACAAACAAAATAAGTCAACCTACAGCGTCACTTAGGTGTACGTGCATTTTCATTACAAGTAATCTATTTTAAAGTGTTAGTTCAAAATTAAATGTCAATTTTGTAATTAATATTTAATAATGTTATTCTAAAAAATTATGGTTCAGAATTAAATAATAGATCAAATCAGAAAACTGATTAAACCAACATCCAAATTTTGAACAAAATCGAAATTAAACCAAGCCAAAAATTGGTCCAACCAAATTAAACTAAATTGGTACAATTTTAACTAACCTGTTCTTTAGAACTGAACTTATACTTAAACTTAATTGAACTTAACTGAATTTAACTTAACTTAACTTAAGTACTTAAGTTAAAGTACTGTAATTTTGTGGGTGTTCACGTAAATGAAATTTGCAACACAAAGCATACAAGAATGAATTTAGACATTGATTGAAGAAGGATTGTATTTTGGTTGGAACTGATTTCATTATTTTTGGTTCAATTGATTGAACAAGGTTGTTTCTGATTCGTTCCATTTCAATTGAACCATAAAATAATCCATCATCTTAAATAATTGCACACCTTTACCCTCAAACCCTTTCCTCCTACTTCTTTCATCTTCACCGACACTCTTCACTCCGATTCCTTCACCAGCCAACACTTCTACCTCTTTCATCTTCACCGACACTCTTTACCTGTTCTGATATCGAGATGTTGCCGATACATTTATGCATTCGCTGTCCACGATTCACAAGTATTTTCTTCTCGCATTAGATGCATTGAAGAATCTCTCATTCGACATAGTTAGACCACATACATCGTTGAATTTAGTACCCCCAAAATTGCTAACAGCAGCCTATATTCACCATTTTTTCAAGGTACGTCACATTTATCGTAGTATATGTCGCAACTACTATAAATTGCATTATTTATATGGATACGATTCATGTGTAATACTTGATAACTATTATAATATTGTGTAGGATTGTATTGGTGCTCTTGACGGCACTCATATCGATGCGCTGTGGGTGAAAGTCAAGATATTAAATATCGAGGACATAAGGGAATCAAAACTTAAGTACAATATTGTAGCCGCTTTTACTCTTCATAACTTTATTCGCATGCATAATCTCAAGATACATATTTTAGAACATGAGTTGGTGCAGGGGACGACTGATTCTAATATGTTCAATGTAATTCGAAAAGAACAGATGAGTCAGATGCGAAACTTCATAGCATCCAAAATTATGCTATCACATCCTGACAATGAACCTGAAGATATGATGGACAAAGCTGATGATATGTAACACATCTTGTATGTAAATTATCAAACTTCATTCAATAAAATGATAAATTTTTCATTATCATACTAGTTTGTTTATCATTTCTTATATATCAGAAAGTGTTACTTTACACCACTTCAACACAAAGCAAAGAACATTTCATGTCACATTGTATTCAGAAACAAAAAGAGGAAGCAATTTTTTTAAAGCATGTTCACAAATGTACTTAACTTAACTAAATTTAACTTCACTTAACTTAACTTAAGTACTTAAAATTTAAGTTTTAAAGAACAGGCCCTGTTAGCCCAAAACGCTCGGCCCAGGTAGCTATTTTTAGAAACCAAGCCCAAAGTGGTTAATCCAAAAGTCTGAAAGCTAAATAGCTGGCCCAGAATTCAGAAACCCAAGGTTTCGGTCTTCTCCCTTCGCGGCCTGTAGTTCTTCTGTGGACATCTCACCAGCCGAGCACAGCGCGTCCACTCCTTCAGCCTCCATATTCTCCTACGCAGAATAAGAAGGAGCAAAGGCATCGTGATGAGAGTTGCGGGAAACATCGGACAAAGACCTAATCAAGCACCCATTCGTTCGAGAAGAACCGAGACAGCGTGCGAATTTTGAAGCAACGACGCAAGAAGGATCTTGACCTGAGGTGTTGGATCCTAGCAAGTAGAGGCGACGAGCGAAGGACAGTCCGAGACAAAGAGATGTAGGTGATAGGGGTTGCGATTCGCCTCAGATCCAACTAGGCACTTAGTCGCCAAAGTCGAGAAGAGGAAAACGCTAAGAGCCTAAGTGCGGAGTAAGTGAGTAGCTGCGATCTTTCATGCAAGGAACAACATGAGGCCGAGAAGATAAAATAATTTAGATATTCCGAAATACCTCATTTTAGGAAATTTTTTGCAAGTGCCAGGTCTCTTACAAAAATACAGAAGATCGTTTTTAACAAGATCGCTCTCTTAGGAATTTCAATGAGATTGATTTTGTTAAGACCGATCTCTTCAAAAAATAGCTTAGTTGGATCAAAATTGGTCACTTGTCACCAGTGAAATCGTATGCTCAGATTCATCACCTGTCACGTGAGAAACCGATTAAGATCGGTTTCTTTCATGAAAATGGTGTTAGTAAGATCCGTCTCATGTTGATAACAATTCAGCCGTTCTTCTGTCTCCTCTTCCATTATCTTCTTCTCTCTAGACTTTTTCCCCATTTCTTCTCCTCGGAGTGTTAAGAAATTTGATCAATTTGGAGGATTTTGGAAGTTCATATTGTGGTAAGAGAGTTTTATATATGTTTGAGATATTATATGTATGTTAGAGTTGATTAGAAATCATGTATTTTGTTGATTTTCTTGAAATGGTTATGATATGTTAGAAATCATGTTATTTAAAAAATACACTTGATCGATATGTTAAAATTTCATTTTTTTCGAAGTTCATGATATTTGGATAGGATGAATTTGATGGTATATGTGAAAATTTTGCTTGATGTTGGTTGAATTGTTTGGTCATTTAATTGGTTAATTGTTTTAATTGAATTGGTTGGTTATTTTATGTAGGTATTGTATATAAAAATAGAAAATATCGAATTTAACCCAATGGTTATGTTTATTTTGAAACTATATTGCTAGGGAGAATGTCCAGCTGATGAGACATTTCATAACCATAGAAATTGACAATGTTATTAATGAAAGATTGAGATTTTTACCTTCTGAAATAGAAGATCGAATATTCAAGAATTATGGTTTGGAAATACGGTACTTGAAAGCATGGCAGGCCAGTCAACAAGCCTTGGTAAAAAATTTCAGAGATTGAGATGAATCTTTTAAATGGCATCGGAGATTGAGATTTGCCCTCTTTCTTCTTCTCTTTCTCTTCCCCTCTCGCATGCACTTCATAAACCACTTCCAAGTAGAGTTATTCTCGCTTTCAACCAAAATAAATGCAAGCGGCAATATCTAGTTGTTCGCGTCCAGTGCAACAACAACAAGCAGCTTTTCATCATACTTTCCGTATAAATGAGTTATATCAATGCACAACACGAGCCGACAATGGTTAAAAGCTTCAATTGCTAGAAAAAATGCCCAAAATATTTATTTTATAATTATACAAACATTTTCTTCATCTCAGGTATGATGCCATTTCACAATGGTTTTGGTGTTAGATTCCTCGAACACCTGCATAAAATGTGGAATTTTTCTAAAAGATTCATCCCAATATCTGAAAGCTTTTACCAAGGTTTGTTGTCTGGCTTGCCATGCTTTCAAGTACCGTATTTCTAAACCATAATCCTTGACTCTTATTTTCAGGAGGTGAGAATCTCAATCTTTCATTAATCGATATTATAGCGTGTTTTTTGCCAATCGGAGGTCATTTACTATTTTATTTTCATTTATTTTTATTTTGCTGCATTTTTTGATATGTCGAATGCAGGAAGAGTCAACGGCGATGGTCGCCATGACCAAGAACATGATCAAATCCATGATGAAATGCCCCCACAAGTCATACCACCATTCTCTGATGACCATTAATGAATCAAAGGCAGTGAGCAGCTTGTCAAAGGATGGCTTTCATTGGGCAGAACAATAGAGGTGTAAGGATGGAGGAGTTTGATGATTATGCCCACCTCGACCATATCCACCTCAACAATTATATAGGCAACCAGCCCGTCATGAGCCGACTATAAGGGAGCTTTGAGCCCCTACATTCCAGAATTATCCATGGTGCATCAACACCGATGATGCACTGGCCGAGTTATCAAAGCATATGCCTTAATTGGCAGCCACCGTGTCCGAGCTCAAGAGTGATAAAGGAAAGCTGCCCTCGCAGACAATTCCTAACTCTAAAGTTAATATCAATGCAGTTACTTTGAGGAGTGGCAAGCAGCTCGAAGGAAAGCAGACGAGCAGCAGTCCAGCGAGCACTGTGGAAGCTGAAAATAAGAGAGAGAATTCTGAACCTTTCGCAGAGTATTTTGAAAAAATTTGCTCTGACCCCCACTTCCATTTCATGTGCAGGTGGCGAGACCTAAGAAGAGTCTAGCAATGGATCAAGAGCTATTGGAGCTTCTCAGCAAAGTTGAGATCACCATCCCACTCCTCGACGTAATCAACCAGATTCCAAGGTATCCTAAGTTTCTTAAGGAATTGTGTACTAATCAAAGAGGAGGAGGATTGAATCCTGAGCAGGTGAATCTGAGGCACAACATCTCGGCTATTCTTTAGTGCAAGGTTGCGCAAAAATGTAAGGATCCAGGTACATTTACGATTTCGTGGATAATTGGTAAATTCAAAGTCGATAATTGTATGTTGGATTTAGTTGCATCTATTAATGTGTTGCCTTATTCTTTATATCGAGCATTGAGTATCGACCCTCTGAGACCCACTAATTTGACCATACACTTGCGGATAGATCATGTACTAAGCCGGAGGGCATTGTTGTTGATGTGTTAGTGCATGTGGTAAACTTGTGTTCCTTGCAGATTTTTATTTGATGAAAATGGAGGGTGATGGTACGATACACACTTCACTCGTCCTGCTAGAGAGGCCCTTTGTGGTGACAGCCAAAATGAAGATTGATACATTTACGGGTGATTTCTCCATAGAGGTAGACGGGGAAATAGTGAAATTTAATATTTTTAAATCTATGAAGTACCCGCATGACATTGCAGGGATACACGCTCTGATGCGGCACTCGAGTCTGATGTACCGTGTGGAGAGGACACATTGGAGTTAGTCCTCAGAGAGGAAGTGGACACCAAGGAAGCTGTTGGCCAGTTCGTCCATGACGCCAGCACTATTGGTAAAATTCTACAAGAGGATCCGCCACTCGCCTCCAGGTATGAGATCAATGCTATTAATTTGTGCAGTAAAACTAAACTCGTCCCATCTATTGTGCAGTCTCCTGAGATACAATTAAAGCCTTTACTGGACCACTTGAAGTACATTTTCTTAGGAGCAAGCGAGACGCTGCCAGTTATTATTAAGCGAGGACTTGAGGCTGATCAAGAAGACAGGCTAGCGCGAGTACTAAAGGAGCATAAAACTACGATTGGATGGACATTGGCTATTACAGGTACCGAAGAGAGTGCAGAATGGCTGGAATGGATGGATTTGAAAGCCGCAAATCAGTTTGAAGGGTATGGAAACCCAAATGCGCATCTAGCGCAATTTACAGAATTATGCCGCACCTACAAAATGCAGGGGGTCAAACCAGAGGCTATTTATATGAAAGTTGTTTCCGTTCTCACTAACTGGAAAAGTTAAGGATTGGCTTATGAGTCACGAGCCAAACACTTTCCGCACTTGGGAAGAACTCGCAAGCATTCCTTATTCAATTCTTCTCACGGGAAAGACTAAAAAAATCCGGGATAGAATATGCCAATTCACAAATTAAGATGATGAGAATTTTTAAGAGGCATATGAGCGCTTCAAAGAGCTACAAAGAGATTGTCCGCATCACGGGTTCAGCAAATGGTAGCTCATGCAAAGATTTTATGATGGAATGGATCAAGACGTAAGATACCATATGGACCAAGCGAGCGGAGGGGCAATGATGGATTTGAGAGCCTCCGATTGTTTCAAAATTATAGATAACATAGCGCGGAACTCGCATCAGTGGGGTGGAGAAAGAAATCACTTAAAAAAGAAAGGGAAGCAATATTCATCAAAAGCCGTGACAAAAGAAGATTTCAATTCCCTAGCAAAAATGGTGAATTCTTTGGCAACATCAATTAGAAGTTTAAATCTCAATAAAAAGAGATACCACTAGCAAGTTTAGGGAATTTGTTCTAGCCCGGCGCATGATGATGACTCATGCACCGCAAAGCACGCGGACGAGTATGAGGATGTTAACTACTTGGTAAGAAATCAAGGGAGAGAATATGCGCCACCGCAAGCTAGCGGATATAAGCCAAGGAACCTCCAACCCATGTGAGATTCCATGAGGATCCAAACTTTTCGAGAAGAGCGCCGCTGAATATAGAGCCCAAACCAGCACCGCTAGGGTTTGTACCGAGAAATCAGAATCAAGGAGCCCCCTCCAACACATATTAGCCGAGGAGCAACTATCAAAGTGGAAATTATCAAAGACCAAACAATTTCAGCCACCAAAATCAAGAAACACTCCAAAGACACGAAGAGAAACAAAGTAATGAGGAACTGTCCCTGATTTCTGTTGTTGCCCAGTTGGCCGCGACTCAATCACAACATCAAAAAGACAATCAGCTTATTCCTCACAGGCTAGATAAGTTGCAAGCGTACAACAAAATGCTTGAAACGCAGATTGCGCAACAAGCTGGTTCGTCATCGAAATATCAAGGGAAGCTGCGAGACTATTAATGCAATCACACTCTGATGGAGCGTATTTATACGCGCCATTGAGTTATTTATTCCCATAGTTTTATTACATTTTGCGTGAATCGATTACTCTTTTGTAGTGTTTTCGTATCGCAGGTGTGTTCAAGATCGCATTGGATTTTATCGCATATTTGAAGCACTCATCCAAGATCAAGAAGTCAACAGCAGTCAAAGTCAACAGCAATCAACCCTGCTGGTTCAATTAGAAATCAGATGTGGTTCAATGTGTTTTCATTCTGGTTCAATCCAAAAACCTTAAATCTAAGAGATGGACAAAAGAGCAAAAGAATCCTCTCACTATGTAGACATTTGACAACTACTATGAACGAGCTACAGTGATGGCAGTGGGGGAGAAGACTAAAGCGAGAGAAAGGAGAGCTGCCATAATTCACTATTCACGCCGGTTACTGTTCACTCTTACTTTTCATTTTATTGTTACTATTCACTGTTCACGACGGAACACTGTTCACTGTTACTATTCAAGCCGGAACACTGTTCGCGGCCGGATTTTATTTTGGTTCAGTTCTTGTTCTTTAACTTATTGTAGTGTAATGAACTCAGTTTTATTGTATTTCATGGATGATATGAGTAGCTAAATCAATATTTCAGTTTGGGGATGTATAATGCAACAATGGTTTGAGATCAATGAATGAATGTTTGAGCTAGTGATTTTATTGCCTCGTTTGTATGAACTGAATGTGTTGATTGTCCATTTAGTGCAGCTTAGCGGTGAGCTAATTTGATATCAATTGTGTTATACTTGACTGGAATGCATAATTAGTTAAGCTTAGCGGTGGAACTAATTTGTGGTCTCAGTCGGGTAACTATTGAACTTGTTCGAAAGCCTAGCGGTTAAGAATAGGTAGAATTTTACTGTCGACATATCTTTAGCGGGAATGTTGGACTGAGGCAGAATTCATTAGTTTATGCATGTATTCGATCTATGATAACTAGTTGCATTGTATTACCCGAACTGATTTTCACTGAATTGATAACCTCAGTTTTGTTCTTTTTTCTGTGACTATCATTTGAACTCTAACTCATTTGCTCTCTTTGGGTTCGACTCTGCTTACCGCTTGCTAGTGTGTTAACAGGAGTTATTAATACAAAAATTTGAGACGAACGACGACGCGTTGTCACACTGAAAAGCGGGAGAGTTCTAGTGGACCTGCAGCCAAAGGCCGAGGTGGGAAAGGCAGCAGATGGAGTTGTCGAGAAGGGTCTTTGCTGCAAAATCCAATTGATATACGGGAGAAGGAAAAGCCGCAGAAGCCAGTGCCTTATGTGTCACCAATTCCCTTCCCTCAAAGGCTCAAAAAGAAGAAGGAGGATGTGCATTTCAAGCGCTTTTCAGAGATGCTGAAAAAACTGCAAGTGATTTTGCCATTTACGGAGGTACTCAATCAAATACCTACCTATGCTAAATTTTTGAAAGATATTATGACTCATAGAAGAGAAATGCATGATTTAGACCATGTAGGTTTAGACGAAAATTGTAGTTCCATAATTCAGCGTGCCATGCCTAGAAAGCTTAGCGATCATGGATCATTTTCTATTGGAGAAATTAGCATAGCTAGTGCATTGTGTGATCTAAGTGCTAGCATATCTTTAATGCCTTATTCTCTTGTCAATAAGCTAGATACGGGGGAATTGACTCCAACCACGGTTAATTTGAGGTTAGCAAATCGTTCTTCTCGGGAACCTAAGGGTATCCTAGAGGATGTTTCCATTAAAGTTGGGCAATTCTATGTTTTGGTTGATTTCTACGTTTTAGACATGGAAGATAAGGAAATTCCCATGATCCTAGGTAGACCATTTTTGAACACGGTTAAGGCTATTATAGATTACGGGAAGGGTACAACTGAATTAAATTTTGGTAGTGAAAAGATGAAATTCGATTTGAAAAGCATGCTTAGGACACCTATCAATTCTACGAATTGTCACTTGGTTGAATCATATGATGCGTATAATGTTTTTGATTCTCTTGGTGAACTAACGAGCTTTGAGTATGAGCTGCTCGCACAAGATGATAATAGCTCGTCGTTCACCTCTATAATGGAAATTGATGTGGACCCCGCTGATTTTAATGATGGCGCAAATGAGGTAAATGACGCGCCAAAATGTAAGGAATTCAGTGAGGGATTGAAGCCTCAACCACCGAATCTAAGGTATGAATTCTTGGTACCGGATGAGTCTTTACCTGTTACCGTAGGAGATTCATTGAATGATATTGAGACTTCTAAATTGGTGCATGTGTTGTATCAATATAAAGGTGCTATTGGGCACTCCATTGATGATTTGAAGGGGATTAACTCCGATGTTTGCATGCATAGAATTTGTTTAGAAGATAATGCGAAGCCCAGTCGTGAGTTCCTTCTGCGTTTAAATCCTAAGTTAGGAGAAGTTGTATTGAAGGAAGTTACTAAATTGCAAAATGCAGACATTATTTATGTTGTCCCAGATTCTGAGTGGGTGAGCCCAATTCATGTGGTGCCTAAAAAGGGCGAGCTCACCGTGGTGAGAAATGAAAAAAATAAATTGATACCTACGCGTACGGTCACGGGGTGGAGAATGAGCGTAGATTATAGGAAGTTAAATTCAGCCACTAAGAAGGATCACTTTCCCATTCCCTTTATAGATCAAATGTTAGAACGTCTAACGGGGCATGAATGTTTCTATTTTCTTGATGGGTATAGTGGTTTCTTTCAAATTCCTATCCATCCCGATGACCAAGAAAAGACCACGTTCACTTGCCCCTATGACACATTTGCTTATAAGAGAATGCCTTTTGGTCTTTGTAATGCACCAAGAACTTTTCAACGTTGTATGATGTCCATTTTCGTTGAATTTTTAGAGAACTCTATGGAAGTATTTATGGGCTATTTTTCTGTGCATGGTTACTCATTTGACGATTGTCTCAAAAATTTGTCTCGTATGTTGGCTAGGTGCATCGAAATGGACCTAGTGCTCAATTGGAAAAATGCCACTTTATGGCTAAAGAAGGTATTTTGTTGGGGCATCTTGTATCAAAAAAGAGGAATTGAGGTTGATAGAGCCAAGATCGACTTTACTGAGAAACTGCCACCACCGAGAGACGCGAAAGGAATAAGGAGTTTCCTCGGGCACGTTGGATTTTATAGGAGGTTCATCATGGACTTCTCAAAAATTGCTAAACCTCTTACAAATCTGTTATGTAATGAGGTAGAGTTCAATTTCGATGATCCGTGCCATCAAGCGTTTCAAACGCTTAAGAAAGCTTTGGTGTCTGCTCCTATCATTCAACCGCCGAACTAGGAGATTTCATTTGAGTTGATGTGTGACGCTAGCGATAGAGCTATTGGAGCGGTATTGGGTCAAAGGATAGACAAGCATTTGCACATGATTTATTATGTGAGTAAGGTCCTTGACTCTACACAAGAGAATTACTCGACCACAAAGAAAGAAATGCTTGCTATTGTGTATGCCTTTCAGAAATTCAGACAATACTTGATCGGGTCCAAAACAATTGTCTACACTGACCATTGATCGCGCGTCGTTGTACGTGTCAAATTAATCCTTCCTTCTCCACTTAGTATAGCGACTAAGTCAGGGTCGATCCCACAAGGAGCGTGCATACTCGTCTTAGGTAGCAACCTACACCTTACGAAATTGGGGTTGTGAGTGATTGGATTGGGCAGGTGCGCGAATGAACAGTAGTGAAAGCAGAGTTGCACGATACGTGCGCAGGCAGTAGATTTTAAGTACTATGACTATGAAGAGTATCGGTACAGACAATCCTCTATGAATGTATCCCTTATCATCGACTCTAAACTTCTATAGTGCAGTTCTACTTAAGTTAGTGTCCGATCAAAGCTTCCTAACGTGCGCGCATGTTCCGATCAAAGTCCATGAGCTATTAATTCCTGAAACTAGTCTAAGCAGCCACGAATCCAATCACAGTAGCAGCTGATTATCCTAGTGTGTTACTCCTAGTTGTCACCGTCAAGCTATCAACTTGTTTAACATACAATAACTAGCAATTAGAATAAGATTGCGGTTCAAGGCTTCCCTTATTCACACAACTAATTATCACCCATATGCATAGAATTAATATAAGTAGATGTACCAAGCATTAAGCACAAGTCTCAAAGGAAATACTTCATAGAATCATGCCCAACCGATACAAAGTGTTTAGCTAGACATGCTAAAAACAAACATCATAGCAATAATAAATAAAACTAAGGCAGCAAGAGAAAACGTAGCAAGTTGGCGCAATTGAGCGTTGCTATTCTCGGCTGGCGCAGGTGGTTCGCGCAGATTCTGGCTGAAGTAGCTCGTGTGTTTTGCTGCTGAGCGTCCTTGTCTCTATCTGTTCTCTCTTTCTATCTAACCCTAGCTTCCGTCCTCTTATATAGTGGTCTTGAAGCCCAAGGAATGCTTAGATTTGGCTCGAGAGACTTTTAGCAACTTCCCAAATCTAGGAGATCATTATTTAGAAATTCTGCCATTCTGCGCACGCTGATTGCGCTACTTGCTTCGTGCAGTCGGTTTACGCACTGTAGTCCGAAACAACTATCTCCTTTTGCGCTGCTAGCTCCGCAGGTCATGCATTGCGCTCTAAAAAACGTCTGTTAGCGCACATCTGACTTATGCTCCTGCTTTATCCTGTAATACAAAAATATCGAAAACCAGTAATCTTGTACATAAAATAATGCAAACAAGCACAGTGTTGAGATCTAAATAGCGCATATAACTAGGCTCTATCAACCATGCAGCGATTAAATATCTTATGGCAAAGAAGGAGGCGAAGCCTAGACTAATCTGCTGGATTCTCCTTTAAAAGAGTTCGACGTGGAAATTAAGGATAAGAAAGGAGTGGAAAATGTTGTCGTGGAACACCTATCGAGGCTTGAGCAAATCAGTGGATGTGGTGCGAAGAATGGGCCGATTGAAGACTCTTTTATCGGCGAATATTTGCTGAGTGTTGAGACAATGCAGGCTCTCTGGTATGCTGATTTTTTGAATTTTCTTGCTTGTGGAATTTTACCTGAAGGGGCAGATTACAATCAGAGGAAGAAATTCCTCCATGACGCAAACCGTTATTATTGGGATGAGCCTTTTCTCTATAGGCTATGTGCTGATGGGTTATATCGGTCATGTATTACGGAGGATGATCAGAAGGGTATTCTACGAAGCTGCCACTCTTCCCCCTATGGTGGACATGGTTCGAGCTCCAAAACAGCCGCGAAGGTTCTACAATGCGGATTTTATTGGCCTACATTGTCTAAGGACGCGTATGAATTTGTAAAGTCTTGTGACGCATGCCAACACACGGGAAATATATCAAAGCGTGATGAGATGCCGCAGAAGGGAATCCTTGAGGTTGAAATATTTTATGTGTGGGGGATAGACTTCATGAGGCCGTTCCAGTCATCGCATGGGAACAAATATATTCTGGTCGCCGTTGATTTTGTCTCCAAATGGGTGGAGGCTGTTGCCGCTCCTTCTTGCGATGCTAATGTGGTAAGGAACCTTTTCACCAAGGTAATATTTCCAAGGTTCGATGCACCAAGAACAGTGATCAGCGATAATGGATCGCACTTTAAGGAAAAACAATTTGCGGCATTGCTCCGAATATATGGTATCTACCACAAGATAGCGACGCCGTATCACCCTCAGACCGCGGCCAAGTTGAGGTATCTAATCGCGAGATCAAGGCAATATTGGAGAAGACGGTTAGTAGTTCTCGCAAGGAACTCGATGAAGCGTTATGGGCTTACCGAACGGCATTTAAGACACCAATCGGTATGTCCTCTTACAGACTTGTGTACGGGAAACCTTGCCATCTCCTTGTGGAACTCGAATATAAAGCCATGTGGGCTGTAAAGAAGCTGAATTTCGACTTGAAATTAGCAGGGGAGAAGAGACTACTCCAGCTTCACGAGCTCGATGAGATCAGACTTGACTCGTATAAAAGGCCAGAATTTATAAGGAGAAAACCAAACTGTGGCTTGACAAGAAAATTCAGAGGAGAACTTTCTCGATGGGAGATAGCGTTTTACTTTTCAATTCCCAATTTGGACTATTTCCAGGAAAGCTGAAATCAAGGTCGGGGCCTTTCAAAGTCAAAAAAGTGTACGAAGATGGCCACTTCAAACTAGTAAACAAAGCTGGTGATACCTTCAAAGTGAATGACCATCGAATCAAGGCATACTATGGAGACGAGCAAAGCTTGGAGCTTGGAGACTTCAAGCTTGATGACTCCACCTAATTCCCAAACTATCAACGCATGTCCACTTGAGAAGAGATCCTCGCAAAGGACTTCTCAAGTGTGTTGCTTATGAAGAAGGGAATAAGCTACGTCTTAGCCAAGACGTTAAACTAGGCTGGTGAGTATTTGTGCTTTTGCTTCTACTTGTTGGCAGTATAGAATTGTTTTGGACTTTGTGTTGCGCCATGCACCAAATATTTAATTAGCGGTTTTAGGGATTTTTTTGACTGCACTCGAATTACCCTATTGGTTTTATTATCTATAAGCAAATTTTTAAGTGTGGGGTAATTCAATTTGTGGAATCTGGTAAATTTTGGGAGAATTTAGTGGAGAGGAACGGCTGTAACACTGATGGAGCGTATTTATATGCTCCATTGAGTTATTTATTCCCATAGTTTTATTACATTTTGCGTGAATCGATTACTCTTTTGTCGTGTTTTCGTATCGCAGGTGTGTTCAAGATCGCATTGGATTTCATCGCATATTTGAAGCATTCATCAACGGCCAAGTAGTCAATAGCAGTCAAAGTCAACAGCAGCAGTCAACTCTGCCGGTTCAATCAGAAATCAGATGTGGTTCATCCTGGTTCAATCCAAAAACCTTAAACCTAAAAGATGGACAAAAGAGGAAAAGAATCCACTCACTTCAACAGGACTTCACTTGGACGGCACTATTCAGACGGCGGAGCTATAGTAGAACGGCAGAGGGAGAAGATTGAAGTTCGCCGGAATTCACTATTCATAACACTATTCACGGCCGGAAAACACAATTTACTCAGATTTTGTTTTAGTTCAGTTTTTGTTCTCTAACTTATTGTAGTGTAATGAACTCATCTTCATAATGCAACATTTTCAGTTTGGGGTTTATAATGCAACATTTGGTTTGAGGTCAATGAATACATGATTCGAGCTATTGATTTGCTGCCCTTGTATGAATGAATGAATGTTTTGATTGTCAGTTGAGTGCAGCTTAGCGGTGAGCTATATTGATGTTAATTGTGTTATACTTGATTGGATTGTATTATTGGGGAGAACCTAGTGGTAGAACCGATTTTGTGGTGTTAGTTGAGTAACTATTGCACTTGTTCGAAAACCTAGCGGTTAAGAATAGGTAGAATTTGTTTGTCGACATATCTTTAGCGGGAATGTTGGACTAAGGCAGAATTCACTAGCTTATGCATGTATTCGATCGGTGATAACTAGTTGCATTGTATTCCCCGAACTGATTTTCTCTGAATTGATATCCTCAGTTTGTTCCTTTTTCTGTGACTTTCATTAGAACTCTATCTTACTTGCTCTCTTTGGGTTCGACCCTGCTTACCGCTTGCTAGTGTGTTAACAGGAGTTATAAATACAAATTTGAGGCGCACGACGACGCGCTGTCAAACACACAGTAGTTGTTTCGCCCGAATCGATTTCTAGCTTCCACGAGTCACTTTTGATTCGTGCAGCTTGAAACTGTTTAAAACAGCACTGAGTGTTTGATTCGAGCGAATCACTTTTGGCCTCCCCGAATCACTTTTGATTCGGGAAAAGTATGCGAATTAGAACCGATTCGGACAAGGTTTCGCCCGAATCATATTTGAGTCGTGCAGTTTGAAACTGTTTAAAACAGCACTGAGTATTTGATTCGAGGGAATCACTTTTGATTCGAGCAAAGCCATTCGCCCAATTCCCCGAATCAATTTCATTAGGGTTTTTAAGTTTAACTCGTTCAAACTTTGTTTCTCTCACATCTCTCCCGAACCCTAAAAACCCCGCCACCGTCCGTCCGTCGCCTGGGTTCGTAGCCCGCATCCACACCTTGCCGGCTCCGTCCAACCGCACCTGTCGCCAACACTGCGCCGTCCGACCTAGCCAACCTACCCAACGCATCCACGAGTCACCGACCCTTCTCCCGAATCATTCTCCCGACTTGCCTCCCATGCACGTATCACAACTGATCCGGGCGAATCACTTTCTGCCCTACACGAATCAGTTTAGCCTCCTCGCCAGTTTACATCAAAACCACTCTCAATGGTTTGCACTAACCTAAATTCAACCGGGAAACCACGACAGCCACCACCCCGAAGGCTTTTCGCTGCTCAGAAGGGTCAAGGACTAGTTAAACCTAAACCCCAAACCAAACCCAAACCGAGGCCAAGGCTAGCTGCTGCCGACATTGTTATTCGATCCTCTCCTCCGCCTCCGAGACATCATCATCATCTTCCTCCGAGGAAGCCAGACCAGTGGGGGAGTCCTCTTGCGCACGATCCAGTTTGGCTATAGTCCCGCACGCGGGAGCGGAAAGGGCAAGGATGCCCTTCCCTTTCAGTGAAGAGATTCATTTTGCTGACGCTCATATGAAGACTCTGTTGGCGTAACACAGTGAATATGAGGTACTCGCACCCACTTACCCGGATCATGCCGCAATGCGTGACCTTAATGTTATGGATATAAGTTGTCATTATCTACGTGCAAGTGATCTCCACTATATTTTAATGGATGATCCGGGTACTTACTTGAGGCTAGTAAAGGAATCATGCCTCGTTTTCTACGACATGGGAAGATGTCTGAGGTAATTATATGTATAAGGGCAAGAGGGAGCGCCATGTGCGCTTTTGGAATTTCCGCTTAGGCGGGGAAGTTTTTAACATGCCTTCCATAGATATCAGAAAAGCATTCGGGTGTACTAAGGATGGTGAGTACCCGAAATTCAGGGCAGGCGATCGGTACAAGTTCTGGGCGGAACTCACCGGGCAAGATTTTCTTTGTGTCCCCTCAGCTAGCAATTATGATTGACTCCCCGGTTTGGCGGCTGATTCATCTTCTTATTGCGACGTTCATTCACAACCGCAAGGATGGTGGCCGGTATGTTAACACCCCGGATTTGGACTTGATGCTTCTAATTCATTTTAGGAGACCGGTTTGCATTGTCAATTCCTTGACGCTCCAGTTTGAGTCCTATCAGAAATCAGAGTACAAGGGGCGTGCTTTAGGTGGCGGGACATTTATTACACTTCTCACGAAGCATGTGGGTTTCAATTTGGACCACGACACGCCTCTGCCCAAGAAGGTACTTAACCTGCAGAATCGTCGCAAGATGCATATGATAGACGTGAAAACTCGTGCGTGGATTATTCGCACTGATGTGTCGGCACTAGAAGCCAGTAACACCGCCTAGACCAGTCAGCAAGCAGCCCTTGCCACCATAAGCCGCACCTGCACCTGCCCACGCTTCAGAACATATTCCACATTTCAGACCATCCTCAACTGCCCCTCCTCCCGTTGAGCCCGGGACAAGTGTATGCGAGGACCTAAGGTTGATGAGCGCGCGTTTGGATTCCCTCTCCGATTCTCACATGACGCTAATCCGCTCCCACGAGGTATTATCCACCCTTGTCCACGATTGGCAAGGAGGTGTCATGGCGCGTATCGCGGCACACTTGGGTATTGTAGACATTCCACCTTCGCCAACGCCCTTTTCTTAGCCACCGCCTCTAAAGACTGTGCCACCAGCAGACGCGGAAGATGACTCCATTTCAGCCATGGTCAAAGGTGGGGTTGATGAAGCCAATGCCTCAACCGAAGGTAGTGACGGTGAGGAAGCCCCGGGAGTGGTAGCAAGAGTGGCAGTGGAGATCATGCTGAGGGGGAGGGCAAAGCAACTGATAAGACTATGCAAGAGAGTGATGAATCGGACCCTGAGAAACGCACGCAACATAGGAATGACGTTTAGGTTGCATTTTTATATGTCATGACTTGTGTTCGTATTCTTACTATGTAATTTGCTTGACGAGTCCATTTGTATTTTGACGCGCTTCGCCGTGATATTTTTTACATGACAGATGGTTTTCAAACTTGTATGGTTTTTATTTGGTAGGTTTTTCCCTTAGAATTCAAACTACACTGCTTGTTTGATTCGGACGTTCTAGCCGAGTCACAATTTTCGCCTTGCCCGAATCACTTTTGATTCGGGGAAGCTCCAGCTTTCCAAACTAGTTTGACTCGACCACCCTGGCCGAATCAAATTTTTTGCCTTGCCCGAATTAACTTTGATTAGGATAAGCTCACATTATCCAAACTGCTTCGATTCTACCAGGGTGTGAGCACCCCGAATCAATTCTGATTCGGGCAGTTTTGTGCAGAGTTGTTTCTGTGTCAGTTTGGAAAATTTTGCAACTTTACTCGCATTTGTTCGAAAAATTTTTCAAGCACTATAATACACTAGTTCATGACTCTTGATTTACACGAGCATATCTAAGTACACTCATCGTTTGAATTATCGCACATTTGTTTTCCAATCTTTCGCCTAGCTATATGTTTCGCATGATTTATCTTTAATAGCTAGCTGTTTTCATCTATGAATTCAGATGTTGCGCTACTTCCGGACGAGAGAAGTTCCTTCGACACGCTCTCTTTAATTTTTTTATTTTATATTGCTTAGGGACTAAATAAAATTTTAAGTGTGGGGTGTTGATAGAGCCTATTTATACGCACTATTTAGATCCTAACACTATGCTTGTTTGCATTATTTTGTGTACAAGATTACTGGTTTCCGGTGTTTTTGTATTTCAGGGCGAAACGAGGGCCTAAGTCGGATACGCGCTAACAGGCAGCGTTTAAGGAGCGCAACACACAACCTGCAGAGCTAGCAGCGCAAACAGATAGGAAGTAGCAGAGTCGACTATGGTGCGCAGACCGATTGCGCCAACCAACGCGTGCCGTGCACCATGCGCAGAATAGTGGTGTTTCCAAATCTTGACACCATCAGATTTAGAAGTTGCCAAGGTTGGGCCTCATGAGCAGTATATAAAGAGAGGAAGGCTAGGGTTTGAGAGGAGACGATCAGACACACCACGACACACAGAGAAACAGGAGAGAGAGGCGGAACTGAAAAACACACGAGCTACTGAGAGGACCTGCGCTAGCCGACTGCGCCAGCCGAGACACTGCAACCTGCACGCACCTGCTTGAACTGTTTTCTTGGATACTTTAGTTGTTATTTACTGTTTCTATGATGTTTACTACTAGCATGTCTAGCTAAACGCTTTCTATTGGTTGGGCATGATTCTATGAGTATTTCCTTTGAGACTAGTGCTTAATGCATAGTTTGTTTGCTTGTATTAATTCTGTGCACACGGTTGACAGCTAGTTGCATGAGTAGGGGAAGCCTTGAACCGCAGTCTTACTCTTGTTACTTGTTTGTTATATGTTAAACTAGTTGGTAGCTTGACGGTGACAACTAGGAGTAACGCGCTAGGATAATCAGTTGCTACTGTGACAGGATTCGTAGCTGCTTAGACTAGTCTTAAGAATTAATAGCTCATGAACTTTGATCGGAACATGCACACATGTTAGGAACCCTTGATCGGACACTAACATCAGTAAACCAAACTATAGACGTTTAGAGTCGATGATAAGGAATATATTCATAGAGGATTGTCTGTGCCAAAACTTTTCATAGTCATAGTACTTAATCTCTACTGCCTGCGCACGTCTAGTGCAATTCCTGCGTTAACTATTGTTTATTTGCGCACCTGCGCAACCCAGTCACTCACACCCCAATTTTCGTAAGTGTAGGTTACTAGTTAGAGCTAATCTACTTGCTCCCTGTGGAATCGACCCTGACTTAGCCGTTATACTAAGTGGAGAAGGAAGGAATTAATTTGACGCGCACAACGACGCGTGCATCAAATTTTGGCGCCGTTGTCGGGGAGCAACACAGATAAGCTTTAAATTAGCTTAAGTTTTCTTTTACAATAGTTAGTTATTTCTGTTTGCTTTATTCTCGTTGTTGTTTCTGACAGCGCGCAATCAACATCAGCCTGCGCAACCTTGAAACAGTTGCGCTGCGCAGATTCTAGTTGCGCACTGACAGACGCGACAGCTTAGTTGTCTTTTAATTTCATCTTCTTTGAGATATAGAACAGGTCATGGAAGATAACAGTGTCGTTGGAGACAATTTAGGGGACAGAACCCCAGAGAATGCGAGGGAGGACAACCGCGCAGCTCGGTTCAGAGAGGAAGTGCAGCGCGAGGTTGAAGCAAGGATGGCCGCTGAAGTGTATAAGGCGCCACCAGCGCGACAGACCGCGCGACGCAGAACAGTGCGCGAGATGTCAGCCCCAATCACGGTTAACCAGCCCTGGTGCATAGTGCTTCCACCAGACAGTCATTTTGAACTAAGGAGCTCGCTCATTCATCACATGCCCAAGTTCCACGGGATGAACAACGAGAACCCAGTCAAGCATGTGCGAGAATTCCTAGTCATTTGCGAGAACATGAAGGCCGAAGGGGAGAGCGACGAAGCGCTGAAGATGAAAGCGTTCCCATTTTCACTGTGTGACACGGCCAGGCATTGGCTCATGAGCTTACCAGCAGGATCAATTCACACATGGGAGCAGCTGCCGAAGAAGTTCTTGGATAAGTTCTATCCCGCAGCAAAGATCGCGCTACTCAGGAGGGAGCTGGCCGCACCTAGGCAGGGCGCAGGAGAGTCACTATCGGAGTATTATGAGCATTTTAGGGAGCTGGAGGCCAACTGCTACAATCACGGCCTGCCCCAGAATGTGCTGATAGAGAATTTCCTGAATGGATTGTTACCCATGGAGCTAAGATTATTGAATGCATGCGTAGGAGGCGACATTTGCAACATGTACCCAGAGGACGCGTGGCAGCTGATAGAAGACTCTGCTGGACAGGTAAGACATCAGCTAACACTTGAAAATAGTCGTGCTTGTTCTGTACATCAGGTAGAAACAAGCGCTGAGATAAAGGAAATGAAGGCCATGCTGCAGAAGTTGATGCATGCGCAGGGAGCGCAACCAGCTGCGCCAAAGGCGTGCGAGTTCTGCACATCCACTGAGCACAAAACCGATGCGTGTCCCACACTTTTCGAGGAATCAGGAGATGTCAATGCTCTAGGAGGATGGGATAATAGAGGGCCACAGAGGCAGAATCAGCCGCGTTTTGGACTAGCCGCAAATGGGTTCAAATGGAAGGAGGAAATCAATTTCCAGAGGCAGTCCGCGGACCAGCGCGCACCACAGCAGACGAAACAAGCTGCGCCCTACAATCCACCGCATCACCGCACTGACAGACCAGCGCAGAACAACCAGCAACCGAGGCGATCCTTAGAAGATATCGTGGGGCAGCTAGCAGACACAGTGCGCAAGAATGATGAGAAGTATAACAAGAGGTTCGAGTCCATTGAGAAGCAGCTATCACAGATCGCTACCACGGTGTATGAGCTGAAAAAGAGCGATGGCAACCTGCCTTCGCAAGTGATCCAGAATCCCAAGCGAGGAGTCAACGCAGTGACACTGAGGACTGGGCGCGTGGTAGGAACAGAGCAGACCGCAAAGGCGCCCGCGCAACCAGTTCCGCAAGCTCCAGATCCAGCAGAGCCAGATGCGCAACCAGAAGCGCAAGCCACAAGCCCGCAGGACGAGGCGCCAGGTATGGCACAATCAAATGACAAAGGCATGAATCGTACTAACCTACCTGCACCTTTCCCTGTATAGGCACCATCGGCTAGGAAGGAAGCGCTTGATAAGGAGCTCTACGAGTTATTCAGTAAGGTGGAAATAAACATTCCCCTTATTGAAGCAGTTCGGCAGATTCCTAGGTACGCCAAGTTCTTTAAGGAGCTGTGCACAAACAAGAGGAGGAAAGGCGAGTGCGCACAGGTAATGCTAAATGCGCAGGCTTCAACAATCGTGCAACACAAGGTACCACCTAAATGCCGAGACCCAGGTACGTTCACCATCCCATGCACTTTAGGTAAGACCACAGTAAGCAATTGCATGATTGACTTAGGCGCATCTATAAATGTGCTACCCTATTCCCTATATGCGTCATTGCGCCTTGGACCACTAAAGCCTGCAGGTCTCACCATTCAGCTAGCGGATCGGTCGTGCAAGCAACCGACAGGCATGATAGAGGACGTCCTTGTCCGAGTAGGAGAGCTGGTGTTCCCAGCAGATTTCTATGTCCTAGAAATGGAGGGTGAGTCGAGCAAAGGCAGTGCGCAGATCCTACTGAGCAGACCATTTCTGATGACAGCGCGCACAAAAATAGACGTGTGGAGGGGTACGCTCTCAATGGAGGTCGATGGCGAGGAGATTCATTTTAACATATTCAAAGGGATGCAGCACCCTCATGAGGACGCCATAGTACACGCGATGGACAGCATAGATGACTTAGTTGCAGATGCGCAATGTGCAAGCGTAGCAGAAGAACCTGAGACACTGGCACAGGCAGAGTTGGAGGCGCAAGAGGATGAGCTGAGCAGTGCTGAACCAGCATCCAGACAGGTACACGATATAGTTAATGTCTGCACTGCTAATAAAATCTTGCCCTCTATTGAACAGGCACCCAAGGTCGAGCTGAAGCAACTCCCAGAGCACCTCAAATATATATTCTTGGGAAATGAGGACACCCTGCCAGTAATCATAAAGAAAGGACTAGAAGAGGAGCAGGAGGCGCGATTACAGCAGGTGCTGCGCAAGAACCAGCGCGCTATAGGATGGACACTTGCTGACCTGCGCGGAGTGAGCCTGGACGTATGCATGCATATGATTCTATTGGAACATGGTGCCAAACCATCCAGGGAGCCTCAGCGCAGATTGAACCCGAATATGATGGAGGTGGTGCAGAAAGAGATCCTGAAGCTGCTTGACGCAGGAGTCATTTACCCAATCTCGGACAGCAAATGGGTAAGTCCAGTGCACGTTGTGCCGAAGAAAGGAGGAATCACAGTAGAGGAGAATGCGCAGGGTGAGCTAGTTCCCAAGCGCATGCAGACTGGATGGTGCATGTGCATCGACTACAGAAAGCTTAACACAGTCACGCGCAAGGACCATTTTCCGCTGCCCTTCATGGACCAGATGCTAGATCGATTAGCGGGGAAGCCATACTTTTCCTTCCTGGACGGGTATTTAGGGTACAATCAGATACCCATAGCTGCGGAAGATCAGGAGAAAACCACGTTTACCTGCCCATTCGGTACGTTTGCGTTTCGGCGCATGTCATTTGGGCTGTGTAACGCGCCAGGTACATTCCAACGTTTAGTCATGAGCATCTTTTCTGATATGATTGGTATATGCATAGAGGTCTTCATGGATGATTTTACTGTACACGGAAGTACCTTTGACGCATGCTTAACTCATCTTGATAAGGTCTTAGCGCGCTGCATTTCAAAAAACCTAGTGCTCAATTATGAGAAATGTCATTTTATGGTATCGCATGGTGTAGTACTAGGACATATTATCTCGCAGGAGGGGATCAAGGTAGATAAGGCCAAAATTGATCTTATTTCTAATCTGCCGTATTCCACTAACGTGCGCGATGTGAAATCATTCCTTGGGCATGCTGGGTTTTACAGGCGTTTTATAAAGGATTTTTCTAAGATTTGTATACCCTTGTCTAACTTCTTGCAAAAGGCTGTGTGTTTCGAATTTACTGATGAGTGCAGGGCCGCGTTTGACAAGCTGAAGGAGGCGCTGACAAGTGCGCCAGTGATGCGCGCGCCAGACTAGAACCTGCCGTTTGAACTGATGTGTGACGCAAGTGACTATGCAGTGGGTGCAGTCCTGGGACAGCGCGTGGACAAGAAGCCGCATGCCATCTATTATGCATCGCGCACACTGGACGCTGCGCAGAGGAACTACACCACCACGGAGAAGGAACTTCTGGCAATCCTGTTTGCACTGGAGAAGTTCCGCGCATATGTTCTAGGTGCCAGGGTCATCGTCTACACAGACCACGCAGCAATACGTTACCTGATGTCCAAGAAGGAGACTAAGCCGCGCCTGATGCGCTGGGTGCTCCTACTTCAGGAATTCGACTTGGAAATCAAAGATAATAAGGGCACGAAGAACACAGTCGCGGACCACCTGAGCAGGATCGTGAAAGCAGAGGAGCCAGGGCGGATCACGGAGACATTCCCTGACGAGCATCTGATGGCGCTGACAGGTAAGGTACCATGGTATGCGCACATGTTAGGAAGCCTTGATCGGACACTAACATCAGTAAACCGAACTATAGACGTTTAAAGTCAATGATAAGGAATATATTCATAGAGGATTGTCTGCGCCGATACTTTTCATAGTCATAGTACTTAATCTCTACTGCCTGCGCACATCTAGTGCAATTCCTGCGTTAACTATTGTTTATTTGCGCACCTGCGCAACCCAATCACTCACACCCCAACTTTCGTAAGTGTAGGTTACTAGTTAGAGCGAGTCTCCTTGCTCCCTGTGGAATCGACCCGGACTTAGCCGCTATACTAAGTGGAGAAGGAAGGATTAATTTGACGCGCACAACGACGCGGGCATCAAATTTTGGCGCCGTTGCCGGGGATCCCCCAGCGAGCCGCGCCAGCCAGCCAGCCCTCCTACCCAGTCCCCGGTCCATGCACCAGAGCCAACCCCAGCAGCAGAGCCCACCCCAGCAGCAGACCCAGTACCAGCACCTGCAGCACCCCCTGCACAGCCTTCTGCTCAGAGGTCCCCTGAAGCCGATCCCATCATAAGTTCCAGCTCCAATTCACTATGGGATCCTATCTCAGAGGACGACCTCGTGGCTCAGCCCGCCGCCATTTCTGTAGTGCCGCCAGCCTCCAGTACCGAGTACGAGACAGATTCTTCAGAGGAGGAAGCGCAAGGATCCACGGCTGAGTCCAGCTCCGAGGACATCTAGGGCTGCAGTGAGGGCGCGCATTTCTTTCGAGTGGTTTCTTTTCTTATCTTTTTGAAAACTGTTGCTATATTTTGCTATATTGTGCTGAATATTCTGTGACCCCTTACTATATTGTTGCTACGCTGACTATATTGTTTTTCTTATATTCTTTGTTTTGCTTGCATGCATGTGTGCGCTCTCCGTTGCGCTTGAGCATGAGTCGTGAGGACACGTCTCTATTTAAGTGTGGGGGGGGGGGGGAGCGTTGCATTTACATTTCACTTTTTTTTGAGCTTTGTAGTGTAGCTTAGTTTAGTTGAAGAAAATAGTAGCAGTGGTGCGCTTGTGTGCGGGTTGCGCACACTATTCAGCTTGTATTGCGCTATCCATATTGCATGCGCTGCTATCAACTGTTTTAGTATTTTTTTTCGTTTTTTCTGCTCCTGTTAGTTGGGATATACAGAGGATGTGGAGTTGACAGAAAAGCTCTAGAGAGGCGGTTAGTCGTTTTTGCTTCGAAGATGAGGTATATGGTCGAGAGCGCTAGTGGAGGCCGGTGCTTCGCGACCTTCGGAACAAGAGAGCGCGCTCAGCCACGCAGATGCCGAAGGCGAATACCCAAAGCGTGGCGAGGTGGGAAAACAGACCACCATTCCTTTGGAAGTCGAGCTAGGGAAGGCGGGCGCGGATGTAAACGCGTGCGCTGACCTGCGCAGTCGACCGAGAAGAGAGAGCAGAGCGTTGTTCCATAGCTGCTATCCGGAGGCCGAGACTGGAACCGTTCTGGGAACATAGGAACCATAGATAAAGCTGTACAAAAAGAAAGACACCAGCAGATGATATGCGCTACAAAAGAATCAGTATGCTCACAAATACGTACCAGCTGGCACAAAGTTCACAAGAAAATCATCAAGAAGGCTTGAGTTCCCAGGAAGTGCGCGGAAGAATCACGCACCGGAAGAAGCTTGCGCTATTAACCATATACCCGTCCTCGAAGTGAAAGCTGACAACCCGGAGCCTATGAAGAGCTATCTCCCAGTCATCCGAAATGATCTTCATCCCAGCTTTTTCGAAATTATTATATTAAACTGTTGAAGGCAGATGCGCGCAGGTGATAGAGCAGCGCAAGGTGAATGGTAGTTCGGATCGCGCCAGAGTGCAAGACTGTGCGCTAGACTCCAGAGAGGTAATGGTATCCGTGCTTGAGTGCTTGTTCGGGACGAACAAGGGGCAAGTGTGGGGGGGTTTGATAGAGCCTATTTATACGCACTATTTAGATCCTAACACTATGCTTGTTTGCATTATTTTGTGTACAAGATTACTGGTTTCCGGTGTTTTTGTATTTCAGGACGAAACGAGGGCCTAAGTCGGATACGCGCTAACAGGCAGCGTTTAAGGAGCGCAACACACAGCCTGTGGAGCTAGCAGCACAAACAGATAGGAAGTAGCAGAGTCGACTACGGTTCGCAGACCGATTGCGCCAACCAACGCGTGCCGTGCGCCATGCGCAGAATAGTGGTGTTTCCAAATCTTGACACCATCAGATTTGGAAGTTGCCAAGGTTGGGCCTCATGATCAGTATATAAAGAGAGGAAGGCTAGGGTTTGAGAGGAGACGATCATAGAGGACCACAGCACACAAGATACTTTTCATAGTCATAGTACTTAATCTCTACTGCCTGCGCACGTCTAGTGCAATTCCTGCGTTAACTATTGTTTATTTGCGCACCTGCGCAACCCAATCACTCACATCCCAATTTTCGTAAGTGTAGGTTACTAGTTAGAGCTAATCTACTTGCTCCCTGTGGAACCGACCCTGACTTAGCCGCTGTACTAAGTGGAGAAGGAAGGAATTAATTTGACGCACACAACGACGCGTGCATCAGGTGTTTTGCGCTTTCGCTTTTATTTTCTTGACAACATGATTCTATGCTATATATTTTTATTTTGTGCGCATTATACTTTCATGATTGCTTTCATCCTAGCTTTAAGTATTTATCACACGAAGTAATGTTTGCTAAGCAATTTAGTAGTATCATTTAAAAAATAAATTTGGAATGAGTTGTGCTTTGAATTCATGAATCGTATCTTTAAGTTGATTGACATTCTTTGTGATGATTTTATTCACATGATTTGGTGTTTTGACTAGCTTAGTTTGATTTATTTTTAAGCTCTTTCCGTGCATGAAAAATGAAGTTAAGTTTAGCGAGCACAAAAAAAATAGTTTTTATATAAAAATCTTTTACTTGCTCTTGTTTGCTTTTAGGTGATTTTAGCATTCCTATTTAGCATTTGCATTTGTTTAGCTCACACTTCATGCTCCATTATATATCACTCAGGCACATTGTCAAGTATTAAGTGTGGGGTCAAATAAAGTGTTTGCAAAAAGAAAAAAAGGGAGCTAGAAAGAAAAATTATATTTTTAAGGTTTTACAAATGTTGAGGGTTAGAAACGTAAGTTCCCTCTTGAAAGCATTTGTATAAACACAAAAATGATTTGTTTTTTTTTTATCAAGGAAACATTTTACAAATGCCGAGGGTTAGGAAGGTAACTTCCCCCTTGAAAGCATTTGTATAAACGAAAGAAAAATATTAAACACACTTAATTCTTGACTTTATGCCTTTTCCGCAAGTTCTTTCGCATGTGTGCGAGTAAGACATTTTCTTTTAGGACTCTAAGGTATGACCCTCGTAATTT
Organism: Umbilicus rupestris; assembly: GCA_963678935.1. Classification (NCBI taxonomy): domain Eukaryota; kingdom Viridiplantae; phylum Streptophyta; class Magnoliopsida; order Saxifragales; family Crassulaceae; genus Umbilicus; species Umbilicus rupestris. The sequence continues at coordinate 11,423,606 of OY787617.1, forward strand.
ATTACTTAAGCATCAAGATTTGTACGAGTGAATTTTATAATTTTCAATGTCGAAACTCCTCTTCTCTTACGGATTATGATGTATAGTCTAAAACCTGAGAATGAGTTTGTTGTCATGAGCTTATGGACTTGCCCTTAGCAAGCATATGTGATTGACTCGACAAAATGTTTGTGTAAGCGACGCTTCTCTTCATACTACTTGCATAGAAAATTGAGTGGTAATTTGAATTTGACGAATGCTAGTTTTGATATCGATTCTATGAATATTTGTTGTCACAATGAAGTGAATGATCCTTAGATTTGCGTGAAGTGAATGATTTGCACAACTTTATATTAAGTGGGTTGATAAAGAACTACTTTCTTAGCAAACTATATTTGGATTTTAAACTCTTATGGATGATTGCGAGTAGGATTTGTGAGTATTCCTATTCTGAAAACTATCACGAGACTATAACTCGTCCACTAGGGTAGCCTAAGGGTTTAAAGGCTTGATGCATACGCTAAATGCATCAGTGATTCCTATGACAGTGAGTTAGGAGTAGATTAATTTTCTTTGTTTAGGTATTTTTATGTTATATTACATGAGTAGTGGATGGATGTGTTTTATGTGCATAAGATTTGCAACGTGCTTTGATACTGTCATATATGATCTAACATCTTACTCTCCGCATGACTTGTGCATATACTTGTTCGGGACGAACAAGACTTAAGTGTATTTTCACATTACTTCTTGTTTGTCTGTTATTTTATAAAGTCATTTGATGCTTTCTTTGTCCATTTCAGGTTTCAAATGTGTATTACACGATGTGAAGTGGCTCGAAGAAAATCTGGATGAATTTCGGTCGATCGAGAGTAAAAAAACGACCAAGATTGGAGCAAGCTGCAAAAAGTGATTGGCCCAAGGCAGATTTGATTCGGCCAACAGAGTGACCGAATCACATATGATTCGACCAGCCTTGGCCGAATCATCCTCCACCTGCACAGATCAACCTGACTAGAGGAGAAGATTGACCGAGAAAATGTTCGTGTAAGCGACGCTTCTCTTCATACTACTTGTATAAAAAATTGAGTGGTAATTTGAATTTGACGAATGCGAGTTTTGATATCGATTCTATGAATAATTTTTGTCACAATGAAGTGAGTGATCCTTAGATTTGCGTGAAGTGAATGATTTGCACAACTTTATATTATGTGGGTTGATAAAGAACTACTTGCTTAGCAAACTATATTTGGATTTTGAACTCTTATGGATGATTGCGAGTAGGATTTGTGAGTATTTCTATTCTGAAAACTCTCACGAGACTATAACTCGTCCATTAGGGTAGCCTAAGGGTTTAAAGGCTTGATGCATACGCTTAATGCATCCATGATTCCTACGACAGTGAGTTAGGAGTAGATTAATTTTCTTTGTTTAGTTACTTTTATGTTATATTACATGAGTAGGGGATGGATGTGTTTTATGTGCATAAGATTTGCAACGTGCTTTGATGCGATCATATATGATCTAGCATCTTACTATCCGCTTGACTTGTGCATATACTTGTTCGGGACGAACAAGACTTAAGTGTGGGATGTTTGGATGAGCGGACAAATAACCTTCCTTATATTTGTCCGTATTTTCACTTTACTTCTAGTTTGTTCCGTTATTTTATAAAGTCATTTGATGCTTTCTTTGTCCATTTCAGGTTTCAAATGTGTATTACACCATGTGAAGTGGCCCGAAGAAAATCTGGATGAGTTCCGGTCGATCGAGAGTAAAAAAACGACCTAGATTGGAGCAAGCTGCAAAAGTGATTCACCCAAGGCAGATTTGATTCGGCCAACAGGGTGACCGAATCACATATGATTTGACCAGCCTTGGCCGAATCATCCTCCACCTGCACGGATCAACCTGACTAGAGGAGAAGATTGACCGACTCAAATAGACTTGACCGAATCAAAAGTGATTTGCCCAAGGAAGAGGCTTGCTGCCCGAATCAGCTTAGCTCCATTAGGATTTTGACTGAAGCGATAGTGGGCTTGACGGAATCAAATGTGATTCGCCCAGCTTCATTACAGCACTGAGATATTGATTCGACCGAATCAACTAGAGCGTGTCCGAACCACTTTTGATTCGAGCACTACGGGTGAATTGGTAATTTCCGAAACAGTATAAATAGAAAGAGATGCAAAATTAGAAGGGGCTTTTTTCGGAAAAACGAAACCCTAGACGATTGCTCTTAGACGACTTGGAGAATTGTCAAGGATTAGGAGAAGACATCAACAATTGGCTATTCTACATCATCCCACTGCTCAAACTCTACTACTTTGCATTCAATTGGTGAATAATTTCCTTTAAAAAACCATATTTTGTAGTGAACTCACCATGAGTAAGTAGTCCCATAGTAGTTGGGATCCTTATGGATCCCTTAGGTTAGATTGTAATGCGAAACATGTTCTTTTATCTATATGATTGAAGTTTGATTGAAAATTCTTATGCTTGTTCTTCATGTTAATTCTATGCACGCCAAATGTTTGATGAAACGCATGAATGAGTATGAATTGATAAAACACCTAGGGATGAAATGAGAATTGAACTTAGGTTGTTTAAAAGATCAAGCATGATTATTTTAGATAGCTTTTGTGCGCGAGAGTGACATTCGCCTTCTAATAGGCTAAGTATAGAGCCTTTAGTTAACTATCAATAAACCGAGAGGTTGAGATTAGGAGACTTTTGTTCTACACTGTTCAACAGAGCCAGAGTTAGAGAATTGTGTCACTTAGGTATCATTCCCATTCAAGAGAAGGAGCGAGAGTTGAATTTAGAATGCATGATACTTTAGTCTAGAATAATCAATCAAATTAACTCATGAATATATTTCTTTTTTGCATTGCCAATCGTATGACTTAGAGGTGAAATAGGATTCCGACTATGTTTTCTTTATTACTTTCTTTTAACCAAATTTGATCTTATCTTTAGTATTCACTAGAGATACCTCGCATAGAGGAAAAATCCCCATTTTTATTTAGTAGACTCGCATTAAACATTACTAGCTAGCTTTAGACTAATCTAGGCTTTTCTCTTGGGTTCGACTCGAAGTCACTCGGATTATAAATACCGTGATTGGACTAGTATTTATACTACCACAATTTCGACAACGTTGAGATCGCAAAGCTCAAAAAGAAAATCAGACAAATGTGAAAGAAAAAAATCAGAAAAGCAATCTAGTTGAGTGAAGTCTTCGAACTAAATAAAACAAGAAAGTTTCAAGAGCTGTCCTATCAAAAAGAAGAAGAAAAAGTTGAGTTTCTCATGACTTGGATTTATCAAGTGCCAGAGAAAGAAAATTCAGCGTATGCGCACGTGACTATGACCTCGAGCTGAAGAATGGAGTCAGGAGTCTAAAGAGGACTATCTCCTAGTCATCTATTGAATCCATCTCGACCTCACAGGTGACATGTATCATTTTAGTTTCTTACTGATCATTATTGAAGAATGAGTGTGAGCATATGTTGATGAATAGATTTGAGAAGACATCTCGAGTAAATTCAGTGTTTAGTCATTGCATGATAGAAGTGATTTGAGTGTTGCGAGTATTGATTTTGTTCTTGTTCGGGGACGAACAAAGCTAAGTGTGGGATAGTTTGATGGTGCGTATTTATACGATCCATCGAGTTCTTTATTCCCATTGTTTAATTGTATTTGGTGTGTGAAAGATTACTTCTTGGTAGTGTTTTGCATCGCAGGTGTATCAAGACCGATTTGGAACTTTATTGCGCATTGGACCAATATACACCAAATCTGGGCAGATTGACCTATTCGTTGTCGATGGCTCGCCGAGCACATGATTCTTATCCGATTGAGGCGTGCCATATCTTGTTGGAAAGCTAATTCAAAGGAATACAACTTCTTAGTTTACATCCAAACGTGATTCGAAGGTGTAAAGGGTCAAACGAGCGAGATTCCAACACTGCAGAAGTGATTAGCCCAAGCTATGGGCGGATCAGAAGTGATCCCCCCAAGAGGAACATATTCGTCCAGCCCCATTGCACACTGCCACTTTGACTCGACCAAGCCCTGCGCGAGTCACCTTGGAGCTTGCCCGAATCAATTTTGATTCGCACAAGAGTACACGAGTCAGTAGTGACTTGACCAGCCTAATTTGATTCGTGCAGCAGGGGAAACACATTGTCAGTTTGATCCGCCCAACCTGGGCGAATCACTTTGAGAAGCCTTGCATGAATCACTTTTGATTCAATGGAAGGGAAGTTCAGCCCCGCCCAAAATAAAAAAGGTTTAAAAAGAAGCTTCTCCCGGACTGAAAAAACCCTAATCGTAGCTAGCCGCCAAGTCCAGAGCGCAAAGACGAGGATCAAGAATAGTAGCGACATCGCGAAAGTTTTAGTATTTTCTTTACTTTATTTTTTATTATTTACTAGATGGATTATAGTAGCTAAACCCCTATTCGGTTCGGGGATTTGTGTTGCAACGAACGGTTTGAGATACTTATGTTTTCATAATTCAATTTAGTGAATTCCTGTTGTTGAACTTAATGGAATGCTTGTATATTTGATTGGTGGAACTTAGCAGTGATCTAGTTAGACTAGCAGTGCATGATATTCGATTAGTCCAACATTAGTGTAAGCCTAGCGGTGGAACTATTACTGGTAACTAAAAGGATAAATATTACATCTACTTGAGAACTTAGCGATTAATAGTAGATAGAACTTCAAGTCGACATTACCCTAGCAAGATTGTTAGACTAGAACAGTAGTTCTACTAGTTGATGCATGTTCAATCGATGATTAACCGTTGCAATGCATATCCCATAACTGAATCTTTCTGAATTTGATAAACAACAACAATCTTCTTGTAAACCCTCCTTTTGTGACAATTGTTAGTAGAACTTTCTAACTGATTGCTCTCTTTTGGGTTCGACCCTGCTTATTGCTTGCTAGCATATTATAAGAATATAAATTTAATTTTAGCGCACACAACAATGTTCGTCAGGCTGCCGGAATCAGATGGACTACTTTAATATGTTATTTTAAGCAAAACGGGCCTGCGGGCCATTCTCACCAGCTACGCTCGTGACGTAGGGGTTTTAATCCCATTTGTCACCTTTTACTATTTATTTTATATTTTCTTTGTGCTAGTGTTTTTCCATCTTTGTTTTCGTTTTTCTATTTAAGAACATGACGCCTCGTCTTGTTACTTTTAGTTGAAAATTAGTATTGAATAAAATTCGGGGGTTTCTTCCTTCAATTCCGGTCAATTATCGGCATTCTTATCAGGATCAACCAACTTTGATCAGTCGAGGAGGCCGATCATTTTTCAAATTTTACTATATATTACGTATGATTAGCTTGAATTTTTTTAGGCTTATAACAAATTGCCCCCGCTAATTTTAAATCTTTGCTCCCATTATTTCAAGATGAGTACAAACTCAAATTAGTAGAGTAAAGATTATTCATTTTTTATTTTAAATACAAATAAACAATGACTTAGTATAACTAGTTCAAATATGTATATAAAAATATTATACTATAGTGAGAGAAGAAAAATAAAATAGTATAATATGTTGAAAGGATGATAGGCCCATTGTTTAATGTTTTGGCCCAACATCCAACAAAAACAGACTAATGTTCCTATACGATTAAAAATTCAATTGCCGACAAACAAAGGCACAACCACAATTGCACAAGGCAAGCTGTCGGAAGCTCAAGGCGTAGCCGGGGGGTGGTCGGTTAGTGCCAACTGTGATTGTGAAGGTGTTGTGGGGGGATTAGGTATTTGTTTAATTGTTTTTATAAAGATTAGTTTTTCTAAATTAAAATTAGGGTTTGATTATATCAATTTGGATCATTTGTAACTTGTATTTAGTGTTTAGGTGCTAGTGGATTTAGATTAAGTTCATTGGGTGAATTAGTTTAAATTTTATTTTACAAAAACGTTCACGAGGCCGCAATATTTCTCAGGTTCATTTAAATTAACTGCGTATAGAACTCAACATGCTTCGTAAGTTTGTACAAATTTTTATTTTGTGTCTATCTTTTATTTTGTGTCTATAATTATGGACATGTTGATTTATATATGCAATTCACTTTTAGTTATGAATTTTATATTGACAGAATCAAAGATAGACTTCCTCTTGAAACGAAAGAATCCAAATATAGATGGCGGTGGTAGCAGCTCGAATACAAATGCTTCAAAATCATTTCGTGCAGATACTTCTTCCGGTCCGGAGCACGTTGATATGGATGATCTTCCCTATGATCCTGCCGATAGAAAAAAGATAACTGACTTTCATCCAAACCAAAGAGATGAAGTGCGACGGAGATATTTGGTAGGAGGACCTTGCCAACCTCATGCTCAAAATTTTCGGAAAAGAAGGATAGGAAATTCGTTGAGGCGATTTAATCCTGATTGGTTTACGTTGGGACATGTGGGGACATATCCTCAGCAGTTTTGATGGAACAAACATCAGCAGAATATTCTTGCATATCTATAATTATTAGATTTCTAAATATTTTAGATTATGTATATCTTAGGATCCTACATTCGAAATTTATATTAGATGCATATCTTTTGTTGTTTAGAAATAAAAGAATATTTCAAATATTGTTAGGATTCTATTGTAGATATTTCATAATCTTAATTCACATATTTGGAAATATCTATTGTCTTTTTCTTGTTACTATCTCTTTGGTTTCTTGATTAGGAAGCAAAAGATTTAAACACATGATAGAAATCCTAGCAATATAAATACAGCTTCAAAGTCTCAAATCAAGACATCGATCTACAGAAGAGAACTTGGAATTTTTGGTGAGGTCGATCTGCGATTTACGAGCTGCTGCACGTCGCTGCGTCTGAGGAAGAGTCCGATAGACCAGTCCAGTGAGCTGCTGCATAAACGCAAAGGGGAAGCGTCCGCAGAGCAGTCCGGTTGATTCATGGAAAGATAGAAGGTGGGTCTAGGGCGAATTGGAGATTCGGGTGCTATTCAACTTGTCTAGTCTTTTGTGAAAAGTATATCGGTACATTGCAATAAAAGACTGCTTCTCAAAATCCTTTCAGTGAAATCTAAAAGGTAGTGGTTTTTCTCTAAGTACGGTTGTACTAGAGTTTCCACTATAAATCTCTGTGTAAGAGTCCCTTACTTTATCTTTCTGCATTACATTATTTATCCACTGGGCAAACTGTACTTGGGGACACGTCCACAGTGAACCCAAGTTAAACTTAAGCTAATCTAACGGTCCAACAAGTGGTATCAGAGCCTTGTGCTCTAGATTTTTGTTAGCTTTGCAGGAAGATGGGATCAAACGGAGACTCATTCTGGAAGCCGCCCATGTTGAAGGTCGGCCAGTACGATTGGTGGGTACGGGAGATGGAAGCTCATGTATGTTTGCTGGATGGACAGGTCTGGAGGGTCATTGAACAAGGACCATATATGATCATGGACAAGACCGATAAAACCAAAGAAAAGGATAGGAAAGACTATGACGATGCCGACTACAAGGCCCTGGAAAAGAACAGCAGAGCTATTAAGGTGATCCTTCAAGCACTATCCGATGGAGATAGGAAAATTGCAATCACTCACAAAACCGCAAAGGATATGTGGACGGCACTGAGGAACCTGTACTCAGGCAATGTAGACGTTCAAAGGAACAGGATACTAGCGGCCTCAAAGGACTACTAGAAGGCTGTCCAGGGAAGGGACGAGTCCCTTGAAGAATTCTTCTCAAGATTTAAAGGATACGTAGGCCAGCTGCTGTTTCTTGGAGAACAGATCCCTGACTGGAAGGTTACACACCAGTTCCTAAGAGCACTGAACTCGAAGTGGGATGCCATGTCTATTGCCTTCCAAGCTCAAAGCGACATCAAAATCATCACTCTGGAAGAGTTGGTCTCCCGCCTACAGAGCAATGCTAGAATTCATCAACGGAAGGTTGAGCGTAGAGAACCCAGTAAGGACGGGTCCATTGCCCTCAAAATTGAAAGAACGTTTGAGCTAGCCCAATCCGATGAGCCCCCAGAGGAGGATGACCCTGACATCACCCTATTGACGAGAGCATTCAAGATGAACAGCTTCAAACCAGAGAATAAGGCAGACGCCATAGAATCCAAAGCTACAACCTTTAAATGCTTCTGATGCGGAAAGAAAGGACACATGGCAAAGGACTGCCATGTAAAGCTGAAGGACGTCATCAAGCCCCACCAGAGTAGACAAGCTATGATTGCTGCATGGGGAGCATCAGATGAAGAAAGCGAGGATGAACCTTCTAAGGAAGGGTTGTGCATGATTGCTCACTCTGAGGACCTGTCCGCAGAGGTACTTTCTTACCCTTCTCTTTCTAAAACTACTAAACTATCTCTTACTTTAAAACTTATGGTAACCAAGAATGAAGAGCTGCTAGAAGAAATAGAACAGAATAAAGAGCTGTTTGAAGGCCTTGAAGAGAACAGCAACTTATGCGCAGAGAAGGCCGAGGAGCTAGAAAACGAACTGAACAAGATACTCAGTACCTGCAAAGATCATACCAAAGAAATCCAGCTCTTGAGGAATGAGAATGAAAGGCTGATAACTGAACGGAAAGAGCAGGAGAAGCAGATCGACGCACTCAGAGGACAGGTACACAATCTGGAGTCTGTGAAGGAGATAATGATGGAAGAGCTAAAAGTTCTCAAAGCCAAAGAGGAGATAAGGAAATCTAAATGGCTGATGGAAAACAAAGTCAAAATCCTTGAAACGGACTTCAAGGACCGGTTACGCCCAGAGTTAGGATTGAAGGGAACCACTGCTGCCACGAACCCGTCGAAAAAATCAAAGAAAGGAACTCCTTCAGCGCAGCCACACCCGTTCACAAGAGACAACGAACCTGCCTACAAGATGTGGAAGAAGCAAGCTAGCAACAAAGAACCATCTTCCATTGACTTTCAAGCAAGGATAGAGAACAAGTTCATTCCCCCTGGACGGAGCAAGTATGTAAGCTTGAGAAATCACACCGTGTGCTGGCACTGTGGAAGGGTAGGACACGTTCTCTCATCATGTCCTGAGAAAAAGAGACTGATCGAAAAGATGAGGAGCTATGCCAGATCTGACAAAGGAAAAAGTCAGAATAGGAATAGGGGTAAGGAACTCATCCACTGGAACAGGACATCCGTTCACTGAAACAGGACCAGGGAACTCCGCCACAAGAACACATCAGCTCCTGTACCTAAGTCCACCGTGAGCACCCTTTCCCTCAGAGGAGTCCGTGCACCTAGAGGCAAACTCAGGATGACTCCTAGAAAGAAGATTGATTGAACGAACCCTTCCCATACCACTGATATTGTTGCTACTTCTGCTTTTATTTCAAAACCCAGTAACCCAAGCTTGCCTGGGTTCGTAAAAACTAATGTTGCTTCTGCAGGAGGAAGTGAGGAGCAGTCCCTGGTAAATAGACAGCGCATATGACAGGAAGCATGGACTGGTTCACCTCTCTTCAGCAACATACCGGAGGAAACGTGTCCTTCGGTAACAGAACACTGGGTAAGATATTTGGCTCGGGAAAGGTACGTATTTCAGATAATGTTGAAATTGACGGTGTAAGTCTTGTGGACAATCTGAAATTTGCTAAGCATCTCCCAATTACGCCAAAAGGGATACAAAGTCACCTTTACTGCTAATGATTGTGTGGTTGAGTGTATGAGCACAGGAAGGGTGATATTGAAGGGAACCTTGTAAAGGACGGGAAACATACTCTTCTACAGTTTGAGGAAGAGTTCTCACTCACGGAAACAGTACCTGTGGACAGGTACCATGAAGTTCCTGATATGGATCCACCAAAGGCAACGGGCATGTCCTCAGGAGGAACTGAACAGTTGGAAACTGTAGAAGAGAAACCAGTCCCTGAGCAAGATCAGACTCCAGAGCAGGGACCAGTACCCAATGAAGAAGCTGAGGACACGTCCACTGAGGACATTCAGGAAATAGTGGGTCCTCGAAGGAGTGAACCTGACAGGATACCGTCCAGACGACTCGAAGCCTACGAGGTGTTCTACTCTCAAGTTGAGAACCCGTCCACAGACAGTACATCTCAAGACAAGGAGTCAGCATACATGCACGGACAAATCGAGCAGGTATGCACATCTAATGCTTTTGTGTCTCTTTCAGAACCTAAGAAGGTCTCGGAAGCCCTTGATAGAGCCTATTTATACGCATTATTTAGATCATAACCCTATGCTTGTTTGCATTATTTTGTGTACAAGATTACTGGTTTCCAGTGTTTTTTGTATTTCAGGGCAAAACGAGGGTCTAAGCCGGATACGCGCTAACAGGCAGCGTTTAGGACGCACAGCACACAGCCTGCAGAGCTAGCGGCGCAAACAGAAGAAATGGCGAGACACAGCAGAGTTGCGCCGACCAATGCGCTAAGCAGTACGCCGTGCGCCAGGCGCGGAGTCCAGTATTTCCTAATCCTGACATGACCAGATTTGGAAGTTGCCAAGGATGGACCTCTCGAGCAGTATATAAAGGGGAGGAGGTCTAGGGTTTGAGAGACTGGAATCAATCAATCAGGAGACACACAGAAAGGCAACACCCCACATCAGAGGGCCACGAGAGAGCGAGAGAGCGGCAAACTGGAAAACACACGGACTTGTTGAGAGGATTTGCGCCAGCCGACTGCGCCAGCCGAGAGACATACTGCACGCACTGTTTGCTACTTGTTTCTCAGATACATTAGACCTTATTTTACTATTCTATGATGTTTATCACTAGCATGTCTAGCTAAACGCTTAGTATCGGTTGGACATGAATCTATGAGTATTTCCTTTGAGACTTGCGCTTAATGCATAGCTTGCTTGCTTATATTAATTCTGTGCACATTACTGGCAGCTTGTTGCATGAGTAGGGGAAGCCTTGAACCGCAATCTTACTCTTGTCGCTTGTTGTTGTCTGTTAAACTAGTTGAATATCCTGACGGTGCCAACTAGGAGTAACGCGCTAGGATAGGCAATTACTACCTTGATCGGATCCGTAGTTGTTTAGGTCTAGTGCAAGAATTAATAGCACATGAACTTTGATCGGAACATGCGCACATGTTAGGAAGCCTTACCGGACACTAACTTAAGTAAAATCAAGCTATAGACATTTAGAGTCGATGATAAGGAATGCACTCATAGAGGATTATCTGCGCCGATACTTCTCATAGTCATAGTATTTAATCTCTACTGCCTGCGCACGTCTGGTGCATTTCCCTGCGTTTTACAACTGTTTACTTGCGCACTGCGCAACCCAATCACTCACCCCCCAATCTTCGTAAGCGTAGGTCACTGGCTAGAACTGAACTACTTGCTCCCTGTGGAGATCGACCCTTACTTAACCGCTGTACTAGTGGAAGAGGAAGGAATTAATTTGACGCGCACAACGACGCGCGATCAGCCCTCAAAGATCCAGATTGGGTAAACGCAATGCAAGAGGAGTTGCATCAATTTGAAAGGAACAAGGTCTGGAGATTGGTCCCTAGACCCAAAGATCGCACTATCATTGGGACCAAATGGGTATTCCGAAACAAGCTTGACGACCAGGGAACGGTAGTCAGAAACAACGCAAGACTTGTTGTGAAAGGGTACAATCAACAAGAAGGAATCGACTACGATGAGACTTTTGCCCCGGTTGCCAGGTTAGAAGCCATACGTTTGTTAATTGCTTATTCTACTTATCATGGTTTTGAAACTGCAGCAAATGGACGTAAAGACAGACTTCCTCAACGGAGTCTTAAAGGAGGAAGTGTACGTTGAGCAGACTCCAGGGTTTGAGGACCCGTCCATGGCTAATCATGTATACATTTTGGAAAAAGCCCTGTATGGACTGAAGCAGGCACCACGTGCATGGTACGAAAGACTATCCCAATTTCTGATGTCACATGGATATGTCCGAGGACTGGTAGATCAAACCCTATTCTTATATAGGGAAGGGAAGCATACTTTAGTAGTTCAAATATACGTTGATGATATTATTTTCTGTTCTACTAGCAATGCTTTGGTCAAAAAGTTTACAGATTTGATGGCGAGTGAATTCGAGATGAGTATGATAGGGGAACTAAAGTTCTTTCTAGGACTTCAAGTTTCACAAGAAGAGGACGGCACTCGCATACATCAACAAAAGTACCTGCGGGAGATGATAAAGAAGTTTGGACTGGAAGGATCCAAACCCTTCCCCACTCCCTGCTCATCTAATGAGTCTCTGGGGAAGGATGAACACTCGTCCGCAGTTGACCAAACCATTTATAGAGGAATGATAGGATCTCTCTTATACATAACTGCTAGTAGACCTGACATAATGTTCACTGTTTGTTTGTGTGCTCGACTTCAGGCTGATCCTAGAGAAACACATCTGAAGGCAGTGAAGAGAATTCTGAGGTACCTGAAGGGGACTGAGGACCTGTCCCGGAGGAAGCTTAGACCTAGTAGGGTACACTGACGATGACTTTGCTGGGAACAAAGTTGATAGAAAATCTACATCTGGCATGGCACAATACCTGGGTCCCAGCCTAGTCTCATGGGTATCAAAGAAGCAAAACTCGGTGTCTCTTTCTACAGCTGAGGCCAAATACATAGCTGCTGCAACATGTTGTACCCAGCTCCTATGGTTAAAGCAGCAACTAAGCGACTACGGTATCTCTGTATCTCATATCCCAATGTTGTGTGATAATACTAGTGCTATAAACATTTCTAAGAATCCGGTACAACACTCACGCACTAAGCATATAGAGATCAAGCATCACTTCCTAAGAGATTGTGTAGAGAAGGGACTGGTGTCCATGGAGTTCTGTAGAACTGAAGAACAGGTTGCGGATATCTTCACAAAGGCATTGAGTCGCGAGCCCTTCGAGAAGCTACGGATGGAACTAGGTATGGTTTCCTTTTCAAATTATTGACTACCCGTCCCTACCTCGATGATTGGCTATGAAATAAAAGTGTGATATATTTTAGCCGTAGGACACTAAAGATTTAACTCACTATGTCTTATGCTCATTATAAGCTGTGTGTATGTGGCATGCATGGGAAATGCTCGTTGGTAACGCACTGCACATGATTATTTAAAGCATGTTCTTTCTAGCCCAAAGGACCCGTCCGACACCCTCATTACAAGCCTAACATGAAGGAACGGGCCCACAGCCATCCTTAGCCTACTCATAGCACACAGTGGTCCTATGAACCCCTTGAATACTCCTTTGGACTACTAGCTATGAGGTACTCTCTTTTATATTATACATTCATGAATATTGTGTGTGATGCATTTCATAAAACCATTTGGGTACCCGTCCGTATCATACAAAAATCCTTGGAAGAACCATGACAATCTCTAAGGTCAGTGGAGAGATAGTTGGGGGACCCATCGACAGAATGGGTAGCATGTACAGCTATGAATAGACTATTGACACAAGCAACAACTCATCAGTGGACTTGTACACAACGGTAATATGGACTACTTGCGCTACGCACAAGGGACTGGTATGACCAGACACGTGTATTGCATCTGTTCCATACAATGAACGAGTCCGCAACGACTCCAAAGCTTGCATGACACGCATGGACGAAAAAAAATAAAAAAAAAAAAAGAAAAAAAATGAGAAGAGAAAGAAAAAAAAAAGGAAGAAGAAATTTTTCTCTTTTCCAGACAAGGGTGGACTATGGAGCTGCCAACTCCATCTCTCAGGGTTGCAGTTGGGGAAGGGTCCACTTATCTAAGGACTCTGGTTGAAGATGAGTTTCGCAAGTTGGCCAAAGGCCAACAGAGGACTGAGGACAGGCTCCGTCAGTTGGAGAATTGCCAAGGACAGGCTAATACGGCATTGGCCGAAATCCAAAGGCTCCTTGGATTATTGATCTCTCCGACGGACCCCTCCACTGCTCCCCCAGTACCTTAGATTTGTCATGGTTCAGCCCCTCAGATTCACGGCCGGAAAACACTATTCACTTAGATTTTGTTTTAGTTCAGTTTTTGTTCTCTAACTTATTGTAGTGTAATGAACTCATCTTTATTGTATTCCATGGATAATATGAGTAGCTAAATCCTATTTTCAGTTTGGGGTTTATGATGCAACATTTGGTTTAAGGTCAATGAATACATGATTCGAGCTATTGATTTGCTGCCCTTGTATGAATGAATGAATGCTTTGATTGTCAGTTTAATGCAGCTTAGCGGTGAGCTATATTGATGTCAATTGTGTTATACTTGATTGGATTGCATTGTTGGGGAGAACCTAGCGGTAGAACCAATTTTGTAGTTTTAGTTGAGTAACTATTACACTTGTTCGAAAACCTAGCGGTTAAGAATAGGTAGAATTTGATTGTCGACATATCTTTAGCGGGAATGTTGGACTGAGGCAGAATTCACTAGCTTATGCATGTATTCGATCGGTGATAACTAGTTGCATTGTATTCCCCGAACTGATTTTCTCTGAATTGATATCCTTAGTTTGTTCCTTTTCTGTGACTTTCATTAGAACTCTATCTTACTTGCTCTCTTTGGGTTCGACCCTGCTTACCGCTTGCTAGTGTGTTAACATGAGTTATAAATACAAATTTGAGGCGCACGACGACCCGTTGTCAAATTTTGGCGCCGTTGCCGGGGAGAGCAACATTCAGATTTGAGTTCTAAACTTTGTCTTCTTGTTTTTCATGGTTTTTCTTAGTTTTTTTAAAATTTTGCATTTTGTGCTTTTGCATCATTTGGTAGTTTGTCTTTGCATTTCACTTGGTTTTCTAGTATGTCTCATGCAGAAGGTTCCCATGGTAGTGTTCAAGGCAACAATGAGCCCGACCCAATCAACAACCCAGTGATACCCCCCCCCCCCCCCCCCCCCCCCTCAACAACTATATGCAGCTCTGATGGAACAAACGTCAGCAGAATATTCTTGCAAATTTATAATTATTAGATTTCTAAATCTTTTAGATTATGCATATCTTTGGATCCTACATTCGAAATTTATATTAGATACATATCTTTTGTGGTTTAGAAATAAAAGAATATTCGAAATATTGTTAGGATTCTATTGTAGATATTTCATAATCTTAATTCACATATTTGGAAATATCTATTATCTTTTTCTTGTTACTATCTCTTTGGTTTCTTGATTAGGAAGCAAAAGATTTAAACACATGATAGAAATCCTAGCAATATAAATACAGCTTCAATGTCTCAAATCAAGACATCGGTCTATAGAAGAGAACTTAGAATTTTTGGTGAGGTCGATCTGCGGTTTACGAGCTGCTGCACGTCGTTGCGTCTGAGGAAGGGTCCAATAGACCAGTCCAGTGAGCTGCTGCATAAATGCAAAGGGAAGCATCCGCAGAGCAGTCCGGTTGATTCATGGAAAGATAGAAGGTGGGTCTAGGGCGAATTGGAGATTCGGGTGCTATTCAACTTGTCTAGTCTTTTGTGAAAAGTATATCGGTACACTGCAATAAAGGATTGCTTCTCAGAATCCTTTCAATGAAATCTGAAAGGTAGTGATTTTTCTCTAAGTACGGTTGTACTAGAGTTTCCACTATAAATCTCTAAGTACGAGTCCCTTACTTTATCTTTCGGCATTACATTATTTATCCGCTGTGCAAACTGTACTTGGGGACACGTCCACAGTGAACCCAAGTTAAACTTAAGCTAATCTAACGGTCCAACAGTTTATTCAATATGGTAATTGGATAGAGTATAGCATGAAGAAGGATAAAGCGTATTGCTTGTGTTGATATTTATGCTGGGAGCTCGGTAATGATACGTTTGTGACAGAAGGTTTTGATTGTTGGAACAAGACTGAAAGATTTTCTTTGCATGTGGGGGATGTCAATAGCTCCCATAATAAAGCACTGAAAAAATGTGACGATTTCATGCGACAAGATTAGTCGATTGCAGTTGCCCTTCGTAAACACTATGATATTATGAAGGCTGAACATCGCATTCGGTTAAATGCATCCATTGATGCTTCTAGATTTTTATTGCATCAAGGATTGGCATTTCGTAGGCATGATGAGTCTGAGAAGTCAAAGAATCAAGGAAATTTCATAGAATTGATAAAGTACACCGGTACACAAAATGAGAGCATTAACAAAGTTGTCTTGAAGAATGCTCCCGGGAATAACCAAATGAGGTCTCCAGATATTCAGAAGGACATTGTTCATTGCTTTTCTCAAGAGGTACTTTCTCTTATACTTAAAGAAATTGACGATGGTGTATTCTCTTTGTTAGTGGATGAGTCCAATGATGTTTCTTATAAGGAGAAAATGGCGGTCATTTTGCAATTTTTGACGAATTTGGAATTATTAAAGAGAGATTCATTGGTGTTATTCATGTAAAAGATACATCAGCAGCAAGCCTCAAAAGTGCGATCGATTCACTGTTCAGTGAACTTGGGCTTAGTTTGCAACGTATTAGAGGATAGGGTTATGATGGAGCAAGTAATATGAGGGGTGAGTTTAAAGGATGAAGAGCTTTAATTTCAGAAGAAAATAACTCAGCTTATTACGTGCATTGCTTTGCTCATCAGCTGCAACTAGTTGTTGTAGCAATTTCGAAGAAACATTTTGAAGTTCGTGACTTTTTTGAACAAATATCTCTATTGGTGAGTGTGGTTAGGGCATCATGCAAAAGAAAGGATACTATGCTAGAACTCAATGGAGAACAAGTGAAAAAAGCCATATGTAATCATGAAATCAGAACAGCAAGTGGATTAAATCAAGAAATCACTTTGCATTTCCATTAATATATCGATTTTTGAGGCTAGCTTTGACATTGTCGGTCGCCACTGCAACCGTTGAGAGATGTTTTTCAGCAATGAAGATTGTGAAGACAGATTTGCGCAACTGTATGGGTGATTCTTTTTTGAGCGAGTCACTTTACTGTTACATTGAAAAAGATATTTTTCGTACCCTTCGTAACCATGATGTGATTGAGCATTTCATGAAAATGAAAACTCGCAAGGAACAATTGTAACGTATTTACATTATTATTATTTTGAGAAAAAATTTGCCCCCGGTCAAAAGAAATCCTTGCTTCGCCACTGGCTTTGATCTATCCCATAAAGCGCGCTGAATCAGATATCCAACTCGTGTTAGTGAATCTTTTAATGATTTCAGGATATTTGGTATAATGTAGACCATATTTACGAGTAAATCATAGATACTGCAATACTCTCACAATTGTGTTCTAGTGTTCTATTATTGGATTACTTGTATATCTAGCAAGTCTACTGACAATGTTGGGACAGGCTTTCTGCCTTGCTTTTAGACAAGTGTTGACTTACGTCAGCTGGAGTTTTGAATACACCAGGACTATGTCTTCCAAACTTGTCCAAGATTTTCTCAACATAGTGTGACTAACTTGGGACAATTCCTTCTGTCATCCTTGTAACTTTGATCCCTAAAATTACATTGGCCAGCCCTAAATCTTTCATATCAAACTTCAAGTATATAAAGACTTTGTGGACTCTACCATGCTATCATTGCTTCCTACAAACACATGTCATCAACGTACAAACACAAAACACATAACCGTGTTAAATGTTCTTAATGTACCGACATTTGACACACTCATTGATCTTGAAACCATTTGACAACAACATACGTCGTCAAACTTTGCAGGCCACTCCTTTGACGCTTGTTTTAGTTCACAGAGAGATTTTATAAGTTTACAAACTTTACTCTTGACCGACATGAGACAACCCTCCGCTTGATTCATATAGACTTCTTCCTCAAGATCTCCATTGAGGAAGGCCGGTTCACATCCATCTGATGAATTTCCAAATTGCACAAAGCGCCAATGGCTATTATCGTCTTTATGGGCATTTTTCTCATCACTGGAAATTACATGTCAAAGTAATCTAGAAATTAGTTTTCCCTATATTCTTTGACGACAAGTCTCGCAGTCTCGCCTTATACTTGTCTATTGACCCATCCACCTTCATTTTGTTTGTGAATTCCCATTTGGAACCAAGTGTTTACTTCCCGTAAGAAGGTCAACCAGTTTCCAAGTATAGTTTTGTAATATGGAGTCTATCTCACTCTTTATGGCTTCTTTCAATAAGGGAGCATCTACTAAGCCGAGAGCCTCGTTATACATTTGAGGTTCAGTTTCGAGCATATATGTTACGAAATCAAATCCACACTAGCTCGCCTGCTACATCTCAATTCTTTAGGTTCCACCTCCATTTCAGATTCTTCCTCGAGTTGTTGAGTTAATCGCTCAACACCCTCAAGTATCCGATGATATGAACCGGGTTCATTTTTCTTAGTGGAATCAAGCATGTAGCATCCTTGATTCCACTATGGAATTCTTATGTATATCGATGTTTTTTTATTTATACACAATGAATCTATATGTAGTATTAATCTGCGCATAACCATTGAACACAAAGCCAATGTCCTTTAAGACCTTCAAGCATCGCCTTCATTTTAATGATCCAAGCTATGCCTCGGTCCTTAAATGAAATTAAATATTTTTAAGGACCCCTTAGGCGCCGCCCCAAGTTGGCCAGGGCGATGCCTCATCCAGGTGTCACCTTAACTTGGTTCCAGACTATGCATGGGTCAGTAAAAGAGCTTAATTGTCCTTGAAAACTTCTCAAGCATCGCCTCAATTAAGCCCCACTTCCCAGGCGATGCCTCAATATTTTGGCTCACAAAATGGGGTAGCACCACCATTTTCTTCATACATTGTCAAAATTTTCCAATAATCCCCCATATGAAGAAAATAAATAATGAAATCAATAGTTGACACGTGGTAATAGCTTCTACGGCTGTATCTGCATTGGACAAGTGGGCTGCTACGTTTCTGAATATTGCCTCGAAAAGATATGGCTTACTTATTGCCTAGAAAATGAGCGCGATGTTCTTGAACTGTTAGTCTTATAATGTAAATAGAACCCATATCTCCCTCAAAATAAAACCCTGATACACATCAGTTCTCAGGGTGGGTTCATTTCTAGCCATGACACCCCTTCCTGGTTCTGCAAGAACTTTTAGAGGATTAATCCACGTTAATTCTCCTTTAAAAAGGCGTCACTTTTTTTCACATAAGTGATTCTTTTAATTTTCCAACATTACTTATTGGAATCTCAACATCCAAGTTCTTAAAATCATTAAAAGCTACATGCTTATCCTCATGTGGGAGCCTTTATTTCAACAAGTATTGGGTCAGGGAGTCAAACCCCCTACAATGACCATACGTAGTCTTATCATTTAGATTGTACCTTTGAACCAAGATCTTGGGATCTTCAGTCAACATGATTAGGTTTTCTGTTGCCTTGACTTTAATTTTCCGAGGGCTTTAGTTTCATTACATTCGATACTTCTCTACTTGGTCCCTATTTGACACTTCGATTAATGAATCCGATATTATCGTTAGCCTCACATAGTCAATACTGATGAATCATGTGGAGTGAGTTGTCTAACTGTATTATGACGTCGACGTAACTGTCTTGACTTACCATTATACAAATCATTGTATGCTCTACCAATTGCATATTGGTTATCGCAGTATACACACATTGGTTGCACATGTTTTGTCTACTTCTGAATATCCTCAATAAAACTCCTTAACCACTCATCCTCTTCGCCACATTTATCTAATGCAACAAACTCAGCTTCCATATGGATTGATTTATCAATGCTTGCTTGGAGGATTTCCAAGACATTGCAACACCACCCAATGTGAATGCATATCCACTTGTGGCTTTGGAGTCTTCTATATCATATATCCAACTCGCGTCAGTGAATCCCTCAATGACTTCAGGATATCTGGTATAGTGTAAATCATAATTACAAGTAAATGGTAGATACCGCACTATTGTTACTATTGTATGTCATGATCCATTCCTAGATCACTCTTATATCTAGCAAGTCTACTCACACTGTAAGCAACATCAGGTCTAATACAATTCATTAAGTATATTACACTGCCTATCTCTCTCGCAATGTCCACTCGGGAGAGGTTTTCTGCCTTGATCTTGCACAAGTGTTCACTTACATCAGTTAGAGTTCTTGATACACCAGGACTATCTCTTCCACACTTGTCCAAGATTTTCTCAAAATAGTGAGACTTACTTAGGACAATTCCATCAGTCGTTTGCACAATTTTGATACCCAAAATTACATAGGCTAGTGATGGAGCGTATTTATAAGATCCATCGAGTTGTTTATTCCCATTATTCAGTTGTATTTTGCGTGTGATAGATTACTTCTTTGTAGTATTTCGCATCGCAGGTGTGTCAAGGCCGATTTTGAGCTTTATGGCATAGTTGGAGCATTCTAGGCCTCATCCAATCAATCGGGGATGCGAGGGAGCAAAGGCTTGATAGCGAGAAGAAGTTTTGAGCAAGAATATCAACGCAGCAGAGGTGATTGGCCCAAGTAGTGCACGTGTCAGAGGTGATTCGCCCAAGTAGTGCGTGAGTCAGAAGTGATTCGCCCAAGCAGTGCGCAAGTCAAAAGTGATTCACCCAAACAAAGGCGATTCGCCCAGCTCAAAACCTATCGAGTCTTAATTCGCCCAAGCCCTGCACGAATCACTTTGGTCTTGCACGAATCAAATGTGATTCGCCTAGCTTCGGAACACACTCTGATTCGCCCAAGACTGCACGAAACAACTTTGGAGCCAGCCCGAATCAAATGTGATTCTCCCAGCGAAACTCACTGCCACTTGCCAAGCCTTGCACGAATCAAATGTGATTTGATCAAAGATGGTCAGCCCGGCCCAAACCGAATGGTATAAATTATAAGAGCTTGTCGTGAATGAAAAAACCCTAGAGCCAGCCGCCCAGACCCTAGACCGGAGATTAGAGACTCAGTTCGGAGAAGAAAGCATCATCGCGGAAGTTTTAGTATTTTTCTAAACTCTATTTTCATTGTTATTAGATGGATTGTAGTAGCTAAACCCTAACTCAATTTGGGGATTTTGCATTGCAACGTATCATTTGAGATTTATGTTTCATAATTCGACTTAATGAATTACAGTTCTTTCTATGAATTGCATACCTTGATCATCAAGTTAGCATAGCCTAGCGGTGAAACTGAATTGATATCTGTTGTGTGATACTAGGATTGACTGACCTATTCGAGAACTTAGCGGTTAAGAGTAGGTAGAACATTGGAGTCGACATTACCATAGTAGGATTGTTAGACTGGAACAGTAGTTTTACTAGGTGATGCGTGTACGATCAATGATTACTAGTTGCAATGCATATCCCTGAATTGATTTTTTCTGAAGTTGATAAACCACATTCTCTTTGAAAACAAACCCCCTATTAGTTATTATTAGATCTCTAGACTAATTGCTCTGTTTGGGTTCGACCCTACTTATCGCTTGCTAGTGTAGTAAGAGACTACAGATATAAATTTTTCGCACACAACAACGTATCGTTTGCTATTCCCCAATATTTCGTAGCAAAATTTGATTTTAATAAAGACTTTGTGCACTCTACCATATCAACATTGCATCGTACAATGAGCATGTCATCAATGTATAAACACAAAAATCCTTCTCTTTTTATAGGCCGTCAAGTTGTAACGCTCCAGGCTTCGCACGTCTTTGATCATGCATTGCCTGAGTGCTCATAAAACCTCTTAAAATCCATTAAACATAGTCAGGCTTCACTGCGACTTGGGCATCGCCTCAAATTAGGCATCACCTCATCATGCATCAAGCACCGTCTCAAACCAGACGTCCTAATTCATTATTAGGCGCCGCCTGAGTGCTTGAAACGCTCTTAATGGTCATTTATTAAACTCAGGCGTCGCGTCAACCCAATGAGCCAGGCGATGCCTCAGTCCTTAGAGAAACTTCCTCACTGAGGTGACTCCAAAATAAACTTTTTTTCAAAGTGTTGTAAAAGCATCACTAGATTCTAAAGAATTGAGGTCGTACCTACCCCCATGCTTTTTAGGATTACCTCGCTGACTTGCCCATAAGTGATAGTTCTCGTATATTTTCTCGATGATCTCATATGCCTCGTTTTGATTCTTCTCCATGAATGTTCCTAGAGTGGATTGGTCTAATGTAGAGCATGATGCGCAATAACCCTCTGTTATAGAATTAGTGAATGATAAGCCATTTCTACAAGCCATGGTGTCTAGATTCGGAGAAGTTCCTTGTATCTCTTCTAAGCTTCGTAAAGGGTCTCTCCATCCCTTTGAACAAAGTTTGTGATTTGGTTTTGGTACGTAGCTATCTTTGTTGGTGGGAAATACAGATTTAGGAAAGCTCTAGCTAGCTTGACCCATGTAGCAAAGGATCCGACCTCCTAGCTCCTTAGCCAATATTTTGCTGTCCCTTATCTGAGGTAGATTACGTCCCTTAAGATACATTTTATCTTGAATGTATTGATCAGGAGTAGTAACCTTAAAGCAATCAAGGAAATGTTATTGAGGGTGCAATGCAGTCAAACAATAGTTATAATCCTAAGTACCTAGTGTAATCCAAGGAACCAATGCAAACATTCACACAAGTTATAATATGGTCCTAATCGATTAAGGTTCTACGTTTTAGAATACAATCCTGAGTAGATAGAGATCAATAGAGAATGGACCTACTCTAAGCAAGTCTAAAATGCACATAACCTATCATGCAAGTAGTGCACAAAATATAATGAAAATTAAGCTCTACAAGTCATATGATGGAAAATTAATAGGAACACAACGAGATAAGGTAGAAAGGCTAATCATGTCATGATAAATCTTCCTTTTCTAGCGTGATCATTGCTCCATATGCTCTCAAGGGCTTCTTGCTTAAGGTTCCTGCTCTCTAGCTCTTCTTCACACTCCAAGAATAGGATTTGAGGTGCAAATCTTGAATGAATAATGTTGGCCTTGAGTTACCTTTATATATCGAAAACGTCGCCACATGATGGCGAGGCGCCGCCTGAAGCTTTCCAAAATAAAACGGCATTTCCTGGTAGAGCAAGGCGTCCTCAACAGTATGAGGCGTCCGCCTTATAAATTGTTAGGCGACGCTTGGGCTACTGCAGGCTCATTTCTTCCTTTTCTTTGTCTCTTCTTTCTCTGTTGCGTGTTCCATCCTCCAAATCTTTCTTGAAGTATAAATATTTTGAAAGGAAAGCAAAGAGACATAAAATCTGAAATTCGCAGTGTCTTAGTCAGACAGATTTGTGAACAAGCAGTTGCTGCAGCACACTCTTGTTCACTCGGAAATTGTCTCAACAAACAATGAACAAGACAGAAGTTTGTTCACCCAGTTCGGCCAACTGCCTACGTCTGGGGAGGACTATTTTCCAGTCCTCAATCCACTAACCACAAAGGTCCCCAAGTACACTCGGTTACAACTCCACGCAACCTATGCTACTCAACCTTGTGTGGATCACTGGACACAATCAGAACAGGCTCTGACTTGTGTCTGCACACCCTCTACAAATGTCAATCTAGAATAGCTACTGTCTCCCCGAAACTCAGCCTATTCTAAACTACACTCACTCAGCAGGGTTGCTGTAGCACCCAGCTGATGCACAAATGTCCGCATTACTCCAAAGCCTTCTGCCGAGCCGATCGAACGATTCCACGACCGCTGCACACTCTGGAATACTTCCTCCTCACTCAGTGACCTCCTGCCACTAGCGAGAACTGCCGCTTAGACACTCGACCAAGCCACACACTCGTCAGTTCTTCCGCGGCTGCCCTTGATCAACCAACAAGCACCACTGCTCTGAATTGGCTTCCCTGATCAAGCTTGGATCAGACTACGCAAGTCCTGATCTCCTTCTGCTTCTGTCACCATAGCTCTGCGCTCACGCTCTGCTCTCGGGTGATGATCGAAGAACTCGTCCGTCGCACACCAAAATTGCCCTCTCTGAATTCTGTGTATGCACTCGTGTATCCCTCAGCTTCGATCAACCTCTCTGCTCTGAACTCCTCTCTCTTAAATAGCAGCACCAGCTTTAAGCAAGACCAGAATATAGCAATGTCCCAAAAAGAACAATTATCTCCTAAAATTTAGGAGATTAGATTTGATTTTGATCTTCAACACAAATCTCCTTCTCTAGTTAGGAAACCCCACTGGAATACTCTCAACAGCACTTTAAAATATTCTTCTGGTGTTCTCCGTAAAGCAGCCAGGCCTTCTAGCCAAGCTCAGGTTGCTGCTGCTTCATGGACAGATGTTGCAGCCACTTGAACAAGCTCCTGCTATAGCATCCCCGGCTGTAGCTGCTCCTTATTCACTTGTGCTGGTTTTGTCAATCACTGCCATACAGCATCATCAATCTCTTCCTTGGCATTTTGACAAAACCATACAGAGATTTGTTTGTTGTTTTTTTTTCTTAACCTCCTTCTTCTCCTTCTCTTCTCCTCCCCCTTTTTGGAATAAATGACAAGGGGGTGCTCCTTGCTGCCCTAGGGAGGCAATAAACAGAGCCCCAGAGAGGCCCTCAGGTCTTTGAACCGAACTGCATCCAGAGCTTTTGTGAAGATATCAGCAAGCTGTTTGGCAGACACCACAAGCTGTAGCGCAATGATATTCTTTTCTACTAGATCACGGATGAAGTGATGACGAATGTCAATGTGCTTGGTTCTGTTGTGCTGAACCGGATTCTTAGATATGCTGATGGCACTCATGTTGTCACAGTAGAGAGTCATTTCATCTTGATCAAGACCATACTCACTCAGCATTTGCTTCATCCACAGCATTTGTGCACAGCAGCTCCCAACAGCTTTGTATTCAGCCTCGGCTGTGGATAATGAAATGCTGTTTTGCTTCCTGCTGAACCAGGACACCAGGTTATTTCCTAGAAATAAGCATTCTCCCGAAGTGCTCTTCCTGTCCTCTGAGCATTCTGCCCAGTCCGCATCACGAAGGATTCGCTTGACCAACTGCAAGTGACTATCTTTGGGACAGGCTTGAAATCTGGCACAGACTCCTACTGCAAAGGAAATGTCGGGGCGGCTGGCAGTCAGGTACAGTAAGCTCCCAATCATGCTTCTGTAGATTGTCTGACTCACTTCCACTCCATGTTCATCTTTGATGGCTTTGACATGAGTGGCAGCAGGGGTTCGTTTGTGACTGGCCTTATCAAGCTGAAAT
This sequence comes from Umbilicus rupestris, assembly GCA_963678935.1. Lineage (NCBI taxonomy): Eukaryota > Viridiplantae > Streptophyta > Magnoliopsida > Saxifragales > Crassulaceae > Umbilicus > Umbilicus rupestris. Next base: position 11,448,654 of record OY787617.1, read on the forward strand.
TTCTGCACAAGATTCTTGCTGTATTTGCTTTGTGCAATAAAGATGCCATCTTCTTTCTGAGTAATCTCCAGACCAAGAAAATATGACACTTCTCCGACCATGCTCATTTGAAATTCCTGCTGCATGTGATCCACAAACTGCTTCATCAGGTACTGAGACTTAGATCCAAAGACAATATCATCCACATAGATTTGTGCAATGATCACATCTGACTTGGTTCTTCTTACAAATAGAGTTTTGTCAGCTCCCCCTCGTTTGTAGCCATGTTTTTCCAGAAACACTGTCAACCTCTCATACCGTGCCCGAGGAGCCCGTTTCAGTCCGTATAAGGCTTTCTTCAACTTATATACATGCTCCGGGTGATGAGGATCTTCAAAGCCTTTTGGCTGAGAAACATATACTTCTTCAGAGAGGTCTCCGTTCAGGAACGCACTTTTGACATCCATTTGGTATAATTTAAACCCTAGGAAACAAGACATGGCTAGAAGGAGTCTGATGGCCTCCAGACGAGCAACTGGAGCAAACGTTTCTTTAAAATCTAGGCCCTCAATCTGAGAGTATCCTTGAGCAACCAGTCTGGCTTTATTTCTTGTGATGTTTCCCTTTTCATCAGTTTTGTTTTTGAAGATCCACTTTGTGCCTATAATTTTTACTCCATTGGGTCTGTCCACCAGGTCCCAAACACCGTGTCTTTCGAACTCTGTCAGTTCTTCCTGCATCGCCATCATCCAGAATTCATCACTCATGGCTTCCTTAAAGTTCTTAGGTTCAATGCTGGACATAAAACATGTATTGAGATAAGCATGGCTTCTGGTTCTTCTTCTTTCTGCCGGGTCTCCAATCACATTTGTCAGGGGATGATTCTTCTGAATCTTCTTTGGAGGCTGCCTTGAAGGTGGATCAGGAGCCTCAGTGTTCAGATCTTCAGACAGGCTTTCTAATTGTTCATCTGGATTTTCTGCTTCAGCACTTGCTGTAGCATCTTCTGGAGCTACAGCTTGTTCACTTCTGTTCTGACTGACAGGCACCTCTTCAGAGTCAGACTCTTCATCATCAGTGGTAGTATCAGTGGCAGGGACTTCTTCAGCATCATTGACTACTACATTTATGGATTCCATTACTGTATTTGTCCGCTGGTTATAGACTCGATAAGCCCTGCTGTTTGTCGAATAACCCAAGAACACTCCAGGATCACTCTTTGGGTCAAGTTTCTTCCTATACTCCCGATCTCTCAAAATGAAACAGTCACTTCCAAAGATGTGAAAATATTTAATTGTGCGCTTTTTCTGATTCCAGAGCTCATAGCAGGTCTGGTTGGTTCCTCTCCGTAAGGTGACTCTGTTGATGATGTAACATGCGGTGTTCATGGCCTCTGCCCAAAATCTCAGGGGAACCCTCTTAGCATGAATCATGACTCTGGCCATTTCTTAAATTGTTCGATTCTTTCGTTCCACTACACCATTCTGCTGAGGGGTGATGGGAGAGGAATACTGATGTGAGATACCCCTTTGACGACAGAAATCATCCACAGCTTCGTTTTCAAATTCCCTACCATGATCACTGCGAATGCTGCTGATTCTGAGATTTTTCTCTTGCTCTAGACGGGACACCAGGTGAATCTGGAGTAGTCATCAACACAGACGAAAGCATACCTTTTTCTGCCCAGACTCTCAACTTCCATCGGTCCCATCAGGTCCATGTGAATCAACTGTAGAGGTCTGGTAGTACCTACATCTTTGACTCTTGGGTGTGAAGCCTTCTTTTGTTTCCTAATCTGACAATCTCCACAGATAGAGTTTGTCTCCCCTTTTATCAGCGGTATTCCTCTGACTAGTCCTTCTGTTGCAATTCTCTTCAAAGTTCTCAGGTTAACATGCCCCATCCTTCTGTGCCATAGAATCATTTCCTCGGCCTTTGTCAGCATACAATTCGGAACCGGTGAGTTGGTACTCACGTTGAGAAGATAACAGTTACTTTTGATCTGGCTCCTTCCATTATACATTCTCCAGATTTGTCGAAAACTTTGCACGAGTCTTTCGTAAATTTCACCTGTTTAGTCCCATCACACAGCTGACTAATGCTTATGTGGTTAGCCTTTAGTCCTTCCACTAGCAAGACATTGCTCAGGTTCGGCATTCCTTCAACTGCCAAAGTTCCCTTTCCTAGAACTCTTCCTTTCAGGCCGTTTCCAAACTTCACCCGTTGTTCCAGGCAGGGTGTTATGTTTTTCAAGAAAGATCTTTCTCCTGTCATGTGCCTTGAACAACCACTGTCAAAATACCAGCTTATCTTGTCCGAGGTGCTTGATGTACTGACAAGTGCGAGAAGCTGAGTCCGCGCATGTTTCTGCTTGATTGGTTTCCTGGCTGAACCTTTTTCGGTATATGCTGAAGAACAGTTCCTTTTTATGTGACCTTTGTGCCCGCAGCTATAACATCTTTTATACTTTGAGACTCTCTTGTCACGTTGATATAGAGGTTGCTGTAGCAGGTGCTGGTTCACTCTTCCTTGTGTTTTTCTGCCTCTTCTGACTGATCTGTATTTGGCCAACTTACATTCATCCTCACTCAGATCTTTCTCGTCTTCACTTCCACTGGCAGAGAGAGCCCTCTTTTTCATCGGTTTGCTGGTGCAGTTGATTTGTCGATGACCGTACCCTGCACAGTTCCAGCATTGGACACCCCTTTTTATTTCTTTCTTCTCATCTTCATTCTGAGCAGGTTCCTTCCCTTTCCTTTTATTTTCTCCGCCTCTTCTGAATTGTTTTCGTGAAGATGAGCTTTGCCCAGTTCTTGAGTCCATGTTCTTCAGGAGCTTTCCAAGGTTCTTGACTAGCATACTCAGCTGGTCATTTGGAACTGGCTTCTTAGCTTCTGTTTCAGCCTTCAGTCCAATATTCTTGTCCTTAGGAGTGATGTCTTCTTTAACCAGTTTCATCTCAAATTGTTTGAGGGATCCCATCAACTCTTCCAGCCTCATGAATCTGACATTTTGAGCCTCTTCAATGGCCGTCACTTTCATGTCAAATCTTGTGGGCAGCGATCTGAGTACCTTCCTGATCAGCTTCTCTTCAGGGATAGGTTCACCAAGAGCATGGGCTTCATTTGCAAGATCACAGAGTTTAGCATTAAACTCAGTGACAGTCTCCTCTTCCTGCATTCTGAGATTCTCAAATTGTGTGGCAATGATCTGCAATCTTGACAGCTTTACTCTATCAGTTCCTTCATGAGCAGTTTGCAGAATTTCCCAAGCTTGTTTGGCCATGTCACAATTTGATATCAGCCTGAAATTGTTAGCATCAACTGCAGCAAAAATTGCATTCAGAGCCTTTGAATTACCAGTTGCTGCAGCTCCGTCTTCAGCAGTCCATTATTCTTCAAGCTTTATCCTTGTGACTCGCTGTTCATCCATGGTGATTGGGGGAGACCACTGGACCACGATAGCTCTCCAGATCTTCTCATCGATGGCCTTGACAAACTCTTTCATCCTAGCCTTCCAATATCCATAGTTGCTTTCTTCTAACAACGGAGGTCTGCTTGTGCTCTGTCCTTCCTTCATTGTCTTGGCTTCTTCAGAGACACTATAGGATCTTTTACTCTGTGTGTTGAGCTCCCGCTCTAATACCAATTGAAATTCGCAGTGTCTTAGTCAGACAGATTTGTGAACAAGCAGTTGCTGAGCACACTCTTGTTCACTCAGAAATTGTCTCAGCAAACAATGAACAAGACAGAAGTTTGTTCACCCAGTTCGGCCAACCGCCTACGTCTGGGGAGGACTATTTTCCAGTCCTCAATCCACTAACCACAAAGGTCTCCAAGTATACTCGGATACAACTCCACGCAACCTATGCTACTCAACCTTGTGTGGATCACTGGACACAATCAGAACAGGCTCTGACTTGTGTCTGCACACCCTCTACAAATGTCAATCTAGAATAGCTACTGTCTCCCCGAAACTCAGCCTACTCTAAACTACACTCACTCAGCAGGGTTGCTGTAGCAACTGCTGTAGCACACAGCTGATGCACAAATGTCCGCGTCGCTCCAAAGCCTTCTACCGAGCCGATCGAACGATTCCACGACCGCTGCACACTCTGGAATACTTCCCCCTCACTCAGTGACCTCCTGCCACTAGCGAGAACTGCCGCTTAGACACTCGACCAAGCCACACACTCGTCAGTTCTTCCGCGGCTGCCCTTGATCAACCAATAAGCACCACTGCTCTGAATTGGCTTCCCTGATCAAGCTTGGATGAGACTACGCAAGTCCTGATCTCCTTCTGCTTCTGTCACCAGAGCTCTGCGCTCACGCTCTGCTCTCGGGTGATGATCGAAGAACTCGTCCGTCGCACACCAAAATTGCCCTCTCTGAATTCTGTGTATGCACTCGTGTATCCCTCAGCTTCGATCAACCTCTCTGCTCTGAACTCCTCTCTCTTAAATAGCAGCACCAGCTTTAAGCAAGACCAGAATATAGCAATGTCGCAAAAAGAACAATTATCTCCTAAAATTTAGGAGATTAGATTTGATTTTGATCTTCAACACAAATCTCCTTCTCTAGCTAGGAAACCCCACTAGAATATTCTCAACAACACTTTAAAATATTCTTCTGGTGTTCTCCGTAAAGCTGCCAGGCCTTCTAGCCAAGCCCAGGTCGCTGCTGCTTCTCGAATAAATGTTGCAGCCACTTGAACAAGCTCCTGCTATAGCATCCCCGGCTGTAGCTGCTCCTTGTTCACTTGTGCTGGTTTTGTCAATCACTGCCATACAGCATCATCAAAATCGATAAAAGTTTCTGAGAAACTAGTCAAAATCCATAAGAAATGGAGCCTTAAAAGTGTAACAAAATTAACTCATCACAACTCCACATTTATGATTCGTTCGTCCCAAACAAATAACAAGCAAGTGTCACACATCATATGCATGTTGAGTATAGATGAAAAACATAAAATATGGAAATCCTGACTCAATGTCGTAGGAATCACGGTGCCATTTAGCATATACAATAAGTCATAAACCTCTAGGCTTTCCTAGTGGACGAGTGGTGTCTCGTGGGGGTTTTCAAGAAGCGGAATACCACAAATCCAAATAATGCAATCCTGAGCTATATGATGTGAAATTTGGTGCGCGTTGCTATTGACATAACCCAATAGGATGGTATAACAACTTCTGGGTCACTTCCGGAATTCACTTGTCAAAGCCGAACCTGGAAGACTCAAACACTTTGGTTTCCTAGTTCGGCAATTGCCTACGTCTGGGGAGGACTTCTCTCCAGTCCTCAAGATTCCACTATCACGGTTAAAGTATAAGAATACCAGAACTAAGCATACGCTAGTCCACTCTTTACTTCTAACCTAGCTATAATCTCCGCTCATTCTTATCACACAGACTAGCATACACTATGAACACAATTCGGGAATAGAATGCTACAACTCTGATCACACAGATTCAACCTATTCTAAAACGTTGTGTTACGACAGGATGCTATAGCAACTTACAATTTCAAGTTGCTTCCATAGCTATTGTCCATGACTTTCCAAGCTCTCCCGGCTGAGTAGCCGGACCTCCGTGAGTTCTTATAACTCTAGTGATGCTCCCCCTTGATCAATGACCACCTGTCAACTATCCGAGACGTTTTTCTACTCTTTGATTATTGACTGTGACCGGCTCTCCCGCGGCGATATTCCAAAGGCTTGTGTACTTGATCCTTCAACGAGGCTTCGCTCAAGTTGAACTCTAACACTCAAGCATTGATCAGACTCTTCCAGTTCTGATCACTCTCTGCTCATGCATTCACACTCTCAGACTCTGCGCTCTAGCTTCTAGCACTTGCTCTATGCTTATGCTTATGCGTAACGCGTATGTGAGATGTCCTTCTTCCGTAGAGGCGCTGCCTTTATATACTGCTAGCCCTCGAAGGAATAAGAAAATCCTAGTTCCACTAGGATAGCGACTGCTTTCTAAACTCCTTTTAGCAATACAAGATCTATCTCAAGATCTTAGGAGTTTGTTGAGATTTGCTTGTAATAAACTTCTTCCTAAAAACCCTTTTTAGAAATCATATATTTTTCTTGAGCAATCCGAATTGAAACTGCGATCTTTTGCTACGAGGAAGTCTTACAACGAATAGGAAACTTACCCCGGACACCAATCCTTGACTTTAGGTAGATGACTAAAAACCCACGGATCCCTGTCTTTACGAAGCTCTACCTGCTGTCTTCACATGATGTTGTAGCATCTTGTCGTTTTGTCTGTGGATGCCATACACCATAACATGATGCATGCAATAAAGGGCTCATAATGTTAGCACATACGACAGATGTTCTCTAACATGTGTAAGCATATGTTAAATTAACTTCAATCACTAACGCATGAAAGTTTTCAAACATTCTTAAGTATTGTGTTTAGTTTGGAACTTACCTTCCAACTAAACTCATTCATTTTTTTTCTTTTCTTTTTCTCCTTGTTTTTTTTTTCTTTTTGAAAAGGAGATACACCACACACATTGTTTTTTGGGGCCTTTATGTCCTCTTTTGACGGTCCTCAATTCGGTAGGGCTCCACACTTAAGACTGAGACATATGGTGATGATGGATATGAGTGAGAAACAAACATGTTATTAAAGATCATGAATAAAAGACTTAGATCACGAAAGGTCATGTAATGTGTACATGTCGTGCTCTTGGAGTTGATGGTTTGATTTCTATAAAATCCTAAACATGCTTCTAGCATTGAGAGTGCACTATATAAGCGACTAATAAAAAGGTCATGGCATGAAGAGTCTTAACTTAAGTAGATATTACCAAACAATCAAACAAAAGTTCCAAGAAACCATGGTAGAATCTTAGCCAACTCATGAGGTAAAGAGAACAATAGTCAAGTAGATGCCATGAGCTACTATAACTATATGCAAGTGGCAAGCTAGAACCTTCCAACTCCACACTTAAAATTTTGCTTAGTCCCAAAGCAAAGAATAAAGAACAAGGCTAGACAATGAAAGGATTACTGCATAAAAATCGCCAAATCAATAAAAGAACCATGAAGTGCACCGCCCTCAATAAAGAACAACTGCGAAACATAAAAACTCGAGAGATAGATGGTGATAAATAACAATTAAAAGTCATCATATCTAAAATGAGTCTGATACAAATGAGGGTTAGGATATATCAGTGATAAAGCATACAATAAATGTCCTAAAATACTCCTCTGGCTGTCGTGGTTGAGAGGGGGTAGGCTAGAGAATCTGTGCGGCTCGTTGCTCAAGAGTAGAGTCGGATACTTACGGATCGTCCGTATCCAACATCTCATTAATGGTGCGTAGCATGCTAGGAGATATGGACGGTGGGTCGAATGATCTGCTCCATCTCGATGTGCGGGCGTAGCGTGGAAGAAAGCGGGAAAGACTCGGTTTAAATGAGGTGGTAGAGGTGCCGCTGGGGACATAGAAGTGGAATGCTGATTGGCAGTATTTTTAACCTCTATAGCAATCAAGAAAGTGTTATTGAGAGCACACTGCAGTCAAACAATAATTATAATCCTAATTAAGTACCTAAGCTCGTCCAAGGGACTAATGCAAACGTACACACAAGTTATGATATGATATTTCCTAATCTATCATAACTGATTAAGGTTCTATGTATTAGCAGTGCTATTATGAGTTAGGAGAGATCAATAGATAGCGGATCAACTCTAAGCAAGCTTGGAACGCATACAACCTATCATGCAAGTAGAGCACACAATATAAAGTAAGGGATAGCAAAGTCAATATATAATAAAATTTAAGTTCTACAAGTCATATGATGACAAATCGACAGGAATACAACATGAGTAAGAGAGGAAGAGTAAATCCTGATGATGCAAGTATGGCAGTGTTTGACAAAACTAGCACAAGTGAACAAGGAGCAGCTGCAGCAGGGGATGCTGCAGTAGGAGCTTGTTCAACTGGCTGGTTCATTTGTCCGAGAAGCAGCAGCAACCTGGGCGTGTCTTGAAGGGCTGGAATCACTTCGGAGAGCATCTGAAGTATTTCTAATATGCTGTGGAGTATATTCCAGAGAGGTTTACTAGTCAGAGAAGGAGATTTGCATTGAAGATAAATATCAAATCTAATCTCCTAGATTTTAGGAGATAATTGATCTTGTTGGGACATTGCCTAAACCTGGTCATTGCTTAAAGTGGTGCTGCTATTTAAGCAAGAGGTGTTGAGGGCAGAGAGGCTGATCGAAGTAGAGGGATACACGAGTGCATACACAGATTTCAGTGAGAGTAATCTTTGGTGTGCGACGAACGAATTCTTCGATCATCACCCAAGAGCAGAGCGTGAGCGCAGAGCTGTGGTGATTATAGCAGAAGGGAATCAGGACTTGCAGAGTCTGATTCAAGCTTGATCTGGAAGCCAATTCAGAGCTACTGAGCTTGTTGGTTGATCAAGGGAAGCCGCGGAAGAACTAACGGGTGGAAGGCTCGGTCTAGTGTCGTGCGGCAGTACTCACTAGTGGCAGGTGGTCACTGAGTGAGGGGGAGTATTCCAGAGTGTGCAGCGCTCGTGGGATCGTTCGATCGGCTTGGTGGAAGGCCTTGGAGCGACGCGGACATTTGTGCTTCAGCTGTGTGTTACAGCAGTTGCTACAGCAACCCTGCTGAGTAGGTGTAGTTTAGAATAGGCTGAGTCTTGAGAAGTCTGTAGCTATTCTAGATTGACATATTGCAGAGGGTGTGCAGACACAAGTCAGAGCTTGTTCTGATTGTGTCGAGTGATCCACACAAGGTTGAGTAGCATAGGTTGCGTGAGTTGTAACCGTGTGTACGTGGGAACCTTCGAGTTAGTGGATTGAGGACTGGAGAATAGTCCTCCCCAGACGTAGGCAAATTGGCCGAACTGGGTGAACAAACCTGTGCCTTGTTCATTGTTTGCTGAGACAATTTTTCGAGTGAACAAGAGTGTGCTGCAGCAACTGCTTGTTCACAAAATCTGTCAAACTAAGACACTGTGAAATTTCAAATCCTTTCTTGATGAGTATTCCGCACTTGCTCGATCGTGTGCTTGCTTTAGGCTCTTACTCTCTAGCTCTTCTCTACACTCCAAGAATAGGATTTGAGGTGCAAATTTTGATTGAAGAATGTTGGTCATGAGCAGCCTTTATATACCAAAAACGAGGCGTCGCTTGGCCTTTTGATGCGATGTTGCCCAGATAGTGTGGGGCGTCATCGGGAGGCTTCCAAATCTGTCGAGCCATTTCTGGTAAAGTGAGGCGTCGCCTGAACATTTCTAAAATAGCAAGGTCACCTGAAGCTTTCTAAGATAATAAGGCATCGCCTAGTTGAACAAGGGGATGCCCGAAATGCCCTTAATAGTATGAGATGTCGCCTGTTAAATGGTAAGGCGATGCATGTGCTTCTGCAACCTCAGTTTTGGCCCTTCTTTGTGTCTTTTTTCTATGTGTGCGTGGTCAATCCTCTGGATCCTCCTTGAAGTGCAAATGCCCATAAAGGCAAGCATTGAGACATGAAGTCCATAAAAGTTGGCCGAAATGAGTCAAAATCCATAAGAAATACAGCCTAAAAAGTGTAACAAAATTCAATCATCATGCCCCGTGGATAGCCTCCTCCCACATCCAGGAAAGGGCTTGGTGCTGCATTATAAAAAAAATAATAAATTGGTTTCTTGGACGACTCTAGGTACTAACTTAGGATTAGAAATATTGTTTGCGTCTAGGGTACCCTTTATAACACTTTATTTATTGCTATAAAGGTTAACATACTTTTGATCAAAATGGCACCGTTGATGGGGAAATAAGCTTTTACATTCCATAAACTTTGATGTGATTATTTTATGAGCTTATCCATTTTTTATTTGAATTGTCTACTTTGAGCCCTAGTTCTTAATTCTCTTCTTGAAGGACTCTCTTTCCCTTAAGAAGAGTCGCAGCTTGGTAGGAAATTCAGCACTGGAATGATGGAAGAGCAAAATAGAGTTAAGGTGCCTGTAAGCGAGAAGCCTCAATAAGAGCGATCGTTCTTTGAGTATGTGGCGCAGACCGGCCTTCAGCTACAATTAGCCATCCAGTATACCAAAGCGGAGGCTAACAATGTCACGATCAATCCCACGATGGTGACAAACCACCTTGATGGATGTTTGATAACATGTTTGTTTCTCACTCATAGCCTTCATAACCATATGTTTCAGTCTTAAGTATGGAGTCCTACCGAATTGAGGAAGACTGATGATGTAGTATGGCAGTGTTTGACAAAACCAGCACAAGTGAACAAGGAGCAGCTACAACACAAGTGAACAAGGAGCTGCTACAGCAGGGGATGCTATAGCAGGAGCTTGTTCAAGTGGCTGCAACATCTGTCCATGAAGCAGCAGCAACCTGGGCTTGGCTAGAAGGCCTGGCAGCTTTGCGGAGAACACCAGAAGAATATTTTAAAGTGCTGTGGAGAATATTCCAGTGGGGTTTCCTAGCTAGAGAAGGAGATTTGTGTTGAAGATCAAAATCAAATCTAATCTCCTAAATTTTATGAGATAATTGTTCTTTTTGGGACATTGCTAAATTCTGGTCTTGCTTAAAGCTAGTGCTGCTATTTAAGAGAGAGGAGTTCAGAGCAGAGAGGTTGATCGAAGCTGAGGGATACACGAGTGCAGACACAGAATTCAGAGAGGGCAATTTTGGTGTGCGACGGACGAGTTCTTCGATCATCACCCGAGAGCAGAGCGTGAGCGCAGAACTGAGGTGACAGAAGCAGAAGGAGATCAGGACTTGCTTAGTCTGATCCAAGCTTGATCAGGGAAGCCAATTCAGAGCAGTGGTGCTTGTTGGTTGATCAAGGGCAGCCGCGGAAGAACTGACGAGTGTGTGGCTCTGTCGAGTGTGTAAGCGGCAATTCTCGCTAGTGGCAGGAGGTCACTGAGTGAGGGGGAAGTATTCCAGAGTGTGCAGCGGTCGTGGAATCGTTCGATCGGCTCGGCAGAAGGCTTTGGAGCGACGCGGACATTTGTGCATCAGTTGTGTGCTACAGCAGTTGCTACAGCAACCCTGCTGAGTGAGTGTAGTTTAGAATAGGCTGAGTTTCGGGGAGACAGTAGCTATTCTAGATTGACATTTGTAGAGGGTGTGCAGACACAAGTCAGAGCCTGTTCTGATTGTGTCCAGTGATCCACACAAGGTTGAGTAGCATAGGTTGTGTGGAGTTGTAACCGAGTGTACTTGGAGACCTTTGTGGTTAGTGGATTGAGGACTGGAAAATTGTCCTCCCCAGACGTAGGCAGTTGGCCGAACTGGGTGAACAAACTTCTGTCTTGTTCATTGTTTGCTGAGACAATTTCCGATCGAGTGAACAAGAGTGTGCTGCAACAACTGCTTGTTCACAAATCTGTCTGACTAAGACACTGCGAATTTCAAAGACCATCAAAAAAGGGGCTAAAAATGCCCCACAAAAAAAGTGTGATATAACTCCTTTTGAAAAAAAAGGAAAAACAAAAATAAGAATGAGTTTAGTTGGAAGGTAAGTTCCAAACTATACACCACACTTAAGACTTGTTGTATCTCGCTTACACTTATGAGTGAGTTATATGCATTGTTTCTATTTTAGTGGTTATTTACTTCCAAATGACCTTTGCACTAAGTCTATTGTTTGCAATTTTCTCTGTTGAGAATATGATATCCTTGACAAAACTGCTCAAGAGAATGCTGAAGCACTCCCTGAAGATCAGTGACAGGAGCACAATCTGAAGACTAACAAAACAACAACAATAAATTTCCAAAGTATGCCTCAACAATCCTTGAAGTTCTGAAGCTGAGACACTATTTGAAGAATGGGCAAGGGACAGGTATGAAGAGATAGAGTTTGCTTCAGCACTCTGTGATGTTCCAGAGCTAGAGCAGAATTCCGGCTTTGCACGATGAGGCTCCGGCTTGATCGAACTGACATCAGGGAAGCTCAACAAGGTATGCAAGTGTCATCAAGAGCTCAGCAGATGCCAGCACATGCTAAAAAAGATAAAGATCCAAGGGGTTCAAATTTGGCAACGGAATCTTCAACAACTTGCTAGAATCTAGGAGTAAGATTCTGATATTAATGCTTAACGCTTTTGGGGGATGCGTTTGCTTGAAAAGTAGTGTAGAGGGCAGCAGTACCAGTGACAATCCCTGAGAAAACACAGAGCGCAAGAGAAGAACACACGGAGAGATTAATGTCCTATTCTTTTGACCTTAAGTCAGTTACTTAAGTACTTAACTTAACTTAAGTACTTAAATTACTATTCATCACCACAACCCCCACCACCATCACAACAATCTACCACCACCACCACCACCACCATCAGAACAACCCACCACCACCACAACCCCCACAACCACCACAACAACCCACCACAACCATAATAACCCACCACCACCACCACAACCCACCACCACCATCACAACAACCCATCACCACCACAACAATAACCCACTACCACAAAAACCCACCACCACCATTACAACAACCCACCACCACCACCACCATCACCACAACCCACCGCTATTACCACAACACTTCTAAAATCACAACAATCCACCATCAATAAAAATAATCATTAATGTACTTAACTTAACGTAAGTGACCTTAACTTAACTTAAGTACTTAAAATTTAAATGCAAAAGAACAAGGCCTAACTCACGGTAACAGGGTTTTATACACTAAGTTAATGGATTGTGTTGCCCAGAGGAATCATAACTCGTGGAGTTTGATTCTGGACTGGTTCAGAGTTCAACTGGAGAGCTGCTCGTTGGTGGAACAGTTAGGAGCTTGGTGATCAGCCGCGGACAGGCGTTGTCGCGGGCTGAGGAGTAGTGATCGAGGCTACTCAATATTGGTAGAGTGTGTCATTGATCGAGAGGGAGCCGAGGCTGAGTTTGAAGAACTCAGATGGTCCCACTACTTTGCAGGAGAGCTTGGAGTGTTGTGGACTGAAGATATCGCAATCTGGTGAAGAGTGTGCTTAAGCATTCTGTGAGCTAGAATAGGCATAAGTCTGAGTTTGAGAGGTAGAAATGTAGCTATTTATTACTGAGAGTGTGTGATGAGACTGCTTGCTAGTATAGGAGATTAGACTGAGCTTTAGATTTCGGCTAGATGAGAAGTAGAGGTGTGAGTCCTTGTACTTCGACCTGTGGTAGTGAATCTTGAGGATCAGATCCTCCCCAGACGTAGGCAAGCTATCGAACTGGGTGAACAAACTTGCTGTGTCTTTCTTATTCTTCAGTAGAGTAGTTCCGCAGAACGATACAAAGAGTGCTTAAGGAGAAGCTATATCTCTGTATTTGCATCGCAGCAGAAATTTCAATTGGTATCATAGCCGTTCGCTCGACATATATAGCGTGATCCTGGAAAGCATTGCTGTCATCAATGGAGCATAGTCAGAAGTCAAACCAGCTGCAGAAAGGATGTAACAGAATCACCGAGGAATATCTTGCTCAACACTATAGACAAATGATTGACAAATGTCTGAAACTGATGAAGGTAAATGAAGGGCTGATTGCCAGAGTATTTGTGCTAAATGACGAGAAAAGGAAACTACTGAGTAATATCTCAAGGTTGAAAGAACACACTAGTCAACTAGAAAGAAAATACGACAAAGCAGTGGATGAAGTGCTCCTGCACGTAGCAAAAAATAGGAATCAGCAATGGACCATACCAGTCAAGTATGCTTCAATTCAACAAAATCCTCAAAGAAAGAAAACTGGTACTTCGACAGCGGATCTTCTGGACACATGATAGGAAACAGTGCATATCTCACTGATATTCAACCATGCAGAAACCAAGACGTAACATTTGGAAATGGGTTGAAAGGGAGAGTCCTTGGGAAGGGAACTTTGAAAGTCCACGAACTGCCAAATCTCAAAAATAGCAGCATCGCCTCACCATTTACACTTTAAGAGGATCTAAAGGATGACCTTTCAAGACATTTACACTTTTCAGAGTATGACTGATAGAGCCTAGTTATACACATTATTTAGGTCATAACCCTATGCTTGTTTGCAATATTTCATGAGCAAGATTACTCGTTTCCAATGTTTTTGTATATCAGGTCAGAACGAGTCCTTGAGTCGGATACGCGCTAACAGGCAGCGTTCTAGGAGTGAAAGATCAGCCTGCGGAGCTAGCGGCGCAAACAGAAGAAGAAATGGCGAAAGACAGCAGAGGTGCGCTACCCGATTGCGCCAATCAATGCTGTGCGCCAGGCGCAAAGTCCCAGTGACCAGATTTGGAAGTTGCCAAAAGATGAACTTCCTGGGGCACTATTTAAACAAAGAAAGTCTAGGGTTTCAGGAGATCGGAACATCATCACTCAGCGGCATTCCAGAGGCACTGCGCGGCAGAACTGGAAAACACACGGACCTGTCAAGGAGAGTTGCGCCAGCCGACTGCGCCAGCCAAGAGAAGACACTGCACGCACTATTTGCTATCGTTTTCTCTGATACAGTAGTTGTTATTTACTATTTTATGATGTTTACCACTAGCATGTCTAGCTAAACACTTAGTGTTGGTCGGGCATGAACTTATGATGTATTACCTTTGAGACTTGAGCTTAATGCATAGTTTATTTACTTGTATTAATTCTGTGCATACTGAGACAGTTAGTTGCATGAGTAGGGGAAGCCTTGAACCGCAATCTTACTTGTGTTGCTTGCTTGTCACCTGTTAAACTAGTTGCATGCGTAGGGGAAGCCTTGAACTGCAAACTTACCGTGACAATTAGGAGTAACGAGTTGGGGTAGGCAGTTGCTACTGTGACAGGATTCGCAGCTGTTTAGTCTAGTTCTAGGATTAATAGCACATGAACTTTGAACGGAACATGCGCGTGTGTTAGGAACCCTTTACCGGACACTAACCCAAGTAGGACACAAACTATAGACATTTAGAGTCGATGATAAGGAATGCATTCATAGAGGATTGTCTGCCCAGCACTTCTCATAAACATAGTATCTCATCTATACTGCTTGCGCACGTCTAGTGAAATTTCCTGCGTTACGATATTCACTGCTACTCGCGCATCGCGCAAAACCCCCAATCACTCACGCAACCCCCGTTTTCTTAAGTGTAGGTTACTGGCTAAAACTCACTGCTTGCTCCCTGTGGAGATCGACCCTTACTTAACCGCTGTACTAGTGGGAGAGGAAGGATTATATTTGACGCGCACGACGACGCGCGATCAAATTTTGGCGCCGTTGCCGGGGAGCAACACAGCTAAGTTTTAGCTAGCTTACATTTCTCATTTTAGTAACTAGTTATTTCATTTTGTTTTGTTTTCCCGTTGTTGTTTCTGACAGCGCACAATCACATCAGCCTGCGCAACCTTGAAACAGTTGCGCTGCGCAGATTCTAGTTGCGCACTGCACGCAACAACTTCGTTGCCATTTAATTCGTTTCTTGAGTTTGGATCAGGACATGGAGGATAACAGTGTGGTTGGAGATAACCTGGGAGACAGAACCCCAGAGGAAGCAAGGGCACATAACCGCGCAGCCCTATTCAGAGAGGAAGTGCAGCGTGAGGTCGACGCACGGATGGCCGCTGAACCATACATTGCGCCACCCGTTCGTCCAGTCGCGAGGCGCAGGACAGTGCGCGAAATGTCAGCCCCACTCACTGTTAACCAGCCATGGTGCATAGTGCTTCCGCCCAACGGACAGTTCGAACTGAGGAGCTCACTCATCCATCACATGCCCAAGTTTCACGGAATGAACAACGAAAATCCAGTCAAGCATGTGCGGGAGTTCCTAATCATTTGCGAGAACATGAAGACCTTGGGGGAGAACGATGAAGCGCTGAAGATGAAGGCATTCCCATTTTCATTGAGCGATGCAGCCAAACACTGGCTGATGAGCCTACCCGCAGGATCAATCCACACATGGGAGCAGCTGCAGAAGAAATTCTTAGACAAATTTTATCCAGCAGCGAAGATTGCGCTGCTCAGAAGGGAATTGGCCGCGCCAAGGCAAAGCGCAGGGGAGTCTCTGTCAGAATACTACGAGCGTTTCAGGGAGCTAGAAGCCAACTGCTACAATCACGGGCTTCCCCAGAATGTGCTGATAGAGAACTTTCTGAATGGACTGCTGCCCATGGAGCTGCGACTACTGAATGCATGCGCAGGAGGGGACATTTGCAACATGTACCCGGAGGATGCATGGCAGCTGATAGAAGATTCTGCTGGGCAGATAAGACATCAATTGACACTTGAAAGTAGTCGTAATCGTTCTGTGCATCAGGTAGAGGCAAGCGCTGAGATCCAAGAAATGAAGGCCATGCTACAGAAGCTGATGAGTGCGCAGAGCGCACAACCAGTTGCGCCAAAGGTATGTGAATTCTGCAGGTCCACTGAGCACAAGACAGACGAATGCCCAACTCTTTTTGAAGAAACTGGAGATGTAAATGCCCTTGGAGGATGGGACAACAGAGGACCGCAGAGGCAGAATCAGCCGCGCTTTGGGCTTGCTGCAAATGGATTCAGATGGAGAGAAGAGAACAATTTCCAGAGGCAGCCCACTGATCAGCGCGCGCCACAGCAGACGCAACAAGCTGCACCCTACAATCCACCGCATCGCCGCACAGACGCACCAGCGCAGAACAATCAGCAACCAAAGCGATCCTTGGAAGATATCATGGGGCAGCTAGCAGACACAGTGCGCAAGAATGACGAAAAGTATGACAAGAGGTTCGAATCCATAGAGAAGCATCTATCACAAATTGCAACCACGGTGTATGAGCTGAAAAAGAGCGATGGCAACCTGCCTTCGCAAGTGATTCAGAACCCTGAGGGAGGAGTTAATGCAGTAACACTGAGGACTGGGCGCACAGTGGGAACAGAGCAGACCGCGCAGGCGCCCGCGCAACCAGTTGCGCAAGTCCCAGATCCAGCAGCTCAGAGCGCGCAACCAGAGCCAGAGGCGCAATCAGAAGCGCCAACCACGAACCAGCAGGGCAAAGCGCCAGGTATGTCTCACTCGACAAACAAGGACAAAAATTGTACTAACATACCTGCTCCTTTCCCTGTGCAGGCACCACTGGCGAGGAAAGAAGCACTGGACAAAGAACTATATGAGCTGTTCAGCAAGGTGGAAATCAACATACCTCTCATAGAAGCTATTCGACAGATTCCCAGGTATGCGAAGTTTTTAAAAGAGCTGTGCACAAATAAAAGGAGGGCAGGCGAATGCGCACAGGTAATGCTAAATGCGCAGGCCTCAGCAATCGTGCAACAAAAGGTACCACCTAAGTGCCGAGATCCAGGTACATTCACTATCCCTTGCACCTTAGGTAAAACCACGGTAAGCAATTGCATGATCGATTTAGGCGCATCAATCAATTTATTACCATATTCTCTCTATGCGACTTTGCGCCTTGGACCACTAAAACCTGCAGGTCTCACAATTCAGCTAGCAGATAGATCGTGCAAACAACCTGCAGGCATGATAGAAGATGTCCTAGTTCGAGTGGGAGAGCTGGTGTTCCCAGCAGACTTTTATGTGCTCGAAATGGAGGGTGAATCAAGCGCCAGCAGTGCGCAGATCCTCCTAGGCAGACCGTTTCTGATGACTGCGCGCACGAAGATAGACGTGTGGAGGGGCACGCTCTCCATGGAGGTAGATGGCGAGGAAATCCATTTCAACATCTTCGAAGGGATGCAGCACCCACATGAGGACGCTACTGTGCACGCAATGGACAGCTTTGACGATTTAGTCACAGAAGCGCAGTGTGCGAGCGCAACCATAGGACCAGAGCTACTGACACAGGCAGAGCTCGAGGAGCAAGAGGAGGAGCTAAGCAGTGCTGAACCAGCACCCACACAGGTACTTGATATAGTTCATATTTGCACCGCTAACAAAATCTTGCCCTCTATTGAACAGGCACCCAAGATCAAACTGAAGCAACTCCCGGAGCACCTCAAGTACATTTTCTTGGGAGATGAGGACACCCTGCCAGTGATCATCAAGAAGGGATTGGAAAAAGAGCAGGAGGCGCGCTTACAACAGGTGCTGCGCAGGAACCAGCGCGCTATTGGATGGACTCTTGCTGATCTGCGCGGAGTGAGCCCAGACGTGTGCATGCACCGAATTCTGTTGGAAGATGGTGCCAAACCATCCAGGGAGGCTCAGCGCAGGCTAAACCCAAATATGATGGAGGTAGTGCAAAAGGAAGTCCTGAAGTTGCTTGACGCAGGGGTCATATACCCAATCTCAGACAGCAAATGGGTCAGCCCGGTGCACGTTGTGCCAAAGAAAGGAGGAATCACGGTGGAGGAGAATGCGCAGGGCGAGCTAGTTCCCAAGCGCGTACAAACTGGCTGGCGCATGTGCATCGACTACAGGAAGCTGAACGCTATAACGCGCAAGGACCACTTCCCGCTACCCTTCATGGACCAGATGCTGGATCGCTTGGCAGGTAAGCCTTACTTTTGTTTTTTGGACGGATATTCAGGTTACAATCAGATACCCATAGCTGCGGAGGATCAAGAGAAGACCACGTTCACATGCCCCTTCGGAACATTTGCGTTTCGGCGTATGTCTTTTGGGCTGTGCAACGCGCCAGGTACGTTCCAACGCCTCGTCATGAGCATTTTCTCTGATATGATTGGTATATGCATAGAAGTGTTCATGGATGATTTCACTGTATATGGGAGTACCTTTAATGCATGCTTAACACATCTAGATAAAGTCTTAGCGCGCTGCATCTCTAAGAACTTAGTGCTAAATTACGAAAAATGTCATTTCATGGTAACGCACGGAGTGGTACTAGGTCATATCATTTCAGAGGAGGGTATTAAGGTAGACAAAGCTAAGATAGATATTATTTCTAATCTGCCTTATGCCACCAACGTGCGCGACGTGAAATCGTTCTTAGGGCATGCTGGGTTTTACAGGCGTTTTATTAAGGATTTCTCTAAAATTTGCATACCCCTGTCTAACCTGTTGCAAAAAGACGTGTGCTTCGATTTTACTGATGAGTGCAGGGCGGCGTTCGATAAGCTGAAAGAGGCGCTGACCAGTGCGCCAGTGATGCGCGCACCTGACTGGAACCTGCCATTCGAGCTGATGTGTGACGCAAGTGACTACGCAGTAGGAGCAGTCTTGGGGCAGCGCGAGGACAAGAAGCCGCATGCCATCTACTATGCATCGCGCACACTGGACTCCGCGCAGAAGAACTACACCACCACGGAGAAGGAGCTTCTGGCAATTATATTTGCGCTGGAGAAGTTCCGAGCATATGTTCTAGGCGCCAGAGTCATCATCTACACGGACCACGCAGCTATCCGCTACCTCATGTCCAAAAAAGAGACCAAGCCGCGCCTGATGCGCTGGGTACTTCTGCTTCAGGAATTCGACTTAGAGATCAAAGATAAGAAGGGCACGGAAAATACCGTCGCTGATCACTTGAGCAGGATCGTAAAGGATGAGGAGCCAGGGCAGATCAAGGAGACATTCCCTGACGAGCATCTGATGGCGCTAACAGGTAAGGTACCATGGTATGCGCATATCGCAAATTACCTGGTCACAGGTGCGTTCCCTCCTCATTTCAATAAAACTCAGTGCATGCGATTGAAACATGAGTCCAAGCATTACCTTTGGGATGATCCTTACATGCTTAGAATAGGTCCAGATCGGATATTAAGACGTTGCGTGCCTGACCATGAGATTAACTCTGTGTTGATGTTTTGTCATGCGCACGCCTGTGGAGGACATTTCGGTCCCAAGCGCACGAGCAGGAAGATCTTGGACTGCGGATTCTACTGGCCGCACCTATTCAGAGATGCCTATGACCACTGCAGGAAGTGTGACAGGTGCCAGCGCACTGGAGGGATCTCCGCGCGCAACGAGATGCCGCAGACCCCGATTTTGGTGGATGAAGTGTTCGATGTTTGGGGAATCGACTTCATGGGTCCATTTCCCCCATCTGCCGGCTACGAGTACATACTGGTGGCCGTGGATTACGTATCCAAATGGGTCGAAGCTAAGGCCACGCGCAAGGATGATGGTAAGACTGTCGCTGATTTTCTCAGAACTAACATATTTTGCAGGTACGGAGTGCCTAAGGCAGTTATCAGCGACCAGGGGACGCACTTCTGCAACAGGGTTGTGGCGCAAGTTTTCAAGCACTATGGGGTGCGCCACAAGACGTCCACCGCTTACCATCCGCAGACAAATGGACAGGCCGAAGTTTCTAACAGAGAGATCAAGCGCATCTTGGAAAAGACTGTGAGGCCGTCGCGCAAGGATTGGAGCCAGCGCCTGGATGATGCGCTATGGGCATACCGCACTGCACACAAGACGCCCATTGGAACCTCACCATTCCGGCTGGTCTATGGGAAGGCATGCCACCTGCCAGTAGAGCTCGAGCATAAGGCATATTGGGCCTTACGTATTTGCAACTTGAACTTGGAGGAGGCAGGAAAAGAACGCGCATTTGAGCTGAGCGAACTAGAAGAGTTGCGCCTGGACGCCTATGAGGGACTGCGCGATTACAAGGAGCGCACCAAAGCATTTCACGACAAGCATATCCTCCGGCGCACGTTTGAACCAGGAGATCAGGTATTATTGTTTTCATCCCGCCTGAAGCTCATGCCTGGGAAGTTGCGCAGCAAGTGGACGGGACCATACACCGTCACCAAGGTTTTCCCCTACGGCACAATTGAATTAGAAGACGGGCACCAGCATCGTTTTCAGGTTAACGGGCAGAGAGTCAAACGGTACTTGGGCGAACCTTGGGATGGCGCAGCACGCAACATTGACTTGGCCGAGCCAGAGATAGTGGACGTGCAAGCTGCTGCGCCAGACGCACCACCAGATGCTTCAGAGGGAGAACTAGCACCCATCGCCTATATCTCCTCTTCCTCTGCATCTACCCTCATTACGAATAATGTATCACATGCTGACCTTCCCTTGTACCCTTTGCGCAGGACCAATGAGATCGTAACACAAGCTCTGGCGCAAGGACACTCAGGAGCAAGAGTGGGGGAGGCTGCAGACGCACTTCTTGGCACGTAACGAGGTACCGTCGAGCCAACGACGTTAAACAAAGGCACTTGTCGGGAGGTAACCCGATACATTTTATTTTGGCACATTTTATTCTGCTTGTTTTGTTTTTTTTGAGTGTTTTTAGCTAGTCTAGGGTTTGGTAGTTTTTTTAGTCACACAAGTGCGCAGGACCGTGCGCCTATCAATGCGCAGGTCAGTTGCGCTAGCCAGAGGGGGGTATATAAGGCCAGACTTAGAAAAATTCCCAGCACTTTTCACTCGACCGTTGCACACGAGCTCCCGCCTTCAGACCTCTGCCGTCGATCAGCGCCCAACCCACCGTCCGACTAGAGGGATTCAAGGACAACACGACCGCACAGCACCCAGGTAACCCCCCGATTCCGCTTTGAGCCGCTTCTGTTAGGGTTTGCGCGGAGGAGACAGTTTTTAGGGTTTTGAAATCGCACCAGGCTAGAGTGCGCGGCTTGGAGTGCTGTTTTGTGCGTTGAGTAGGCGACCAGTAGGCGCTCGTTCGGTGCAAGTTTCAGAGGATTCTGGGCAGTTTCGATTTTTAGGGTTTTGGGGAGCATTGACCGCGATTGACCGGAGCCCAGTGCAAGATGAGACACGCACAATAACCAGGAGGCTTGGCGGGACGATGGCACACTAGAGTGGTGCTACCGTCTGCAGCCAGCCAGACCACCGCGGGCCAGAGCAGAGAGCAGTGCGCAAGGCGCAGCAGCCGCCGCAGCAGATGAAGAGATGGAGGAGGCCCTAGAACCAGAGGTGCCTCTAGTCAGGCGCCCAAGGACCCGGGCGCAGACTGGAGCGCACCAGAGGGCCCGTGCACCACAGGGGGAGCCAGTGACCATTTCCATCGAGGATTCTCCCCCTCGTGCACGTGCCAAGCGCCCAAGGACTGAGACTGAGGAGGCGCCCGAGGAAGCCACTGCCGAGCAGCGCATGTTGTTCAACGTCATGCGCGTGCTCGAATACTTAGCACCAGAGGGGGCGGATTTAAGTATGAGTCCACCATCCGGGTGGAAATTTGGAGACGCGATTCCCCCTCTCCTCAGCCTCCACCATCCTCCTCCTACCAGAACCCCAGCCCAGCCAGCCAGCCCTCCTGCTCAGCCCTCCGCAGCACCCTCTCCAGCACCAGCCCCAGCACCCCCAGCAGAGTCAGCACCTGCATCAGCCCCAGCGCCAGCAGAAGAACCCACCCCTGCACCCGACCCAGTACAACCACCAGTAGCTTCCCCTGCCCGGCCTTCTGTTCCGGAGTCCCCCATTAACTTTCCCAGCGTAGACTCGGATTCCATATGGGAGTCAATTTCCGAGGATGACCTCGCAGCACAGCCTCCTCCCCTCACCATAGTACCACCAGCCTCCAGCACTGACTCCTTGACAGATTCTTCAGAGGAGGAGGCGCATGATTCAGAGGCTGATTCTAGCTCGGAGGACTTCTAAGGCCTTGGGCAGGCGCAGTGATTTTCTTTAGGGTGGTGTCTTTTATTTTTGCTGCGTCTAGTTGACTATTATGTGTGCTGAATATTTGTGCCCTACATTCTGTGACTCCCTTGCTATATTTTGTGTGACTATTTGTGTTCCCTTTTCTGTTCTTTATTTTCGTTGCATTGCATGCATGTGCGCAGCCTCCGTGCGCTTGAGCTTGAGTCGTGGGGACACGTCTCTGTTCAAGTGTGGGGGGGGGGGGCGTTACTCTTACATTTCATGTTTTGAGCATTTTTAGTATAGCTTAGTTTAAGTTGAAGAGAATTAGTAGCAGTAGTGCGCTAAGGTGCAGGATGCGCATGCGCTCCAGCTTGTGTTGCGCTATCCGTATTGCGTGCGCCGTTCTCTACTGTTTTAGCATAATTTTTTTGTTTTTTTCTGCTCCTGTCAGTTGGGATATACAGGGGATGTGGAGTTGATAGAAATGCTCCAGAGAGGCGGTTAGTCGCTTGTGCTTCGAAAGCGAGGTATATGGTCGAGTGCGCTAGTGGAGGCCGGTGCTTCGCAACCTTCGGAACAAAAGAGCGCGCTCAGTCACGCAGATGCCAAAGGCGAAATACCCAAAGCGTGGCGAGGTGGGAAAACAGACCACCTTCTCTCTGGAAGCCGAGCTAAGGAAAGCGGGCGCGGATGTAAACGCGTGCGCCGACCGGCGCAGACGGACCAAGGAGGGAGAGCGGAACGAGTTCCATAGCTGCTATCCGAAGGCTGAGATTGGAACTGTTCTGGGAATGAAACAAATTGGAAAGGAAGCTGTACAAAAGAAAAATACCAGCAGAAGCAGATGATTTGTGTTACAAAGAATCAGCATGCGCACTACTTAGTACCTGCGTGCGCAAGACCAAAAGGATATCATCAAAGGCTCAGGTTCCCAGGAAGTGTGCGAACGAATCACGCACTGGAAGAAGCTCGCGCAAGAAACCATATACCTACCTTCGGAGCGGGAGCTGACAACCAGGAGCCTAAGAAGAGCTATCTCCCAGTCATCCAAAGATCTTCATCCCGGCTGAGAGGTAATGAAATTTCGGGATTATTATATTAGAACTATTGAGTGCAGTTGTGCGCAGGTGATAGAGCAGCACAAGTTGAGCAACTGTGCATTTTGCGCTAGAATGCAAGGCTGTGCGCTAGTCTCCAGAAAAGGTAATTGTATCCGCGTTTCAGTACTTGTTCGGGACGAACAAGGGGCAAGTGTGGGGGGTTTGATAGAGCCTAGTTATACACATTATTTAGGTCATAACCCTATGCTTGTTTGCAATATTTCATGAGCAAGATTACTCGTTTCCAATGTTTTTGTATATCAGGTCAGAACGAGTCCTTGAGTCGGATACGCGCTAACAGGCAGCGTTCTAGGAGTGAAAGATCAGCCTGCGGAGCTAGCGGCGCAAACAGAAGAAGAAATGGCGAAAGACAGCAGAGGTGCGCTACCCGATTGCGCCAATCAATGCTGTGCGCCAGGCGCAAAGTCCCAGTGACCAGATTTGGAATTTGCCAAAAGATGAACTTCCTGGGGCACTATTTAAACAAAGAAAGTCTAGGGTTTCAGGAGATCGGAACATCATCACTCAGCGGCATTCCAGAGGCACTGCGCGGCAGAACTGGAAAACACACGGACCTGTCAAGGAGAGTTGCGCCAGCCGACTGCGCCAGCCAAGAGAAGACACTGCACGCACTATTTGCTATCGTTTTCTCTGATACAGTAGTTGTTATTTACTATTTTATGATGTTTACCACTAGCATGTCTAGCTAAACACTTAGTGTTGGTCGGGCATGAACTTATGATGTATTACCTTTGAGACTTGAGCTTAATGCATAGTTTATTTACTTGTATTAATTCTGTGCATACTGAGACAGTTAGTTGCATGAGTAGGGGAAGCCTTGAACCGCAATCTTACTTGTGTTGCTTGCTTGTCACCTGTTAAACTAGTTGCATGCGTAGGGGAAGCCTTGAACGGCAAACTTACCGTGACAATTAGGAGTAACGAGTTGGGGTAGGCAGTTGCTACTGTGACAGGATTCGCAGCTGTTTAGTCTAGTTCTAGGATTAATAGCACATGAACTTTGAACGGAACATGCGCGTGTGTTAGGAACCCTTTACCGGACACTAACCCAAGTAGGACACAAACTATAGACATTTAGAGTCGATGATAAGGAATGCATTCATAGAGGATTGTCTGCCCAGCACTTCTCATAAACATAGTATCTCATCTATACTGCTTGCGCACGTCTAGTGAAATTTCCTGCGTTACGATATTCACTGCTACTCGCGCATCGCGCAAAACCCCCAATCACTCACGCAACCCCCGTTTTCTTAAGTGTAGGTTACTGGCTAAAACTCACTGCTTGCTCCCTGTGGAGATCGACCCTTACTTAACCGCTGTACTAGTGGGAGAGGAAGGATTATATTTGACGCGCACGACGACGCGCGATCAATGACCTTTCAGGACATCTAGAGGATAGAACACGCAAAAGAGACAAAGAAGAGCCAGAAACGAGCCTGCAAAAGCATTGGCATCGCCTAACCATTTACTACGCGATGCATCATATCGTTGAGGACATTTCGGCCTCTGGTTTGATCAACCAGGTGATGCTCATTGTTCTGAAAAGCTTAGGATGATGGCTCACCATCATGAAGCAATGTCTCTTATTGCTAGGCGACTCCTCACTATTTTAAAAATATCCAGGTAATGCCTCACCTATAGCCAGGCGATGCCTCAGTCTGTTATGATATTTTCGGGCAACACCTCGCATTACAAAGCAATGCCTTGATATATTTAGAATCCTTCAGGTAATGCCCCACATCTCCAGGTAATGTTTGTTTCTGGTATATATAAGTAGCTCAAGACCATCATTCTTCATGAAATTGTGCTTCGTTGCTAATGCGGGGATATAGCCTCTGCGTAAGCACTCTCTATATCTTTCAGCGGAACTACTCTACTGAAGAATAAGAAAAACAAAGTGCATTTGTTCACCCATTTCGGCAGCCTGCCTACATCTGTGGAGGATGTGCCGATCCTCAAGATTTCACTATCACAGATTGAAGTACAAGGACTCACATCTCTACTTCTCACCCAGCAAAAATCTAATGCTCAGTCTAATCTCCTAGACTAGCAAGCAGTCTGATCACACAGACTCTCTTCATGTACTCTACACACTCTCAGTAATAAATAGCTACAGTTTCACCTCTCAAACTAAGCCTATTCTGTTACAGTGTATAGCTCACGAAATGATTAAGCACACTCTTTACAAGAGTTGCTGTAACTTCAGTCCACGACACTCCAAGCTCTCCCGCCAAGTAATCGGACCCTTTGAGTTCTTTAAACTCAGCCTCAGCTACCCCTCAATTAATGACACACTCTGCCACTATTGGGTAGCCTTTATCAATGCTCCGCAGCCCGCGACACTGCCTGTTCGCTGTTGATCACCGAGCTCTTGACTGTTACTTCGACGAGCAGCGCTCTACTTGAACTCAGAACCAGTCCAAAATCAAACTCCCTAAGTTTTGATTCCTCTATGTAACACAAGCCTTTTACTCGGTGTATAAAATGTTGCTAGTTAATCTCTCTGTGTGCTCTTCTCTTGCGCTCTATGTTTTCTCCCTTGCCTCCGTTTTCAAGCTCTCTAGCACAACAAAAATGCCAAGGATCATTATCAGAATCTTCTCCTAGATTCTAGCAAGTTTGTTGAAGATTCCATTGCCAAATTTGGACTCTTTGGATCTTTATCTTCTTAGAGTGTCTGCTGGTGTTTGTTGAGAGCTCTTGATGACATCTACATACCTCGCTAAGCTTCCCCGACGCCAGCTGGATCAGCCGAAGCCTCACCATGCAATGTCGGCCTATTCTGCTCTAGCACTGGATCATCACAGAGTGCTGAAGCGAACTCTGTCTCTTCATAGCTGTCTCTTGCTTATTCTTCAAATAGTGCCTCAGCTTCAGATCTTCAGGGATTGCTGAAGCAGACTCTGGCTCTTTGTTGTTATTGTTGAGTCTATCTTCTGATGGTGTTCTAGCCACCGATCTTCAAGGACTGCTTCAGCAGTTTTGTCAAGGATGCCATGTCCTCAACACTTCATTTACGATTTGCACCTCAAATCCTATTCTTGGAGTGGGGAGAAGAACTAGAGACTAAAAACATCAAGCAAGCAGCCCTTCGGAGCATACAGAGCAACGATCGAGCTAGTTAGGAAGACTCATCGTTATAGGATTAACCTTTCTCTCTTACTCTCGTTGTATTGTTATTAAATTTGCCATCATATGACTTGTAGAACTTAATTTTCATTATATATTGAATTTGCTATCTCGTAATCTATTGCATGATAGGTTGTATGTATTCCAGGCTTGCTTAAAGTTGAACTGCTATCTATTGATCTCTCTTAACTCAAAACATTGTTAATACATAGAACCTTAATCGGTTAAGATAGATTAGGAAATACCATATCATACTCGTGTGTATGTTCGCATTAGTTCCTTGGATGATCCTAGGCCCTTGGATTATAAATATTGTTTGACTATTGCATACCCTCAGTAATGCTTTCTTGTTTGCTTTAAGGGCGTAGATCATGTTGAGCCCCATGATTGCCCTCCAAGTCTCCCCTAGCTCAGTGATGATGTAGCCTCTTCGCACTCTATCCACTAGAATGGGGAGGTTGCGGCTGATCTCCTCCCTTATAAGCTTGATCGCACGATTATTCACCTAATTTACACTAGAATTTTGTTCGTTTCTCAGACTTTTTATTGTCATTTTACCACGTTACACTTTTTTAGGTAAAATTCTATTAGGTTGAAGCTTTGTAGTTCGTTTGGAACAAATTAAGGCAAAACATAAAGATTTAGACGAAAACAGACCAAATATGGGCAGATTGACCTATTTGTCTTCAAAAGTTTTCCGAGCGTACGATAATTGTTCGTTACAACATGTCATAGCTTGTTGGAAAGCTAACTCAAAGGGCTACAACTTTATATGATCAACTTCAAAGGATTAAAGGGCCAAAGAGGCAAGCAACGTCATAATCATTGTGTATAGCGAATGTCACAATCACCCAGCTCCTGAGTGTTCCTTCAACGAGCAGTGCTCCAGTTGAACTCAGAACCAGTCCAAAATCAAACTCCACAAGTTCTGATTCCTCTGCGCATTACAAGTCTTAAACTCAGAGTATAAAACCTTGCTATCCTGAGTTAATCTCTTCGTGTGCTATTCTCTTGCGCTCAATCTTTTCTCTCTGATTGTGTATATCTGTATTGCGTCCTCGCTTCCCCTTTCAAGCTCTCCAGCACACCAAAACGCTAAGGATCATTATCAAAATCTTCTCCTAGATTCTGGCAAGTTTGTTGGAGATTCCGTTACCAAATTTGGACTGTTGGATCTTTATCTTCATAAAGTGAGTGCTGGCGTTTGCTGAGCTCTTGATGACATCTGCATACCTCCCTGAGCTTCCCTTATGCCAGATGGATCCGGAGCCTGATCGTGCAACGCTGGCCTATTCTGCTCTAGCTCTGGACCATCACGGAGTGCTGAAGTAGACTCTGTCTCTTCATAGCTGTCTCTTGCCAATTCTTCAAATAGTACCTCAGCCTTAGATCTTCACGGATTGCTGAAGCAGATTCTGGCTCTTTGTTGTTGTTGTTGTTGTTGTTGTTGTTGTTGTTTTGTCAGTCTTCAGATAGTGCTCTAGACACCAAACTTCAGGGAGTGCTTCAGCAGTCTCTTGAGCAGTTTTGTCAAGGATGCCATATTCTCAACAATCTTCCTCTTGGCATTTTGACAAAACAAAAACACAACTATAGCTAGACTACTGATCCAGAGAATCTGGTACCGACTAACAGCTATGCTAGATAATTACTAATTATTTTATTTCTCTCCCCTTTTTTGTCACAAATGACGGGACTGATGTGTCAACTCATTCAGAAACTACACACAAACCTAAGGCTGCTCTGAGTTCCTCGAACCTAGCTCCATATAAGGGGATTGTGAAAATATCGGATAGCTGCTTCTTCGTAGCTACATGCTTGAGGACAACAGTCAGAGTCTCTACCAAGTCTCTGATGAAATGGTGTCTGATGTCAATGTGTTTAGTACGGGAGTGCTACACTGGATTCTTGCTAATGCTAATAGCACCCATATTGTCGCAGTAAATAGTCATGGTGCCCTGTTGGATCCCAGGTTTCATCCATAACAACTGCGCACAGCAGCTTCCAGCAACTCTATACTCAGCTTCAGCAGTGGATAGAGAAATACTTTTCTGCTTCTTGCTAACCAGGATACTAGATTATTACCAAGGAAGAAGCATCCACCAAAGGTACTCTTCCTGCCTACTGATAGATGAGAGGGATGAGAACTGTTTTATGAACTAAACTGATTGTAATAGGTAGCTATTATTGTTTTGCAGCCCAGCATGGCTGAACTGACCTTAAGACCAAATGTTGTCATATTTGTCCCAGACAAATATTGGTTCTTTAGTAGAAAAATCATTAGCTTTAAGACAAAGATCTAAGTAGCTTAGAGTGCCCAACCAAAAGGCTGAAGATATGGGCAGGCCATGGCAAAATTTCGTTTGAAGTCTGCCACCACGGAAGGACCAGCTGAAGGCATCAGTGGACATCAGGTTTTGTCAAAAATGCTAAGGGGGAGATTGATAATGCAAATGACATTCAATTGACAAAACCTACCAGAGTGTACAAGCCCAGTGAACAAGCAGTTGCTACTGCAGGAGCTGTAGCAGCTTGGAAATAGTTTTTAACCGAAGTGGAATCTGCTCAGATATGACGTAGCAGTGCAATGGGAGGCTTCCAAATATTCTCAGAATATCCTTTGTGAAGATTATGTGCCACAAGCTTGAAGATTTGATTGGGAGATAGGATCTTGTAAAAATTAGGAGATAGGATCTTGTTGAGATCTTTGAGGGCTTCCTAATTTTGATGGCTGGAGAGTGTCTACAGAAGAGGCTGCATTGTAGATCAATAAAAAAAGGATCCATCCATCCAAGACAGAATCCAAGCATAGAGAATCCGAGCACCTGAGATTGCAAAGCGAAGATCAGAGGAGTTGTGCGGAGGATCGGATCACCACCGTGAGTAGAGCGTGAGAGCAGAGCTGAGTGGTTAAGTACAGAGGCTGATCGAAGACATGTAGACACTGATCAAAGCTTGATCGGAGAAGGCCAATTCAGAGTAGGACTTGCTTGTTGGCTGATCAAGGAAGGCGGCAGGAGAGTTGTCGAGTGGAGGAACTCGGACAATCTGCAGAAGGCCTATTCCCACTAGTGACAGGCGGTCACTGAGTGAGGGGGAGTATCACAGTGTGAGGAGCACTCATGACAGAGTTCGAGCGGCTCAGCTGAAGGATTTGGAGCGACACAAACAGAACTTGCACAAGGGTGTGCTATAGCAACTTATGGTGAGATTGTTTAATTAGAATAGGCTAAGTTTGGAGAGCAGAGTTGTAGCTATTCTAAGTTAAATCTACTGTGTAAGTGTGTGTGACACAATTCAGAGGGTGTTCTGATTGTGTGCGAATAGCTAGTTGAGGTCGGGTAGCATAGATTGTCGAGACGGAGTACCTTGGAGACTAGTGGATTGAGGACGGCAGTATAGTCCTCCTCAGATGTAGGCAGATTGGCCGAACTGGGTGAACAAATCTCTGTTCACTGATTTGTTTCTTATTGCACCAGATCCGGCTGAAACAAGGAGTTGCTATAGCAACTGCTTGTACACTATCAGTAACTCAGAGGCGCTGCAAATAACAAGTATAATGTCTGATCCACTGCAATTCTAGCTTCATCTTTGATGGCTTTAGTGTAAGTGGCAGCAGGAGAACATTTGTGACTAGTCGTGTCCATTCCAAACTTCTTTACCAAATTTTTCCTATACTTGCTTTATGAAATAAAAATGGCATCTTCTTTTTGTGAGATTTGCAGACCAAGAAAGTAGGTTAATTCTCCAACCATGCTCATTTGAAAATCCATTTGCATTTGCTTTACAAAATACTTCACCATTCTCTGCGAATTTGACCCAAACACAATATCATCCACATATATTTGTGCAATAATAAAATCTGACCTCGTTTTGTGCACAAAAAGAGTCTTGTCCACCCCTCCTCGATCATATTCATTGCAAAACTCCTTCCTCCCACCTTCTAGCTGTGAGGGTAACTTCTTTGGTGTGCGCTTGGAGCTCTCTGCCTTCTATGCTAGCTGGGTCTCTAGCATTTTGTGGTGTGCGTCCACCCGGCTCACTTGGCTCTCGAGGCTTTGAAGCTTTTCCTCATTCAAAGCATTCAACTAGCGTCGGTCCTTGATGAAACTTGCAAGCATTGCTTCAATTCTAGTTAGTCTAGTGTCAGGTTGTGCGGAGGATAGTTATTCCCCTACTGGCTGTATGGGCTTCTGTGTCCTGTATGATAATTTAGGATGGCTCTAGAACTGGTAGGATTGGCTGAAGGTCCTTCCTCCTATAAAGTTACCTTGGTTGCGCATGAAATTTGACTGCGTTGCTAATTTCTAGTTACAGCTTCTGTTGTAATACTCTTTGTATCTTCCTGTGTAAATTATTCTTCTGACGAATAAGAAAGACACAGATAATTTGTTCATCCAATTCGGCAACTTGCCTATGTCTGGGGAGGCTTACACTATGATCCTCAAGATTTCACTATCACTGTTTAAAGAAGATGCAAGCCCTAGGTCAAAAACAGTTAACTCGGATCTAACCCATTCTTTTCTTTTTCTTCCTTTTGTTTTTTTAAAGAAAACACGGGACATGTGTCGACTCCTGAGTGCACACCCATCTCTAGAGACAACGTTCCAAAAATTACAGCTCCGAGTCACTAGGGAGTGCTTTCGCTCTTTATTCAGCTGTCTTTTCTGGAGAAACAATCTTTGGCTCATGATTCTGTTCCTTGCCTCCTGCTTCAGAGGGGACATTAAGGGGCTATTTTTCTATAGTAGTGTCCTTTCTCACCTCCACCCAACGCTTTTGACACTTGTTCTTTCCTAGTATTTTGCTCCTTTTTATGGCTATAGTTGAGAGGTCAGTGCTTCTCTTCTTTTCGTGCCTTCTTCTTTGATTGGTTGACCCTCCAATATTATTGAAGATTTCATGCATAGTAACACGATATCCCCAGTTTACTAGCATTTATGAACTATAATATTCATGGGTGAACGGGAGAATTCTTGTATTTGTTCCGACTCGTCTAGTATTCTGTGCTCTTCAAGGCTTCCAGTATTTGTTCAGAATTAGACAGTGTCTCTTGTAATGTCTTGCCTGATCACAAAAATAGCATCTCCCCTTCTGTGTTCTGGGCTGTCTAGTAGAAGTTTGATCAAGAGGTTGCTGAGGCATTCTCTTGTTCCTTTTCTTTGACACCTTTTTCTGATCATGTTGAATTTCTGTGACCGGGCTCTCCCGGACACTTCTTTCAGCTTGTTCGAGATTCGTGGCTAAGACAAATGTGGTCACACCTAAGCTTGCTTCGCCTGTGTACCCAAGTCCTTCAGTTCCTCCTTCATACCTTTGGTAGGCCAGGATATCATCCAGAATGGATGTCTATGTGTTGCATGCATCTGACACAGCTTTTTGTTGATAGTTTTCTTCACCTATCTCAGCATCATTAGATTGTTGTTCCTTGGACAGAGAAGCAATGATGCTCTAGAGCTTGTCTCATTCTTCTTCGAGTCCAAAAATCTTGGACAGCTGGTCTTTGTTGACTTCAATCACCTCAAGGCACTTTTAAGAGGCACTGCCCTTCGACCCTCACCAGGAAAACTACAACCAAAGATCCCACGAAGTAGAAACATGAGAGAACCCTACATGTCGCACTTGTCAGCACAGCAAGTTCTTCAAACAAAGTAAGCTGGTACTTTGATAGTAGATGCTCAGGGCACATGGCTGGAGAAAGATCATTCTTGAAGAACATAACTCCATGCTCAGAGCAGCTGGTAAAATTTGGAAATGGTTTGAAAGGAAGAGTTCTGGGCAAAGGAACATTAAGAGTCAAAGGGATTCCCAAGCTGAGGAATGTAATGCTGGTAGAAGGGTTAAAGGCAAACCTCATAAGCATTAGTCAACTGTGCGATGGAACGCTGCAAGTAAAGTTCACCCAAGATTCGTGCCAAGTCTTCAACAAATCAGGAGAGTGCATAATGCAAGGGGCCAGATCAAAGAACAACTGTTACCTTCTCAAAGTTGGTACAACAACCTCTTCACCAACATGCATGCTGACCAACACGGAAGAAATGAATCTCTGGCACAGAAGGATGGGCCACATCAACCTGAGAACCTTAAAGAAAATTGCGACGGAAGGGTTGGTCAGAGGAGTTTCATTAATCAAAGGTGAACCGAGAACCATCTGTGGAGAATGCAAGATTGGCAAACAGAAGAAGGTTTCACACCCAAAGGTGAAAAATATTAATACAATCAGACCTCTTCAATTAATACACATGGACCTGATGAGACCTATGAAATTCGAGAGCATTAGAAGGAAGAGGTACGCATTTGTCTATGTTGATGACTATACCAGAGTCACGTGGATTGACTATGTCAGGAAGAAATCAGACACTGTAGGAGTAATCGTCTATCTGGCGTCCCGACTAGAATAAGAAAAGAATCTCAAAATCTCCATCATTCGAAGTGATCATGGAAGGGAATTTGAGAATGAAGCAGTAGACGAGTTCTGTAGAAAAAGGGGTATTATTCATCAGTACTCGTCTTCAATCACTCCTCAGCAAAATGGTGTCGTTGAATGAAAGAATCGAACAAGAAACGGCCAGGGTCATGATTCATGCGAAGAAGCTTCCCCTGAGATTTTGGGCTGAGGCAATGAACACAGCGTGCTACATCATCAACAGAGTCTCCATACGGAAAGGAACGAATCAGACTTCCTATGAGCTCTGGAACCAGAAGAAGCCCACGGTTAAATACTTCCACATTTTTGGGAGTGACTGCTACATTCTGAGGGATCGGGAATGCAGAAAGAAGCTTGACCCCAAGAGTGATGCTGGGATGTTCTTGGACTACTCAGTAAATAGCCGGACATATCGAGTTTACAATTAAATGACGAAGACAGTGATGGAATCCATTAATGTAGTCGTCAATGATGTTGAAGAAGCAACTCCCACTTGCTTAGATGACGAAGACTCAGGCACTGAAGCTGCACCCGTAAGACAGAACAAAAGTGAACAAGGCCCTACACCAGAGGATGCTAAAGCAGACGCTGATGCAGAAAGCCTAGATGAACATGTGGATAGCCCGGATACAGAATAGGATAGTGAAGTCCTTCCCACAACATCAAGGCGACCCCCAAAGAAGATTCAAAAGAAACCATCCCCTGACTAACATAATTGGAGATCTGACAGAAAGGAGAACAACTAGAAGTGTCTCACATCTCAACACCTGTCTGTCTGTATGTAACACCTGTTTTCTGTCCTATACAGAACAAAAGAACTTCAAGGAAGCCATGGGCAGCGAATATTGGATGATAGCAATGCAGGAAGAACTAGCTGATTTCAAGAGACACGATGTGTGGGACTTGGTTGCCAGACCAAAAGGAATAAACATCATAGGCACCAAGTGGATCTTCAAGAACAAAACTGATGAGAAGGGAAACATCACAAGGAATAAAGCCAGACTGGTTGCACAAGGGTACATCCAAATTGAAGGCCTGGATTTCGATGAAATCTTAGCACCAATTGCTCGGTTGGAAGCCATCAGACTGCTCATGGCCATGTCATGCTTCCTCCGATTTAAGCTGTATCAAATGGATGTCAAGAGTGCATTTCTGAATGGTGATCTTTCAGAAGAAGTATATGTGGCTCAGCCTAAAGGGTTTGAAGACCCTTATCACCCGGAGCATGTGTACAAACTGAAGAAAGCTCTATATGGGCTCAAACAGGCTTCTAGAGCATCGTATGAGAGACTGACTGTCTTTCTTGAAAAACATGGATATGAAAGGGGAGGAGCTGACAAAAGTCTCTTCGTGAAAAAAAACCAAGTCAGATGTGATCATTGCCCAGATTTATGTGGACGACTTTGGATCGAAGTCCCAGCAGCTGGTGAAGCAGTTTGTGGATCACATGCAGAATGAATTCAAAATGAGCATGGTAGGAGAGCTGACTTATTTCCTCGGATTGGAAATCTCCCAGAAAGAGGATGGAATCTTTGTAGCACAGAGCAAATACAGCGAGAACCTGGTGAAGAAATTCCAGCTAGATAACTCCAGTCACAAACGAACACCAGCTGCCACCCATATCAAAGCTGTCAAAGATGAAACCGGGGTGGAAGTAAATCAGGCTATCTACAGAAGTATGATTGGTAGCCTGCTGTATCTGAATACTATTCGTCCCGACATCTCCTTTGCAGTAGGAGTATGTGCAAGATTTCTAGCCTGTTCAAAAGAAAGTCTCATGCAGCTGGTTAAAAGGATCATCCGGTATGTTGAAGGTACTGTAAACTATGGCTTGTGGTATACTAATGATACAAATGTAAATCTGGTAGGATACAGTGATGCAGACTGGGCAAGTTAAGCTGAGGATAAGAAGAGCACCTCTGTAGGTTGCTTCTTCTTGAGAAACAACCTGGTATCCTGGTTTAGCAGAAAACAAAACAGCATCTCCCTATCCACGGCTGAGGCAGAGTACATTGCAGCAGAAAGTTGATGTGTTCAAATGGTTTGGATGAAGCAGATGTTGGCTGAGTATGGTCTCAATCAACGTGAAATGGTTCTCTACTGTGACAACATGAGCGCTATCAGCATCTCCAAGAACCCAGTACAACACAGCAGAACCAATCACTTCATCAGAGATCTGGTAGAGAAGAAGATCGTTGCTCTTCAGCACATTGTGACCGATAAACAACTCGTAGACATCTTCACCAAGCCTCTCGATGCAGCAAGATTCGAAGACTTGAGATCCTCTTTGGGTCTCTGCGTTTTGGCACCGTAAGCCAGTTGATAGAGCCTAGTTATATGCGCTTTTTAGATCTTAACAATGTGCTTGTTTGCAAGCCTATTTTGTATACAAGATTACTGGTATTCAGTATTTTTGTATTTCAGGATGAAACAGGAGCATAAGTCAGATGCGCGCTAACGGGCGCTTTTAAAGGGCGCAATGCACAACCTGCGGAGCTAGCAGCGTAAAAGGTGATAGGAGATAGCTGATTCAGACTGCATTGCGCAGCGAGCCATGCGCAGGATAGCAGCGTTTCTTAATTTTGATCATCATTATCCCTACAAAATCTCCTAGATTTGGGAAGTAGCTAAGATTCTCACGGGCCAAATCTAAGCATTCCTTGGGCTTCAAGACCAGTATATAAAGAGGAGGGAAGCTAGGGTTTGGGAGAGGATATATAGAGAGAGAGACATATAGCAACAGAGACATACGAGCTCAAGAAAGCCTGTCGTCGAGATTCTGCGCGAACCACCTGCGCCTGACAAAAACAGCAACCTGCAATTGTGCCGGCTTGCTACTTTTCCTTGGCTGCTTTAGTTTTACTTATTATTTCTATGATGTTTGCTTCTAGCATGTCTAGCTAAACACCTTGTATCGGTTGGGCATGATTCTATGAAGTATTTCCTTTGAGACTTGTGTTTAATGCTTAGTTTGTCTACTTATATTAATTCTATACACATGGGTGATAATTAGTTGTGCGAATAAGAGAAGCCTTGAACTGCAATCTTATTCTAACTGCTCGTTATTGTATGTTAAACTGGTTGATAACTTGACGGTGACAACTAGGAGTAACACACTAGGATAATCGGCTACTACTATGATAGGATTTGTAGTTGCTTAGACTAGTTTCAAGAATTAATAGCTCATGGACTTTGATCGAAACATGCGCGCACGTTAGGAAGCCTTGATCGGACGCTAACTTAAGTAGAACTGCACTATAGATGTTTAGAGTCGATGATAAGGGATACATTCATAGAGGATTGTCTTTACCGATACTTTTCATAGTTATAGTACTTAATATCTACTTCCTGCGCACGTATAGTGCACTCCTGTTCATTCGCGCACCTGCGCAACCCAATCACTCACAACCCCCAATTTCGTAAGTTGTAGGTTGCTAGCGAAGACGAGTCTGCACGCTCCTTGTGGGATCGACCCTGACTTTGCCGCTGTACTAAGTGGAGAAGGAAGGATTAGTTTGACGCGTACAACAACGCGCGATCAAATTTTGGCGCCGTTGCCGGGGAGCAACACAGATATGTTTTAACTAGTTCAAGTTTTCTTTTACAGTAGTTAGTTATTTCTTTTTTTATTTTATTTTTTCGTTGGTGTTTCTTACAGTACGCAATCAACATCAGCCTGTGCAACCTTGAAACAATTGCGCTGCGCAGATTATAGTTGCGCACTGACAGGGGCAACAACCTAGTTGTCTTTTAATTTCATTTTATTTAAGTTAAAACAGGGCATGGAGAATAATAGTGTCATCGGCGATAACTTAGGGGACAGAACCCCAGAGGGACCTAACAATGCAAGGGCAGATAACCGCGCAGCCCGGTTCAGAGAGGAAGTACAACATGAAGTTCATGCTCGGATGGCCGCTGAAGCAGTGTATAATGCGCAACCCGCGCAACAGATCGTGCAATGCAGAACAGTGCGCGAGATGTCGGCTCCAATCACAATCAACCAACCTTGGTGCATAGTACTTCCACCCGATGGGCATTTTGAACTACGGAGCTCATTCATTCATCATATGCCTAAGTTTCATGGGATGAACAACGAGAACCCGATCAAGCATGTGCGTGAATTCCTAGTTATCTGCGAGAACATGAAGACCGATGGGGAGAGTGAAGAAGCGCTGAAGCTGAAGGCGTTCCCTTTTTCATTTTGTGATACAGCCAGGCATTGGCTGATGAGCTTACTAGCAAGATCTATTCACACATGGGAGCAGCTCCAGAAGAAGTTCTTGGATAAGTTCTACCCCGTAGCTAAGATCGCGCTACTCAGGAGGGAATTGGCCGCGCCTAGGCAGGGCGTAGGAGAGTCACTATCAGAGTACTATGAGCGTTTCAGGGAGCTAGAAGCCAACTGCTATAATCATGGCCTGCCCCAAAATGTGCTGATAGAGAATTTCCTGAACGGGATACAACCGATGGAACTTAGATTGTTGAATGCATGCGCAGGCGGTGACATATGTAACATGTACCCGGAGGATGTATGGCAGATGATAGAGGATTCTGCTGGACAGGTGAGGCATCAATTGACGCTCGAGAACAGTCGTGCGCGCACGGTGCATCAGGTGGATTCCAGTGCTGAAATAAAGGAGATGAAAGCCATGCTACGTGCGCAAGGCACGCAACCAGTTGCGCCGAAGGCATGCGAGTTCTGTACGTCCACTGAGCACAAAACCGCCGCATGTCCCATACTTTTCGAGGAATCAGAAGATGTAAATGCTCTAGGAGGATGGGACAATAGTGGACCGCAGAGGCAGAATCAGCCGCGCGGAATATCGCACACCACAGCAGGCGCAGCAAGTATACAACCCACCGCACTGCCGCAATGATGCACCAGCACAGAATAACCAGCAACCGCGGCGCTCCTTAGAAGACATAGTGGGTCAGTTAGCAGACACTGTGCGCAAGAATGATGAAAAGTATGACAAGAGGTTCGAGTCAATTGAGAAGCAGTTGTCGTAGATTGCTACCACGGTTTATGACCTGAAAGAGAGCGATGGCAACCTACCTTCGCAAGTGATTCAAAAGCCTAAGGGAGGAGTTAACGCCGTAACGCTGAGGACTGGGCGCACAGTTGGGACAGCTCTGACCGCGAAGGTGCCCGCTCAGCCGGTTGCGCAACCTCCAGAGCCAGCACAGCCGGATGCGCAACCAGCTGCGCAAGCTACAAACCAACAGGGGGTGGCGCCAGGTATGATACAATCAGGAGAAAAGAGTATCAATCGTACTAACGCATCTGCACCTTTTCCTGTGCAGGCACCTTTAGCAAGGAAGGAGGCACTAGACAAGGAGCTGTATGAATTATTCAGTAAGATGGAAATAAACATTCCCCTGATTGAGGCAGTTCGGCAGATCCCTAGATACGCCAAGTTCTTGAAGGAGCTGTGCACAAATAAGAGGAGGAAAGGTGAGTGCGCCCAAGTTCTTAACGCGCATGCATCAGCAATTGTGCAACACAAGGTACCACCTAAATGCCGGGATCCAGGTACGTTCACCATACCGTGCACCTTAGGTAAGACCATGGTAAGCAACTGCATGATTGATCTCGGTGCATCTATAAATGTGCTTCCTTACTCCTTCTATGTGTGATTGCACCTTGGTCCACTAAAGCCTGCAGGTCTCACCATCCAATTAGCAGATCGGTCGTGCAAACAACCGACGGGCATGATAGAGGACGTTCTCGTCCAAGTGGGAGAGCTGGTGTTCCCAGCAGATTTCTACGTCTTGGAGATGGAGGGTGAGCCGAGCAAGGGAAGCGCGCAAATCCTACTCGGCAGACCATTTCTGATGACTGCGCGCACAAAGATAAACGTGTGGAAAGGTACGCTCTCAATGGAGGTAGATGGCGAAGAGATTCACTTTAACATTTTTAAGGGGATGCAACATCCTCATGAGGACGCCACAGTGCACGCGTTAGATAGTATGGACGACTTGGTTGCACATGCGCAGTGTGCATGCACAACAGGGGAGCCTGCGCCACTGACACAGACAGAGATGGAGGCGCATGATGATGAGCTGAGCAGCACAGAACCAGTGTCCAGACAGGTATATGATCTTGTTAATGTTTGCGCTACTAATAAAATCCTACCTTCTATTGAATAGGCACCCAAAGTTGAGCTGAAGCAATTGCCCGAGCACTTAAAGTACATCTTCCTGGGCAATAAGGACACCCTGCCTGTCATTATAAAGAAAGGATTAGAGGAGCAGGAGGCGCGATTACAGGAGGTGTTGCGCAAGAACCAGCGCGCTATAGGATGGACATTAGCTGACCTGCGCGGAGTAAGCCCTGATGTGTGTATGCACAGAATTCTGCTGGAAAATGGTGCCAAACCATCCAGGGAACCTCAACGCAGACTGAATCCAATTATGATGGAGGTAGTGCAGAAAGAGATCCTGAAGCTGCTTGACGCAGGAGTAATATACCCGATCTCAGACAGTAAGTGGGTAAGTCCAGTGCACGTTGTGCCCAAGAAAGGAGGCATCATAGTAGAGGAAAATGCGCAGGGCGAGCTAATTCCCAAGCGCATACAGACTGGATGGCGCATGTGTATTAACTATAGGAAGCTAAACGCAGTCACGCGCAAGGATCACTTCCCGCTACCGTTCATGGACCAGATGCTCGACTGTTTGGCAGGGAAACCGCACTTTTACTTCCTGAACTGGTACTCAGGGTACAATCAGATACCTATAACTACGGAGGATCAGGAGAAGACAACCTTTACCTGCCCATTCGGTACCTTTGCGTTCCGGCGCATGTCGTTTGGGCTGTGTAATGCGCCAGGTACGTTCCAACGCCTAGTCATGAGCATTTTCTCTGATATGATTGGTACATGTATAGAGGTGTTTATGGATAACTTTACTGTGCATGGTGAGACTTTTGATGCATGTTTAGATAATCTTGATAAGGTCTTAGCACGCTGCATTACCAAGAACCTAGTTCTCAATTATGAAAAATGTCACTTTATGGTATCGCATGGAGTAGTACTAGGACATATTATCTCACAGGAAGGAATTAAGGTTGATAAAGCAAAAATAGATCTTATCTCAAATCTGCCTTATTCCACTAATGTGCGCGACGTAAAGTCGTTTCTTGGGCATGCAGGGTTCTACAGGCGTTTTATAAAAGATTTTTCTAAAATATGTACTCCCTTGTCTAACCTCCTTCAAAAGGATGTGTGCTTTGAGTTCACTGATGAGTGCAAGAATGCTTTTGATAAGCTGAAGGATGCGCTGACTAGTGCGCCAGTGATGCGCGCACCAGACTGGAACTTACCCTTTGAGCTGATGTGTGATGCAAGTGACTACGCCGTAGGCGCAGTATTGGGTCAGCGCGTGGATAAGAGGCCGCACGTTATCTATTATGCGCCGCGCACATTGGACACTGCGCAGAGGAACTACACCACACCTGAGAAGGAACTTCTAGCAATCGTATTTGCGCTGGAGAAGTTCCGCGCATATGTTCTGGGCGCTAGAGTCATTATCTACACTGACCACGCTGCTATCCGTTACCTGATGTCCAAGAAAGAGACTAAGCCACGCTTGATGCGCTGGTTGCTTCTGCTCCAAGAGTTTGATTTAGAGATCAAGGATAAGAAGGGAACGGAAAACACTGTTACTGATCACCTAAGCAGGATAGTGAAAGAAGAGGAGCCAGGGCAGATCACGGAGACATGCCCTGATGAGCACCTGATGGCGCTGAACGGTAAGGTACCATGGTATGCGCATATTGCAAATTACCTGGTCACAGGTACGTTTCCCCCTCAGTTCACTAAAGCTCAATGCATGAGGTTAAAACATGAGTCTAAATACTACGTTTGGGATGATCCGTACATGTTTAGAATAGGCCCTGATCAGATCTTGAGGCGATGTGTGCCTGATCATGAGATGAGCTCTGTTTTGAGGTTTTGTCATGCGCACGCGTGCGGAGGACACTTTGGTCCAAAGCGCACGAGCAGGAAAATCCTAGATTGCGGTTTTTATTGGCCGCAATTATTTCGTGACTCATATAACCACTATAGGGCTTGTGACAGGTGTCAGCGCATAGGAAATATATCAGCGCGCAACGAGATGCCACAGATGCCAATATTGGTAGACGAAATGTTCGACTTGTGGGGGATTGACTTCATGGGGACGTTTCCTCCATCTTTTGGATACGAGTACATACTAGTTGCAGTGGA
The DNA here is from genome assembly GCA_963678935.1 of Umbilicus rupestris. NCBI lineage: Eukaryota > Viridiplantae > Streptophyta > Magnoliopsida > Saxifragales > Crassulaceae > Umbilicus > Umbilicus rupestris. The sequence continues at coordinate 11,490,002 of OY787617.1, forward strand.
TTATATCTCGAAGTGGGTCGAAGCTAAGGCAACGCGCAAGGAAGATGGTAAAACGGTTGTTGAGTTTTAAGGACTAACATTTTCTCCAGGTACGGAGTGCCTAAGGCAATAATCAGCGACCAGGGGGACGCACTTCTGTAATAGAATAGTGGCGCAGGTACTAAAGCATTATGGAGTGCGCCACAAGACGTCCACTGCATACCATCCTCAAACGAATGGCCATGCCGAGGTTTCCAACAGAGAGATTAAGCGCATTCTGGAGAAAACCGTGAGACCTACGCGCAAAGACTGGAGCCAGCGGCTGTATGATGCACTTTGGGCATATAGGACTGCGCACAAGACACCGATTGGGACTTCACCATTTCAGTTGGTGTATGGAAAAGCGTGCCACCTACCGGTTGAGTTGGAACACAAGGCATACTGGGCCTTGCGCACTTGCAATCTGAACCTCGACGAGGCTGGTAAGGAGCGCGCATTTGAATTGAGCGAGCTAGAGGAGTTGCACCTGGATGCATATGAGGGGCTGCGGGACTACAAAGCGCGCACGAAAGCATTTCACGATAAGTACATCCTCAGGAGCACCTTCGATCCAGGAGACTGGGTGCTTTTGTTCTCCTCGCGCTACAAGCTGATGCCCAGGAAGCTGCGCAACAAGTGGATGGGACCATACACAGTCACAAAGGTTTTCCCATATGGAACAATCAAGTTAGAGAACGAGCGCAAGCATCGTTTTCAGGTTAATGGGCAAAGAGTAAATAAATACTTAGGAGAACCTTGGGATGAGGCCACGCGCGAAGTTGATTTGGCGGAACCAGAGATAGAGGATGCGCAGGTTGCTACGCCAGAGATACAACCTGATTCACCTGAGGGAGAACTGGAGCTACTGCTTATATATCTTCTCCCTCACTGACGCTCTCCGTTGCGCTTGAGCATGAGTCGTGGGGACACGTCTCTGTTTAAGTGTGTGTGTGGGGTGGGGGGGGGGGGGGGGCGCTACATTTACATTTCATATTTATCATTGTAGTTTAGCTTAGTTAAAGGAAATAGTAGCGGTTGTGCGCTTGTGTGTGGGTTGCGCACACCTTTCTACTTGTTTTGCCTTATTCATCCTACATGCGCTACTATTAACCGTTTTAGTATAATTTTTTTCGATTTTTGTGTTTTTAGTTGGGATATACAGGGGATGTGGAGTTGACAGAAAAAGCTCTAGAGAGGCGGTTAGTCATTTTTACTTCGAGATTAAGGTACATGGCTAAAAACGCTAGTGAAGGCCGGTGTTTCGCGACCTTCGGAACAAAAGAGCGCGCTCAGCCACGCAGATGCCAAAGGCGAATACCCAAAGCGTGACGAGGTGGGAAAATAGACCATCTTTCCTCTGGAAGTCGAGTGTAGGATAGTGGGCGCGGGTGTAAACGCGTCCGCTGACCTGCGCAAGTAGACCAAGGAGGGAGAGCGGGGCGTTGTTCCATAACTGCTATCCGAAGGCCGAGACTGGAACCGTTCTGGGAATATAAGAAAAGTGGACAAAGCTGTATAAAAGGAAAGAAACCAGCGTGCGCACACAACTCCATATTAGCGCATGCGCAAGTCCAAAAGTAAAAAAAAAAAAATCGTCAAGGACAAAAGGCTTGAGTTCCCAAGAAGCGCGCGAATGAATCCCGCACCTGAAGAAGCTTGTGCGATTAATCATGTACCAGAAATCGGAGTAGAGTCCGACAACCAGGAGCCTATGGAGAGCTATCTCCCAATCATCCAAATTAAATTGCATCCTAGCTGAGAGGTAACAAATTTCAAAGTTATTATATTAAAATTGTTGAGGGTATTTGCGCGAAGGTGATAGAGCAACACAGGGTGAACCGATGTGCAGATCGTGCATGAGTGTAAGGCTGTGCGCTAGACTTCAGAGAGGTAATTGTATCTGTGCTTAAGTACTTGTTCGGGACGAACAAGCTAGGGCAAGTGTGGGGGGTTTGATAGAGCCTAGTTATATGCGCTTTTTAGATTTTAACATTGTGCTTGTTTGCATTATTTTGTATACAAGATTACTGGTTTTCGGTATTTTTGTATTTCAGAATGAAACAGAAGCATAAGTCAGATGCGCGCTAACGGGCGTTTTAAAGGGCGCAATACAAGACCTGCGGAGCTAGCAGCGCAAAAGGAGATAGGAGATAGCTGATTCAGACTGCAGTGCGCAAACCAACTGCGCAAAGCGAGTAGCGCAATCAACGTGCCCAGCGAGCCATGCGCAGGATAGCAGCGTTTCTAAATTTTGATCATCATTATCCCTACAAAATATCCTAGATTTGGGAAGTAGCTAAGATTCTCACTGGCCAAATCTAAGCATTCCTTGGGCTTCAAGACCAGTATATAAAGAGGAGGGAAGCTAGGGTTTGGGAGAGGATATATAGAGAGAGACATATAGCAACAGAGACACATGAGCTCAAGAAAGCCTGCCGTCGAGATTCTGCGCGAACCACCTGCGCCAGCCGAAAACAGCAACCTGCGATTGCGCCGTCTTGCTACTTTTCCTTGGCTGCTTTAGTTTTACTTATTATTTCTATGATGTTTGCTTCTAGCATGTCTAGCTAAACACCTTGTATGGGTTGGGCATGATTCTATGAAGTATTTCCTTTGAGACTTGTGTTTAATGCTTAGTTCGTCTACTTATATTAATTCTATGCACATGGGTGATAATTAGTTGTGCGAATAAGAGAAGCCTTGAACCGCAATCTTATTCTAGCTGCTCGTTATTGTATGTTAAACTGGTTGATAACTTGACGGTGACAACTAGGAGTAACACACTAGGATAATCGGCTACTACTGTGATAGGATTCGTAGTTGCTTAGACTAGTTTCAAGAATTAATAGCTCATGGACTTTGATCGGAACATGCGCGCACGTTAGGAAGCCTTGATCGGACGCTAACTTAAGTAGAACTGCACTATAGATGTTTAGAGTCGATGATAAGGGATACATTCATAGAGGATTGTCTTTACCGATACTTTTCATAATTATAGTACTTAATATCTACTGCCTGCGCACGTATAGTGTAATTCTGCTTTCACTACTGTTCATTCGTGCACCTGCGCAACCCAATCACTCACAACCCCCAATTTCGTAAGTTGTAGGTTGCTAGCGAAGACGAGTCTGCACGCTCCTTGTGGGATCGACCCTGACTTAGCCGTTGTACTAAGTGGAGAAGGAAGGATTAATTTGACGCGTACAATGACGCGCGATCACCAGTCCCACACCAATTCCCCTTGGCATATGTTACAAAAAGGGGGAGAAAGAAAACAAGAGGGAGAGCCGAGGACTGGAGGAGGATCAATCGAAACATCGAATCATCTATGAAGGGGTTTTGTCAAAATGCCAAGGGGGAGATTGATGATGCAGACTGGCATTTATTTGACAAAACCACCTCTCGTGAACAAGCCCAATGAACAAGCTGCTGCTATAGCGGGAGCTGTCTCAAGAAGCTGTAGCAATTGTTCTGCAGCAGAAGTTAGTTCTTCGGAGAAAGCAATTGACAGCTCAACAAGGAGAATCGGGGTGCTTCTAAATATTCAGCAGAGAATATCCAGTGAAGATTCCGTCCCAGGGTGAAGGTTTGATTGTGGAAGATTAGATTTTCAAATCAAATCTAATCTCCTACAAACTAGGAGATATTGTTGGTTTGAGAAATTTCCAAAAACTGATATTGATGGAACTGGTTGTTCCTATTTAGAGGAAGCCGTGTAGAGGTTCAAGGGCATCGAAGCTGAAGGAGAAAACACATAGAGCATACACAGAACATCAACTGACTGAGATATTGTGCGAGCAGAGCTTCGATCTTCACCGAGAGCATAGGGGGCGCAGAGCTGAGGTGATTGAAGCTGAGTGTGATCGGGACTTGCAGAGTCTGATCAGGGCTTGATCGAGGAAGCCAATTCAGAGCAGCGATTGCTTGTTGGTTGGTCAAGGCAGGCCGCGGAGCAAATTGACGGGTTAAGGTACTTGGGCAATTCGCAGGAGGCAAGGTCTCGTTAGTGACTGGCGGTCACTGAGTGAGGGGGAGCATTCCAAAGTGTGCAGCACTTGTGGAAGAATTGTCACTGCTCAGCGGAAGGCTTTGAAGCTACTCTAACAATACCCGTACCAGCTGTGTGCTACAGCAGGTGCTATATCAACCCTGCGGAGACTTTGAGTTAATTAGAATAGGCTGAGTTAATTGGGTCAGTAGCTATTCTGAATTGATACAAGTGTAAGTGGTTGAGACACAAGTGAGAGCCTGTTTTAATTGTGATTGAGGTGCTAGCTAAGCTTGAGTAGCATAGGTTGTGTGAGCCGAACCGTGTTGTACAACAGACCATGAGACTAGTGAATTAAAAGACTGAGGTTCAGTCTTTCCCAGAGGTAGGCATATGGCCGAACTGGGTGACCAAATTGCTGTTCATTGTTCTTTCTTGCTGCACAATATCTGCCGGTACAAGAGTGTGCTATAGCAACTGCTTGTACACAGTCTGCAACTCAGAGGCGCTGCAAAATTCATAAATCTCAAACCAAACTTGCAATGCCAATCCCTATACTAAGTTAGGGTTTAGCTACTAATACAATCTATCTAAAAATAATAAAAATACTGAGTTCAGAGAATACGAAAAACTGTCGCGCACTATTCACCCATCACTGTTAACCGCGCCTCTGACTTTCGTCTCTAAAATTCTGTCCCTCGAATTCTCTCCTTCAGTTCTCTTCTAATTTATTCTACCTGAGAATCTGTGTTGAAACTTTATTTATATGCAAAAATCCCTAGATTGCTGGATGTGGGCCTCGGGATTTGGGCTTGTGGATTTGGGCCTGTGGGCCCCTGTCCCGTACAGATGCTCTCTCGATCGAGTCTTCGCTCTTTGTATTCCTGAGTGATCGAATGAGGGCTAGAATGCTTTAAATACGCAATAAAGCTTCAAAGCTGTCTTGATACGCCTGCGATGCGAAACACTACAAAGAAGTAATCTAGCACACACAAAATGTAACTAAATAATGGGAATAAACAACTCGATGGATCGAAATACGCTTCATTAGCAACCTTCTTAGATTCTTTTCTCACTGGTGTAACGTTTAGAATTGCCTTCCTCTGCCTGCGACTCCGCATCTTGGACTGATCTATTTGCTTATTTGCCTTCTTTAATGGGAGCTTTCAAGTGAACTCTATCACGAAGGACCCTTTTTCTAGCTACTGTTTTGACTCTTTTTACTTTTGGAGCAGGCACTACACTGATCGGAATAACAGGAGGCTCCCCTTAGATCTGCTCTTCTATTCTCTTCTTTTCTTTATCTATAGTCATAGAATATTTGACAGATATGAAATCAAAAGAGGGAATGTCGGTTATTACCTTAGAAGTTCTCAAAGTAGATTTAGTTCGAGTGAATCCTTTGAAATTAGGGTTCTGTTGTGACACCTCTGCGGATCCAGACGGAAAACTAGGTTCAGTTGCTCGTTTTGTGGTTCTCTTGGCGGTTTTGGAGCTGCGAGTTCTCACCATGTTGTCGTTGAGGAAGATGATTCTGCCGAACTAGAGTTTCTTTGCTATAAGAGAGAGCAAAAAATAGTTATTGAATATGTTATCCGAATTCTAACTGCTTCCCTCTTTTAATTTCATAATGCTAGTTATCTCATCAGCTCGTTTTGACAGCCCAATAGATAGTCTTTGTTCTCTGCAGCTGACCAGCCTTATCTGGAATAGTCAGTCAACAACACACAGACCTAGGGAAGATCAGATTGTTTTAAACTGAGCATTGTTCAAGGGCTTGGTAAAGATAATATATGCCTGTTGTTGATCTATTGCAATACGTTTTAGAATTATCACCTTCCTTTCCACCAATTCTCAGATAAAGTGATGCCTTATGTCAATGTGTTTCGTTCAGGAGTGTTTTACTAGATTTTTAGAGATACTAATAGCACTCATGTTGTCGCAGTAGAGAGTCATCTCGTCTTGTTCCATCCCATATTCGAACAACGTCTCTTTCATCCATAGCATTTGAGCACAACTACTCCCAGCAACTATGTACTCGGCTTCAGAAATAGATAGTGATATGCTATTCTGCTTCTTATTGAACCGCGACACTAGATTATTTCCCAAAAAGAAGCAACCTCGAGATGTGCTCTTTTGATCTTCGGCGTTTCCAGCCCAGTCAGCACCACAATATCCTACTAAGCAATAGCTCGTGTCCTTGGAGTACCATAGACCACAGTCAGCTGTTCCATAGACACGTATGATGACCCTCTTGACATTCCATAGATGACTTTCTTTTGGAATTGCTTGATATCTTGCATAGACTCCAACATAATAAGGGATATCTAGTCTGCTAGCTGTCAAATATAGTAGGTTCTGATTCATGCTTCTATACATGGCCTAGTCCACTCTTGGTCCAGTTTCATCCTTGGTGATTTTCACATGCACAGCAACAGGGGTTCTCTTGTGACTCGTCTTATCTATCATGAATTTCGTGAGTTGTTGGGCACACCTACGAAGAAGTGAGCCACTAGAAAAAGAGTAGCGGAGTATTGATCGAGCGGGATTATGCATCATTTCTCCAAGTGAGGTGGATTGTTGAGTAAGAGTTACTTGAAGAAACATTCCCATGTCACCTCTTGAAAAGATAGTGAGTTGATTTATATTGTATTATAGAACCATGACTCATCAGCCTGAGCTTTTGGGTTATAATGAGGTTATAATCTAAGTGGGTTAGTAAATTTCAACATGGCATCAGATCTGATAGAGTGATCTGGGCAAAGCCCGGGGATGTGGGACACATGACACTTGATAAAGGGCATCAGTGAATGTACCCTAACTTAACCAGGAGCTATAGGGCAGCTCGAAGAACACACAAAGTGCAAGAGGGTGCGTCGACTAGTAGGAGTTGTTGGGCGATAAGGTATTGTAGGTCAAGACCCTAGGTGAAGAGGGTGAGTCGTAGGACACATCTAGGAGTATTGATCAAGGGGGAGAATGTATAGTTTCTTCAAGTGAGGGGTATTTTTGAGTAAGTGTCCCTTGAAGAAATTATCATGCATTGTCTCTTGAAAAGATAATGAGTTGGCTTAAAATAAATTATAGAAACGTGACAGAAGCATGAGCTTTAGGGTCAGAATAAGGCTATAATCCAAATAGACCAGTAGAATTTAACAGACAGCAACCAGTGAACATATATTGGTGGAGGAAATCAGTAAAAACACTATACGGATTGAGAAAATCATGATAGAATAAGAGGGAGAAGATGAAAAGAAGAGAAGAGAACCTTTAATTTGTTTTTGAACTCAAATAATCAACAAAAAAATCCCAGTAAAATTTACCATTGCAAAGGTCAATTTGAATATTTGATGAAATTACTTTGTAATTCTACAGTAATATGAATTGAGTTTAGGATGGTCATCTCCATTGAACTTCCATTGTAAACTATTTAGTTGGATTCCCGTCAAAAATTCCCACCATACCTTGGCTAATGCTAAACCCCTAATATTTTATGCGCAAAACTCTTGATTTTCTAGGTCGTTTTATGTAGGCGAAAATTTTCCGGCAATTATTCAAAATCTTGTGGTGTTAGTCTAACAAGTATTATACTATATTTCTGCAGTGGTCAATGTAATAATGACATAAGGTAATAAATATCATTCCACCGAAGGGAAGCAATTTTATTTCCCGTCAAGGCACTTATTCTCACAATTGGAGTGGATTTATTCTTTGTTCCTTCTGTGGGCATGTTGTTCTCGTCTATCTGCGAGTCTGACATGTCGTCTCTATGTGGGCTAATAAATGTTCATCCCTACATGGACCTTTGGATTCTCGTCTCAGTGCGAGTTGGTAAGATGCCCTACGTGGCCTCTGCATGAAACGTGTCATATGTATCTTAATTATCGCTCTATATATGAAGCTGAAGATTAATTATAACTTCTTCCATCAAAAATAAAAATGAAAGCAAATTTCCTCTTAATGACATCTTAAAAAGGAGAAAAATTGATCAACTAAGATATTAGCTTCGTCAAATTAAACACAATATCAAAATGAACAAGAACATGTATTTGATAATCAACCCACTTTATTAAAATGGAAAAACACTTAATGTGAAAATGAGTGAACTTGAATGAATTTTCACCACTCATAACTGTTTACAATATTATCACAAATGAAGTTATTTATGAAAGAAAGATTTTATTTGTATCAACATGATGCGATTCTTTAAAAATGAAGATCACGGAGAAGCAGATACAATCATGATGGTCCAATTTCAAAGGACTGTAGAAGCAACATTGTCGTGTGGGGGTGTCCCATAATGATAACGCAGCATGTGTTTACTTGTTCATATCATCCCCCATTGACCATCAAAAACTAAAGACTAGTCTCTCCCGAGAGTGCAATGCAACAAAACGTGATTCCAGTTACAATCATCTCATCTCATCTCATCTCATCTCAATTCCTGGGGATCGACCATCACTTTTCTTCTTCTGTTCATATTTAATTGTGCTTTGTGCTGCTTAGCTGTGCTTCTAAAAAAACACCAGCGGGGCCCATTTTCCTTAACTTTCTGTTCTGAGGAGGACGCGAGACAGCATGAGCAGGCATACGGTAACTGCCATGAGAGTGTGTGGCAGGGTTGTAAAGCCCTCATTCTCTCTCTCTCTCTATGTCCAAGAGAAGGTGGAGACAGAAGAAAAAGACAAAACGAGTCCCAATTATTAAAATAGAACAATGCGTATAAGAAAGAGATAAACTCTTCTACCGAAAGAGAACATGTAATTTCGTGTCTTGTTTTATTATACACATGATAAATGCCCATTGAGTAAATATACTGTACACAGCTATATATCGCAGTCGACGACACAGCAATCCATTGATGTAGCTTCCTAAGATTTTTGGCTTCTTATTGGAGATCAGGACGAGACCATGCATGAACAAAACACACAATAGTCCGCGTCTTTCACCTTATTTACTCCACACGTGAGAACACCACAATGTTAATTACACGCAACTCTTTTTTCTTTCCTACTATAGCAATAACCCTAAGCTAATTATTTAAAGAACATTGTTCTAATCAGAAATTTTCTTTGTCTAGATTTGTAAGACTGTTATATCCAATATAAAGTGGTTAATCTTTCTCGAACATTTCATTCAAATTTCTTGATAGTAAATATACAATAAATTTGTATTTTGAAATTTTACCCGGTTGTTTATGAATGCTAATCGTACACGCAAATATGATTATTGCCTGTCTACACTGTGTATAACATAAACCCTTTATGAAGCTATATATGGACACATATTTTATATATATATATATATATATATTTGACATGTAGAGGTAGAGGTGTTAATTATATTACAGGAGGGGAGAGGAGAGGAGAGGAGAGGAGGTGGTGGTCCATCAAGTGTTTTTTTCTTTTCTTTTTTGCTGCTAGCTCTCATTTGCCTTGCATATCAAGCAACTTTGTTTGTTTTTATTTTTTATTTTCTCTCTCTCTCTCTCTAAGCCTCCTTCCCTCCTCCCTCCTCCTTATATTTCTCTTGCTGATCTACCACTCTTCTTCCCTTCTTACCTCCCTTGTTTCTGCAACATTCATTTCTAAAAAGAAACATGATCCGCCTTTACCCATGTGAGTTCCTTCTTCCACTCAAATCTCTTCTTCTAACTGTCTTATCTATAAATATATGTGTGAGTTTCCTCACAAATAATCTCATTCTAGTACTCTTCATTTACGTAAAACCCTGCCTTCCTCCTCTTTCCATTCTTTATTTATTTGCAAAAAAACAAAGGAAATAATTAAAGGTCTTCAATTTAGGGGTTCACCTCCAATCCAAATCCCATAAATATGATCTCAAGATTTAGCAAGAGCAACAAAACTCCACTATATGCTGTCCATCAGAAAGAGCCTAATTAGCAGAGAGGTGGTGGTATAGCTAGCACAGCACATGATGTTAGTTACACCTGATGATGATGTGTTCAGTTTGATTTTTTGCTTTGGATTGTTGTTCGTCTTTTTTCTTTTGCTTGTTGGAAGAAGCAAGCGAGCGAGCTGCTTTAATTGATCAAATGTTATTTGTAGTCAATAAGGGTCTATCAACCAAAGGCTGGCTGGTATTGGGATATCTTAGAGCTTTCCCAAAAAAAAAAATACCACAACTTGAGGGCGTGCTGTCCTCTAACCCCCCTAACCGCCTCAGGCATATATATACATACATATGCCATCTCAAGTTTTTAATAAGCCATCAACCCAGGTAGCTAGTAATCTCTAACACTTTAAATTAATTTATTGATCCTCTTATGGTTATTATATTTATAATAATAAAAAATTAAATGTGTTTGGAGATGAGGGCTCTCATGGTTTTGTTTATTTTCTCTGTTGTTTATTTTTTGTATGTGTGAGGGCGTAACTTTCCCTTTTTTAAAATGTGAGAGTGAGGGATTCTTGTTTTTAAGTTTTAAAGTGGAGAGAGTGAATTGTGCTGTTTTTATGCTCTCTTCCCTTCTTAAAGCCAAAATCAATCTATCTCCATCTCTATTATATTATCTGTCTCTCTTTCATTTGTTTCCTCTCCCTTTTTCATCTCTTCCACCTCCTTCATTTTGCTCTTTCATTCTCTATCATCCCATTCACATCTTCCTTCAAAATTCTTCAAAGTTAAGTTCTAAGCTGATCCCGAACGGATTGTCCCGAATCGGATTTGGGTCTTGTGATTGAGTTTTTCTTCTTGTGAGCCTAGCTAGATCAGGGCAAATCATACTTCACCTAGCTACGACCGTCTCTATTTCTTTTGATTTGCTGGCAGATTTCTTGATCATCGTCTTGCTCTTTTCTAGCTGCTTCCTGTCCCAGTGAAGGAGAGGCTGTTACTATTACTACCTGGTGAAGAGACAGTGACATGAGTTCCGACTGTCACATAGTCTCTACATGATATATATACAGTCGGACAACACTCGTGGGCTCATATCCTCTTCAACTGGAGCAGGTTGAAGATCATAGGTAGCAGCAAGCTTGTAATGAATAAGCAGCTGAGTGGTCAGGGGGGCGTGGGCTCATCTTCATCAATGATAAGCAACTCTGATCTGCTTGATGCCAAGCACCAGCTGTGTGCTTCCAAACACTGTCCGGGCTGCGGCCACAAGCTAGATGGAAAGCCAGTAAGTATAGTAATAAACTCACATCTCAAATTCTTATTTTTCAATATCACAAAGACAAGTGTAAATATGATTTTTTTTTTTTTTTTTGTGGAACAAAGGATTGGTTAGGTCTACCAGCAGGAGTGAAATTTGACCCAACAGATCAAGAACTGATTGAGCACCTCGAGGCCAAAGTCGAGTCCATCGACGGCCACACCAAATCTCACCCTCTTATTGATGAGTTTATCCCAACCATAGAAGGTGAAGATGGCATTTGCTACACTCATCCTGAAAAGCTCCCAGGTGTGAGTTATAAGTTATTTCTATTATGCGTGACAAACAGATGATATACATTCGTTTATCATGCCAAAACAAGTAACCATTATTATGCTTTTCCTAGTTTCATTTTAATTTATTACCATTTCTTTGACTCATCACTCTACCTCCATAAAATCCTCCCAAATTCTACTTCACAAAAACTAGGGTTTTTCAATTGTTTGTTTGTTCTGACTTCTCTCTCAAGTTTGTTGCACCAGTGTACACCTAACTTTGATTACTCATTGCACTTCACCAAAAAAGTCCTCACATAGTCCCCAAATCCCAAGTCCTTAAAAATTAACTACTAAATTATTCTATTCATTGTTTTTCTTAATTGGTCTGCACACTGCAGGAGTTACGCGAGACGGTCTAAGCCGACACTTCTTCCACAGACCCTCAAAAGCCTATACGACCGGTACCAGAAAGCGCCGCAAGATCCAAACCGAATGCTGCGACCCGCAGGCAGGCGGGGAGACCCGCTGGCACAAAACAGGCAAGACCCGACCCGTAATGTCAAATGGCAAGCAAAAGGGCTGCAAGAAGATTTTAGTTCTCTACACCAACTTTGGGAAGAACCGGAAACCTGAGAAAACCAACTGGGTGATGCATCAGTATCATTTGGGTCAGCATGAGGAAGAGAAAGAAGGGGAGCTCGTTGTTTCCAAGATATTCTACCAGACCCAACCCAGGCAGTGTAACTGGGTAGACCGGGCGTCAGCGGTCGCCGTGGCGGAGGGGAGTACTGGGGTTGATGCTGGGAGGAGAGACAGCGGGAGTGGGAGCTGCAGTTCCTCCAAAGAAAATGTGGTTGTTTTGGTGCAGCAGCAGCAGGTTAGAGATGGTGACCAGCTTAGAGATAGTGGAGTTTCAGCTGCTGTGGCCGCAGCATTTTCGAATTATGGTGGCATGGAGATGCAGCAGCAGCATTTGAAATCTGATCAGTTTTCTGGGTTCGTCCCATTCAGGAAGAATTTCGACGAGGTACATTTTCATTTTCTTAATTGGCATTGTATTAAATTTAATGATCTAACTGCATGTAATTTTCACTACAAAGTTGGAGAATCATTCTTATGTTGTTTGTTTCAAGTTAAAGGGAGAAGTGTTTTCATTGATTCAAATGGGGTGAGTGAAATTTGAATTAGGGTTTTCACACAAGATCAAGATTAAGAGATCAATAATATTGTATTGCTAAGGCATACACGAGATGATAGCATATTTCTCTTTAGGAAAGAATATATACGCGTGAGTGTTTATTCAATGCAGGCATTGTGTACTGATGATAAACATTATAAAGTGAAAGGAGGATGAAGACGTCTTGTAAATGTATTATATTGTTTGCTACTTTTCTACTTGTTTTCAGATTAATTGCTTATACATAACGTAGAGAAAAGTAAATGTACCATTTTTCCTAGTCATATATTTCTTTAGGTGCATCATATTAATTGATTGGGTGAAATAGGCGTGCCTTAATAGTTTCAACGTAAATTTTTTAGCTGAAACCTGCTTTGAGGAATGGGAGCATATTTTTCCCTTAACCGAAAGTGAAAGGGAGAAACACAAACTAAAGATATATTCTCATTTAGACCAACTTTGCATACCACATGATATAGCATCAATGGGTCATAAGCGTATTTTTCATACAGGTCAGCTTAGGAGAGGTTGCAACAACTAGGGACCAGGTTCAAGCATCAACCTCAGGCACGTGCCAAGAGCATGACTTAGGTCAGCAGCCACATCTTCACCATCGCCATCAACATCATCATCCACATCAGCAACAACATCACTCTCAGTTAACTGCAGCCTTCCACATCAGTAGACCCTCACCTCCCATCTCCACAATCATCTCCCCACCTCTCCACCATTCTACTACTTCCATTATTCTAAACCATGAAGACCCATACCACAGTGTCTCTAGAATGATGATCCAGAGTGAGAGCAATTTTCATCAGGTATGTATGTTCCATGCACATTAACTTATATATGCATGCCTTATACAGCGTTGAAATAAAACATGGTGTGGAACCGACCAGTTGATATAGTTTTTGTCACATCTACAAGGTATGAGGAGTGAAGTAGTCCATGCTAGATATATATATATATATATAGAGAGAGAGAGATATACACTGTCTGCGGAACTGGGAACAAAGTAGCATCATGCTATACATTTTTGTTTGCATCTTTATTTTTCTATATTGAAGACAAAATCATGTTAACATGCAGCTGCTGTTTTGCAGCAGCAGCAGCAGCAGCAGGGTTTGAGATCATCAGCATCTGGCTTAGAAGAACTCATAATGGGGTGCACTTCAAACAGTACTGGAGGTGGTGGAAGTGGTCCTGGTGGTGATATCAAAGCAGTAAGTGTGTCAGCCTTGTTATTATGTAACTTTTTGACTCTGAATTCCATGGAGGGATCATTTTGGGTAGCTAGCTAAAGACATTATCAAACTAGATTCTCAATTTCTGTCTGTCTAAGTTTGTGTATGTAATCATTACTGACTGACTGACTAAGTATGACATGGACCACTAAAAGCTTAGCTTAGCACAATACAAAGAGGGCTAAGTATATGAATAAAATAACATCATCATCTTCTTTTTTGGAGATTGAGAGAGTTGGAAGCAAGCAGAGAAGAAGAGCCTAGCTAGAGGGCTTTACCTTTCCTCATCCTCCCTTTATCTTTTCATTTTTCTTAACTGTTGTTGTTGTTGTGAAGACAGCTTTAGTTAAGCAAATCTGATATTTGCAGGAATCATCTATGAGCAACCCACAAGAGGCTGAGTGGCTAAAATATTCCTCATTCTGGAATGATCCAGAGAACCCAGATGATCATCATCATGGATAGGAAGCAGCAGCCAAGCAACACATACAGAAAGAGAAAGAGCGAGGGACAAATTTGGCAAGAGTGTCCCAGACATCATTATTGTGATTGTCATCATTAGTCCTAAATTAACAGTTTATCCAAAAAGTACAGGTCAAGGAGTCAGATAAAGCATCTCAAGCTATCTATATAAGATAGGCTGTATAGTATACTATACATTACATAGAGATACTATACAGCATCACATAACCTCGCTTGTTTTACTTCCTTTCTCTCTTTTTCATGCTTTTTTTGATTTTATAAAGGTTTTGATGTAAGCTGCTGAAACACGGTCCTTGTTTTTTGAAAGCAAAAGTGGAAAATGAGAGACACAGACCTCATCGGCCTGTCAGGTGGTAAAAGGCTGCTGCTGCTTCTCTCAGCCACTGATGAAAGAGAAGAATACCATGGGCAGACGCATTGCTTAATTATCTACATATCATATATTTTAGCTAGTTACAGAGCTTATTGGATAATAAGCTCTAGCTGCATTTTGGTGATCACCAATGCTATTGGTCATAAATTTATATTAGTGTATTATTATTATATGTTAATTATTATTATTTCATTTTGTTCTTTGACACGCATATCTCTTATTTACTATATGTTGGCATTCTGTCTGAAGAAATGTGCTCCTTTGCTTCACGGTGTCCGTCCCGGTTTGATCTGCTAGACAACATATATGTTTTGACAGATCGATATATTTTTGTTAGAAATCTTGATGTTCAATACTAGTAATGATAGAACATGTAGATAATTTTGAAATAGTATTATATTCAATGATGCATGCCTTAGGGCGTGGTATAGTGGCAAAAGGGACGTCAAACATCTCAGCAACTAGAGTTCGATTCCTGCCTTCTTTTATAGTAGAGGATGTGACAGCCTGCCATTATGACTTGGTAGTGCTATAATGTTTTCTTGAAGACTCCAAAATGAATGTTTCAAGGAAACTTTTGGACTCACAATGAGGTTCCTTCATTTCATAAGATAAAAACTAATTTCAATACTTTTGAAAAGATGGATTGATCTCTCATTAGTGTATAACCATATAATGCTAGCTAATCAAGATTTCCCTGTTATTTTAAAGCTAATAGACCACAAATATAATTACATGTTCAATCTTTCACTTGATTAAGGTAAAATTTAAATGCTCTCCATAATTTTGAGTATTTTATTTTCATTCATTTTAGTTTCAATTTTGATATGTAAATAACTGATTTTGTTTATTTCATTGAAAGAATTTTAAATTCAATTAAATACTTTCATTTTGTGATATATATCATACTTAGTTTCAATTATAAAATATGGTAACACCACATTTTCTTCACACCGATTACACAATGTTTTCAACGATTCTCCACATGAAGAAATAAGTGGTGGGAATAAAAATCAGGACTCGATTCGATATGACGATAGTTTCTTCGGTCAATAACTGAATAGGAGAGGTGGGCAAGCCTTTGAACTTTCCCTCAAGAAGAAACATATTCTTTACATATTATTTAGTAGACGCGATGTCCTTGAACTATTCGTCGTATATTGTAAACCAAATACATATCTCTGAAAGATATTCTTGATACAAGTTCAATTTTCATAGTTGGGTTCTTTTCTGGCCCAAAACCCCTGCCTAGTTCTGTGAGAGTTTTCAAAGATTTAAGCCTCATTGATTCTTCATAGAAGCGGCCCCACTTCTTTCTCACATAGGTGATTCTTTATTTCAAAAAATCCAACATTAATTGTTGAAATATCAACATCCAAATTCTTAGAATCATTAAAGCTTCAAGATCAACCTCGTGCTAGAATCATTATTTTAAACAAGGAATAGGATAGAGAGTTAACCCCCTATAGTGACCACACATAGTCTCAGCAGTTAGGTTGTCCCTTTGAACCAAGATCTTGAAGTCTCCATTCAACATGGTTGGGTTTCCTTTCCTTTGAATTTATTTATCCAATGGCCCGCAATATTCTCATTCCTTTAGACAATTTCTCTACTTGGTCCCTATTTAACCCTTTGATTAATGGATCTGCAATATTCTCTTTATACCTCACATAGTCAATACTGAAATTCTGCCGCGCTGCTGATGCCGAGTTACAACCTCAGGAGTTATGGCTTCTACTACAGCCCTCTCTGTATCTTTCTACAGAATTTATTCTACTAGCAGTATAAGAAAGACACAGAAGTTTATTCACCCAGTTTGGTAACTTGCCTACTGACGTTGGCGTTTTAGGCAAGCAAAATGAAGTGCTATTCTAGTCATGCAAATATCAAACAATATTTATAACCGAGTGAACTCGGATCGATCCCAAGAGAAAAGCCTAGACTAATTGATAACTAATTAATGCTACTATTTAAAGGGGGGGGGGGTGGTTT
Source organism: Umbilicus rupestris (assembly GCA_963678935.1). Taxonomy (NCBI): domain Eukaryota; kingdom Viridiplantae; phylum Streptophyta; class Magnoliopsida; order Saxifragales; family Crassulaceae; genus Umbilicus; species Umbilicus rupestris. Next base: position 11,506,672 of record OY787617.1, read on the forward strand.
GTCCTCTTATAGAGCTATCTCTAGTAAGTACTAAAGATAAATGATAGTTGGGTTTGTCTAATGAATAAAAGTGACTAGGGATTCAACTTCTCTCCTAAGATATGCGGAAAATGAAATACCTCACTAATACATGCATGAACTACGTTTGGTTGATAAAAGCAAGGCTAATGCATCGTCCACTCTAGGTTCAACTCTCGATCCTTCCCTAGAGTGGAGAGGATACACAAATGACACGGTTCTCAAACTCTCGCTCTATTGAACCGTGTACAACTTGAGTCCCATAACCGCACCCTCTCGGTCTATTGGCAGGTTACTCAAATCCGCTTAAAACTTAGCCTAATGTCAAGAGTGTATGTCACTCTCGCACACAAACACTCCATATATGATCATACAATAGCTATTAAACATCCTAAGTTCAATTCTCATTTCATCCTTAGGAGTTGTACTCATGCATAGTCACTTAGGCATTTCGTCAAACACTTGGTGTGCATACAATAAATACATAGCTAGGGCACAAATAATCAAACCAAACTTCATTCAATACAATAAAATAGTGTTCTACATCATATCCAATCCTAGGGGATCCATTTGATCCCCAATCACATAAACAACTACTCACTCATAATGAGTGTGCACAAATACATGATTAATAAGTGAAACATGAATGTAAATACAAAGTTAAGGATTAGAAAAGTAGTCTAGGTCTTGAATGATCTTCAATCCAAGCTTGATCTTCTCCAATAGTTTGATCTTTGCTCTTTAGGGTTTGAGAGAGTTTTTGAGTTTTCTTGAAATTGAGATATATTTCTCTCTCTTCAAAGCTTTTCATTTATACCTAGAAGGTTTGACCAGCATGGACCGAGTTGACCAACATCGACCGAGTTGATCGAGTTGACCAACGTTGACCGAGTCAAATAGTTGACTCGGGCGAGTCAACTTTCCAGAGAGTTCCAATTTGGCCGAGTGAGATAGTGACTCGGTCTTGCGCTTCTTGACTCGGACAGAACTGACTCGGGCAAGTCAAATAGTTGACTCGGGCTAGTCAACTTTCCAGAGAGTTCCAATTTGGCCGAGTGAGTCAGTGACTCGGTCTTGCGCTTCTTGACTCGGGCGAGTCAAGTAGTCCAGGCCGAGTCAACGGGCGAGTCACAATGTGACTCGGGCAAATCTTCATTACCATGATTCTTTTGCGCTTTCGCCCGCAATCGACTGGATTTTGTCCGAAACTCTTCTAAGCTGCTGCGTTACTCCAACTACTCGATATAAACCTGAAACGCACGCGAAAAGCATCAAAAGACTTTGAGTGAGGTAGTGAAGAAGGATATTATGAAATTGTTAGATGCTGGCATTATATTTTCTATTCCCGATTCAAACTGGGTTAGCCCAATCCATGTTGTCCCGAAGAAGGGAGGATTTACTATTGTGGCTAATGAGCGGAATGAATTGATACCTACACGAACCGTTACTGGTTGACGTATGTGTATCGATTACCGTAAATTGAATAAGGCCACAAGAAAAGATCACTTCCCTCTTCCGTTTATTGATCAAATGCTAGAGAGGTTAGCCAATCATAGCTTCTTCTGTTATTTTGATGGATACAGTGGGTTTTTCCAGATACCCATTCACCCATAAGATCAGGAGAAGACGACGTTTACTTGTCCTTATGGGACTTTCGCTTATAGGCGAATGCCATTTGGCCTTTGTAACGCCCCTTGACGTTGGCGTTTTAGGCAAGCAAAATGAAGTGCTGTTCTAGTCACGCAAATATCAAACAATATTTATAACTGAGTGACCTCGGATCGAACCCAAGGGAAAAGCTTAGACTAATTGACAACTAATCAATGCTACTAATGTAAGTCTACGGTTTTTGGGGGGGAATATGTCCTCCTATAGAGGTATCTCTAGCAAGCACTAAAGATAAATGATATTCTTGAGTTCTACTTAATGAATAAAAAGGGGTGACTAGGGATTCAACTTCTCTCCTAGGATATGAGGAAATGAAATAACTCACTAATACATGCATGAACTACATTTGGTTGATAAAAGCAAGGCTAATGCATCATCCACTCTAGGTTCAACTCTCGCTCCTTCCCTAGAATGGAGAGGATACATAAATGACAAGGTTCTCAAACTCTCATTCTATTGAACCGTGTAGAATATGAGTCCCATAACCGCACCCTCTCGGTCTATTGGCCGGTTACTCAAATCCGCTCAAAACTTAGCCTAATGTCAAGAATGCATGTCGCTCTCACGCACAAACACTCCATCTATGATCATACGATAGCTATGAAACATCCTAAGTTCAACTCTCGCTCCTTCCTTAGGGGTTCTAACCAAGCATACTCACTTAAGCATTTCGTCAAACACTTGGTGTGCATACAATGAATACATAGCTAGGGCACAATAAGATCAAACCAAACTTCATTCAATGCAACAACAATGGTGTTCTACATCATATCCAATCCTAGGGGATCCATTTAATCCCCAACCACAAAAGTAACTACTCACTCATAATGAGTGTGTACAAAAACATGACAACTAAAGGAAGCATAAATGTAAATACAAAGTTAGGGTTTAGAAGAGGATGATGTGGAATCTTCAATCCAAGCTTCAATCTTCCATCAAGCTTGATCTTCCTTGAGTTTTGTCGTCTAGGGTTGCAAAAAGTGGAAACTTGTCGTCTAGGGTTGAGAGAAAAAGCAAGCTCTTTTCTTCACTTCTATCTCCTTCTATTTATACTCTTTGAAGTTTCCCACAAAATGACCGAAGTGACCGAATCACTTGATTCGGTCAATGTCCATGTGATTCGCTCGAACCTTTTGTTCAGTGCAGTTTTGAGTTTGGGCGAATCAATTATCCTGGCCGAATCACTTTTGATTCAGTCAAATGTCTTTGTTTTGATACAGTCAAACGCCTTGTGGAGCTAAACTGATTCGGGCACCTCTGGGCGAATCACCTCTGATTCGGCCGAATCAGCTGTTCAGTAGCTTCTTGACTGGGCGAATCACTTCTCTTGGCCGAATCACCATTGATTCGGTCACACCCATTATGTGATTCGGTCAAACCTTCAGGACTTCCCCGGATCAGGTCAATTCGTGCAGCTGAGGGTGATTCGGTCAAGCTGGTGGGCGAATCACTAGTGATTCGGCCGAATCACTTCTGCAGTTTGCTCAGCTTTGCTTCTTTTGATCTCCATCGACCGGAATTCGTCTAGATTCCCTTCGGGCCACTTCGTATCGTGAGATATATAATTTTAACCTGAAATGGACGAAGAAATCATCATATGGCTTTATAGAATTGCGGAACAAACAAGAAGTAAGGGAAAAATGTGGACAAATATAAGGTTATTTGCCCGCTCATCAAAATACCCCACACTTAAGACTTGTTCGTCCCGAACAAATATGTGCATAAGTCAAGCGAGAGTTTTCAGAAAAGGAATACTCACAAATCCCAATTGCAATAATCCATGAGAGTTTAAAGTCCAAATATAGCTAGCTAAGCAAGTAGTTCACTATCACCTCAAATTGGAATAGAGTTGTGCAAATTATTCACTTCACGCAAACTCTAAGGATCATTCACTTCAATGCGATAATAAATGTTCATAGAATCGATGTCAACCTAGCATTCGTCAAATTCAAATTTCCGCTCAATTTCCTATGCAAGTAGTATGAAGATAAGCGTTGCTAGCACAAAAATTTTGTCAAATCAATCACATATGCTTGCTAAGGGCAAGTCCATAAGCTCAAGACAATAAACTCGTTCTCAAAAATTAGGCTATACGTGATAAACCGCAAGAGAAGAGGAGTTTTGACAATGAACAATTTAGAATTTCCTCGTACAAATCTGGGTGCTCAAGTAATAAATTACGAGGGTCATACCTTAGACGCTTCTTAGATACCCAATGCAAAAACCTTGCTCACACCTATGCGAAAGAACTTGTGGAAAAGGCACAAAGTCAAGAATTAAGTGTGCCTATTTTTTTTTTTGCGTTTATACAAATGCTTTCGAGGGGGAAATTACCTTCCTAACCCTCGGCAAATGCAAAACCTTCAAAATATGATAATTCTTTTTTTTCTTTCTCTTTCATGTGCCTTTTTTTCTTTTTCTTTTTTTTTCTTCTTCTTTCGCAAACATTTTGAAACACCCCACACTTAAGACTTGACAATGTGCCTAAATGATATTTGATGGGGCATGAAGTGTGAGCAAAGCAAATGCAAAGGCTAAATAGGGACGCTAAAATCACCTAAGAGCAACCAAGAGCAAGCACAAGGTTTTTGTATGAAAACATTTTTTATTTAGTGCTCGCTAAACTCAACTTCATTTTTCATGCATGGAAAGAGCTTAAAAACGAATCAAACTAAGCTAGCCGAACATCGAATCATGTGAATAAAATCATCACAAAGAGGATCAATCGACTTAGAGATGCGATTCATGAATTTAAAGCACAACTCAATCCAAAATTTTTTTGATACTACTTAACTGCTTAGCAAACATTACTTCGTGTGATCAATATTTAAAGTTTGGATGAGAGCAATTATGTGAGTGTAATGTGCTCAAAGTGAGTGTGTAGCATAGAATCAAGTGGTAGAAAATCAAAGCAAAAGCGCAAAACACCCCACACTTAGAATTTTGCTTAGTCCCTAAGCTATATAAAGAACAAAGGATGGTAAAGAGAAAGTTGCGAAGGGACTTCTCTCGTGTGGAGGTAGCCTAATGCACATCCGTCCGTGTATGATGCTCTTGGCAGTTGCAATAAATCTGAAACTCACAAAAAAGGTCAGCGCAACACTTGAATTCCCATGTTTAAAACAGCTAGCTATGCGAGATATAATTAATGGAGAACATATAGCTAGGCATGAGGTTAGAAAACAAATGCGCGACAATGTATATGATGAGTTCACTTAGATATGTTTGTGTGCATCAAAAGTCATGAATTTGTGCATTAATGTGCTTGAGAAAGGTTTTGAACAATGGCAAATAAGAGGCAGAAATTTCCAAACTCAAGACAGTGCTGCTGAAGAGTGCCCGAATCACTTGATTCGGTGACGGCTAAGAATTGATTCGGTGACACCAGGGCGAATCACTTTTGTTCGGATAAGAGGTTGGCCGAATCAGGTGATTCGGACAAGGCAAAAATGATTGATTCGGCCAGTGTCCGAATCACTTTAGCTGGGATAGAGCTTTGCCCGAATCACACTTGATTCGGACAAGGCCAAAAGTGGTGATTCGGCCTGGGTGCACGAATCAATTTACCTGGGCAGTTCAAAATAGTTTTTTTTTTTTTAAAGAAAATCTGCCAGAGAAACATTCAAGTGCCACAACCAATTTTCATAGTCAAAATATCGCGGCGAAGCGCGTCAAATATATATGGACAAGTCAAGCCGAATACATGTCAATTAAAATATCACAAGTCATGACACAAAATTGCAGCAAACTAAACTTCATCCCCTTGGTTGCCACTGCCATCTCCAGGAACTCCTTCAACATTGCCTCCCTCCACTCTCCCTTCGAACATGGCTGAAAGTGAGTCACTCGCAGCTGCGGTAGGCACAGCCGGCTGAGGTGGTGGCTGAGAGAAAGGAGCTGGAGGCGGTGGAAGGTCTGAAATACCCATGCTGGCTGCCATACGCACTATGACATTTCCTTGCCATGCAACAAAATCGAGGACAAGGGTGGATAATACCTCATGGGAGCGAATGAGCGTCGTGTGAGAATCTGAAAGCGAGTCCAAGCGTGCGCTCAACAATTCCAGGCCTTCGCGTGGGATGGGCTCAGGCTCGACTGGAGGAACGGCAGCGGGAGAGGGTCTGAAATTCGGCATAGGCTCTGAGGTGTGGGCGGCTGGAGCGGCTGCTGCTGGCATGGGTGGCTCGCTGGCCTGCCTGGGTGGTGTCTCTATATCAGGGAGTCCATGCTCCTTTCGCTTCCTCTCTATCCTCTTCTCCAAGTGTTGTGGCACATCGGGTCGAGTAATCCAACGAAGCGTCTTAGGCTCTATCATGTGCATCTTTCGGAGAGTTTCCAGGTTCAGAATTTTCTTTGGCAAGATATCGCAGCGGTCTAAATTGAATCCCAGCCACTTCGCGAGAAGTGTAATAAATGTCCCGCCACCTAGAGCGCGCCCTTTGTACTCCTTTCTCTGATATGACTCAAACTGAAATGTCAGTTCATCTACAATGTTTACTGATTTGCCGCGAGAAATGAGGAGCATCAAGTCCAAGTCCGATGTGTTCACGTACCTGCCCCCATCCTTGCGGCTGTGAATTGATGTAGCTATGATACGGTGAATCAGCCGCCAAACTGGGGAGGTAATCATCGTGGCTGGCTGAGAGGAGGTGAAGAAAATGTCCTTCGCGGCGAGGTCCACCCAGAAATGGTACCGTTCGCGCTCTCTGAAATGCGGGGACACACCAAGCTTAGTGCACCCAAAAGCTGTGCGAATATCAAGCGCGGGCAGGGTAAAAGTCTGCCCGCCTAATCGGAAGGTCCAAGAAATGACAGTTTGATTGTGCATTCTACTACCCTCAACATCTTCCTTCGTCGCAGAAAATGATGCCATGAATTCCTTCACCACTCTCGGGTAAGTACCCGGATCATCCATCAAAATATAATGCATATCACTAGCACGAAGGTAATTTCTGATTTCATCCATAACTTTAAGCCTGCTCAGTGCGGCATGATCAGGATAAATGGGAGCCAATACCTCATAATTCTCGTGCTGCGTCAATAAAGCTTGCATCTTGGCATCCGCAGCAAGGATTTCTCCAGTAAGATAGCGGGGACTCCTTGTCTCTGCTGCTCCGGAATGAGGGACAACTGCCAGCCTAGCTTGCGAGCGCGACGACTCTCCCACGGGTCTGAAATCGTCGGAAGAGGAGGATGAAGAGGATGAACTGACTGGAGACGGCGGGGGAGAGGAGCGGATTACGATACCACCAGTAGCTCGCTTTGGCTTCGGTTTGGTTTTGGCTGGAGCTTTGGCTTTAGGTTTAGGTTTAGCAATGCCCTTACCCTTTTGAGCTGCTGTCAGCTTCTTGGCAGGCGGTGGTCGAGGCTTTCCCGCAGTCGTCAAGTTAGTCCTGGCCATTGTGAAGCTGGAGAAGGAGAAAGGTGACTCGGGGAGGCTGCTGCTGATTCGGGCGAAGGAGACTCGGAGAAGCCGCGGCTGAATGGGTGTCACGGAGTGCGGACACGGTTTAGGGTTAGCTCGGAGAGGGAGGGATTTGGTTGGGACGGTTGGACGGAGGCGCTCGGGGTCTGAGGTAGTCGGACGGAAACGCTCGGGGCTCGGGCGGAAGAGTGTTTAGGGCTCGGGCGGAAGAGTGAGCGAATAAGATGGATTCGCACGAATAAATCTCAAACTTCCAGCGAATTTGATTCGGGGACCTGCCCGAATCACTTTTGATTCGCCCGAATCTCTTACTCAGTGGCGAGCTATAGATTTTTGGGTGCACGAATCAACTGATTCGGCCACTCATGAAAACTGATTCGGGCGAACCGACTGGTGGAAGTTAGCCAACTCTGCACAAAATTTTTCACTCAAATGCACCACACACTTAAATATTTTCACACATGAATAATCAAACCAAAAGGGGTAATTTGAGTGCACTCAACCACAAAAATCCCTAAAACCTCTAACTTCATATAGGCTTGGCGCAACACAAAGTCAAAACATGATTCTACACTACAAAAGTTTAAAGTCTTGGCTAAGACGTAGCCGATTCCCTTCTTCATAAGAAACACACTTGAGAAGTCCTTTGCGAGGATCCCTTCTCAAATGACATGCAATAATTAGGGAATTAGGTAGAATCATCAAGTTTGAAGTCTCCAAGCTCCAAGCTTTGCACTTCTCCATGGTAGGCTTTAATTCGATGGCCATTTACTTTGAAAGTTTCACCTTCTTTGTTTAATAATTCGAAGTGGCCATCTCCATATACTTTTTTAACTTTGAAAGGCCCCGACCATCTTGATTTCAATTTTCCTGGGAATAATCTAAGTCTAGAGTTGAAAAGCAATACGCTATCCCCCTTTGAGAAAGTCCTCCTCCGAATTTTCTTGTCATGCCACAATTTGGATCTCTCCTTGTAAATTCTTGAACTCTCATAAGAGTCGAGTCTAATCTCATCTAGTTCATGGAGTTGGAGGACTCTCTTTTCCATCGCCGTCTTTAAGTCAAAATTTAACTTCTTGATTGCCCACATGGCCTTGTACTCCATTTCGACGGGGAGATGGCATGGCTTCCCATAGACTAAGCGGTATGGTGACATGCCAATCGGGGTCTTGAAAGCGGTGCGATATGCCCATAAAGCTTCTTCTAGCTTTGAAGACCAATCCTTCCTCGAGTTCCCCACCGTTTTTTCGAGAATAGCTTTTATCTCCCTATTAGAAACTTCAACTTGTCCACTAGTTTGAGGGTGATAAGGCGTCGCAATTTTGTGATAAACTCCATATTTTCGAAGCATCGCTTCGAATTGTCTTTCTTTGAAATGAGTACCATTATCACTAATCACGGTCCGAGGGGCTCCAAATCTTGGAAAGATGACCTTCTTGAATAATTTAATCACTACTTTGGCATCGCAAGAAGGTGAGGCAATGGCTTCCACCCATTTTGAGACATAGTCGACGGCGACTAAAATATACTTATTCCCATAAGAAGATGGGAATGGTCCCATGTAATCGATCCCCCATACGTCGAATATCTCCACCTCTAGAATACCCTTTTGAGGCATTTCATCTCTTTTAGAAATATTTCCGGTTCTTTGACACGCATCGCAAGACTTCACGAACTCATATGCATCTTTGAACAAATGCGGCCAATAAAATCCGCTTTGAAGAATCTTTGCGGCCGTTTTAGAACTTGAGCCGTGCCCGCCATAAGGAGAAGAGTGACATCCTTCAAGAATACCTTGTTGGTCGCATTCCGCGACACATGATCTATAGAGTCCATCCGCGCAAAGCTTATATAGATAAGGCTCATCCCAATAGTATCGGTTGATATCATGAAGGAATTTCTTCCTTTGATTGTAATTTGCTCCCTCCGGTAGAATTCCACAAGCTAGGAAATTCACGAAGTCCGCATACCATGGAGCTTGCGCGGTCTCGATGCTCATCAAGTATTCCCCAATGAATGTGTCATTTACGGGAATCGTTATTGAATCTTCTTCTTTGGTTAGTTCGAGTCTTGACAAGTGATCCGCCACTACATTCTCTACTCCTTTCTTGTCCTTAATCTCTATATCAAATTCTTGCAATAGGAGTACCCAACGGATAAGTCTAGGCTTTGCTTCCTTCTTTGAAACCAAATACTTGATGGCGGCATGATCCGTGTAGACTATGGTTTTAGAACCAATCAAGTATTGCCTAAATTTTTCAAAGGCATAGACAATGGCTAGCATCTCTTTCTCCGTTGTTGAGTAGTTCGCTTGGGTAGTGTCAAGGGCCTTACTAATGTAATAGATTACGTGGAGGAGCTTATCGATTCGTTGACCCAAGACGGCTCCAATGGCGCTATCACTTGCATCGCACATCATTTCGAATGGTAAATCCCAATTCGGTGCTTGAATAATAGGTGCGGTCACCAAAGCTTGCTTCAACACTTCAAATGCCTCAAGACAAGGCTCATCAAAAATAAATTCCACCTCATTGCGTAGAAGATTTGTGAGGGGCTTTGCTATCTTTGAAAAATCCTTAATAAATCTTCGATAAAAGCCCGCATGCCCGAGAAAACTTCTAATCCCTTTAATATCCCTTGGAGGTGGCAACTTTTCAATCACGTCGATTTTAGCTCTATCGACTTCGATCCCTCTCTTTGAAACACGATGTCCCAAAACTATGCCTTCTTTCACCATGAAATGGCATTTCTCCCAATTGAGGACTAAGTCCATCTCAATGCACTTAGCCAAAACACGTGAAAGATTTGTAAGACAATCATCAAAGGAATATCCATGCACCGAAAAATCATCCATAAAAACTTCCATGGAATTTTTAAGAAATTCGGAAAATATGGACATCATGCATCTTTGAAAAGTACCCGGCGCATTACAAAGACCAAAAGGCATTCTTCTATATGCAAAAGTGCCATAGGGGCAAGTAAAAGTTGTCTTTTCTTGGTCATCGGGGTGGATGGGAATTTGGAAAAAACCACTAAAACCATCTAGAAAGCAAAAATATTCATGTCCCGCTAATCTTTCTAGCATTTGATCAATAAAAGGAATTGGGAAATGATCTTTCTTGGTGGCTTTGTTTAATTTCCTATAGTCTATGCACATCCTCCACCCCGTGACCGTGCGCGTAGGGATCAATTCATTTCTATCATTCTCCACAACGGTGAGCCCGCCTTTCTTAGGCACCACATGAATTGGGCTCACCCATTCGGAGTCGGGGATCGAGTAAATTATTCCCGCATCTCTCAACTTTGTCACTTCTTTCAACACAACCTCACCAAGCTTAGGATTTAATCGCCTAAGAAATTCGCGACTAGGTTTCACATTCTCCTCAAGTCTTATCCTATGCATGCAAACCTTGGGGCTAATCCCTTTCAAATCATCAATGGAATGCCCAATAGCACCCTTATACAATTGCAAAACATGCATAAGCTTGGAGGTCTCACATTCATCAAGAGATGCTTCGATAATTACGGGTAGTGAATTGTTTGGTCCGAGGAATTCATACCTTAGATTCGGTGGAAGGGGTTTCAACCCCTCACCGAATTCCTTACCTTTTCTTGGCTCTTCTTCAATGGTGTCCTCATCGAGAGTGTCACCGTCCTCAAGATTCATCAATGAGGCGAAAGATGGATGATCGCGCGTCGTTGTGCGCGTCAAATATAATTCCTTCCTCTCCCACTAGTACAGCGGTTAAGTAAGGGTCGATCTCCACAGGGAGCAAGCAGTGAGTCTCAGCTAGTAACCTACACTTAAGAAAACGGGGGTTGCGTGAGTGATTGGGGGTTTTGCGCGATGCGCGAATAACAGCGAATATCGTAACTCAGGGAATTGCACTAGACGTGCGCAAGCAGTAGAGATGAAGTACTATATTTATGAGAAGTATTGGGCAGACAATCCTCTATGAATGCATTCCTTATCATCGACTCTAAACATCTATAGCTTGTGGTTTACTTGGGTTACTGTCCGGTAAAGGCTTCCTAACACGTGCGCATGTTCCGTTCAAAGTTCATGTGCTATTAATCCTTAGAACTAGACTAAACAGCTGCGAATCCTGTCACAGTAGCAGCTGCCTACCCTAACTCGTTACTCCTAGTTGTCACGGTAAGTTTGCGGTTCAAGGCTTCCCCTACGCATGCAACTAGTTTAACATGCGACAAGCGAGCTACACAAGTAAGTTTGCGGTTCAAGGCTTCCCCTACTCATGCAACTAACTGTCTCAGTACGCGCAGGATTAATACAAATAAATAAACTATGCATTAAGCTCAAGTCTCAAAGGTAATACATCATAGATTCATGCCCGACCAACACTAAGTGTTTAGCTAGACATGCTAGTGGTAATAAACATCATAAAATAGTAAGTAACAACTACTGAATCCAAGAAAACGGTAGCAAACAGTGCGTGCAGGGTCTTCTCTTGGCTGGCGCAGTCGGCTGGCGCAACTCTCCTTGACAGGTCCGTGTGTTTTCCAGTTCTGCCGCGCAGTGCCTCTGGAATGTCACTGAGTGATGGTGTCCGCCTCTCTGTGTTATTTTGAAACCCTAGACTTTCTTTGTTTAAATAGTGCCCCAGGAAGTTCATCTTTTGGCAACTTCCAAGTCTGGTCACTGGGACTTTGCGCCTGGCGCACAGCATTGATTGGCGCAATCGGGTGGCGCACCTCTGCTGTCCTTCGCCATTTCTTCTTTTGTTTGCACCGCTAGCTCCACAGGCTGATCTTTCACCCCTAGAACGCTGCCTGTTAGCGCGTATCCGACTTAAGGACTCGTTCTGACCTGATATACAAAAATAGTGGAAACGAGTAATCTTGCCCATAAAATATTGCAAACAAGCATGGGTTTATGATCTAAATAACATGTATAACTAGGCTCTATCAAACCCCCCACACTTACCCCTTGTTCGTCCCGAACAAGTACTGAAACGCGGATACAATTACCTTTTCTGGAGACTAGCGCACAGCCCTTGCATTCTAGCGCAAGATGCACAGTTGCTTCAACTTGTGCTGCTCTATCACCTGCGCACAACTGCACTCAATAGTTCTAATATAATAATCCCGAAATTTCGTTACCTCTCAGCCGGGATGAAGGTCTTTGGATGACTGGGAGATAGCTCTTCTTAGGCTCCTGGTTGTCAGCTCCCGCTCCGAAGATAGGTATATGGTTTCTTGCGCGAGCTTCTTCCAGTGCGTGATTCGTTCGCACACTTCCTGGGAACCTGAGCCTTTGATGATATCCTTGTGGTCTTGCGCACGCAGGTACTAGGTAGTGCGCATGCTGATTCTTTGTAACGCACATCATCTGCTTCTGCTGGTATTTTCTTTTGTACAGCTTCCTTTCCAAATTTTTTTTTTATTCCCAGAACAGTTCCAATCTCAGCCTTCGGATAGCAGCTATGGAACTCGTTCCGCTCTCCCTCCTTGGTTTGTCTGCGCCGGTCAGCGCACGCGTTTACATCCGCGCCCGCTTTCCTTAGCTTGACATCCAGAGAGAAGGTGGTCTGTTTTCCCACCTCGCCACGCTTTGGGTATTTTGCCTTTTGCATCCGCGTGACTGAGCGCGCTCTTTTGTTCCGAAGGTTGCGAAGCACCGGCCTCTACTAGCGCAATCGACCATATACCTCGCCTTCGAAGCAGAAGCGACTAACCGCCTCTCTGGAGCATTTCTATCAACTCCACATCCCCTGTATATCCCAACTAACAGGAGCAGAAAAAACGAAAAAATTATGCTAAAACAGTAGATAGCAGTGCACACAATACGGATAGCGCAAAACAAGCTGGAGCGCATGCGCATCCTGCACCTTAGCGCACTACTGCTACTAGTTTTCTTCAACTTAACTAAGCTATACTAAAAATGCTAAAAATATGAAATGTAAGAGTAACGCCCCCCCCACACTTGAACAGAGACGTGTCCCCACGACTCAAGCTCACGCGCACGGAGGTTGCGCACATGCATGCAATGCAACGAAAATAAAGAATATAAGAGTGAACACCAATAGTCACACAAAATATAGCAAGGGAGTCACAGAATGTAGGGCACAAATATTCAGCACACCTAATAGTCAAATAGACGCAGCAAAATAAAAGACAACACCCTAAAGAAAATCACTGCGCCTGCCCTCGGCCTTAGAAGTTCCCCGAGCTAGACGCTGCTGCTGACCCATGCGCCTCATCCTCTGAAGAATCAGTCATGGAGTCGGTGCTGGAGGATGGTGGCACAATGGTGAGGGGGTCAGGCTGCTCGTCCTCGGAAAGTGACTCCCATATGGAATCGGAGTCGACGCTGGGAAAGTTAATTGGGGACTCCGGAACAGAAGGCCGGGCAGGGGCAACTACTGGTGGTGGTACCGGTGCTGGTTCAGGTGCAGGGGTGGGCTCTGCTGCTGGGGCTGCTGGTTCTGGTGCGGGCGCTGCTGGGGCTGGGGCTGGAGAGGGTGCTGGAGCTGGAGCTGCTGAAGTTTCTGGGGTTCGGGTAGGAGGTGGATGGTGCAGGCTGAGGAGAGGGGGAATTGCGTCTCCAAATTTCCACCCGGATGGTGGACTCATACTTAAATCCGCCCCCTCTGGCGCTAAGTATTCGAGCACGCGCATGACGTTGAACAGCATGCGCTGCTCGGCAGTGGCTTCCTCAGGCGCCGCCTCAGTCTCAGTCCTTGGGCGCTTGGCAGGGGCACGCGGGGGAGAGTCCTCTATGGAAATGGTCACTGGCTCCCCCAATGGTGCGCGGGCCCTCTGTTGCGCTCCAGTCTGCGCCCGAGTCCTTGGGCGCCTGACTAGAGGCACCTCTGGTTCTAGGGCCTCCTCCATCTCTTCGTCTGCTGCGGCGGCTGCTGCGGCTGCTGCTGCGCCTGCAGCTGCACCCTGCGCACTGCTCTCGGCCCTGGCCCGCGCACTGCTCTCTACTCTGGCCCTCGGTGGTCTGGCTGGCTGCAGGTGGTAGCACCACGCTAGTGTGCCATCGTCCCAAACGGCTACCGCCCTGATTTGCAGCATGTGGGCGCGGTCCAGAGGTATAGGCTGCACCAAGGTGTGCTCTGGCACCTCGGGCTCTCCATGTAAGCTCCGCAGCAAGTGCGTGATAAGCCCTCCACACGTCAGCGGCCCTCTCATGCTGACTCGGCTCCAATGGCGCACCATGTTCAGGATGAACAGCACCTTCTGCTCATAATAAAGCCCCGTCAAAATCTCCATATCCAGGAGGCTGATCTTTGGAGCGCCGTTGAAACGGCCAATGATTGCGTAGGCCACGATGCGCCACAAGTAGAACAGCCACGGGTCGCGCAGCTCTCGGCCCCTGCTGCGCCCCGCGGCGAATGCTGGCCCTGTTGCCATGTCCCTCCAAGCCTCCTGGTTATTGTGCGTGTCTAACTCCTCCTCACGCACCTTGGCGCACCCGAATGCGCGCCTCAGCCTCCTTTCCGAGGCTATGAACCAGACACCCCTGTGTCTATATCTGATCTCCCTGTCCCCCGCCTCCATAGACGCCAGGAACTCACACGTATCCTCCTGGTCTGCTGCGCTGCGGAGGTCCATTAGCGCCTCCCAACCGGCAATCGCTAGCCTCTGCGCCACGAGGTCCTCTAACCCTACCTCGCGCAGGAAATCTCGACAGATGTACGGTGTCCCGTACATGTCCAGGCTAATGAATGCTGCGTACTTGTTAGCGAAAGCCGCTGGGGTCACTTGGTCTGCGGCGGGTCTCATCTTGCGCTGGCTCCGGTCAATCGCGGTCTATGCTCCCCAAAACCCTAAAAATCGAAACTGCCCAGAATCCTCTGAAATTTGCACCGAACGAGCGCCTACTGGTCGCCTACACAACGCACAAAACAGCACTCCAAGCCGCGCACTCTAGCCTGGTGCGATTTCAAAACCCTAAAAACTGTCTTCTCCGCGCAAACCCTAACAGAAGCGGCTCAAAGCGGGATCGGGGGTTACCTGGGTGCTGTGTGGTCGTGTGGTTCTTGAATCTCTCTAGACGGACGGTGGGATGGGCGCTGGGCGACGGCAGAGGTCTGAGGGCGGGAGCTTGTGTGTAACGGTCGAGTGAAAAAGTGCTGGGAATTATTCTAAGTCTGGCCTTATATACCCCCTATGGCTAGCGCAACTGACCTGCGCATTGATAGGCGCACGGTCCTGCGCATTTGTGTGACTACAAAAAAAACTACCAAACCCTATTCTAACTAAAAACACGAAAAAAAAAAAAAAAAAAAACAAGCAGAATAAAATGTGCCAAAATAAAATGTGTCGGGTTACCTCCCGACAAGTGCCTTTGTTTAACGTCGTTGGCTCGACGGTACCTCGTTACGTGCCAAGTAGTGCGTCTGCAGCCTCCCCCACTCTTGCTCCTGAGTGTCCCTGCGCCAGTGCTTGTGTGACGATCTCAGTGGTCCTGCGCAAAGGATAAAAGGAGAGGTCAGCATGTGATACATTATTCGTAAGGAGGGCAGATGCAGAGGAAGAGGAGATATAGGCGATGGGTGCTAGGTCTCCCTCTGAAACATCTGGTGGTGCGTCTGGCGCAACAGCTTGCTCGTCTACTATCTCTGGCTCGGCCAAGTCAATGTTGCGTGCTGCGCCATCCCAAGGTTCGCCCAAGTACCGTTTGACTCTCTGCCCGTTAACCTGAAAACGATGCTGGTGCCCGTCTTCTAATTCAATTGTGCCGTAGGGGAAAACCTTGGTGACGGTGTATGGTCCCGTCCACTTGCTGCGCAGCTTCCCAGGCATGAGCTTCAGGCGTGATGAAAATAATAATACCTGATCGCCTGGTTCAAATGTGCGCCGGAGGATGTGCTTGTCATGAAACGCCTTGGTGCGCGCTTTGTAATCGCGCAGTCCCTCATAGGCGTCCAGGCGCAGCTCTTCTAGTTCGCTCAGCTCAAATGCGCGTTCTTGTCCTGCCTCCTCCAAGTTCAAGTTGCACATACGTAGAGCCCAATATGCCTTGTGCTCGAGCTCCACTGGCAGGTGGCATGCCTTCCCATAGACCAGCCGGAATGGTGAGGTTCCAATGGGTGTCTTGTGTGCAGTGCGGTACGCCCATAGCGCATCATCCAAGCGCTGGCTCCAATCCTTGCGCGACGGCCTCACAGTCTTTTCCAAGATGCGCTTGATCTCTCCGTTAGAAACTTCGGCCTGTCCATTCGTCTGCGGATGGTAAGCGGTGGACGTCTTGTGGCGCACCCCATAGTGCTTGAAGACTTGCGCCACAACCCTGTTGCAGAAGTGCGTCCCCTGGTCGCTGATAACTGCCTTAGGCACGCCGTACCTGCAAAATATGTTAGTTCTGAGAAAATCAGCGACAGTCTTACCATCATCCTTGCGCGTGGCCTTAGCTTCGACCCATTTGGATACGTAATCCACGGCCACCAGTATGTACTCGTAGCCGGCAGATGGGGGAAATGGACCCATGAAGTCGATTCCCCAAACATCGAACACTTCATCCACCAGAATCGGGGTCTGCGGCATCTCGTTGCACGCGGATATTCCTCCAGTGCGCTGGCACCTGTCACACTTCCTGCAGTGGTCATAGGCATCTCTGAATAGGTGCGGCCAGTAGAATCCACAGTCCAAGATCTTCCTGCTCGTGCGCTTGGGACCGAAATGTCCTCCACAGGCGTGCGCATGACAAAACATCAATACAGAGTTAATCTCATGGTCAGGCACGCAACGTCTTAATATCCGATCTGGACCTATTCTAAGCATGTAAGGATCATCCCAAAGATAATGCTTGGACTCATGTTTCAATCGCATGCACTGAGTTTTATTGAAATGAGGAGGGAACGCACCTGTGACCAGGTAATTTGCGATATGCGCATACCATGGTACCTTACCTGTTAGCGCCATTAGATGCTCGTCAGGGAATGTCTCCTTGATCTGCCCTGGCTCCTCATCCTTTATGATCCTGCTCAGATGATCAGCGACGGTATTTTCTGTGCCCTTCTTATCTTTGATCTCTAAATCGAATTCCTGAAGCAGAAGTACCCAACGCATCAGGCGCGGCTTGGTCTCTTTCTTGGATATGAGGTAGCGGATAGCTGCGTGGTCCGTGTAGATGATGACTCTGGCGCCTAGAACATATGCTCGGAACTTCTCCAGCGCAAATACAATTGCCAGAAGCTCCTTCTCCGTGGTGGTGTAGTTCTTCTGCGCGGAGTCCAGTGTGCGCGATGCATAGTAGATGGCATGCGGCTTCTTGTCCTCGCGCTGCCCCAAGACTGCTCCTACTGCGTAGTCACTTGCGTCACACATCAGCTCGAATGGTAGGTTCCAGTCTGGTGCGCGCATCACTGGCGCACTGGTCAGCGCTTCTTTCAGCTTATCGAACGCCGCCCTGCAC
This sequence comes from Umbilicus rupestris, assembly GCA_963678935.1. Lineage (NCBI taxonomy): Eukaryota > Viridiplantae > Streptophyta > Magnoliopsida > Saxifragales > Crassulaceae > Umbilicus > Umbilicus rupestris. The sequence goes on from OY787617.1 coordinate 11,524,170, forward strand.
TCATCAGTAAAATCGAAGCACACGTCTTTTTGCAACAGGTTAGACAGGGGTATGCAAATCTTAGAGAAATCCTTAATAAAACGCCTGTAAAACCCAGCATGCCCTAAGAACGATTTCACGTCGCGCACGTTGGTGGCATAAGGCAGATTAGAAATAATATCTATCTTAGCTTTGTCTACCTTAATACCCTCCTCTGAAATGATATGACCCAATACTACTCCGTGCGTAACCATGAAATGACACTTCTCGTAGTTTAGCACTAGGTTCTTAGAGATGCAGCGTGCTAAGACTTTATCTAGATGTGTTAAGCATGCATCAAAGGTACTCCCATATACAGTGAAGTCATCCATGAACACTTCTATACATATACCAATCATATCAGAGAAAATGCTCATGACGAGGCGTTGGAACGTACCTGGCGCGTTGCACAGCCCAAAAGACATACGCCGAAACGCAAATGTTCCGAAGGGGCATGTGAACGTGGTCTTCTCTTGATCCTCCGCAGCTATGGGTATCTGATTGTAACCTGAATATCCGTCCAAAAAACAAAAGTAAGGTTTACCTGCCAAGCGATCCAGCATCTGGTCCATGAAGGGTAGCGGGAAGTGGTCCTTGCGCGTTACAGCGTTCAGCTTCCTGTAGTCGATGCACATGCGCCAGCCAGTCTGTATGCGCTTGGGAACTAGCTCGCCCTGCGCATTCTCCTCCACCGTGATTCCTCCTTTCTTTGGCACAACGTGCACCGGGCTGACCCATCTGCTGTCTGAGATTGGGTAAATGACCCCTGCGTCAAGCAACTTCAGAACTTCCTTTTGCACTACCTCCATCATATTTGGGTTTAACCTGCGCTGAGCCTCCCTGGATGGTTTGGCGCCGTCTTCCAACAGAATTCGGTGCATGCACACGTCCGGGCTCACTCCGCGCAGATCAGCAAGAGTCCATCCAATAGCGCGCTGGTTCCTGCGCAGCACCTGTTGTAAGCGCGCCTCCTGCTCTTTTTCCAATCCCTTCTTGATGATCACTGGCAGGGTGTCCTCATCTCCCAAGAAAATGTACTTGAGATGCTCCGGGAGTTGCTTCAGTTCGATCTTGGGTGCCTGCTCAACAGAGGGCAAGGTTTTGTTAGCGGTGCAAATATGAACTATATCACGTACCTGTGTGGATGCTGGTTCAGCACTGCTTAGCTCCTTCTCTTGCTCCTCCAGTTCTGCCTGTGTCAGTAGCTCTGGTCCTATGGTTGCGCTCGCACACTGCGCTTCTGTGACTAAGTCGTCAAAGCTGTCCATTGCGTGCACGGTAGCGTCCTCATGTGGGTGCTGCATCCCTTCGAAGATGTTGAAATGGATTTCTTCGCCATCTACCTCCATGGAGAGCGTGCCCCTCCACACGTCTATCTTCGTGCGCGCAGTCATCAGAAACGGTCTGCCTAGGAGGATCTGCGCACCGCTGGCGCTTGATTCACCCTCCATTTCGAGCACATAAAAGTCTGCTGGGAACACCAGCTCTCCTACTCGAACTAGGACATCTTCTATCATGCCTGCAGGTTGTTTGCACGATCTATCTGCTAGCTGAATTGTGAGACCTGCAGGTTTTAGTGGTCCAAGGCGCAAGGTCGCATAGAGAGAATATGGTAATAAATTGATTGATGCGCCTAAATCGATCATGCAGTTGCTTACCGTGGTTTTACCTAAGGTGCAAGGGATAGTGAATGTACCTGGATCTCGGCACTTAGGTGGTACCTTTTGCTGCACGATTGCTGAGGCCTGCGCATTTAGCATTACCTGTGCGCATTCGCCTGTCCTTTTTTGATTCGTGCACAGCTCTTTTAAAAACTTCGCATACCTGGGAATCTGTCGAATAGCTTCTATGAGAGGTATGTTGATTTCCACTTTGCTGAACAGCTCATACAGTTCCTTGTCCAGTGCTTCTTTTCTCGCCAGTGGTGCCTGCACAGGGAAAGGAGCAGGTATGTTAGTACAATTTTTGTTCTTGTTTTTTGAGTGAGACATACCTGGCGCATTGCCCTGCTGGTTCGTGGTTGGCGCTTCTGATTGCGCCTCTGGCTCTGGTTGCGCACTCTGAGCTGCTGGATCTGGGACTTGCGCAACTGGTTGCGCGGGCGCCTGCGCGGTCTGCTCTGTTCCCACTGTGCGCCCAGTCCTCAGTGTTACTGCGTTAACTCCTCCCTTAGGGTTCTGAATCACTTGCGAAGGCAGGTTGCCATCGCTCTTTTTCAGCTCATACACTGTGGTTGCAATTTGTGATAGGTGTTTTTCTATGGATTCGAACCTCTTGTCATACTTTTCGTCATTCTTGCGCACTGTGTCTGCTAGCTGCCCCATGATATCTTCCAAGGATCGCCGTGGTTGCTGACTGTTCTGCGCTGGTGCGTCTGTGCGGCGATGCGGTGGATTGTAGGGTGCAGCATGTTGCGTCTGCTGTGGTGCGCGCTGATCAGTGGGCTGCCTCTGGAAATTGTTCTCTTCTCTCCATCTGAAACCATTTGCAGCAAGCCCAAAGCGCGGCTGATTCTGCCTCTGCGGTCCTCTGTTGTCCCATCCTCCAAGGGCATTTACATCTCCAGTTTCTTCAAAAAGTGTTGGGCACTCGTCTGTCTTGTGCTCAGTGGACCTGCAGAATTCACATACCTTTGGTGCAACTGGTTGTGCGCTCTGCGCACTCATCAGCTTCTGTAGCATGGCCTTCATTTCTTTGATCTCAGCGCTTGCCTCTACCTGATGCACAGAACGATTACGACTACTTTCAAGTGTCAATTGATGTCTTACCTGTCCAGCAGAATCTTCTATCAGCTGCCATGCATCCTCCGGGTACATGTTGCAAATGTCCCCTCCTGCGCATGCATTCAGTAGTCGCAGCTCCATGGGCAGCAGTCCATTCAGAAAGTTCTCTATCAGCACATTCTGGGGAAGCCCGTGATTGTAGCAGTTGGCTTCTAGCTCCCTGAAACGCTCGTAGTATTCTGACAGAGACTCCCCTGCGCCTTGCCTTGGCGCGGCCAATTCCCTTCTGAGCAGCGCAATCTTCGCTGCTGGATAAAATTTATCTAAGAATTTCTTCTGCAGCTGCTCCCATGTGTGGATTGATCCTGCGGGTAGGCTCATCAGCCAGTGTTTGGCTGCATCGCTCAATGAAAATGGGAACGCTTTCATCTTCAGCGCTTCATCGTTTTCCCCCAAAGCCTTCATGTTCTCGCAAATGATTAGGAACTCCCGCACATGCTTGACTGGATTTTCGTTGTTCATTCCGTGAAACTTGGGCATGTGATGGATGAGTGAGCTTCTTAGTTCGAACTGTCCGTCGGGCGGAAGCACTATGCACCATGGCTGGTTAACAGTGAGTGGGGCCGACATTTCGCGCACTGTCCTGCGCCTCGCGACTGGACGAACGGGTGGCGCAATGTATGGTTCAGCGGCCATTCGTGCGTCGTCCTCACGCTGCACTTCCTCTCTGAATAGGGCTGCGCGGTTATGTGCCCTTGCTTCCTCTGGGGTTCTGTCTCCCAGGTTATCTCCAACCACACTGTTATCCTCCATGTCCTGATCCAAACTCAAGAAACGAAATTAAATGGCAACGAAGTTGTTGCGTCTGTCAGTGCGCAACTAGAATCTGCGCAGCGCAACTGTTTCAAGGTTGCGCAGGCTGATGTGATTGCGCGCTGTCAGAAACAACAACGAGAAAACAAAACAAAATGAAATAACTAAAATGAGGAATGTAAGCTAGCTAAAACTTAGCTGTGTTGCTCCCCGGCAACGGCGCCAAAATTTGATCGCGCGTCGTTGTGCGCGTCAAATATAATTCCTTCCTCTCCCACTAGTACAGCGGTTAAGTAAGGGTCGATCTCCACAGGGAGCAAGCAGTGAGTCTCAGCTAGTAACCTACACTTAAGAAAACGGGGGTTGCGTGAGTGATTGGGGGTTTTGCGCGATGCGCGAATAACAGCGAATATCGTAACTCAGGGAATTGCACTAGACGTGCGCAAGCAGTAGAGATGAAGTACTATATTTATGAGAAGTATTGGGCAGACAATCCTCTATGAATGCATTCCTTATCATCGACTCTAAACATCTATAGCTTGTGGTTTACTTGGGTTAGTGTCCGGTAAAGGCTTCCTAACACGTGCGCATGTTCCGTTCAAAGTTCATGTGCTATTAATCCTTAGAACTAGACTAAACAGCTGCGAATCCTGTCACAGTAGCAGCTGCCTACCCTAACTCGTTACTCCTAGTTGTCACGGTAAGTTTGCGGTTCAAGGCTTCCCCTACGCATGCAACTAGTTTAACATGCGACAAGCGAGCTACACAAGTAAGTTTGCGGTTCAAGGCTTCCCCTACTCATGCAACTAACTGTCTCAGTACGCGCAGGATTAATACAAATAAATAAACTATGCATTAAGCTCAAGTCTCAAAGGTAATACATCATAGATTCATGCCCGACCAACACTAAGTGTTTAGCTAGACATGCTAGTGGTAAACATCATAAAATAGTAAGTAACAACTACTGAATCCAAGAAAACGGTAGCAAACAGTGCGTGCAGGGTCTTCTCTTGGCTGGCGCAGTCGGCTGGCGCAACTCTCCTTGACAGGTCCGTGTGTTTTCCAGTTCTGCCGCGCAGTGCCTCTGGAATGTCACTGAGTGATGGTGTCCGCCTCTCTGTGTTATTTTGAAACCCTAGACTTTCTTTGTTTAAATAGTGCCCCAGGAAGTTCATCTTTTGGCAACTTCCAAGTCTGGTCACTGGGACTTTGCGCCTGGCGCACAGCATTGATTGGCGCAATCGGGTGGCGCACCTCTGCTGTCCTTCGCCATTTCTTCTTTTGTTTGCACCGCTAGCTCCACAGGCTGATCTTTCACCCCTAGAACGCTGCCTGTTAGCGCGTATCCGACTTAAGGACTCGTTCTGACCTGATATACAAAAATAGTGGAAACGAGTAATCTTGCCCATAAAATATTGCAAACAAGCATGGGTTTATGATCTAAATAACATGTATAACTAGGCTCTATCAATGGACTACCACTATCTTTTGTGAGCAACTCGTACTCAAAATTTGTCAATTCATCGCGAGCATTAAAAACATCACAAGCATCATTTATCTCAAGCAAATGACAATCCATAGAACTACTAGGAGCATTTAAAACTTTTTTCAAGTAAAATTTAATTTTGTCGGTTCCCAAGTTTAGTTCTATAACTCCCTCACCACAATTAATGACGGCTTTTACCGTATTCAAGAAAGGTCTTCCTAGTATGATAGGAATTTCACGATCCTCATCCATCTCAAGCACATAAAAGTCAACGGGAACATAAAATTTCCCTACTCTAATTGGAACATCCTCTAAAACACCCTTAGGTAACCTAGATGATCTATCCGCCAATCTTAGATTTATGGATGTAGGAGTGAGTTCACCCATGTCAAGTTTTTGAAACAAGGAAAATGGCATCAAAGAAATACTAGCTCCCAAGTCACACAATGCACTATCAATGCAAAAATCACCAATAGCAATAGGAATAGAGAATGAACCATGATCATTTAGCTTCCTAGGCATGTTATGTTGAATAATAGCGCTACAATTAGCATCCAAAGCTACGTGATCAATTTCATGCATTTCTCTCCTATGCGAAATAATATCCTTAAGAAATTTTGCATAAGTAGGCATTTGAGTTAGTACCTCCGTGAAGGGGAGAGTCACTTGGAGTTTGCTCAAAATATCCGCAAAGCGCTTGAAATGTGTGTCCTCCTTCTTCTTCTTCAATCTTTGTGGAAATGGAATGGGAGGCACATATGGAGCGGGCTCTTGAGCTTTTTCTTTTGTTCTCTTCTCAACCTTCTCTTGAGATGAAGGCCCTTCTTTCTCAACCTCAACGGTTGTGTTGGCAATTTTGGTCTTCGCTTGGGGCTCTTCTAAGACTCTTCCGCTCTTTAAGGTGATGGCATTTATGGTTTCGGAAGAGTTCACATCCGGTTGAGAAGGCAATTTCCCTTGATATTTTGAGGAAGAACTCGCTTGTTGAGCAATTTGTGTCTCAAGCATCTTGTTGTGTGCTTGCAATTGGTCAAGTCTTTGAAGGATGAGTTGGTTATCCTTTTGTTGTTGAGCTTGAGTTGCGGCCAATTGAGCAACAATAGATAATAGGGATGGTTCCTCTTGGCTAGGCCTCTCGTCGTTTCTTTGGTAAGGAGCTTGTAATTGTTTCCTTGGTGGAAATCCCGGAGGTGTAGGCCTTGGCTCATTGTTGATGGGCGCTCTCCTCGGAAAGTTTGGGTCTTCATGGAACCTTACATGTTGGGGAGGGTTCCTTGGTTGGTAGGGAGGATTTCTCGGTTGATACCCACTTGATTGAGGTGGCACATAAGCTCTCTCTTGGTTCCTCACAAGATAATTAACATCTTCAAATTCATCCGCATGTTTGGCGGTGCAAGAGTCTTCGTCATGCGACGGGTTAGCGCAAATGCTACAAGCTTGCGGATGTTCTCTTCTCTTGTTCAAGTTCATGTTCCCAAGAGATTGTGCCAAGGAATTTACCGTCTTTGCAAGGGAGTTGAAATCTTCCTTTGTCACGGCTTTAGAGGTTTCCTCCTTGCTCTTTTTCTTCAAGTGGTTCCTTTCACCACCCCATTGATGCGAATTTCGTGCAATCTTTTCGGTGATCTTGAAACCATCGGTAGCCGTTAAGTCCATCATCGCTCCATTACTTGCATGGTCCATATGGTTCCTTGCATCTTGGTCCATTCCATCGTAGAAGCTTTGCAATAATTGCCACTTGTTGAATCCATGATGAGGGCAGTCTCTTTGAAGCTCTTTGAAGCGCTCAAAAGCCTCATAGAAGGTTTCATCGTCCCGTTGAGTAAATTGGTTGATTCTATCCCGAATCTTTTTTGTCTTGGCGGGAGGGAAATATTGGATTAAAAAGGCTTGTGCTAGTCCCTCCCAAGTATTGAATGTATCCGGTTCATGACTCATCAACCAATCTTTAGATTTCCCGGAAAGTGAGAACGGAAAAACCTTCATATATACCCACTCTTGTTGGATGCCCGGCATCTTGTATGTGCGGCATAGCTCCGTAAATTGGGCCAAATGGGCATTTGGGTTCCCATATCCGTCAAATTGATTTGCGGCCACCATATGGAGGAGGGCGGATTTGATTTCAAACTCTTGGTCTTCTCCCCCCGGTAGACAAATTGGGGAACCATAATGTCCAATGGTTGGGGCGATGTATGCCCCAACCGGTCTTTCTTCTTCCTCTTGCGGAAGAGGAGCATTTTCTTGCCTTCTAGGATTTTGTGGATCCATATTTCCCGGTTGTTCGGCTCGTGTAGGCGAAGGAGTATCCAATTGAGGAGTGTGAAGCTCGTGTGAAGCGGAGGGATGAGAAGTTTGGCTTGTAGTTGAGGTAGAAGCTTGTTCTTGTACTCTCTTGCTCTTTGCTCTAGTTTGCATTCAAACACCTATAAAGCAATCAAAGAGAGCTTTTATAAGTGTGAACTTAAATAGAGACAAACAAAAATAGCACATACGCAAGCAATTACGACAACTAAATAAAAGAAAAATAGAAAGTGAAGTAAACTAACTAAAAGTAAAACTAATTAGCAATCTAGTCTAATGGCTAAGTCCCCGGCAACGGCGCCATTTTGACGTTGGCGTTTTAGGCAAGCAAAATGAAGTGCTGTTCTAGTCACGCAAATATCAAACAATATTTATAACCGAGTGACCTCGGATCGAACCCAAGGGAAAAGCTTAGACTAATTGACAACTAATCAATGCTACTAATGTAAGTCTACGGTTTTTGGGGGGGAATATGTCCTCCTATAGAGGTATCTCTAGCAAGCACTAAAGATAAATGATATTCTTGAGTTCTACTTAATGAATAAAAAGGGGTGACTAGGGATTCAACTTCTCTCCTAGGATATGAGGAAATGAAATAACTCACTAATACATGCATGAACTACATTTGGTTGATAAAAGCAAGGCTAATGCATCATCCACTCTAGGTTCAACTCTCGCTCCTTCCCTAGAATGGAGAGGATACATAAATGACAAGGTTCTCAAACTCTCATTCTATTGAACCGTGTAGAATATGAGTCCCATAACCGCACCCTCTCGGTCTATTGGCCGGTTACTCAAATCCGCTCAAAACTTAGCCTAATGTCAAGAATGCATGTCGCTCTCACGCACAAACACTCCATCTATGATCATACGATAGCTATGAAACATCCTAAGTTCAACTCTCGCTCCTTCCTTAGGGGTTCTAACCAAGCATACTCACTTAAGCATTTCGTCAAACACTTGGTGTGCATACAATGAATACATAGCTAGGGCACAATAAGATCAAACCAAACTTCATTCAATGCAACAACAATGGTGTTCTACATCATATCCAATCCTAGGGGATCCATTTAATCCCCAACCACAAAAGTAACTACTCACTCATAATGAGTGTGTACAAAAACATGACAACTAAAGGAAGCATAAATGTAAATACAAAGTTAGGGTTTAGAAGAGGATGATGTGGAATCTTCAATCCAAGCTTCAATCTACCATCAAGCTTGATCTTCCTTGAGTTTTGTCGTCTAGGGTTGCAAAAAGTGGAAACTTGTCGTCTAGGGTTGAGAGAAAAAGCAAGCTCTTTTCTTCACTTCTATCTCCTTCTATTTATACTCTTTGAAGTTTCCCACAAAATGACCGAAGTGACCGAATCACTTGATTCGGTCAATGTCCATGTGATTCGCTCGAACCTTTTGTTCAATGCAGTTTTGAGTTTGGGCGAATCAATTATCCTGGCCGAATCACTTTTGATTCGGTCAAATGTCTTTGTTTTGATACAGTCAAACGCCTTGTGGAGCTAAACTGATTCGGGCACCTCTGGGCGAATCACCTCTGATTCGGCCGAATCAGCTGTTCAGTAGCTTCTTGACTGGGCGAATCACTTCTCTTGGCCGAATCACCATTGATTCGGTCACACCCATTATGTGATTCGGTCAAACCTTCAGGACTTCCCCGGATCAGGTCAATTCGTGCAGCTGAGGGTGATTCGGTCAAGCTGGTGGGCGAATCACTAGTGATTCGGCCGAATCACTTCTGCAGTTTGCTCAGCTTTGCTTCTTTTGATCTCCATCGACCGGAATTCGTCTAGATTCCCTTCGGGCCACTTCGTATCGTGAGATATATAATTTTAACCTGAAATGGACGAAGAAATCATCATATGGCTTTATAGAATTGCGGAACAAACAAGAAGTAAGGGAAAAATGTGGACAAATATAAGGTTATTTGCCCGCTCATCACCCCTGCAACTTTCCAAAGATGCATGATGGCAATCTTTTCTGATCTTATAGAAGCGGAGATGGAAGTCTTTATGGATGACTTCTCGGTTTACGGGTCTTCTTTTGATCATTGCCTTCTTAACCTTTCCCATGTTCTTGAGAGATGTATTGAGACTGATTTAGTGCTTAATTGGGAAAAATGTCATTTTATGGTGCAAGAGAGTATAGTCTTGGGACATCTAGTTTCCAACTGAGGGATAGAAATAGATACAGCTAAGATAGAGGTCATAGCCAAACTTCCACCTCCTAGGGATGTTAAGGGGATTAGGAGTTTTCTGGGTCATGCTGGGTTTTTTAGGCGCTTCATTAGGGACTTTTCCAAGATAGCTAGACCCCTCACTAATCTCTTATGCCATGATGTTGATTTCTATTTTGTTGATGCTTGTTTTGAAGCCTACACTAAGCTTAAAGATGCCTTGACCTCCGCTCCTATTATTCAGCCTCTCAATTGGGACCTCCCTTTTGAACTTATGTGTGATGCAAGTGAATATGAAGTAGGTGCCGTGTTAGGTCAACGAGTTGATAAGAAGCTACACGCTATTTACTATGCTAGTAAAGTCCTTGACCAAACCCAGGCCAACTACACCACCACTGAAAAAGAGATGCTTGCCTTTGAAAAATTCAGACAATACCTTGTAGGATCTCATACCATAGTCTATACCGTTCATGCTGCCATCAAGTACCTCATAGCTAAGAAAGATTCTAAGCCTAGATTGATTAGGTGGGTACCCCTACTCCAAGAATTTGATATTCTCATTAAGGATAAGAAAGGGGTAGAGAACCTAGTAGCTGATCATCTCTCTAGGTTAGAAGAAGATCCCCAAGCTAGGGTGGCAGCAACTCCCATAGATGATTCATTCATAGGAGAGAGCTTAATGGGAGTGGAGCTGCAAGCAGCTCCTTGGTATGCAGATTATGTGAATTATTTGGTTTGTGGTCTACTTCCTACTGATCTTAATCATCACAGGAAGAAGAGGTTTCTGCATGATGTGAAAAAGTATTACTGGGATGAGCCTTACCTTTATAAGCTTTGTGCAGATGGAATTTATAGGACTTGTGTGGCTGAGGAGGACATGATGAGCATTCTTGCTCAATGTCATGATTCTCCCTATGGTGGGCATGGTAGTGGAAACAAGATTGCATCGCGAGTTCTCCAATGTGGATTCTATTGGCCCTCGCTTTTCAAAGATGCCTACGAGTACGCCAAGAGATGTGATTGTTCCCAAAGGAGTGGTAATATTTCTAAGCGCAATGAGATGCCCCAACATCCTATTCAAGAGGTAGAAATTTTTGATGTTTGGGGGATAGATTTTATGGGTCCCTTTCCCACCTCCTTTGGAAACTCATATATCCTAGTAGCTGTAGACTATGTGTCTAAGTGGGTAGAAGCTGTGGCCTCTCCTACTTGTGATGCTAAAGTTGTTACGAAGCTATTTAGGAAGATCATTTTCCCTAGATTTGGCGTACCACGTACGGTTATTAGTGATGGAGGGTCTCATTTTAAGGAGAAGAATTTTGAAGCTTTGCTAAAGAAGTATGGTGTTTACCATAAGATTGCCACCTCTTATCACCCACAGACAAGCGGGCAAGTGGAGGTTTCGAATAGGGAAATTAAGATCATTCTCGAGAAGACAGTCAATCGGTCTAGGAAAGATTGAGCTTCTGAGCTAGATGATGCACTTTGGGCATACCGTACTGCATTTAAAACCCCTATTGGAATGTCTCCATATCGATTGATTTATGGAAAAGCATGTCATCTTCCTATTGAGTTGCAGCATAAGACTTTTTGGGCAATTACACGATTGAACTTTGATTTACGTGCTGCAGGAGAGAAGCGGTTGTTACAATTGAATGAATTGGACAAGAGTCGCTTGGATGCTTATGACAACACGCTCCTCTACAAGGAAAGAACGAAGAGGTGGCATGATAGGAAGCTGGCGAGGAAGAGCTTCAAACAAGGAGACCGAGTCCTTTTGTTCAATTCAAGATTGAGACTCTTTCCCGGTAAGTTAAGGACTAGGTGGTCGGGACCTTTTCATGTTCAGAATATATTTGATGATGGGCATGTGGAGCTCTTAAATTCTGAAGGGGAGTTGTTTAAGGTTAATGGGCATCGGATTAAATTGTATCATGGGCTAGAGAAGGAGGTAGGTGATCTGCGCGTCGTTGTGCGCGTCAAATTAATCCTTCCTTCTCCACTTAGTATAGCGGCTAAGTCAGGGTCGATCCCACAAGGAGCAAGCAGACTCGTTCTAACTAGTAACCTACACTTACGAAAATTGGGGTGTGAGCGATTGGGTTGCGCAGGTGCGCAAGTAAACAGTAGTTAACGCAGAATTTGCACTAGACGTGCGCAGGCAGTAGAGATTAAGTACTATGACTATGAGAAGTATCGGTGCAGACAATCCTCTATGATTGTATTCCTTATCATTGACTCTAAGCGTCTATAGTTCGATTTACTGAAGTTAGTGTCCGATCAAGGCTTCCTAACATGTGCGCATGTTCCGATCAAAGTTCATGAGCTATTAATTCTTGAAACTAGTCTAAGCAGCTACGAATCCTGTCACAGTAGTAGCTGATTATCCTAGCGCGTTACTCCTAGTTGTCATCGTCAAGCTACCAACTAGTTTAACATATAACAAACAAGTAGCAAGAGTAAGATTGCGGTTCAAGGCTTCCCCTACTCATGCAACTAGCTGTCAACAGTGTGCACAGAATTAATACAAGCAAACAAACTATGCATGAAGCACAAGTCTCAAAGGAAATACTCATAGAATCATGCCCAACCGATACAAAGCGTTTAGCTAGACATGCTAGTAGTAAACATCATAGAAATAGTAAATAACATCTAAAGTATTCAAGAAAATAGTAACAAGCAGGTGCGTGCAGGGTGCAGTGTCTCGGCTGGCGCAGTCGGCTAGCGCAGGTCCTCGTAATAGCTCGTGTGTTTTTCAGTTCTGCCTCTTTCTCGTGTGGTGTCTTGATGCTCTCTCAAACCCTAGCCTTCCTCTCTTTATATACTGCTCATGAGGCCCAAGGACGACCTTGGCAACTTCCAAATCTGATGGTGTCAAGATTTGGAAACACCAATATCCTGCGCATGGCGCACTGCGCACATTGGTTAGCGCAGTCGGTCTGCGCACCGCACTCTGAATCTGCCCTGTTTGCGCTGCTAGCTCCGCAGGCTGTGTGTTGCGCTCCTCAAACGCTGCCTATTAGCACGTATCCGACTTAGGCCCTTGTTTTGTCCTGGAATACAAAAACACCGGAAACCAGTAATCTTGTACACGAAATAATGCAAACAAGCATAGTGTTAAGATCTAAATAGCGCGTATAAATAGGCTCTATCAAACCCCCCACACTTGCCCCTTGTTCGTCCCGAACAAGCACTCAAGCACGGATACAATTACCTCTCTGGAGTCTAGCGCACAGTCTTGCACTCTGGCGTGATCTGCACTACCGCTCACCTGCGCGCATCTGCCTTCAACAGTTTAATATAACAATTTCGCAATTCGTTACCTCTCAGCTGGGATGAAGATCATTTCGGTTGGCTGGGAGATAGCTCTTCATAGGCTCCGGGTTGTCAGTCTTTACTTCGAGGACGGGTATATGGTTAATAGCGCAAGCTTCTTCCGGTGCGTGATTCTTCCGCGCACCTCCTGGGAACCCGAGCCTTTTTGATGATTTTCTTGTGAATCTTGCGCAAGCTGGTACGTATTTGTGCGCATGCTGGTTTCTTTAGCGCATATCATCTGCTGGTGTCTTTCTTTTTGTACAGCTTTATCTATGGTTCCTGTGTTCCCAGAACGGTTCCATTCTCGGCCTCCGGATAGCAGCTATGGAAAAACGCTCCGCTCTCCCTCCTCGGTCTATTTGCGCAGGTCAGCGCACGCGTTTACACCCGCGCCCGCCTTCCCTAGCTCGACTTCCAAAGGAAAGGTGGTCTGTTTTCCCACCTCGCCACGCTTTGGGTATTCGCCTTCGGCATCTGCGTGGCTGAGCGCGCTTTATTGCTCTAAAGGTCGCGAAGCACCAGCCTCCACTAGCGCTCTCGACCATATACCTTACCTTCGAAGCAAAAACGACTAACCGCCTCTCTAGAGCTTTTCTGTCAACTCCACATCCCCTGTATATCCCAACTAAAAGGAGCAGAAAAAATGAAAAAAATATACTAAAACAGTTGACAGCAGCGCATGCAAAATGAATAGCGCAATACAAGCTGAAACGTGTGCGCAACCCGTACAAGCTGAAACGTGTGCGCAACCCGCACACTAGCGCACCGCTGCTACTATTCCCTTCACTAAACTAGGTTACACTACCAAGCTAAAAAACGTGAAATGTAAATGTAACGCCCCCCCCCCCCCCACACACACACACACACACTTAAACAGAGACGTGTCCCCACGACTCACGCTCAAGCGCAACGGAGAGCGCACACATGCATGCAAGCAAAACAAAGAACATAAAAAAACATATAGTCATCGCAGCAAAGACAAAGTCAGGGGTCACAAAATATCAATATAGCAACATCGAGCAATAGTTTTCAAAAAAAGATAAGAAACCACCCGAAAGAAATGCGCGCCCTCACGGCAGCCCTAGATATCCTCAGAGCTGGACTCAGCCGCGGATCCGTGCGCCTCCTCATCTGAAGAATCTGTCTCATACTCGGTACTGGAGGCGGGCGGCACAACAGAAACGGCGGCGGGCTGAGTCAAGAGGTCGTCCTCTGAGTTAGGGTCCCATATCGAATCTGAGCTGGAACTTATGATGGGATCGGCCGCAGGGGACCTCTGAACAGAAGGCTGCGTAGGGGGTGCTGCAGGTGCTGGGATCGGGTCTACTGCTGGGGTGGGCTCTGCTGCATGGACCGGGGACTGGGCAAGAGGGCTGGCTGGCTGGCGCTGCTCGCTGGGGGTTCCTGGAGACGGCCTACGCAGACTGAGGAGAGGGGGGATAGAATCTCCAAATCTCCACCCTGATGGTGGACTGACGCTCAGGTCTGCCCCCTCTGGCACTAAATACTCTAGCACGCGCATGACGTTGAACATCATGTGCTGCTCCTCTGGTACCTCCTCAGGCGCCTCCTCTGCCTCTGTCCTGGGGTGCTTTCCTTGGGCACGCGGGGGAGAATCATCAATGGCTATGGTTACTGGCTCCCCCTGCGGTGCACTCGCCCTCCGGCGCGCTCGAGTCTGCGCACGAGTCCTCATGCGCCTGACTGGAAGCGCAACTGGCTCTGGGGCCTCTTCCAACTCCCTTTCCTCAACGGCCTCCTCTGGCTGCGCGCTGCTCTCTGCTCTTTGCCTTGGCGCTCTGGCCCGCTGCAGCTGGTAGCACCATTCCAAGGACCCATCCTCTCTCACGGCCACCGCTCTGAGTTGCAGCATATGGGCACGGTCCAGGGGAACGGCCGGCACTACTTGTGCTCGGGCACCTCCGGCTCTCCATGCAGCGCACGCAGCAGGTGCGTGATCATTCCTCCACAAGTCAGCGGCCCCTTCGTGCTGACCCGACTCCAATGAACCACCATGTCCGAGACAAACAACACTTTCTTCCCATAATAGAATCCCTTCAATATGTCCATGTCGAGCAGGCTGATCTTTGGCGCACCATTAAAACGCCCGATGATTGCATAGGCGACCATGCGCCAGAGATAGAACATCCACGGGTCGCGCAGCTTGCGTCCTCGGCTGCGCCCCGCGGCAAAAACTTGGTCAGTCGCCATCTCACGCCACGCCTCCTGATTTGTGTGCGTGTCTATATCCTCCTCACGCACTGAAATTTCACAGCGTCTCACTTAGACAGATTTGTGAACTAGCAGTTGCTGCAGCACACTCTTGTTCACAAGAAATAATCTCAGCAAGCAATGAACAAAGGCACAGGTTTGTTCACCCAGTTCGGCCAAACTGCCTACGTCTGGGGAGGACTATTCTCCAGTCCTCAATCCACTCAATCAAAGGTCCCAAGCACACTCGGTTACAACGCACGCAACCTATGCTACTTTAACCCCGTGTGGATCACACAACACAATCAGAACAAGCTCTGATTTGTGTCAGCACACCCTCTACAGTATGTCAGTCTAGAATAGCTACAATCTTCTCAAAGAACTTAGCCTATTCTATACTACACTACTCAGCAGAGTTGCTGCAGCAACAGCTGTAACACACAGCTGAAGCACAATGTCCGCGTCGCTCCAAGGCCTTCTGCCGAGCCGATCGAACCACTCCAAGAGCGCTGCACACTCTGAGTAACTCCCCCTCACTCAGTGACCACCTGTCACTAGTGAGTTCTTCCGCACGAACCTCCACCGAGCCTTCCACCCGTCAATTCTTCCGCGGCTTCCTTTGATCAACCAACAAGCTCCACAGCTCTGAATTGGCTTCCAGATCAATGCACAAATCAGTCTCTGCAAGACCTGATTCTCTTCTGCAATGCTCACCACAGCTCTGCGCTCAATGCTCTGCCCGTGTGTGTTTGATCGAAGAATAACGTCCGTAGCACCCAGAAAGTTCCTTCTCTGAAATCTGTGTCTACTCTCGTGTATCACTCAGCTTCGATCGCCTTCTTCAGCCCTAACACCTTCTGCTTAAATACCCACACCACTTTAAGCAGTTTCCAGGTTTAGGCCATTGATCCACAAGATCAATTATCTCCTAAAATCTAGGAGATTAGATTTGATTAATATCTTCAATGCAAATCTCCTTCCTCTGACCAGTAAACCTTGCTGGAATATGCTCAACAGCATTTTAGAAATTCTTCTAAGAGCAAGAACACAACTGCCATACCTTCAAAGCTCACCAAGTACATAACTGCTACTCGGACAGTTGATACATCACTTGAACCAGCACCTGCTGCAGCATCCCCTGCTGTATCTGCTACTGCTTGTTTGTTTGAGCTGCAGCAGCTCCTTGTTCACATATGTTGGTTTTGTCAAACCTGCCATACTTGCATCATCAATCTCCCCCTTGGCATTTTGACAAAACCAAAGCACGCTCCGATGAACCGAAAGAAAAAAAAACAAGCACTAATTACTCCAAAAAAACATTTGAGAGAGTAAGTATAAAAAGCCACACTCGGCCATAGCATAATGACCACGCAGGGTCAGTAGAAGAAATGTTCATCAACAGTAGCAGTATTAATCTTCTTCTCCCCCTTTTTGTCATAGATGCTCAAGGGGCCTGCTCCTCATCCTCCAGGAACTCCAAGTCTCTGATTAGGCTCCTAATCTGGCCACGCCTGGCATCCCTCCGTTTGGCCTCAGTATCAAGAATGAGCAGCTCAGACCTGAGATGGCTCACAATTCTGGCACGAAGAGCTGGCTGAATGGATGCAGCAGTGGGAAGAGAGTCCTCCAGGGGAGCTGGAGCTGAAGAACCAACCATTAGAAGATCCTCATAAGCAAAATCCACGACATGTTTTCCCTTGAATAGCTTGTGATCTACTGTGAAGACCTGCAGCTCCTCAGATAAACCTTCAGAAATCTCACCAAACTCTGGGTGCTGAGAGACCATGATCCCATAGATGAGAGAGGGTAGCACAATAGGCTTGCTGGAGGAGGCACTCCCGGCAAGAGTGGCCACCTGAGGGAACATAACACTGCCCAGGCTGATCTTCCTCTTCTTCCCAATAGAGTAGAGAAGGTTAGCAAAGTCTTTGTTAACCTTCCCCCTGTGAGAGCTAGGGATCCAATTTCGAATGCCCAGATGATACAGCAGGGCAAACTTGGAGGTAAGCTCAGCAGCATTGAGGTTAGGACCACCCCACGACAGGCACACTCCCCCTGTCAGAATCTTCGCCACAAACTCTGGCTTAACATCAGTGGGAGCTCTTGCATTCTCAGAAATTCCAAGAAATGCATCAATAATTTCAGGGGTAATAACCACTGACTTACCCCGTACCCAGCTTTTCCCATACTCAGCCGCTCCTTCATCTCCAAATTTCTCCTCCATATTCACAATAAATTCTCTAACCAGAATAATATTGAATCGGTGAGGAAAGGTTAGGGACTTGAGAAGATTTACCTCTGTCAGAAGCTGAATCATAGCAGCTGATCTGTACTTGTCGAGGACTAGTCTCTTCTCATACACAATGTGTTTCCTCTCAACAGCACTCCAGGATTGAGAGGCACTTCTATTTCTGAACCATGTACCTCCCACTGTGAGAGCAGATACGTCTACCGCTGGAGGTCCTCTCTCAGAAGGTCCACCAAGAGAACCTTCTTCTTCTTCTTCACTGGCTGTTCCTTCACTGCTGGAGACTGGGATCAAGATAGGGGCTTTTCCCTTGTCTGAAGGAGGAGGATGTGCTGTAGCAGGTTCTTGTTCAGGGGACTCAGCAACTGTTTCAACCCCTTCACCAATAATGCCTGGGGACAGGACGAGTGATCTGTACTCCTCTTCTGTAGAGGCTGCTACAGCTGCTTGTTCTTCTTCAGAGGCAACTTCAGTCACAGCCTCTTCTGGCAGCACAGCAGTACTGGAAACAGGTTCTCCATCACGTACCAGCCGCCTCCTCTTCTGGGTTGTTTCTGTGGGAGAAACAGGCTCGTTATGCGACACAGGAAGAGGAGCTGGTTCCCACACCACTACATCCAACCGCTGAGCAGGGTCTTCGTTGCGTGCCTTGGTCCTTCTCTCAGACCTGCCCTGCCTGTCTGCTGCCAGATTCTTCTTCAACCCGCGTGTCTTCACCATTTTTGCAGAGATGTGGAGGGTTTGAGGAGCGCTCAGAGGATGATCGGCAGAGATTTTTGAGAAGCCCTTTTGCTCTTGATCTTTGCCCTAGAAAATATTTACCCGTTATTTTCTTTTTCCTTTTGAAGTTGTTAAGACACGTGCCTCCCATGTGCAAATATTTCCCTTTCCATCCTCAGTAACCAACACATGTGAACAAGCTTATTCTTGACCCGGTTGCTATAGCACATGCGAGCTGGTTCACCTGTTCAGTTCAGACTGCAGCATTGCTTGGGGGATCCTCAAGAGGTTCTGATGGAGCTTTCTTCACCCACTTTTGAGACAAACCAGAGTTTTTCTTCTTCTGATCTTCCATCCTCCTGTCTCTTCCTTTGTCATGTTTGGGTTTCCATATCTGTAACGACTGCTGTTTACATTTGTTTTTTGCAATCCAGTGCCCTTGTGTAACAGTCTTAGCAATCCTTCTCTGTGATTCTTTCCAGGAACTGTTTTTCTGAGAAACAGCAAGAAACGGAGTCTTTATGCAATAAGAGTTGTTCCTGGATTTTACTCTTTCTTTTTCAACTGAGCAGGTTCTGCGCTGCTGCTTCAAATTAGAGTTGATTTTCTGATTCCCAACACTTGTACCAGTACTCTGTTTATTCTGAGTCTTTAGTTTTGTTTTAGAAAAATGATGTGCACGGTGCTGCAGCATCCCCTTGTTCACATGTCTGGTTCCAACTTTGTCTGGAGATTTTGAGGAGCTATCTGAATTCTTCTTCTCATCTGTCTCAACAGCTGAAGCTTTAATGAAAACTGTCCCTCTAGAGCTTTCTTTGCCAGTATATCCAAGCCCTGTTTTCCCTTTTCCAAGTCTTTGGTAAGACAGTATTTCGTCCAGGATATTACTCTGCGGATCAGCTGACTTGACTGTTGCTGGAGAGGACCCAGCAGAAATCTGTCTCCCTGAATCTTCTCTTTTTAGAATAGTAACTCGATTGTCGAATGGGAGTAGACCTTTCCTTCGTTCTTCTTCCAAAAGATTGACTCTGTCAGTCACGGCCTGATTAGTCTGAAGAACTGCCTCACATTGTTTCAGTACCTTCCTCAGAAGATCAGCAAGACTGTCAGATGAGTCTTCTTCATCCTCACTTTCAGAGACTTCAATTCCATAATGAATTTCTACCTTCTTTGGCTCCCTGAGGTTGACATCTGAAACACTTGTCAGCACAACACAGTTCTCTTCATCACTTTCATCAGAGTCACTCCATTTTGCTGTCATGGACTTATTGTTCTTTTTCTCCGAATTCTTGAGAGGTTTGCTTGGACAATCAGCTTCAATGTGTCCATACCCTTCACAATTCCAGCATTGAACACCCTTTTTCATCTCTTTCCTCTCATCTTCATTCTGGGCAGATTTTTTTCCTTTTCTCTTGTTTTCTCCACCTCTTCTGAATTTTCGTGAAGATGAGCTTTGTCCAGTTCTTGAGTCCATGTTTTTCAGAAATTTTCCTAGGTTCTTGACCATCATACTCAGCTGATCCTCTGTAACTGACTGCTTGGTTTCTGTTTCAGCTCTCAATCCAACATCCTTATCCTTAGGAGTGGCGTCTCCTTTGACAAGCTTCATCTCAAATTGTTTGAGAGACCCCATCAGCTCTTCCAACTTCATGAATCTGACATTTTGAGCTTCTTCAATGGCTGTCACTTTCATGTCAAATTTTGTGGGCAATGATCTAAGAACCTTTCTGATAAGCTTTTCTTCAGGAATGGGTTCTCCAAGGGCATGAGCTTCATTTGCAAGATCACAGAGTTTAGCATTAAACTCAGTGACTGTTTCTTCATCCAGCATCCTCAGATTCTCAAATTGTGTGGCAATTATCTGGAGTCTTGACAGCTTCACTCTATCAGTTCCTTCATGGGCAGTTTGCAGAATCTCCCGTGCTTGTTTGGCCATGTCACAATTTGATATCAACCTGAAATTGTTAGCATCCACTACAGCAAAAATTGCATTCAAAGCCTTTGAATTACCAGTTGCTGCAGCACCTTCTTCAGCAGTCCACTGCTCTTCAGGTTTTATTCTTGTCACTCCTTGCTCATCCATGGTGATTGGAGGAGACCACTGAACCACAACAGCTCTCCATGTCTTCTCATCGATAGCCCTGAGAAAGGCTTTCATTCTAGCTTTCCAATATCCATAATTGCTCTCTTCCAATAATGGAGGTCTGCTTGTGCTCTGTCCTTCCTTCATTGTCTTGGCTTCTTCAGAGACACTGTAGGATCTTTTAACTCTGTGTGTCGAGTTCCCGCTCTGATACCAATTGAAATTTCACAGCGTCTCACTTAGACAGATTTGTGAACTAGCAGTTGCTGCAACACACTCTTGTTCACAAGAAATAATCTCAGCAAGCAATGAACAAAGGCACAGGTTTGTTCACCCAGTTCGGCCAAACTGCCTACGTCTGGGGAGGACTATTCTTCAGTCCTCAATCCACTCAATCAAAGGTCCCAAGCACACTCGGTTACAACGCACGCAACCTATGCTACTTTAACCCCGTGTGGATCACACAACACAATCAGAACAAGCTCTGATTTGTGTCAGCACACCCTCTACAGTATGTCAGTCTAGAATAGCTACAATCTTCTCAAAGAACTTAGCCTATTCTATACTACACTACTCAGCAGAGTTGCTGCAGCAACAGCTGTAACACACAGCTGAAGCACAATGTCCGCGTCGCTCCAAGGCCTTCTGCCGAGCCGATCGAACCACTCCAAGAGCGCTGCACACTCTGAGTAACTCCCCCTCACTCAGTGACCACCTGTCACTAGTGAGTTCTTCCGCACGAACCTCCACCGAGCCTTCCACCCGTCAGTTCTTCCGCGGCTGCCTTTGATCAACCAACAAGCTCCACAGCTCTGAATTGGCTTCCAGATCAATGCACAAATCAGTCTCTGCAAGACCTGATTCTCTTCTGCAATGCTCACCATAGCTCTGCGCTCAACGCTCTGCCCGTGTGTGTTTGATCAAAGAACAACGTCCGTAGCACCCAGAAAGTTCCTTCTCTGAAATCCGTGTCTACTCTCGTGTATCACTCAGCTTCGATCGCCTTCTTCAGCCCTAACACCTTCTGCTTAAATACCCACACCACTTTAAGCAGTTTCCAGGTTTAGGCCATTGATCCACAAGATCAATTATCTCCTAAAATCTAGGAGATTAGATTTGATTAATATCTTCAATGCAAATCTCCTTCCTCTGACCAGTAAACCTTGCTGGAATATGCTCAACAGCATTTTAGAAATTCTTCTAAGAGCAAGAACACAACTGCCATACCTTCAAAGCTCACCAAGTACATAACTGCTACTCGGACAGTTGATACATCACTTGAACCAGCACCTGCTGCAGCATCCCCTGCTGTATCTGCTACTGCTTGTTTGTTTGAGCTGCAGCAGCTCCTTGTTCACATATGTTGGTTTTGTCAAACCTGCCATACTTGCATCATCACGCACCTTGGCGCATCTCAGCGTGCGCTTCAGCCTTTTTGCCGAGGCTATGTACCAGACCCCTCTGTGCCGGTACCTGATATCCAAATCGGCCGTCTGCAGCGATGCCAAGAATTCACATGTATCCTCCTTGTCAGCTGCGCTGTTGATCTCCAACAGCGCCTCCCAGCCCGCCAGCACGAGCTTCTCCACAATGAGGTCCTCCATCCCGACCTCGCGCAGGAATTCCCTGCTGATGTACGGGATTCCGTACATCTCCAGCCTCATGAAGGCTTCAAACTTGCTGGCAAAGGACGCTGGGATTTCTTGATCCTCTGCAGGTCTCATGGTGCGCTGGGGTTCCTCCGGTCAACTAAGGTCAAAGCTCCACAAATGCTCAAAAATCCAAACTCCGACAAACGCCCTGAAACTGTCACCCACAGGTCGCCTAACCTCCGCCTACAAAACCCACTACCCAGAGCTCCAAATGGTGTGGGCGATCTAGGTGCGATGTCAAACCTAGGGCAACTTTCCTACCACACAAACCCTAACCGAATCGGCTCAAACTGAGGGGAAGGGTTACCTGGTGAGTGTGCGTCGGTAAGCGCTTCAAATCTTTCTAAACGGATGCCTGGTTGAGTGCCGGACGGTGAGCGGAGGCTGAGGGCAGGAGCTTCCTTGCAACGGTCGACTGTAAAAAATGCTGAAATTTTTCTAAGTCCTGGCCTTTTATACCCCTGTCTGGCGCAACTGTTCTGCGCACTGACCTGTGCACTGCTGCGCGACTAAAAAAACTACAAGCCCTAAACTAGTTAAAAGACACTAGAAACTATATAAAAAAAAACGTGTAAAAGAAAAGCGTGTCGGGTTACCTCCCGACAAGTGGCTTTGTTTAACGTCGTTGGCTCGACTGTACCTCATTACTTGCTTAAAAGTGTGCCAGTGACCTCCCCCACTCTTGCTCCCGAGTGTCACCGCGCTCGTGTGTGAGTTGCGTTCTTCTTGGTCCTGCGCAAAGGATCGGAAGGGTGGTCAGCATGGGTAATATCATGTAATAAATCATGAGTAACGAGATTAGTGAAAGAGGAAGAAGAAATATGAGCAATAGTTCCCAGTTCTCCCTCAGGTGCCTCTGGTGGCGACTCTGGCGCAGTAACCTGCGCATCTTCTATCTCTGGCTCTGCCAAGTCAACTTCGCGCGCTGTGCCATCCCAAGGTTCTCCTAAATACTTTTTCACTCTCTGCCCATTGACCTGAAAACGATGCTGGTGCTCGTTTTCTAACTCGATTGTTCCGTAAGGGAACACCTTGGTAACCGTGTATGGTCCCGTCTATTTGCTGCGCAGCTTCCCAGGCATGAGCTTTAGGCGCGAGGAGAACAATAGTACCTGGTCTCCTGGCTCAAAAGTGCGTCTGAGGATGTTTTTGTCGTGAAATGCCTTTGTGCGCGCCTTGTAGTCGCGCAGCCCCTCATATGCATCCAGGCGCAGTTCTTCGAACTCGCTGAGCTCAAATGCGCGCTCTTTACCAGCCTCGTCTAGGTTCAGGTTGCAAACGCGCAATGCCCAGTAAGCCTTGTGTTCCAACTCCACTGGCAGGTGGCACGCTTTTGCATAAACCAACCGAAACGGTGAAGTCCCAATTGGTGTCTTATGTGCAGTTCTGTATACCCACAGTGCATCGTCAAGGCGCTGGCTCCAGTCTTTGCGCGACGGTCTCACAGTTTTCTCCAGGATGCGCTTGATCTCTCGGTTAGAAACCTCGGCCTGTCCATTCGTCTGAGGATGGTAAGCGGTGGACGTCTTGTGGCGCACTTCATAATGCTTGAATACCTGCGCCACAATCCTATTACAGAAATGCGTCCCCTGGTCGCTTATGATTGCCTTAGGCACCCCATACCTGCAAAAAATGTTAGTTCTCAAAAAGTCAGCGACCGTCTTACCATCATCCTTCCGGGTGGCCTTAGGCTCAACCCATTTGGAGACATAATCCACCGCGACCAATATATACTCATATCCGGAAGATGGAGGAAATGGCCCCATGAAGTCAATCCCCCAAATATCGAATACTTCATCCACTAGTATTGGCGTCTGCGGCATCTCATTGCGCGCTGATATGCCCCCTGTGCGCTGGCACCTGTCACAGTTCCTGTAGTGGTTATACAAGCGTGGCCAATAGAATCCGCAATCCAGGATCTTCCTGCTCGTGCGCTTTGAACCAAAATGTCCTCCACATGCGTGCGCATGACAAAACATCAAAACAGAGTTAATTTCATGGTCAGGCACGTAGCGCCTCAAAATCTGATTAGGTCCTATTCTGAGCATTTACGGATCATCCCAAATGTAGTACCTGGACTCATGTTTTAATCTCATGCATTGGGTTTTAGTGAAATGAGGAGGAAACGTACCTGTGACTAGGTAATTTGCAATGTGCGCATACCATGGTACCTTACCTGCCAGCGCCATCAGATGCTCGTCAGGGAATGTTTCCGTGATTCGCCCTGGCTCCTCTTCTTTCACGATCCTGCTCAGGTGGTCAGCGACTGTGTTTTCCGTGCCCTTCTTATCCTTGATCTCCAAGTCGAACTCCTGAAGTAGGAGCACCCAGCGCATCAGGCGCGGCTTAGTCTCCTTCTTGGACATCAGGTAACGGATTGCTGCGTGGTCTGTGTAGACGATGACTCTGGCGCCTAGAACATATGCGCTGTCCCAGGACTGCACCTACTGCATAGTCACTTGCGTCGCACATTAGTTCAAGCGGCAGGCTCCAGTCTGGCGCGCGCATCACTGACGCACTTGTCAGCGCCTCCTTCAGCTTATCAAACGCAGCCCTGCACTCATCAGTGAATTCGAAACACACATCCTTTTGCAAGAGGTTAGACAGTGGTATACAAATCTTAGAAAAATCTTTTATGAAACGCCTGTAAAACCCTGCATGCCTAAGGAATGATTTCACATCGCGCACGTTAGTGGAATAAGGCAGATTAGAAATAAGATCTATTTTGGCTTTGTCTACCTTGATCCCCTCCTGCGAGATAATATGTCCTAGTACTACTCCATGTGATACCATAAAATGACATTTTTCATAATTGAGCACTAGATTTTTTGAAATGCAGCGCGCTAAGACCTTATCAAGATGGGTTAAGCATGCGTCAAAGGTACCTCCATACAAAGTAAAATCATCCATGAACACCTCTATGCATATACCAATCATATCAGAAAAGATGCTCATGACTAAACGTTGGAACGTACCTGGCACGTTACACAGTCCAAACGACATGCGCCGAAACGCAAACGTACCGAATGGGCAGGTAAACGTGGTTTTTTCTTGATCTTCCGCAGCAATGGGTATCTGATTGTACCCTGAATACCCGTCCAAGAAACAAAAGTATGGCTTTCCTGCTAATCGATCTAGCATCTGGTCCATGAACGGCAGCGGAAAATGGTCCTTGCGCGTGACTGCGTTAAGCTTTCTGTAGTCGATGCACATGGGCCATCCAGTTTGCATGCGCTTGGGAACTAGCTCGCCCTACGCATTCTCCTCTACTGTGATTCCTCCTTTCTTTGGCACAACATGCACTGGACTCACCCATTTGCTGTCCGAGATTGGGTAAATGACTCCTGCGTCAAGCAGCTTCAGGATCTCTTTCAGCACCACCTCCATCATATTCGGGTTCAATCTGTGCTGAGGCTCCCTAGATGGTTTGGCACCATCTTCCAATAGGATCCTATGCATGCATACATCCGGGCTCACTCCGCGCAGGTCAGCAAGTGTCCATCCCCTGGCGCGCTGGTTCTTGCGCAGCACTTCTTGTAATCGCGCCTCCTGCTCCTCTTCCAATCCTTTCTTTATGATTACCGGTAGGGTGTCCTCATTTCCCAAGAATATGTACTTAAGGTGCTCTGGGAGTTGCTTCAGCTCGACCCTGGGTGCCTGTTCAATAGAGGGCAAGATTTTATTAGTAACGCAGACATTAACTATATCATGTACCTGTCTGGATACTGGATCAGCACTGCTTAGCTCATCCTCATGCGCCTCCGACTCTGCTTGTGCCAGTGTCTCAGGTCCTTCCGCTGCGCTCGCACATTGCGCATCTACAACCAAGTCATCTATGCTGTCTAACGCGTGCACTGTGGCGTCCTCATGAGGGTGCTGCATCCCTTTAAATATGTGACGTGAATTTCCTCGCCATCGACCTCCATTGAGAGCGTACCCCTCCATACGTCTATCTTTGTGCGCGCTATCATCAGAAATGGTCTGCCCAGTAGGATCTGTGCACTTCCTTTGCTCGACTCACCCTCCATTTCTAGGACATAGAAATCTGCTGGAAACACCAGCTCTCCTACTCGGACGAGGACGTCCTCTATCATCCCCGTCGGTTGCTTGCACGACCGATCCGCTAGCTGAATGGTGAGACCTGCAGGCTTTAGTGGTCCTAGGCGCAATGATGCATACAAGGAATAAGGAAGCACATTTATAGATGCGCCTAAGTCAATCATGCAGTTGCTCACTGTGGTCTTACCTAAAGTGCAGGGGATGGTGAACGTACCTGGATCCCGGCATTTAGGTGGTACCTTATGTTGCACGATTGCTGAGGCCTGCGCATTTAGCATTACCTGTGCGCACTCGCCTTTCCTCCTCTTGTTTGTGCACAGCTCCTTTAAAAACTTGGCGTACCTAGGGATCTGCCGAACTGCTTCAATAAGGGGAATGTTTATTTCCACCTTGCTGAATAACTCGTAGAGCTCCTTATCAAGCGCTTCTTTCCTAGCCGATGGTGCCTGTACAGGAAAAGGTGCAGGTATGTTAGTACGATTCATGTCTTTGTCTTTCGATTGCCCCATACCTGGCGCCTCGCCCTGCTGGCTTGTGGCTTGCGCTTCTGGTTGCGCATCCGGCTATGCTGGGTCTGGAGCTTGCGCAACTGGTTGCACGGTCGCCTTTGCGGTCTGCTCTGTTCCTACCGTGCGCCCAGTCCTCAGTGTCACTGCGTTGACTCCTCCCTTGGGATTCTGGATCACTTGTGAAGGCAGGTTACCATCGCTCTTTTTGAGCTCATACACCGTGGTAGCGATTTGTGACAGCTGCTTTTCAATGGACTCGAACCTCTTGTCATACTTCTCATCATTCTTGCGCACTGTGTCTGCTAGCTGGCCCACGATGTCTTCTAAGGATCGCCTCGGCTGCTGGTTGTTTTGCGCTGGTGCGTCAGTGCGGCGATGCGGTGGATTGTAGGGCGCAACTTGTTGCATCTACTGTGGTGCGCGCTGATCCGTGGACTGCCTCTGGAAATTGTTGTTCTCCTTCCATCTGAATCCATTTGCGGCTAGTCCAAAACGCGGCTGATTCTGCCTCTGTGGCCCTCTATTATTCCATCCTCCTAGAGCATTGACATCTCCTGATTCCTCGAAAAGTGTGGGACATGCATCGGTTTTGTGCTCAGTGGACGCGCAGAATTCGCATGCCTTTGGCGCAGCTGGTTGCGCCCCCTGCGCATTCATTAACTTCTGCAGCATGGCCTTCATCCCCTTTATCTCAGCGCTTGTTTCTACCTGATGCACAGAACGAGCACGACTATTTTCAAGTGTTAGCTGATGTCTTACCTGTCCAGCAGAGTCTTCTATTAGCTTCCACGCGACATGTTGCAAATGTCGCCTCCTGCGCATGCATTCAATAATCTCAGCTCCATGGGTAGCAATCCATTCAGGAAATTCTCTATCAGCACATTCTGGGGCAGGCCGTGATTGTAGCAATTGGCCTCCAGCTCCCTGAAACGCTCGTAATACTTCGATAGTGACTCTCCTGCGCCCTGCCTAGGTGCGGCCAATTCCCTCCTGAATAGCGCGATCTTGGCTGCGGGATACAACTTGTCCAAGAACTTCTTCTGAAGCTGCTCCCATGTGTGAATAGATCCCGCTGGTAAGCTCATCAGCGAATGTCTGGCTGTGTCACACAATGAAAAAGGGAACGCCTTCATCTTCAGCGCTTCGTCGCTCTCCCCTTCGGCCTTCATGTTCTCGCAAATGACTAGGAATTCTCGCACATGCTTGACTGGGTTCTCGTTGTTCATCCCGTGGAACTTGGGCATGTGATGAATGAGCGAGCTCCTTAGCTCAAAATGACCGTCTGGTGGAAGCACTATGCATCATGGCTGGTTAACCGTGATTGGGGCTGACATCTCGCGCACTGTTCTGCGTAGCGCGGCCTGTCGCGCGGGTGGCGCATTATACACTTCAGCGGCCATCCTTGCTTCAACTTCGCGCTGCACTTCCTCTCCGAACCGAATTGCGCGGTTATCTGCTCCTGCATTGTCTGGGGTTCTGTCCCCTAAGTTGTCTTCAACGACACTGTTATCCTCCATGACCTGTTCTGAAGCTCAAAGAAAACGAAATTAAAAGACAACGAAGCTGTCGCGTCTGTCAGTGCGCAACTAGAATCTGCACAGCGCAACTATTTCAAGTTTGCGCAGGCTGATGTTGATTGCGCGGTGTCAGAAACAACAACGAGAATAAAAGCAAACAGAAATAACTAACTACTGTAAAAGAAAACTTAAGCTAGTTAAAGCTTATCTGTGTTGCTCCCCGGCAACGGCGCCAAAATTTGATCCGCGCGTCGTTGTGCGCGTCAAATTAATCCTTCCTTCTCCACTTAGTACAGCGGCTAAGTCAGGGTCGATCCCACAAGGAGCAAGCAGACTCGTTCTAACTAGTAACCTACACTTACGAAAATTGGAGTGTGAGCGATTGGGTTGCGCAGGTGCGCAAGTAAACAGTAATTAACGCAGAATTTGCACTAGACGTGCGCAGGCAGTAGAGATTAAGTACTATGACTATGAGAAGTATCGGTGCAGACAATCCTCTATGATTGTATTCCTTATCATTGACTCTAAACGTCTATAGTTTGATTTACTGAAGTTAGTGTCTGATCAAGGCTTTCTAACATGTGCGCATGTTCCGATCAAAGTTCATGAGCTATTAATTCTTGAAACTAGTCTAAGCAGCTACGAATCCTGTCACAGTAGCAGCTGATTATCCTAGCGCGTTACTCCTACTTGTCACCGTCAAGCTACCAACTAGTTTAACATATAACAAACAAGTAGCAAGAGTAAGATTGCGGTTCAAGGCTTCCCCTACTCATGCAACTAGCTGTCATCAGTGTGCACAGAATTAATACAAGCAAACAAACTATGCATTAAGCACAAGTCTCACAGGAAATACTCATAGAATCATGCCCAACCGATACAAAGCGTTTAGCTAGACATGCTAGTAGTAAACATCATAGAAATAGTAAATAACATCTAAAGTATCCAAGAAAACAATAACAAGCAGGTGCGTGCAGGGTGCAGTGTCTCGGCTGGCGCAGTCGGCTAGCGCAGATCCTCGTAGTAACTCGTGTGTTTTTCAGTTCTGCCTCTTTCTCGTGTGTGTCTTGATGCTCTCTCAAACCCTAGCCTTCCTCTCTTTATATACTGCTCATGAGGCCCAAGGACGGCCTTGGCAATTTCCAAATCCGATGGTGTCAAGATTTGGAAACACCAATATCCTGCGCATGGCGCACTGCGCACATTGATTAGCGCAGTCGGTCTGCGCACCGCACTCTGAATCTGCCCTGTTTGCGCTGCTAGCTCCGCAGGCTGTGTGTTGCGCTCCTCAAACGCTGCCTATTAGCACGTATCCGACTTAGGCCCTTATTTTGTCCTGGAATACAAAACACCGAAAACCAGTAATCTTGTACACGAAATAATGCAAACAAGCTTAGTGTTAAGATCTAAATAGCGCGTATAAATAGGCTCTATCAGTAGGCTATGTGAGCTACCACTTGGATTGATCCTGCGCGCCCTTAGCTACGTCTCGCCAAGACTTTAAACTAGGCTTTTTCGGGAAGTAACCCGCTCTGTGAGTTCCTCTTGTTTCTTGCTTTTGTTTTTATTTTTCTTCTTCTTTTAGTTGCGTTAGGAGTCATGTGCTAGGCTTGCATCTTGGTCTTCTTATTTTATTTCTGTGTTTGGGGTTTAGTTTTTCTCGATATCATCTTGGTTCGGCTGGGTCGTACGACCCGTTTTGGCCGTCAAGACCTTGTCGGTCGTATTGATACGGTCGATACGGTCCTGGAAATCTCCACGGGGGTCGTATCGACCGTAGTGTGTGGATAATGTCGTATCGATACGGTCAGTCGACTGAATTTTGACCTAAATCGCCATTTCAGATTTTGAAATCGCGATTTCCACAAATTCCCCAAACCTTCTCCACCCTCGCGCGACCACCTTTCCGCACCAGCCTCCGACCACAACCCCAGCGACCTTCTCCGCAACCCCAGTCGCGCTCGCCCATTCCGCGCCAGCTCGACCATCAGTGCCCAGTTCTCCGTCACTCGACCGCCCTGCTCCAACCCTAGCGCGGCTACAACTCCGTCTTCAGCCCTCTTCAACCCAAACGCTGCAACAGCTCCATTGACTCTCCACAGGGCAGCAGCTTCGCACACTCAACCTCAGCCCTCAGCCTTCAACCGCATAGTTTCTCAGCTCTTCAACCAAAATGCCGCCCACAAAACAGCCCACAGCCGGCAGGAAGAAGAATGTTGTCCGCCGCCCCGGTCTGCCCCCTCCATTCGCTAAGACATACAAGTTCATCAATCCAAGGTCCGGGGAGCGGCTTCAGCGCATCCTCGACGGGAAGAAGGAAATTGTGTCCACCTCCATGCCCGACATAACGACAATGCACAGGTTCTCCATCTTTGACTCAGTTAATAGCCGGCTGCAGCAGTTCGGTCTTGGGGTGCTTGTAGGGGCTAAATGGCTGACTCATAAAAACATGGTCCATGAGTTTATCGCTTCCTTTGAAGCTGTGATCGAAGGGCAGAAGGTGACTGCCTAGAAATTTCAATTGGGGAATGAAGAGCACCACCTATCCAGAGAGGAACTCCATGACATCCTGGAATTTCCTTTGGAGGGCACTATTCCTGTGGTTAGTGATATTGAGCGGATAGAATTCTGGCGGAAGTTATCCGGGCAAGACGCGGTGTTCACTCCTAGCCCACCCTCCACGTGCATTAGAGACGTGGAATGGAAATATATGCATCGTATCATTGCGACATCACTCAATCCGCGTGTTGAAGGCGGGACGAAAGTGTCTCAACAGAATTTGGACCTCCTCATCGCACTTGATAAGGGCGTGGAGTTTGACGTTATATCATACTTGACCTTCCGCTTTGAAGAGTTCCAAAACAACGATCAGAGATACGTTCTTGGTGGTGGCGGCTTCATTACTGCGCTCGCCGAAGCTTTTCGCTATGAACTTCCACCGGCCGCCCCGGGCAAAATCCCAGTTTTGGACCTTGCTGCTCTTAGGCAAATGCGATGGTGTTACCTAATGGTACATGGTATCATAGGACAGATGGCCCTTCTGCAGCGGCTGGTCGTGCTTCGAAGTGCCCACACGAGTTTGCGCCTCCACCATCAGCGGCGCAAGGGGATGCTCAGCCCACACATCAAGCTCCGGACTATAGTCCCCAGCTAGACTACCTTATGCGCTCTCAGGAGTGGACGACCAGAGCTATCACCCCTTTACTTCAAGCCGGAGGAATTCATGATTTTCCACCACCTCCTGCTACTCCCGGATGCGAGATTTTTGAGCCGCAGGATCCTATGCCATGGACCGGCCCCGGTGATGATGATGCCGGACCTTCCCAGCGCAGCGCTGAGTGACTACCATTGGGTGACATGCTATATTGACTTGACTGTTTTTGGTGGTTATTTTTGGCTATGTTGGTTGTGGACATTTGCTTATTGTTGTTTTGTGTCATTATGGAATTCTGAACTGTTTAAATCTCATCGTGAGGGCTGTTTCATTGTCATAGATATATATGTTTCATATCTCATTTTGGCGATGAATTTGATGAACTTGATTGTGCTATATTTGTCCACCTCTATTCCCATTTTCAGGTCATCACTGTGGCAGCAATATGTTGACTCTAGCACAAAATGGCCACGCTCACTAGGGGAGTTCTTATGCACTCTTCTCATTTTTAATTTTTAGCTTAGGGACTAAGCTTTATTTTAAGTGTGGAGTGGCTGGTGCATATTAATTGAGTGTTTCATTGATTAACTTGCTTGAATATGCATTGAGTGCTTGGTGCCAAAATATTCATTGATTCCATACTATGCGTATTGTTATAAGAGTGTTTGACCTCTTTTAAGCTTGGGATCAACGTGCTTGAGTTTCACATACCGCATCTAGCCTCTTTCATTTTGCTGATTTAGAGCCTAGGGCCGAGTAAGTTCTCATGATCGCGCCTTCTTGTGAGTCATTATTATTGCTATCCGTTGCCTATCTCGCATTCTAGGAATTTTTCATTGCTTGCTTTGGACCTTGGTGTAGCTTGCACTTTTTAAAACCATTACATAATGCATAAACCTTGCGATTGCTTTTAGGTGACTCTTGTTTGCATGCTTAGCTCCTCGCTTGTAATTGTTTCTTGCGCATCCTCAATCTCTATTTGGGCTTATTGTCAAGTCCTTATTGTGTGATTCTGGCTGCAATGCCGAGGGTTAGGATGAAAAGTTCCCCTTCGAAAGTATTTGCACTCAATGAAAAAAAAAAAAAAAAAAAGCAGGCCGAGGTTAGGAAGAAAAGTTCCTCCTCGAAAGCTTGAGAGAAAATAAATAGTAAGAGCTTGACTTTATGCCCATCCGCCATATCATTCTTGTGCAAATCTACAATTTGCTTGTGTGCTAGCATGCTATACTAGAGAATGACCCTTGTGTTAGCACCTAAGCATCAATTGGTTTATGACTGTTTTTGAAAATTAATTTTTGCCGAACTCCTCTTTCCTTATGAATTGTGATGCAAAGTCCAAGGCTTGGATATGAGTTCTGCATGTTGTGTATAAACCCTTGTTTCGAATGCTTTGCCTTGAAAATGAATAGATTGCGAGATTTGGTTTTGGTTGGCTCTAGTACTGATTTTCTTGAGTATGTGCCCTCATGTATTCTTACACGGCTCGAAAACTCTTTGATTGCAATTTGTTTGAAGTGTTAGTGTGAGGTGTGGGGCTAGAGTTCGTGAAGCCCGTGCTTGGTGGTCATCACTCTATTATTCAAAGCTTAAGTTGGGATAAAGAGTCTTGAATATAATATAACATGTCCTGATTGTTTGCTCGAGACGATCAAATTTTAAGTATGGAGTGTTTGATCGATTGGATTCCCGACTGATTCTCGCTTGTGTTTATTGGTTGTTTTCGTTCATTTTTGGAGTATTATGACCATTATGCACTCTCTCCTTCTTGTTTCAGGGCCAATCTGCTCAGGCGCCATGGGGAGTAAAGTTAGAGGCAACTGCATCCAAAAGAGTCGAGGAATATGTCAAATTGCCCAAGCCCGTACTGACCGTATCTTCTGTACTGCCTGTATCTATACGTTCGGCAAGGTCGATACCACCGTGTCGAATCTTTAATTTCCCAGCTGATGTCGTATTGACCGTAGGGAGTGGATATGATCGTATCGGATGTATTGACCGTATTGATACGACCGATACGGACAGCTCAGCTTATTTTCATAGAATTTGAAGGGAACCAGAAGAAAAAGGGAAGGCAGATTGGATTGGACGGGAGAGACGAGCTGGGAGGCGAAAAAAGGGCACGAACCAGAGAAGAAAAGGAGGAAGAAAAGAGGTGTTTCGATCCTTGATTACACGAGTGCATGGTTGTAATCTATTGTTTTCATTAGAGAATTGGATTTGTAACTCGTTCTTTATCTATGAAAGCAATGAAATCATTTTCCATGTATTGTGAGTAATCTCCCTAATTTCAAGGTTTGATGAATCTCGTCTAGTGTGTTTGAAGTATTATGATGATGTTCTAAACGAAAGTTTAGGTGGATGATTAATGGATTACGGTTTTACTCAAGTATGTCAAGTTATGCATGCTAGATGTTTGAAAGAATGCCAGCATGAATTCCGTTTTAATTTAAGTACGTTATTGAGAGATACATACTTAGGAAGAACGAGAGTAAAATCGGCTTTGCTCTTATTGACATACGAAAGTAGCGTAAAGAGATAACTTAGAGGTTAGGTATGCTTAATCCGAATTCTTTTACTGATCATCATAATGAAGGTTTGTGATTAGTGGAGGAAGTTAGAGCGAATCAATATATTGAGCTTTTCAATACCCATAATTACCTTCTTCGAGCAACAGGGGTCTGACTGTGCTTTGTCCTTCCTTCATGGTGGCCGTAGATGTCAGCAACGCTCTCCCGGATCACACTCTGTGTATTAAGTGATCGGCTCTGATACCAATTGAAATTTTGCAGCGTTGCTGATGCGGAGTTATGTGTGATCTCAGTTCGAAGTACAAAGAACTCACACCTCTACTCCTCACCTAGCCGAAATCTTATGCTCAATCTAACCACCCAGACTAGCTAGCAGTCGATCACACATACTCTCTTTGCCCTACCTACACACTTCCAATAACAAATAACTACGGACCTGACTCACAGACCTAGCCTATTCTATTACAATGCGTGGTACACGGAATGCTTAAGCACACTCTTCACCAGAGTTGTTGTATCTCTAGTCTACAACTATTCTAGCTCTCCTGTCAAGCAGTCGGACACTCTGAGTTCTTCAAACTGAGTCTCTACTCCCCCTCAATTAATGACTCACTCTGTCACTCTTGGGCAGCCTCGATCAATGCTTCGCGGCTGATCACCGAGCTCCGATTGTTCCTTCAACGAGCATCGCTCCAGTTGAACTTCAGATCAATCCTGAATCAAACTCCACGAGTTCTAATTCCTTTTGCAGACAACACCACTCTTCAACTCAATGTCTATACCCTGCTACTGTAAATTGATTTCTGAGTGCTCAATCGTTCTGTTGATCGCTCTGTGCTCTCTTGTGTGTCTGTGGCTCTTGCCTCGGCCTTCCTCTTATAGCTTCTCAGGTATCTAGGGATGGAAACCTTGTCGTCATCATTATCAGAATCTACTCCTAGATTTTTGAAAGGTTGTTGAAGATTCCGTTGCCTAATTTGGAATTTATGAACCAAATCTTCTTTGATCTCGTGCTAGAGTATACTAAGTTTATTATGATGTCTGCATAACTCTCTAAGCTTCCCAGACGACAGACGAATAACTCTGAAGCCTCACCGTGTAACTCCGGGTTAGTCGGGCATTCTGCTATACTTTTGGATCATTACAGAGTGCTGAAGCAGACTCTGTCTCTTCATAGCTGTCTCTCGCCCATTCTTCAGATAGTGTCTCAGCTTCAAATCTTTTGGGATTGCTGAAGCTGACTCTGGATTTTGTTGCTATTTTGCCAGTCTTCAGATTGTGCTCCAACCACCAATTTTTAGGGAGTGCTTCAACAGTCTCTTGAGTTTTGTCAAGGATGCTATATCCTCAACACATGGTATGAACTCTGGAAGGAGAAGAAACCCACTGTGAGGTACTTTCACATCTTCCGGAGTGAATGCTACATATTGAGAGATCACGAGTACATAACAAAACTTGATCCAAAGAGTGATTCGGGAATATTTTTAGGATACTCAACAAACAGTAAAGCATACTGTGTCTTCAACAATAGAACGGGAACCGTAAATCGAATGTATCAACGTAGTGGTGAATGACCCAGAAGAGTAGTGAAAACACTCTGACAAGAAAGAGGATTTTGATACAGAAGATGAAAACCAGTAATGAAGATGACCAAGAGCAAGCACCAAAGAATGCTTTAACAGAACCTGATGATCACCAAAATTTAGATGAAGAGTTTGAACCAGTTTCTGTAGTACCAGCTGAGAATCCTCCAATAACACTAGGCACAACTAGACTTCGCTCAAGAAAAATCCAGAAAGATCACCCGACAACAAACATTATTGGCAACTTGACCGAAGGAAGGCGAACTCGAGGTACCACCAATATTAATTCATTGTATTTCCTTTCTGGTTGATCAGCCTTTTCTTCCATACTTGAGATAGCCCTTAGGAGTTCCTCCTCATCGTCATTCAGTTTGGACACTTTGGTGATCAACCCCTCATTCACCTTTACTACTTCGAGACACTTGTCAATTATTTGTGTGTAGTGTTGAGCTAGGTACTCCTTGATAATTCTACCACTATTGTCATATTCATGGTCATGCCCTTTCTGTAGCAAATTGGCCATAGTATCCCGGATAATACTCTGTATGTTGAGTGATCGGCTCTGATACCAATTGAAATTTCACTACGTTGATGATTTCGAGTATGGCTTCCGGAGTTACAGCTTCTGCTGTAGTACTCTCTGCATCTTTATGCGAAAATTATTCTACGGATGAATAAGAAAGACACAAGGCTTTGTTCACCCAGTTCGGCAACTTGCCTACGTCTAGGGAGGATACTCTAATCCTCAAGACTTCACTATCACGGTTCAAAGTACAAAGGACTCACACCTCTACTTCTCCCCTAGTCGAAATCTTTCGCTCATTCTAACTCCCTAGATTAGCTAGCAATATGATCACACAGACTCTCTTCGGGCTACCGACACACTTTCAGTAACAAATAGCTACGGACCTGACTCATAGACCTAGCCTATTCTATTACAATGCGTAGTACACGGACTGCTTCAACACACTTTACGTTGATGTATCTTCTGTCAACAACTATTCTAGCTCTCCTGCCAAACAGTCGGATACTGAGTTCTGCAAACTCAGTCACTGCTCCCCCTCAATCAATGACACACACTATCACTATTGGGTAGCCTCGATCAGGTCTCACTCAGCCTGCGACAAACTTGTCCGTAGTGGTTCTCCGAGCATTGATTGACCCTTCAACGAGTAGCGCTCCAGTTCAAATCCGGGATCAACGCTGAACCTAACTCCATGAATTCTGATTCCCTCTGCACGCAACACAAGTCTTCAACTCAGTGTGTATACCTTACTACCGTATATTGTTCTCTATGTGTTTTCTCTCGCGCTCTCTATCTGTGTGTGCTTCTGTATGTGTGTTTCTGAATACTGCCTCTGCATTCCTTTTGTATCAATCAGCCCACTATTCTCTTGGTACCGCTTTTGCCTACAAAATCCCCGGGCGGAACATAATATTCTCCTGGATTCTTGCAAGGTTGTTGAAGATTCCGTTGCCTAATATGGATTTTTTGAAGCCTTATCTCTTCTGAAAGCTTCTACCCATTGTTGACGTTCTAGATGATATTTGCACAACTCTCTGAGCTTTTGCGATGCCAAGCGCACTATGCCGGAGCCTCTCCGTGCATCTCCAGGTTGATCGGGCATTCTGATTTAGCTTTGGGTCATGAGGGAGTGTTGAAGCAGAATCTGTTTTCTATCGGTTGCCTAGTTTGCCTCAGCTCTTGAGATCCACAAAGTGCTGTAGCAGACTCTGGTTCTTTGTTGTTGTTTTGTCAGTCTTAAGACTGTACTCCAGCCACCAATCTTCAGGGAGTGCTTCAGCAGTCTCTTAAACAGTTTTGTCAAGGATGCCATTCCTCAACAAAGTAGATCACCATCAAACTTTAATCTTCTTGAACCTCCAGTAGCATTGTTTTAATTAGAATAGGTGTGGGATTAGTAGAATAGCTATTATGAATTAATTCAAGTGTGTAGGTGTGTGAGACACAAGTGAGAGGGTGTTCTGATTGTGGGTGATCGACTAGCTAAGGTTGAGTAGCATAGGTTGTGTGGAGTCGAACCGTGTTGTACAACAGACCTTGAGACTAGTGAATGAAAGACTGAGGTTCAGTCTTTCCCAGAGGTAGGCACTTGGCCGAATTGGGTGAACAAATGGCTGTTCATTATTTTGGCTTGCTGCAAAAGATCCGTCGGTACAAGAGTGTGCTATAGCAACTGATTGTACACAATCTGCAACTCAGAGACGCTGGGAATTTCAACCACAGCTGTTCCTTAGATGGACACTCTAGAGGGTAATTGAACAATGACCAATACCTATCAGGAATAGCACCGATCCCACTAAAATAAAATGAAATAAGATTACAGGGATGAGGACTATATGGCTCTTGAGAAACATTATCAAGCAAAGAAAGTGCTATACGCAGGTCTCACCCCCGGCGATTTGAAAAAGGTCTAGAAATACAAAACAACTCAAGACATCTGGAATAGACTCTTAAAGCTGTATGGGGGAAATGAGGATTTCAAAAGGAACAGAATACTCGCAGCTTCCAAAGACTATGAGAATGCTATATAGGGAAAGAACGAGTCATTACAAGACTTTCACACTCTGTTCCAAATGGTCAAATGGAGTTCCTCGGGGAAACCCTCCCTGAGTGGAAAGTGACACATCATTTCCTACAAGAGCTTAATGACAAATGGGATGCTGTCACATTGGCACCGCAACAAAATTATACTTTTGGAAGTTCCTTAAAACAACACGATCTCCTAATTTGTAGGAGATTAGATTTGATTGGAGAAACAAATCTTCCACAACCAAATCTTCACCTGCAGCAATCTTCTTCAGAGTCCTTAGGTCAATGTGACCCAACCTCTTGTGCCACAGAGTCATTTCTTCTGTGCTGGATAGCATGCATGCTGGTGAAGAGTTTGCTGCATCAATTTTAAGAAGACAGCAGTTGTTCTTTGATCTGGTTCCCTGCATTATGCACTCTCCCACATTGTTGTAGACCTGACAGGAGTTTTGAGTGAATTTTACCTGGTGTGTACCATCACAGAGCTGACTGATGCTTATGAGATGTGCCTTTAATCCGTCCACAAGCATTACATTTTTCACTGTAGGTAGACCTTTTACAGCCAGGGTCCCCTTTCTCAGAACTCTACCTTTCAGCCCATTTCCAAATTTAACCTGGTGTTCTGAGCATGGAATAACACTTTTTAGGAAGGTTCTCTCTCCAGTCATATGTCCCGAGCATCCACTGTCAAAGTACTAGCTTTCTTCATGTGTGGTTCTAGCTGTGCTGACCAGGGCAATATGCATGGTTCTGTCTCTTCTTTGTTGCCCGGCAGTTTTAGGAAGATTTTGCCCAGTTAAAGCAAACAAGCAGTTCTTCTTAATGTGCCCCCCGTGACCACGGATATAACATCTTCGGCTTCTATGTGTAGGCCATTTCTCCACAGTCTGAAGATGATACATGGGTTGTTGTAGCAAGTTCTTGTTCACATACCTCCTTTTCCCAGAGTGACTCTCCAGTCGTTTGAAGGGTCTGGATCTAACGATGTGACATTCATCTCCCCTGTGGTCGGTATCATCTTCACTCCTGTTTGCTGACAGAGAGTTGTTGCTTCTTTGCTCAGTGCCCATCATTGGTTTGCTGGTGCAGTCAGCTTCTCAGTGTGCATATCCTTCATAGTTCCAGCATTGAATCCCTTTTCTTTTCTCTTTCCTCTCTTCTTCATCCTGGGTTTGTTCCTTCCCTCTTCTCCGATT
Source organism: Umbilicus rupestris (assembly GCA_963678935.1). Classification (NCBI taxonomy): domain Eukaryota; kingdom Viridiplantae; phylum Streptophyta; class Magnoliopsida; order Saxifragales; family Crassulaceae; genus Umbilicus; species Umbilicus rupestris. Next base: position 11,563,033 of record OY787617.1, read on the forward strand.
ACTGATAGTCAACTAGCTTAAGTGGTAGCTGAACTATTCTTCCACTGTGATAATGTTGTATGGCATTCGATTGACAAAACTAGCACAAGTGAACAAGCCCAGTGCTCAAGCAGCTGCTATAGAAAGAGCTATAGCAGGAGATCAGCATTCTTCTTGGAGAGCCTTCAAAGAATGTACAAGGAGCAACAGAGTGACAAAGGGAGCTTCTAATTATTCAGAGAGAATATCCCAGTAGAGATTCCCGTATCCATGTGAAGATTTGGTTGTGGAAGATTTGTTTCTCCAATCAAATCTAATCTTCTACAAATTAGGAGATAGTGTTGTTTTAAGGAACTTCCAAAAGTATAATTTTGTTAATGATCCTCAACTCAACTCCTACACATTTATCCTCATACTATGTTGTTGCATCTTTTGTTTCCCTTGCAGAAGCCAAAACAGTGGCCAAAGCTCTCAAGGATCCAGATTAGGTAAACGCCATGCAAGAGGAAGTATATGTAAGTCAAACACTTGGCTTGAAGACAACTCTCATCCAGACCACGTACACATTCTCGACAAAGCTCTCTACGGACTAAAACTGGCACCTCGAGCGTGGTATGAGAGGCTATCTCAGTTCTTGCTGTCCCACATATGTGTACTTGGTGAGGTAGATATGACTTTATTGCTCCTGAGGGAAGGAACACATACTCTGGTGGTTCCGGTATACGTAGATGATATTATTTTTGGATCCACTAATGATAACCTTGTGAAATTCACCAAGCTCATGTCTAGTGAATTCGAAATGAGTATGGTGGGCAAGCTTAAGTTCTTTCATAGGCTGCAAGTTGCACAGGGCCAAGACGGCACACGAATCCATCAACAAAAATATATCAGGGAAATACTCACAAAATTCGGAATGGATAGCGCAAAAACTTGCAACACCCCCATGTCTCCTAATGAGTCTCTCAGAAAGGATGAGAGTTCCCCCAATATGGGTTTCTGTATAGAGGAATGATTGGGTCACTATTATATCTAACAGCTAGCAAACCTGACATTATGTTTAGTGTTTGCTTGTGTGCTCGCTTTCAAGCTGATCCCAGGGAAACACATGAGAAAGCGGTAAAAAGGATATTGCATTACCTGAAGGGTATAGATGCCCTCTATTTGTGGTATCCCAGAAGGGGAGACCTGTGACTTGTAGGATTTACTGATGTCGACTATGCTGGAAGCAGAAGTGATCGAAAATCCACATCAGGAATGGATCAATTCTTGGGCCCCTGCCACTTCTCATGGAGATCAAAGAAATAGAACTACTAAAGCCGAAAATGTGGCTGCTGTTGCATGTTGCACACAACGTCTATGGTTACGCCAATAGCTAAGTGACTATGGTGTAAATATTGATCACTCCTTTGTACTTTGTGATAACACCGGTGCCATAAACATATCTAAGAATCTTGTGCAATTCTCACGTACTAAAAATATTGAGATACGATATCATTTTTTTGTGTGATTGTGTTGAGAAGAGTATGGTAACAATGAGCTTTTGTCGCACGGAAGAATAAGTAGCAGACATCTTCACTAAAGCCCTGAATAGAGAACCCTATGAAAAATTGCGTCTGGAGCTAGGTATGACTTCCCTCAACTAATATGTGTGTTCCCTGTCATACTCCGTCAATGACTGGCTATGAAAAGCATACGTAAGTACCTGTTCTAGATTTCATTCAAATACGAAATGCCATTTTAAATCACTTTTGGGTAGCTGTGGCATTGTAGCATCTTCAGCATAGAGATATCATAATTTCTCTAATATTGATTCAAGAGACATGATTAGTTTCTTTCTAGCCCTAATGAGTCTTCCAGATTTTGATCCCACTTTACAAACCACGGAAGATCTCAACAAGCAACCTTACCCGATCAGGATTTGACTTCCCTATGAGCCCATTGCCATATTAAAAACTAGGGCGATCAATCTTGAGGTACTCACATGCTTTCTCATTTAAATCATTGAAAAAAACTTTCTTGTTTGTATGATGCCTCTCTTGTACCACTTGGGTAAATCAACCACATCATACCCCTCCTTTATTGAGCCATAAGACTCGAATCGAATATTTGGATTGAACAGAAAGTTTCGACTGGGAGTTATCGAGCAGAAACAAACGGCTAGAAAATAAGGGAAATTAGAAATCAAGAAGAAAAAAAAATTGGGCTGCAAATATATGGACATACTTATCAAGTCTTGGAATACGATTTTGGAAGCTTGAGAGATTTGAGGCAAACCTTGGTTTTCATAAAATCGGGGAGTTTATCTACTAAAGAGGGCGCATATCAACCTTGCCAAGATCATGATGCATCATATGGCCGTATTCAGACCATGGTTAAACATGGCATGACCTATCCCAGTGCGGTAAAGCTCATTCTCATTAATTGTCATATATACAGAGTAGAGGAGGAGATCCGTGCATGGAAAGGGGTCACGGATGATAACTGCAATAAAATGGGCTGTACGTTCACCTATGGGGTCAGTTGAGTAAAGGAGGCTCCAAAATCCAAAGTTGTCAAGGTGGTGTCCCCGATGGATGGAATGAAGAGTGCTGCTCGTTTAGATGTCCCTCGGATGGATGTCAATCATGTCATGGAGGGCATTCAGAGGCTGGGTGGTATGGTTACCTCCCTGGTAGAGCGGATGACTATAATGGAGGAGTCAATTGATCCAATCATCGGGAATCATCACTTCGGGAAGCTGCTCGCGCAACTGCAAGAAACTATCTGTGATGTCCGGTGATCGATTATGTTCTTATGGTTCATCCCCTCCTTGTTTCCCTGCCTCATTATACCCGTTCCTTGCTTCTTCTTTTTTTGTTCCTCATAGTGCGCTGCCTTTTATATATGTTAGTCGTTAATTATGCCTATCTTGTAGTTGGTGTCACTTTGTATGGCATCCGATTATGATTGATAAACGGGGTTTCTAAATTGATGTGATCTTTAACTTGTTATTGACGATCTCTTTTTGATGATGCCAAAAGGGGGAAGTAATACAGGGAATGCACAGTCTGAGGGGAAGTGACATATCCAAATCTATACACATATTTTTCTGAGGGGAAACTAACTGGTGCTACACTCGATAGAGAATGATCGAACATGCAATACTTAAAAGGGATTGATTAGGACATTTATGAAACACTACGCACTTCATGATCATAATCTTTTGTATTGTGTGTTTTTCCTGTTTATCGAAGAAGTGGTTGTCATCATCAAAAAGGGGATTTGTTGGATTCCTAAGGTTTTGATTATTACAAACACTTAACTAATAACTTCAACTAGTGTACAGGAAAAAAATCTTAAGTTGCATTCAATGCAAGGAAAGAAGATCTTAATTTGAATTAAATACAAGAAGACAAAGAAAAGATTCTCTTGCAGGATATTCAGGTGAATCATTGGATATTGATGACAACTTTATGAGAAGTTGTTATGAAATTAATAATATATTATGGGATATATTCTGGATAACAACGAATATATCTCTTGGATGAATTTGGAAACGAATCTAATTTAATTAGATAAGTTTCCATATTTAAACAAGAGATATTCAAATATTTGGTTGTCGGAGATATTTGATCTTTATTTGGAGGTTTAAAATATTTGACTGAAGAATTTTAATCAAATATATTCTTTCTGTCGGAGAAGGACACGCCTTTTGGGAGAGAAATGAAGAGAGCGTTGATCGGTTGGATTCCCGACCGATTCTCGCTTGCGTTTATTAGTTGTTTTCGTTCGTTTTGTGAGTATTATTGGCCTTTAAACACTTTCTTTCTTATTTATCGACCGTGTCGAATCTTTAATTTTTCAACTGAGGTCGTATCGACCGTGCGGAGTGGATAATTTTGTATCGGTTGTATCGACCCTATTGGTACGACCGACACGGACAGCTCAGCTTATTTTCACAGAATTTGAAGGGATGGAAAGAAAGAAAAGAGGGACAGATTAGATTGGAGAACAGCTGGGGACGAAAGGGCACGAACCAGAGAAGAAAAGAAGGAAGAAAAGAGGTGTTTCGATCCTTTGTTACTCGAGTGCATGGTTCTGTTTTCGTTAGAGAATTGGATTCGTAACTCGATCTTTATCTATGAAAGCAATGAACTCATTTTCCATGTATTGTGAGTAATCTACCTAATTCCAAGGTTTGATGAATCTTGTCTAGTATGTTCAAAGTATTGTGATGATGTTCTAAATGAAGGTTCAGGTGGATGATTAATGGATTACGGTTTTACTCAAGTATGTTAAGTTATGCATGCTAGATGTTTGAAAGAATGCCAGCATGAAATCCGTTTTAACTGAAGTACGTTTTTGAGAGATACATACTTAGGAAAGACGAGAGTAAAACCGGCTTTGATCTTAATGACATACGAAAGTAGCGTAGAGAGATAAGTTAGAGGTTAGGTAAGCTTAATCCTAAATCTTTTACTGATCATCATAACGACGGTTTGTGATTAGTGGAGGATAGTTGAGCGAGTCAACATATTGAGAGATTGAGATTCGACTTCTGTAATAGATTGATATCTGAAATTCAGCGAAAGCTAGTTTAGAAGATTGATCTATTCATAACCTCTGTAGACTTCAATCATCCATTCTTCTTTCTCACTTTATTAGAAAACACTAGGCAAGTGAAATCAACCTTGGAATCTTCTCGAAATTTGTCAATTTAACCTTAGCTTGCTTGTCTTAGTCCAAATCATTATAGAAAATCAATTCACAAATCGAGATAGCTAAACAGAACTAGATTTTACATAGTGCATAAGCTTAATTTACTCCTTGGACGACCCGAAATACTTCGGTTTATAAATTGTTTTTGACTTGCATTGGAACTTCATATTCATTGAATTTGGAGAACAAAAATATTACACGTCAAAATGGCGCCGTTGCCGGGGAGTAACGAGTTAGCTTGTCATTAGATTAAATCTAGCGAATCATTTAGACTACTCATTTTAAATTTTAGTACTTTTATTTTCCTTATCCCACTTGTGCTTTCACGGTTGTTTTTGTTTGTGATACATTTCAGGGTTCTCTATTGTTTGGATGCAAACCCGGTCAAAGAGCGGAATCAACAAGAAAAAGAATCCAGATTTGAGTCACTCAACTCCTCCTGTAGCAACCAGTAGCAGGAGTAAGTCAAAGAAAACCATCACGCCTAGGGAGAATAAGACACGAAAAATGGAACAACAAAGGAACAATCCGAATGATCCTCCTTGAGAAGAACTTATTCCAAGGATGCCGGACGTGCCTGATCAAGATCGATATCAACGACGAGAGGTACCAGGAGAGCCAAGAGCTATGAGGGATTACACATTCCCAACTATGACCACGTTACAATCACCAATTACATACCCAGCAGTGACCGCCAACAATTATGACATCAAACCGGCGCTACTAGCCTTGGCTTCCAACTCGCCTTTCTCGGGACTTCCGAAGGAAAACCCAAGCGCCCACCTGAATTCATTTCTTCAGCTGCTGAATACATTCAGGATCAATGGAGTTTCTAGAGATGCGGTTTGTCTCAGAGTTTTCCCGTTCTCACTAGCGGGAAAAGCAAAGGAATGGTTGTGGAGTCATAATCCCGGAACTTTCAGTACTTGGGATGACTTGGCACTGGCGTTCTTGACTCAGTATTTTCCGCCTAGGAAAACAGCTCAATACAGAACCAACATCAGCAACTGTGGGCAAAAGCAAGGTGAGACATTGTATGAAGCTTTGGAACGCTTCAGAGGGTTTATTGAGGGCATTCCCACATCATGGTTTGCCAAGTGGCTTGTCGTTCAATCATTTTATAATGGGTTGGACTATGATGTGCGAGCTACTGTTGATCAAGGAGCTGGAGGATCTCTTATGGATCACACACCGGAGGATGGTGAAAGAATTATTGAGAAGATGTCCAGCAATGCTCACAGATGGACAAGTGAGAGATCCAACCCACCAAAGCATTCCAACACTCAGTCAACCTTTGCTATGGACGCAGATGACGTTATTGGAGAATTGTCAAGGAAGTTGGATACCCTGATCACTACCATTGGAAACATCAATGCAAATCAGGTCGGTAGTTCTTTGTCAGCAAGAGGGTGTGAGATTTGCACATCATTAGACCATGATTCAACTTACTATCCACTCACAATGCCTCTAGAGGATGCAATCAGCAACGAAGATGTTAACTTCATGGGTAGACAAAATGTAGGTGCTTATGGATCAAGCGCGAATCCCGCTTATCATCCTAGCAATCGAAACCATCCGAACTTCTCCTACAAAACCCAAGAACCTACCCCTCCTGGATTTCAACCTAGACAGTATCAAAGCAACCAGAGATTTCAAACAAATCAAGGAAGTCAAAATTTTGCTCGGAACAATCAGCAGGGGCGAGGACACTATAGTAGAAGCCAAGGACAGGTGCAATACTCGAACGACTATCAAAACCAACCCACTCAAGGGCATCAACACCAAGCACAAGCACCGCCTCAAGCTTCTTCGAGTAACTCTAATCCTACCATGGAGGCCATCCTTGCTCAACTGGTAGCGGGTCAAGAGAAGTTGAATGCAAGAATCGATGAACTTGCCATTCACAACAAACATTTGGAAACACAGATTGCACAACAGGCAGCTTCTTCGTCAAGATTACATGGTAAGCTCCCTTCAAAGCTGGACATGGGTAGTAATGAATCTTGTAGCGCCATCACTACAAGAAGTGGTATAGTGATAGACCCCGCTAACGCTAGAACGCGTGCCTCCAAGCCAAGGTTGGTCTTGGATGAGAAATCGGAGAAGGAGAAGGATACAGCTGATAAACCTGATGTAGAAGAGGTTGAACTCACACCGGTTGAGAGAGATGTAGTTGTAGAGGTACCGGTATATAAGCCTAAAGTGCCATTTCCACAGAGGCTAGCTAAGAGCAACAAGGAAGCTCACTTCAAGAGGTTCTCGGATATGCTAACGAAGCTTCAGGTAACGCTGCCCTTCACGGAGGTAATCTCTCAAGTCCCTACAAAGTTTTTAAAAGATATCATTTCTCAAAAGCGTAGGATTGATGTGCATGAAACTAATGCATTGAATTAGATATGTAGTGCCGTAGTTCAAAATGCATTACCTAAGAAGTTAGGAGATCCGGGTAGCTTTGCCATCCCTATCAATATTGGTAATGTTATCATCGAGCGTGCACAATGTGATCTAGGAGCTAGCATTTCTCTTATGCCTTATTCATTTTGCAAAAAGTTAGATCTTGGTGAACTTACTCCTACATCTATTTGTTTGAGATTGGCGGATCGCTCTTCAAAATTTCCTAAAGGAATTCTTGAAGACGTTCCCATTAAGGTAGGGAATTTCTATATTCCCGTTGACTTTATTGTTTTAGAGATGGAGGAGGATAAGGAAGTACCGATCATTTTAGGTAGACCATTTCTAGCTACCGCTGGAGCCTTGATTGATGTTAGACATGGCTCACTTGTGTTGCATATTGGTGGTGAAGAGATTGCATTTAGTCTAGAAAGGTCATGCAAGACACCATGCTCATCATTTGATTGCAATCGTATTAGCTCTTGTGATTTGATAGATCATTGTGTTTCATCTTCATGTAACCCTTTGAGTTTTGAAGATACTAATGAGCATAGCATGAGGGCCATTGATTTGGGAGAAGGCAGCACGGATGAGGATAAGGGGAGCAAGATCTCGAAGATGGTCCAAGAAGGTAAGGAGTCTTGCAAGGTAGAGCTCAAAGCTCTACCGGAAAACCTAAGGTATGAATTCCTTGATGAAAATTCAGCGTATTCGGTGATTGTGAATTGTGCTTTGAATGGGGATGAGACTTCTAGGTTGTTGCATGTTCTTAGGAAGTATAAGAAAGCTTTGGGCTACTCAATTGATGATCTTACCGGTATTAGTCCTAGTATTTGCATGTATAGGATTCAGTTAGAAGATGAGGCTAGATCATCCAAGGAACATCAACGTAGGTTGAATCCCAATTTGAGTGAGGTAGTGAAGAAGGAGATTATGAAATTGTTGGATGCTGGCATTATCTTTTCTATTCCTGATTCAAAATGGGTTAGCCCAATCCATGTTGTCCCGAAGAAGGGAGGATTTACTGTTGTAGCTAATGAACGTAATGAATTGATACCTACACGAACCGTTACTGGTTGGCGTATGTGTATCGATTACCGTAAGTTGAATATGGCCACAAAGAAAGATCACTTCTCACTGCGCACGTTGGTTCGCGCAGTTGGTTTGCGCACCGCAGTCTGAATCTGCCACCTCTTATCCTGTTTGCGCTGCTAGCTCCGCAGGCTGTGTGCTGCGCTCCTTAAACGCGCCTATTAGCGTGTATCCGACTTAGGCCCTTGTTTTGTCCTGGAATACAAAAACACCGGAAACCAGTAATCTTGTACACAAAATAATGCAAACAAGCACAGTGTTAAGATCTAAATAGTGCGTATAAATAGGCTCTATCAGCCATGCTATTTATTCCTTAGTTACAATACAAAAGATCTGAGTCTCCACATGCAATGAATTCCATGAGCACCTGAGGGTCTGTCTCTTCCTCCGAAGGAGTTTGAGGATCCTTGGTTAAAATCGGACGGCGCAAAATGGGTAGCACAAACAAGCTGAACAGTGCGCGCAGCCCGCACTCAAGCGCACTACTGCTACTGTTTCCTTCAATTAAACTAAGCTACACTAAAAATGCTAAAAAAACGTGAAATGTACATGTAACGCTCCCCCCCCCCCCCACACTTAAATAGAGACGTGTCCCCACGACTCAAGCTCAAGCGCACGGAGGACGCGCACATGCAGAACATATGCATGCAAGCAAAATAAAGAACATAAAAACTAAGAACATAAAGTCAACGCAGCGCAAATATAGCATAGGGACACAAAATGTATCACATGATTTTAGCACACTAATATAGCAACAGAATATCAAATAAAGTTCAGCATATAAAGGAAAATAGACACCACCCGAAAGAAATAATGCGCTCCCCCCCGCAGCTCTAGAGGTCATCTGAGCTGGACGCAGCCGCTGAACTATGCGCCTCCTCCTCTGAAGAATCCGTCATATATTCGGAACTGGAGGAAGGCGGTACAACTGATAGGGCGACAGGCTGAGCCTCGTCGTCATCCTCTGGAACGGGGTCCCATAGCGAGTCTGAGCTGGTGCTAAGGATGGGTTCGGCTATAGGGGACCTTGGAATGGACGACCTGGCAGGGGAAGGTGCAGGTGCGGGTACTTGTTCTGGTTCGGGGGTGGGTTTTGCTGGTGCTGCTAGTGCTGGGAAGGGCTCTGCTGGATGCACTGGGGGCTGAGTAAGAGGGCTGGCTGGTTGGTGTGGACTGCCGGGAGAACCTGGAGGTGGTCGGCGTAGGCTGAGGAGAGGGGGAATTGCGTCTCCAAATCTCCACCCTGATGGTGGGGTCATGCTTAAGTCCGCCCCCTCTGACGCTAAATATGCACCAATGTGTGCTCTGGCACCTCGGGCTCTCCATGTAACGCCCGTAGCAGGTGCGTAATAATACCTCCGCAAGTCAGCAGCCCCTTGGTGCTGACTCGGCTTCAGTGGTGCACCATGTTCAGAACAAAGAGCACCTTCTTCCCATAATAAAACCCCTTTAAGATCTCCATATCCAGCAAACTGATCTTCGGCGCACCATTAAAGCACCCAATGATGGCATAGGAGACCAGGCGCCACAAGTAGAACATCCACGGGTCACGCAGCTCTCGTCCCCTGCTGCGCCCTGCGGCAAACACTGGCCCGGTAGCCATCTCGCGCCAAGCCTCCTGGTTGGTGTGCGCGTCTACGTTAGCTTCTCGCACCCTAGCGCACCTCAATGTGCGCTTCAGCCTCTTGGCCGAGGTGATGTACCACACCCCTCGGTGCCGGTACCTTATCTCCATATCTCCTGGCTCTAATGATGCCAGGAACCCGCAGGTGTCCTCCCTGTCTGCGGCGCTGTTGAGTTCCAACAGCGCCTCCCAGCCCGCCAGCGCGAGCCTTTCCAAAATGAAGTCCTCCAAACCGACTTCCCGCAGGAACTCCCGACTGATGCACGGAGTTCCGTACATCTAGAGCCTCAGGAAGGCCGCGTACATGCTGGCGAAGCGAGCTGGGGTAGCTTGGTCCTCGGCAGGCTGCATGTCTCTGGTCAACACTCCACAAGCACTCCAAAAATCCAAACTCCTCTGAATGCCCTGAAACTCTCACCAATGGAGCGCCTACTGCTCGCCTACAAAACCCTCTAAACAGTACTCCAATCGGCGCACTCTAGCCTGGTGCGATTTCAAAACCCTAGAACACTCCTCCACCGGACAAACCCTACTAATCGTGCTCGAGTCTGGGAAAAAGGTTACCTGAGGGGAGTGCGGCTGTGTGCTCTGCAAATCTCTCTAAGCTGGAGCTGGGTTGGGCGCCGGACAGCGGGCGAGGTGTGAAGGCGGGAGCTGCTAGTAACGGTCGAGTGTGAAAAAGTGCTGAAATTTTCTAAGTCCTGCCCTTATATACCCCCCTGATTGGCGCAGCGGTCCTGCGCACTGAAGTGCGCACGGACCGGCGCACTGCTGCTCGACTAAACACTACAAGACCTAAACTAACTAAAAGACACTAGAAAGACTAAAAGAAAGACACATAAAAGTAAAACGAGTCGGGTTACCTCCAGACAAGTGCCTTTGTTTAACGTCGTTGGCTCGACTGTACCTCGTTACGTGCCCAAATGTGTGCCAGCGACCTCCCCCACTCTTGCTCCTGAGTGCCCCTGCACTTGTGCATGTGCTGTGTTCTGCTTGGTTCTGCGCAAAGGGTGAGAAGGGTAGTCAACATGGATAATATGTGAGAAGTCTGCAGTAACGAGGGTAGATGAAGAGGAAGAAGAAATGTGAGCAATAGTTTCCAGTTCTCCCTCTGGTGCATCTGGTGGTGCCTCTGGCGCAGCAGCTGGTGCATCTGTTATCTCAGGTTCTGCCAACTCAATGTCGCGCACTGTGTCGTCCCAAGGTTCTCCTAGATACCGTTTGACTGTCTGCCCATTGACCTGAAAACGATGCCGGTGCTCGTTTTCTAATTCGATTGTTCCATAGGGGAAAACCTTGATGACTGTGTACGGTCCAGTCCATTTGCTGCGCAGCTTTCCAGGCATGAGCTTCAGGCGTGATGAGAATAATAATACCTGGTCTCCTGGCTCAAAAGTGCGTCTGAGGATATGCTTGTCATGAAACGCCTTTGTCCGCTCCTTGTAATCGCGCAATCCCTCATAGGCATCCAGGCGCAGCTCTTCTAATTCGCTTAGCTCAAACGCGCGCTCCTTTCCAGCCTCATCTAAGTTTAGGTTGCAAATGCGTAAGGCCCAATATGCTTTGTGTTCTAACTCTACTGGCAGGTGGCATGCTTTTCCGTAGACCAACCGAAACGGTGAAGTCCCGATTGGTGTCTTATGTGCAGTGCGGTATGCCCACAGCGCATCGTCCAAGCGCTGGCTCCAATCCTTGCGCGATGGTCTCACAGTCTTCTCCAGGATACGCTTGATTTCTCTGTTAGAGACCTCGGCCTGTCCATTTGTTTGAGGGTGATAAGTAGTGGACGTCTTGTGGCGCACCCCATAATGCTTGAAAACTTGCGCCACGATCCTGTTGCAAAAGTGCGTCCCCTGGTCGTTGATGATTGCCTTAGGCACCCCGTACCTGCAAAAGATGTTAGTTTTCAGAAATTCAGCGACCGTCTTACCATCATCCTTCCGTGTGGCCTTAGCTTCGACCCATTTGGAGACATAGTCCACCGCGACCAATATGTATTCATATCCTGCAGACGGGGGAAAAGGCCCCATGAACTCAATTCCCCATATATCAAACACTTCATCCACTAGAATTGGCGTCTACGGGATCTCGTTGCGCGCTGATATGCCTCCTGTGCGCTGGCACCTGTCACAGTTCCTGCAGTAGTCATATGCGTCTCTAAACAAGTGCGGCCAATAAAATCCGCAGTCCAGGACCTTCCTGCTGGTGTCGGCTAGCGCAGGTCCTCACTATAGCTCGTGTGTTTTTCAGTTCTGCCTCTCTCTCGTGTGTGTCTTGATGCCTTTCGATCCTCCCTCAAACCCTAGCCTTCCTCTCTTTATATACTGCTCATGAGGCCCAAGGACGGCCTTGACAACTTCCAAATCTGATGGTGTCAAGATTTGGAAACACCAATATCCTGTACATGGCGCACCACACACATTGGTTAGCGCACCGCAGTCGACTCTGCCACTTCCTATCCTGTTTGCGCTGCTAGCTCCGCAGGCTGTGTGTTGCGTTCCTTAAACGCTGCCTGTTAGCGCGTATCCGACTCAGGCCCTCGTTTCGCCCTGGAATACAAAAACACCGGAAACCAGTAATCTTGTACACAAAATAATGCAAACAAGCATAATGTTAAGATCTAAATAGCGCGTATGAACAGGCTCTATCAAACCCCCCACACTTGCCCTTATTCGTCCCGAACAAGCACTCAAGCACGGACACAATTACCTCTCTGGAGTCTAGCGCACAGTCTTGCACTCTGGCGCGATCCGCACCACTATTCACCTTGCGCTGCTCTATCACCTGCGCGCATCTGCCTTCAACAGTTTAATATAATAATTTCGAAATTCGTTACCTCTCAGCTGGGATGAAGATCATTTCGGATGGCTGGGAGATAGCTCTCATAGGCTCCGGGTTGTCAGCTTTTACTCCGAGGACGGGTTTATGGTTAATAACGCAAGCTTCTTCCGGTGCGTGATTCTTCCGCGCACTTCCTGGAAACCCGAGCCTTCTTGATGATTTTCTTGTGAACTTTGCGCAAGCTGGTACGTATTTGTGCGCATGCTGATTCTTTTGTAGCGCATATCATCTGCTGGTGTCTTTCTTTTTTTGTACATCTTTATCTATGGTGCCTATGTTCCCAGAACGGTTCCAGTCTCGGCCTCCGGATAGCAGCTATGGAACAACACTCCGCTCTCCCTCCTTGGTCTATTTGCGCAGGTCAGCGCACGCATTTACATCCGCGCCCGCCTTCCCTCGCTCGACTACCAGAGGAAAGGTGGTCTATTTTCCCACCTCGCCACGCTTTGGGTATTCGCCTTTGGCATCTGCGTGACTGAGCGCGCTCTCTTGTTCCGAAGGTCGCGAAGCACCGACCTCCACTAGCGCTCTTGACCATATACCTCACATTCGAAGCTCAAACGACTAACCGCCTCTCTAGAGCGTTTCTGTCAACTCCACATCCCCTGTATATCCCAACTAACAGGAGCATAAAAAAAGAAAAAAAAATATACTAAAACAGTTGATAACAGCGCACGCAAAATGAATAGCGCACTACAAGTTGAAAAAGTATGCACAACCCACACACAAGCGCACCACTGCTACTATTTTCTTCAACTAAACTAAGCTACACTACAAAGCTCGAAAACGTGAAATGTAAGTGTAACGTTCCCCCCACACTTAAACAGAGACGTGTCCCCACGACTCCTGCTCAAGCGCAACGGAGAGCGCACACATGCATGCAAGCAAAACGAAGAATATAAGAAAGAAAAACATATAGTCAGCGTAGCATAGACAAAGTCAGGGGTCACAAAATATTCAGCACAATATAGCAACATGGAGCAATAGTTTTCAAAGCAGAAAATAAGAAACCACCCGAAAGAAATGCGCGCCCTCCTTGCGGCCTTATATATCCTCGGAGCTGGACTCAGCCGCAGACCCGTGCGCCTCCTCAGCCTGTCCTGGGGCGCTTTCCTGGTGCACGCGGGGGAGAATCATCAATGGCTATGGTAACTGGCTCCCCCTGCGGTGCACTCGCCCTCCGGCGCGCTCCAGTCCTGGTTGAGTGTCGGACGGTGAGCGGAGGCTGAGGGCGGGAGGTTTCTTGCAACGGTCGACTATGAAAATGCTAAAATTTTTCTAAGTCCTGGCCTTTTATACCCCCTGTCTGGCGCAGCTGTTCTGCGCACTGAATTTGCGCACTGACCTGCGCACTGCTGCGCGACTAAAAAAAAACTACAAGTCCTAACTAGCTAAAAGACACTAGAAAACTATAAAAAAACGTGTAAAAGTGAAACGTGTCTGGTTACCTCCCGACAAGTGCCTTTGTTTAACGCGTTGGCTCGACTGTACCTCGTTACTTGCGTAAAAGTGTGCCAGCGACCTCCCCCACTCTTGCTCTGGAGTGACCCCGCGCTCGTGCGTGTGTTGCGTTCTTCTTTGTCCTGCGCAAAGGATCAGAAGGGTGGTCAACATGGTTAATAGTATGTGATAAATCATAAGTAACGAGGTTAGGTAAAGAGGAAGAAGAAATATGAGCAATAGTTCCCAGTTCTCCCTCTGGTGCATCTGGTGGCGGTTCTGGCGCAGCAACCTGCGCATCTGCTATCTCTGGCTCCGCCAATTCAACTTCGCGCGCTGTGCCATCCCAAGGTTCTCCTAAATTCTTCTTGACTCTCTGCCCATTGACTTGAAAATGATGCCGGTGCTCGTTTTCTAACTCGATTGTTCCGTAGGGGAAAACCTTGGTAACCATGTATGGTCCCGTCCATTTGCTGCGCAGTTTCCCAGGCATGAGATTTAGGCGCGAGGAGAACAATAGTACCTGGTCTCCTGGCTCAAAAGTGCGTCTGAGGATATTTTTGTCACGAAATGCCTTTGTGCGCGCCTTGTAATCGCGCAGTCCCTCATATGCATCCTGGCGCAGCTCTTCTAATTCGCTTAGCTCAAATGCGCGCTCCTTACCAGCCTCATCTAGGTTCAGGTTGCAAACGCGCAATGCCCAGTATGCCTTGTGTTCCAACTCCACTGGCAGGTGGCACGCTTTTTCATAAAGCAACCGAAACGGTGAAGTTCCGATTGGTGTCTTGTGTGCGGTTCGGTATGCCCATAGCGCATCGTCAAGGCGCTGGCTCCAGTCTTTGCGTGACGGTCTCACAGTTTTCTCCAGGATACGCTTGATCTCTCGGTTGGAAACCTCGGCCTGTCTATTCGTCTGAGGGTGGTAAGCGGTGGACGTCTTGTGGCGCACTCCATAATGCTTGAATACCTGCGCCACTATCCTATTGCAAAAATGCGTCCCCTGGTCGCTTATGACTGCCTTAGGCACCCCGTACCTGCAAAAAATGTTAGTTTGCAAAAAGTCAACGACCGTCTTACCATCATCCTTCCGAATAGCCTTAGCCTCAACCCATTTGGAGACATAATCCACCGCGACCAATATATACTCATATCCGGAAGATGGAGGAAATGGCCCCATGAAGTCAATTCCCCAAATATCGAATACTTCATCCACTAGAATTGGCGTCTACGACATCTCATTGCGCGCTGATATGCCCCCTGTGCGCTGGCACCTGTCACAATTCCTGCAGTGGTTGTACGAGTCACTAAACAAGTGTGGCCAATAAAATCCGCAATCCAGGATCTTTCTGCTAGTGCGCTTTGGACCAAAGTGTCCTCCACATGCGTGCGCATGACAAAACATCAAAACAAAGTTAAAAGGGGAGATAGACTCTATCTGTGGAGATTGTCAGATTGGGAAACAAAAGAAGGCTTCGCATCCAAGAGTTAAAGATATAGGTACTACCAGGCCTCTACAGTTGATTCACATGGACCTGATGGGACCAATGGAAGTCGAGAGTCTGGGCAGAAAGAGGTATGCATTTGTCTGTGTTGATGACTACTCCAGATTCACCTGGATAGATTTTATCAGAGAAAAATCAGATACTGTGAGAGTTATTGTATCACTGGTGTCTCGGCTAGAGCAAGAGAAAAATCTCAGAATCAGCAGCATTCGTAGTGACCATGGCAGGGAATTTGAAAACGAAGCTATGGATGATTTTTGTCGTCAAAGGGGTATCTCACATCAGTACTCCTCTCCCATTGCCCCTCAGCAGAATGGTGTAGTGGAACGAAAGAATCGAACAATCCAAGAAATGGCCAGAGTCATGATTCATGCTAAGAGGGTTCCCCTGAGATTCTGGGCAGAGGCCATGGACACCGCATGTTACATCATCAATAGAGTCACCTTACGGAGAGGAACCAACCAGACCTGGTATGAGCTCTGGAATCAGAAGAAGCCCACAATTAAATACTTTCACGTCTTTGGAAGTAACTGCTTTATTCTTAGAGATCGGGAGTATAGGAGGAAACTTGACCCAAAGAGTGATCCTGGATTGTTCTTGGGTTATTCAACAAACAGCAGGGCTTATCGAGTCTATAACCAGCGGACAAATACAGTAATGGAATCCATAAATGTTGTTGTCAACGATGCTGAAGAAGTCCCTCCCCCTGACACTGCCACTGATGATGAAGACTCTGATCTTGAAGAGGTGTCTGTCAGTCAGAACAGAAGTGAACAAGCTGTGGCTCCAGAAGATGCTACAGCAAGTGCTGAAGCAGAAAATCCAGATATACAATCAGAAAGCATGTCTGAAGAGGTGAACTCTGAGACTTCTGATCCTCCTTCAAGGCAGCCTCCGAAGAAGATCCAGAAGAATCATCCCCTGACAAATGTAATTGGAAATCCGGCAGAAAGAAGAAGAACCAGAAGCCATGCTTACCTCAATACATGTTTTATGTCCAGCATTGAACCTAAGAACTTCAAGGAAGCCATGAGTGATGAATTCTGGATAATGGCGATGCAAGAAGAATTGGCAGAGTTTGAAAGACACGATGTTTGGGATCTGGTGGACATACCAAATGGAGTAAATATTATAGGCACAAAGTGGGTGTTCAAAAACAAAACTGATGAAAAGGGAAACATTACAAGAAATAAAGCCAGACTGGTTGCCCAGGGATATTCCCAGATTGAGGGTCTAGACTTTGAAGAAACGTTTGCTCCAGTTGCTCGCCTGGAGGCCATCAGACTTCTTCTAGCAATGTCTTGTTTCCTGGGGTTTAAACTATATCAAATGGATGTCAAAAGTGCGTTCCTGAAAGGAGACCTCTCTGAAGAAGTATATGTTTCTCAGCCAAAATGTTTTGAAGATCCTCATCACCCAGAGCATGTATATAAGTTGAAGAAAGCGTTATATGGACTGAAACAGGCTCCTCGGGCATGGTATGAGAGGCTGACAGTGTTCCTTGAAAAACATGGCTACAAACGAGGGGGAGCTGACAAAACTCTATTTGTCAAAAGAACTCAGTCAGATGTGATCATTGCTCAAATCTATGTGGATGATATTGTCTTTGGATCAAAGTCTCAGCACCTGGTGAAGCAGTTTGTGAATCACATGCAGCAAGAATTTCAAATGAGCATGGTAGGAGAACTGTCATACTTTCTTGGTCTGGAGATTACCCAGAAAGAAGATGGCATCTTTATTGCTCAAAGCAAATACAGCAAGAATCTTGTGCAGAAATTCCAGCTAGACAAGGCCAGTCACAAACGAACTCCTGCTGCCACTCATGTTAAAGCCATTAAAGATGAGCACGGAATGGAAGTGAGTCAGACTATCTACAGAAGCATGATTGGGAGTTTGCTATATCTGACTGCCAGCCGCCCCGACATTTCCTTTGCAGTAGGAGTCTGTGCCAGATTTCAAGCTTGTCCCAAAGATAGTCACTTGCAGTTGGTCAAGCGCATCATTCGGTATGTTGGAGGAACTGTGCACTATGGCTTATGGTATACTAAGGACACAAATGCTAATCTGGTAGGATACAGTGATGCGGACTGGGCAGGATGCTCAGAGGACAAGAAGAGCACTTCGGGAGGATGCTTCTTCCTAGGAAATAACCTGGTGTCTTGGTTCAGCAGGAAGCAAAATAGCATTTCTCTATCCACTGCCGAGGCTGAATACATAGCTGCTGGGAGCTGCTGTGCACAAATGCTGTGGATGAAGCAAATGCTGAGTGAGTATGGCTTGATCAAGATGAAATGACTCTCTACTGTGACAACATGAGTGCCATCAGCATATCTAAGAATCCGGTTTAGCACAGCAGAACCAAGCACATTGACATTCGTCATCACTTCATCCGTGATCTAGTAGAAAAGAATATCATTGTGCTACAGCATGTGGTGACTGCCAAACAACTTGCTGATATCTTCACGAAAGCTCTGGATGCAGTCCGGTTCGAAGACCTGAGAGCCTCTCTTGGGCTCTGTGTGCTACCTCCATAGGGCGGCAGGAGCCCCCCCCCCCCTGCCATTTATTCCAAAAAGGGGGAAAAGACGATAAGGAGAAGAAGGGGAACAATTCTCTGTAGGGTTTTGTCAAAATGCCAAGGGGGAGATTGATGATGTCGTATGGCAGTGTTTGACAAAACCAGCACAAGTGAACAAGGAGCTGCTACAGCACAAGTGAACAAGCAGCAGCTGCAGCAGGGGATGCTATAGCAGGAGCTTGTTCAAGTGACTGCATCATCTGACCAAGAAGCAGCAGCGACCTGGGCTTGTCTAGAAGGGCTGGGATCGGTACGGAGATCATCAGAAGAATTTCTAAAATGCTGTGGAGAATTTTCCAGTGAGGTTACCTAGCCAGAGAAGGAGATTTGTATTGAAGATAAAGATCAAATCTAATCTCCTAGATTTTAGGAGATAATTGCTCTTTTTGGGACATTGCTTAAAACTGGTCTTGCTTAAAGCTGGTGCTGCTATTTAAGTGAGAGGAGTTCAGAGCTGAGAGGTTGATCGAAGCTGAGGGATACACGAGTGCATACACAGAATTCAGAGAGTGCAATTTTGGTGTGTGACGGACGATTTCTTCGATCATCACCCGAGAGCAGAGCGTGAGCGCAGAGCTGTGGTGACAGAAGCAGAAGGGAATCAGGACTTGCATAGTCTGATTCGAGCTTGATCTGGAAGCCAATTCAGAGCAGTAGTGCTTGTTGGTTGATCAAAGGCAGCTGCGGAGGAACTGACGGGTGTGTGGCTCGGTCAAGTGTCTAAGCGGTGATTCTCGCTAGTGGCAGGTGGTCACTGAGTGAGGGGGAGTATTCCAGAGTGTGCAGCGCTCGTGGAATCGTTCGAACGGCTCGGCAGAAGGCTTTGGAGCGACGCGGACAATTGTGCTTCAGCTGTGTGTTACAGCAGTTGCTACAGCAACCCTGCGGAGTGAGTGTAGTTTAGAATAGGCTGAGTCTTGAGAAGTCTGTAGCTATTCTAGACTGACATTTGTAGAGGGTGTGCAGACACAAGTCAGAGCCTGTTCTGATTGTGTCCAGTGATCCACACAAGGTTGAGTAGCATAGGTTGCGTGGAGTTGTAACCGAGTGTACTTGGAGACCTTCGTGTTTAGTGGATTGAGGACTGGAGAATAGTCCTCCCCAGACGTAGGCAGTTGGCCGAACTGGGTGAACAAATTTCTGTCTTGTTCATTGTTTGCTGAGACAATTTCCGAGTGAACAAGAGTGTGCTGCAGCAACTGCTAGTTCACAATTCTGCCTAACTGAGACGCTATAAATTTCAATTTGGGTGACTATGTTCTGAGACCTTAAACTTTCTTGGCATAAACCAAGGATTCCTGAAAATATCAACAACAAAAAACCAATGAAGGCAAAATGTGCAACACAAGAAAATTAACTAAAGCATATAGTCTAAACTTTCACACAACATAATTTAAATACAAAGTGTAATTTTCTGCGCGCTGCTGGTGAAGAGTTACAGCGGTTGCTGTAGCACTCTCTGTATCACTTTACGGAATTTGTTTCTCTGGCCGAACCTTAACTACACCATTCAATTTGTTCACCCAGTTCGGCAACTGCCTACGTCTAGGGAGGATAACTCTCGGTCGTCAAGGTTTCACTATTCACGATTATATTACAATGGATTCCAGAAACACAGCCAATGCTTGTTTCAACCACTACTTCTAACCTAGCCAAACCTTAGCTCAATCTGATCTCACAGATTAGCTCGTAGCCTGGTCCCACGGACTCGCTTAGTACTACCTACACACTTCCAGTAAAGAACGGCTAGAGACTTGGGGCACAGACTTAGCCAATCTTATTACAATGTGTAGTAGACAGAATGCTATAGCAATCTTTATATCAGAATTGTTGTAACTTCAGTCGACGACTCTTCTAGCACACTCTGCCAAATAGTCGGCCTCCCTGTGAATTCTTCAAACCCAGACCTTACTCCCCCTCGATCAGTGACCACCTGTCAGAATCAGGTAGAAGCATTCAGCTCTCCAACAGCCTGCAACACCTCCTGTTTACTGCTGTTCTCCTTCTGCTATTATCTCTTTCTGTGTGTATTCTCTACTTCGATTGATGTCTCAAGGAACTGCCTCTAAATTGCTCTTATAGCTTCATCAATGATCAGCTTTGGAAACCCTAGATTCCTTAGGATTCGGAGAACAACACATCATCTTTTGAATCTTCTCATAGATTCTTGCAACTTCAAGATGATCGGCCATTTTGCTCTAGCTTCAAATCATCACGGGTTGCTATAGCAGTTTCTGTCATTTGTTTTCTGTCTTTGTCTTGAGCCCAGCTTGATTCAGCTTTTGTGGTCCATAAAGTGCTATAGCACTTTCTTGTGTTTTGTCACTGTACTTTTTTGCTGTTATGTCAGTCTTCAGACTGTGCTCCAGCTTCGATCTTCAGTGAGTGTTGTAGCATCTTCTTGTGTTGTTTTGTCAATGATGTCATACTTCAACAATCTCCCCCTTGGCATTTTGACAAAACTATAACAACATTGTTAATGACTACCTCGCATAATAACTAGCTATCTATGCTAGGCAACAACTTCTAAATATTATAATTGAGTTTAGAGTTCCTCAAAAACTAAACCTCGTAGATAGAATTTTTAGGAGTATGTTAGTGTTCAACTATTACAATCTTCTCCTCCTTTTTGTCACAAATGACAGGGGCTTCTATGATTCACGGGCTCCTGGGCTGAGCTGCTAGCTTGTGAGTACTCCAAGTCACGGAGGAGGCTTCTGATCTGCGTTCTCCGCAATGTGTTCTTCTTGGCCTCTGTTGTCAGATAGGCGAGCTCAGACTTGAGGTGGCTGATCATCCTAGCTCGCAGAGCAGCTTCGAGAGCTAGGGCTTGAGCGTTAAGGAGTGTTTCAGCATCCTCTGGTTCTTCCTGTGCTTGTACCAGGGCTGGTTCTCCCTCTGTCACATCTACTATATGTCTACCTTTGAACACCTTGTGATCTAGTAGGAATAGCTGAGGAGCTTCAGATAAGCCTTCAAAGATAATTTCCAACTTCTTGTGCTGGCTGATCATGATCTCATATATCAGGGACGGGAATCCAATGCTCAAGTTGGATTTTGGATTGTCAGCATGAGCAGCGATCTGATGGAAGATGATTTGACCCAGGTAGATTTCTTTCTTTTGCCCTATGCTAAACAGAAGCTGGCCCATGGCTTTGCTCACCTTCCCCCTGTGTGCGTTGGGCATCCAATTCCTCATGCAAAAGAGTAGAGGATTGAGTACTTGGTTGTTAGATCAGCAGCTCCCAAATTGTGAGAGACTCAGCTTTTACGCAACCCACCAGTGAGGGTCGCAGCCAGAGTATCTGAGCTCACTTCTGCAGGTAGGCTGGCATCCACATTGATCCCCAGAAATTTGTTGATCACCGACGGCATGATCACAACTCTTAGCTTCCTCAAAAAGCTTATCCCATATAATAAACTGCCTAGTCTTCTATAGTCCACAATAATATTTACTAGAAATTCCTTAACCAAATGTAGATTGTAACGTTTGGTAGCAGTAAAGGAATACAGCAGATTTACCTCTCTCAGCAAGGTTATCACCTCCCGGACCCTGTACCTCCCAGGCTCTAGCAAATTCTCCGATACCACGGTTCTGCGGTTGACAATCTCTCATGACCCAACGACATTTTTGTTTCTGAACCAAATGCCCCGTTCTTTAATTCCAGATACAACTGATTTGGTGGGCGGAGGAGGTACAGACTTGGCCATGGAAGGCTCTGAGGGGTTGGGGCAATGATCGCGCGTCGTTGTACGCGTCAAATTAATTCCTTCCTTCTCCACTTAGTATAGCGGCTAAATCAGGGTCGATCCCACAAGGAGCAAGCAGACTCGTTCTAGCTAGCAACCTACAACTTACGAAATTGGGGTTGTGAGTGGTTGGGTTGCGCAGGTGCGCGAATGAACAATAGTGAAAGCAGATTTGCACTAGACGTGCGCAGGCAGTAGAGATTAAGTACTATGACTATGAGAAGTATCGGTAAAGACAATCCTCTATGAATGTATTCCTTGTCATCGACTCTAAACGTCTATAGTTCGATTTACTGAAGTTAGTATCCGATCAAGGCTTCCTAACATGTGCGCATGTTCCGATCAAAGTCCATGAGCTATTAATTCTTGAAACTAGTCTAAGCAGCTACGAATCCTGTCACAGTAGCAACTGATTATCCTAGCGCGTTACTCCTAGTTGTCACCGTCAAGCAACCCACTAGTTTAACATATAACAACAAATAGTAAGAGTAAGATTGCGGTTCGAGGCTTCCCCTACTCATAAAACTAGCTGTCAACCGTGTGCACAGAATTAATACAAGCAAACAAACTATGCATTAAACACAAGTCTGAAAGAAAATACTTCATAGAATCATGCCCAACCGATACAAAGTGTTTAGCTAGACATGCTAGTAGTAAACATCATAGAAATAGTAAATAAAAGCTAAAGTGTCCAAGGAAACAGTAACAAGCAGGTGCAAGCAGGTTGCTGTGTCTCGGTTCGCGCAGTCGGTTGGCGCAGGTCCTCGGTGGTAGCTCGTGTGTTTTTCAGTTCTGGCTTTCTCTCCTTGATATCTCTCAAACCCTAGCCTTCCTCTCTTTATATACTGCTTGTGAGGCTTGAGGACTATCTTGGCAACTTCCAAATCCTAGGAGATTTTGTAGGGATATGGAGTTCAAGATTTGGAAATACCGCTACCCTGCGCATGGCTCACTGCGCACGTTGGTTCGTGCAGTTGGTTAGCGCACCACAGTCTGAATCTACCACTTCTTATCCTGTTTGCGCTGCTAGCTCCGCAGGCTGTGTGTTGCGCTCCTTAAGCGCGCCTATTAGCGTGTATCCGACTTAGGCCCATGTTTTGTCCTGGAATACAAAAACACCGGAAACCAGTAATCTTGTACACAAAATAATGCAAACAAGCACAGTGTTAGGATCTAAATAGTGCGTATAAATAGGCTCTATCAAACCCCTCACACTTGCCCTTGTTCGTCCCGAACAAGTACTGAAGCACGGATACAATTGCCTCCCTGGAGTCTAGCGCACAGTCTTGCACTCAGGCGCGATCTGCACAACCGTTCACCCCGCGTTGCTCTATCACCTGCGCGCATCTGCCTTCAACAGTTTTAATATAATAATTTCAAAATTCGTTACCTCTCAGCTGGGATGGGAATTATTTCGGATGGCTGGGAGATAGCTCTTCATAGGCTCCGGGTTGTCGGTCTTTACTTCAAGTATGGGTATATGGTTAATTGCGCAAGTTTCTTCCGGTGCGTGATTCTTTCGCGCACTTCCTGGGAACTCGAGCTTTCTTGATGATTTTCTTGTGAACTTGCGCATGCTGGTACGGAGTTGTGCGCATGCTGGTTTCTTTAGCGCATATCATCTGCTGGTGTTTTTTTCTTTTTGTACAGCTTTATCTACGGTTCCTATGTTCCCAGAACGGTTCCAGTCTCAGCCTTCGGATAGCAGCTATGGAACAACGCTCCGCTCTCCCTCCTTGATCTATTTGCGCAGGTCAGCGCACGCGTTTACACCCGCGCTCGCCTTCCCTTGCTTGACTTCCAGAGGAAAGGTGGTCTGTTTTCCCACCTCGCCATGCTTTGAGTATTCGCCTTCGACATCTGCGTGGTTGAGCGCGCTCTATTGTTCCAAAAGTCGCGAAGCACCGGCCTTCACTAGCGCTCTCAACCATATACCTAACCGCCTCTCTAGAGCTTTTCTGTCAACTCCACATCCCCTGTATATCCCAACTAGAAGGAGCAGAAAAATTGAAAAAAAAAATACTAAACAGTTGATAGCAGCGCTTGCAAGATGAAAAGGGCAATACAAGTCGAAAAATGTGCGCAACCCGCACACAAGCGCACCACTGCTACTATTCCCTTCAACTAAACTAAGTTACACTACAAAGCTCAAAAAAACGTGAAATGTAAATGTAACCCCCCCCCCCTCCCCCCCACACACACTTAAACAGAGACGTGTCCCCACGACTCATGCTCAAGCGCAACGGAGAGTGCACATATGCATGCAAATAAAACAAAGGACATAAGAAAGAAAAACATAGTCATCGCAGCAAAAAGATAGGGTCACGAAATATTCAGCACAAAATAGCAAAATAACATCGAGCAATAGTTTTCAAAAAGAGAAGAAACCACCCGAGAGTAATGTGCGCCCTCCCTGCGTCCCTAGACATCCTCGGAGCTGGACTCAGCCGCGGATCCTTGCGCCTCCTCATCTGTGGAATCTGTCTCATATTCTGAACTGGAGGCTGGCGGCACAACGGAAACTGCTGCGTGACTGATTGCGCGTCGTTGTGCGCGTCAAATTAATTCCTTCCTCTTCCACTAGTACAGCGGTTAAGTAAGGGTCGATCTCCACAGGGAGCAAGTAGTTCAGTTCTAGCCAGTGACCTATGCTTATGAAGATTGGGGGTGAGTGATTGGGTTGCGCAGTACGCAAATAAACAGTTGTAAAACGCAGGGAAATGCACCAGACGTGCGCAGGCAGTAGAGATTAAATACTATGACTATGAGAAGTATCGGCGCAGACAATCCTCTATGAGTGCATTCCTTATCATCGACTCTAAATGTCTATAGCTTGATTTTACTTAAGTTAGTGTCCGGTCAAGGCTTCCTAACATGTGCGCATGTTCTGATCAAAGTTCATGTGCTATTAATTCTTGCACTAGACCTAAACAACTACGGATCCGATCAAGGTAGTAATTGCCTATCCTAGCGCGTTACTCCTAGTTGGCACCGTCAGGATATTCAACTAGTTTAACAGACAACAACAAGCGACAAGAGTAAGATTGCGGTTCAAGGCTTCCCCTACTCATGCAACAAGCTGCCAGTAATGTGCACAGAATTAATATAAGCAAGCATGCTATGCATTAAGCGCAAGTCTCAAAGGAAATACTCATAGATTCATGTCCAACCGATACTAAGCGTTTAGCTAGACATGCTAGTGATAAACATCATAGAATAGTAAAATAAGGTCTAATGTACCTGAGAAACAAGTAGCAAACAGTGCGTGCAGTATGTCTCTCGGCTGGCGCAGTCGGCTGGCGCAAGTCCTCTCAACAAGTCCGTGTGTTTTCCAGTTTGCCGCTCTCTTGCTCTCTCGTGGCCCTCTGATGTGGGGTGTTGCCTTTCTGTGTGTCTCCTGATTGATTCTTTCAAACCCTAGACTTCCTCCCCTTTATATACTGCTCGAGAGGTCCATCCTTGGCAACTTCCAAATCTGGTCATGTCAGGATTAGGAAATACTGGACTCTGCGCCTGGCGCACGGCGTACTGCTTAGCGCATTGGTCGGCGCAACTCTGCTGTGTCTCGCCATTTCTTCTGTTTGCGCCGCTAGCTCCGCAGGCTGTGTGCTGTGCGTCCTAAACGCTGCTTGTTAGCGCGTATCCGGCTTAGGCCCTCGTTTTGCCCTGAAATACAAAAACACTGGAAACCAGTAATCTTGTACACAAAATAATGCAAACAAGCATAGGGTTATGATCTAAATAATGCGTATAAATAGGCTCTATCAAACCCCCCACACTTGCCCCTTGTTCGTCCTCGAACAAGCACTCAAGCACGGATACCATTACCTCTCTGGAGTCTAGCGCACAGTCTTGCACTCTGGCGCGGTTTGCGCTGCTGAACACCTTGCGCTGCTCTACCACCTGCGCACATCTGCTCTCAACAGTTTTCAAGTATAATAGTTTCGAAATTCATTACCTCTCAGCTAGGATGAAAAAATCATTTCGGATGGCTGGGAGATAGCTCTTCATAGGCTCCAGGTTGTCAGCTCTTGCTCCGAGGATGCGTATATGGTTAACAGCGCAAGCTTCTTCCGATGCGTGATTCTTCCGCGCACTTCCTGGGAACTCAAGCCTTTTTGATGATGATTTTTTTCCTTTTGTGAACTTGCGCACGCTGGTGCTTATCAGTGCGCACGCTGATTCTTTTGTGGAGCAGAAAAAACGAAAAAATATACTAAAAACAGTTGATAGCGCACGGCGCAATATGGATAGCGCAAACAAGCTGATCAGTGCGCGTAACCCGCACACAGCGCACTACTGCTACTGTTTCCTTCAATAAAACTAAGCTACACTAAAAAGCTAAAAAAAAAAACGTGAAATGTAAGTGTAACGCTCCCCCCCCCCCACACTTAAACAGAGACGTGTCCCCACGACTCAAGCTCAAGCGCATGGAGGATGCGCACACGCATGCAAGCAAAAATAAAGAACATAAAAACTGTAAAAGTAAAACGAGTCGGGTTACCTCCCGACAAGTGCCTTTGTTTAACGTCGTTGGCTCGACTGTACCTCGTTACGCGCCAAAATGTGTGTCAGCGACCCCCCCCCCCCCCCCCCCACACTTGCTCCTGAGTGATCCTGCGCTTGTGCAGGCGCTGTGTTCTCCTTGATCCTGCACAAAGAATAAAAAGGGAAGTCAGCATGGATAATATGTGAGAAATCTGCAGTAACGAGGGTGGATGAAGAGGAAGAAGAAATGTGAGCAATAGTCTCCAGTTCTCCCTCTGGTGCATCCAGTGGTGCCTCTGGCGCGTCAGCTGGCGCATCTGTTATTTCTGGTTCTGCCAACTCAATGTCGCGCGTTGCACCATCCCAAGGTTCCCCGAGATACCGTTTGACTCTCTGCCCATTCACCTGAAAATGATGCCGGTGCTCGTTTTCTAACTCGATTGTTCCGTAGGGGAAAACCTTGGTGACTGTGTACGGTCCTGTCCATTTGCAGCGCAGCTTTCCAGGCACGAGCTTCAGGCGTGATGAGAACAATAATACCTGGTCTCCTGGTGTGAAAGAGCGTCTGAGGATATGCTTGTCATGAAATGCTTTTGTCCGCTCCTTGTAATCGCGCAGTCCCTCATAGGCATCCAGGCGCAGCTCTTCTAATTCGCTGAGCTCAAATGCGCGCTCCTTTCTGGCCTCGTCTAGGTGCAGGTTGCAAATGCGTAAGGCCCAATATGCTTTGTGTCTTATGCGCGGTGCGGTATGCCCACAGCGCATCGTCCAGGCGCTGGCTACAATCTTTGCGCGAAGGTCTGACAGTCTTTTCTAGGATGCGCTTGATCTCTCTGTTGGAAACCTCGGCCTGTCCATTTGTCTGAGGATGATAGGCAGTGGACGTCTTGTGGCGCACTCCATAATGCTTGAAAACTTGCGCCACAATCCTGTTGCAAAAGTGCGTTCCCTGGTCGCTGATGACTGCCTTAGGCACCCCGTACCTGCAAAAGATATTAGTTTTCAGAAACTCAGCAACCGTCTTACCATCATCCTTCCGTGTGGCCTTAGCTTCGACCCATTTGGAGACATAGTCCACTGCCACTAATATGTACTCGTATCCGGCAGATGGAGGAAATGGCCCCATGAAGTCAATGCCCCATACATCAAATACTTCGTCCACTAGAATTGGCGTCTGCGGCATCTCATTGCGCGCTGATATGCCTCCTGTGCGCTGGCACCTATCACAATTCCTGCAGTGATCATATGCGTCTCGGAACAGGTGCGGCCAATAAAATCCGCAATCCAGGACCTTTCTGCTTGTGTGCTTGGGACCAAAGTGTCCTCCACATGCGTGCGCATGACAAAACAGCAAGACAGAGTTAATTTCATGGTCAGACACGCAGCGCCTCAATATCTGATCAGGTCCTATTCTAAGCATATATGGATCATCCCAAATATAATGTTTGGACTCATGTTTTAATCTCATGCATTGGGTTTTATTGAAATGCGGAGGAAACGTACCTGTGACCAGGTAATTCGCAATGTGTGCATACCATGGTACCTTACCTGTCAGCGCCATCAGATGCTCGTCAGGGAATGTCTCTGTGATCTGCCCTGGCTCCTCCTCTTTCACGATCCTGCTCAGGTGGTCAGCAACTGTATTCTCCGTGCCCTTCTTGTCTTTGATCTCCAAGTCGAATTCCTGAAGTAGGAGCACCCAGCGCATCAGGCGCGGCTTAGTCTCCTTCTTGGACATTAGGTAGCGGATGGCTGCGTGATCTGTGTATACGATGACCCTGGCGCCTAGAACATATGCACGGAACTTCTCAAGCGCAAACACAATTGCCAGAAGCTCCTTCTTCATGGTGGTGTAGTTCCTCTGCGCAGCGTCCAGTGTGCGCGATGCATAGTAAATGGCGTGCGGCTTCTTGTCCACTCGCTGCCCCAAGACTGCACCTACTGCATAATCACTTGCGTCGCACATTAATTCAAATGGCAGGTTCCAGTCTCGTGCGCGCATCACTGGCGCACTGGTCAACGCTTCCTTCAGCTT
Source organism: Umbilicus rupestris (assembly GCA_963678935.1). Taxonomy (NCBI): domain Eukaryota; kingdom Viridiplantae; phylum Streptophyta; class Magnoliopsida; order Saxifragales; family Crassulaceae; genus Umbilicus; species Umbilicus rupestris. Next base: position 11,591,451 of record OY787617.1, read on the forward strand.
ATCAAATGCCGCCCTGCACTCATCAGTAAAGTCAAAGCATACATCCTTTTGCAAGAGGTTAGACAGGGGTATGCAAATTTTAGAGAAGTCTTTTATAAAACGCCTTTAAACCCGGCATGTCCTAAGAAAGACTTCACATCGCGCACGTTAATGGCATAAGGTAGATTAGCAATAAGGTCTATCTTAGCTTTATCTACATTGATCCCCGGCAACGGCGCCAAAATTTGATCGCGCGTCGTTGTGCGCGTCAAATTAATTCCTTCCTCTTCCACTAGTACAACGGTTAAGTAAGGGTCGATCTCCACAGGGAGCAAGTAGTTCAGTTCTAGCCAGTGACCTACGCTTACGAAGATTGGGGGTGAGTGATTGGGTTGCGCAGTACGCAAGTAAACAGTTGTAAAACGCAGGGAAATGCACCAGACGTGCGCAGGCAGTAGAGATTAAATACTATGACTATGAGAAGTATCGGCGCAGACAATCCTCTATGAGTGCATTCCTTATCATCGACTCTAAATGTCTATAGCTTGATTTTACTTAAGTTAGTGTCCGGTCAAGGCTTCCTAACATGTGCGCATGTTCCGATCAAAGTTCATGTGCTATTAATTCTTGCACTAGACCTCAACAACTACGGATCCGATCAAGGTAGTAATTGCCTATCCTAGCGCGTTACTCCTAGTTGGCACCGTCAGGATATTCAACTAGTTTAACAGACAACAACAAGCGACAAGAGTAAGATTGCGGTTCAAGGCTTCCCCTACTCATGCAACAAGCTGCCAGTAATGTGAACAGAATTAATATAGGCAAGCAAGCTATGCATTAAGCGCAAGTCTCAAAGGAAATACTCATAGATTCATGTCCAACCGATACTAAGCGTTTAGCTAGACATGCTAGTGATAAACATCATAGAATAGTAAAATAAGGTCTAATGTATCTGAGAAACAAGTAGCAAACAGTGCGTGCAGTATGTCTCTCGGCTGGCGCAGTCGGCTGGCGCAAGTCCTCTCAACAAGTCCGTGTGTTTTCCAGTTTGCCGCTCTCTTGCTCTCTCGTGGCCCTCTGATGTGGGGTGTTGCCTTTCTGTGTGTCTCCTGATTGATTCTTTCAAACCCTAGACTTCCTCCCCTTTATATACTGCTCGAGAGGTCCATCCTTGGCAACTTCCAAATCTGGTCATGTCAGGATTAGGAAATACTGGACTCTGCGCCTGGCGCACGGCGTACTGCTTAGCGCATTGGTCGGCGCAACTCTGCTGTGTCTTGCCATTTCTTCTATTTGCACCGCTAGCTCCGCAGGCTGTGTGCTGTGCGTCCTAAACGCTGCCTGTTAGTGCGTATCCGGCTTAGGCCCTCGTTTTGCCCTAAAATACAAAAACACTGGAAACCAGTAATCTTGTACACAAAATAATGCAAACAAGCATAGGGTTATGATCTAAATAATGCGTATAAATAGGCTCTATCAGTGACTAAAAATTGCAAGTCCTAAACTAGCTAAAAATACTAAAAAAAAAAACTATATAAAAAAAACGTGTAAAAGTAAAATGTGTCGGGTTACCTCCCGACAAGTGCCTTTGTTTAACGTCGTTGGCTCGACCGTACCTCGTTACTTGCTTAAAAGTGCGCCAGTGACCCCCCCCCCCCACTCTTGCTCCTGAGTGACCCCGCGCTCGTGTGCGCGTTGCGTTCTTCTTAGTCCTGCGCAAAGGATCGGAAGGGTGGTCAGCGTGGTTAATATCATGTAACAAATCATAAGTAACGAGGTTAGTGAATGAGGGGGAAGAAATATGAGCAATAGTTCCCAGTTCTCCCTCAGGTGCATCTGGTGGCGACTCTGGCGCAGCAACTTGCGCATCTTCTATTTCTGGCTCTGCACTCAACTTCGCACGCTGTGTCATCCCAAGGTTCTCCTAAATACTTTTTGACTCTCTGCCCATTGACCTGAAAACGATGCTGGCGCTCGTTTTCTAACTCGATTGTTCCGTAAGGGAAAACGTTGGTAACCGTGTATGGTCCCGTCCATTTGCTGCGCAACTTCCCAGGCATTAGCTTTAGGCGCGAAGAGAACAATAGTACGTGGTCTCCTGGCTCAAAGGTGCGTCTGAGGATGTTTTTGTCATGAAATGCTTTTGTGCGCGCCTTGTAGTCGCGCAGCCCCTCATATGCATCAAGGCGCAACTCCTCTAACTCGCTTAGCTCAAATGCGCCCTCCTTACCAGCCTCGTCTCGGTTCAGATTGCAAACGCGCAATGCCCAGCATGCCTTGTGTTCCAACTCCACTGGCAGGTGGCACGCTTTTCCATAAACCAACCGAAACGGTGAAGTCCCAATCGGTGTCTTATGTGCAGTTCTGTATGCCCATAGCGCATCGTCGAGGCGTTGGCTCCAGTCTTTGCGCGATGGTCTCATAGTTTTCTCCAGGATGCGCTTGATCTCTCGGTTGGAAACCTCGGCTTGGCCATTCGTCTGAGGATGATAGGCGGTGGACGTCTTGTGGCGCACTCCATAATGCTTGAATACCTGCGCCACTATCCTATTACAAAAATGCGTCCCCTGGTCGCTTATGATTGCCTTAGGCACCCTGTACCTGCAAAAGATGTTAGTTCTCAAAAAGTCAGCGACCGTCTTACCATCATCCTTTCGGGTGGCCTTAGCCTCAACCCATTTTGAGACGTAGTCCACTGCGACCAATATATACTCGTATCCGGAAGATGGAGGAAATGGCCCCATGAAGTCAATCCCCCAAATATCGAATACTTCATCCACTAGTATGGGCGTCTGCGGCATCTCATTGCGCACTGATATTCCCCCGGTGCGCTGACACCTGTCACAATTCCTGCAGTGGTTATATGAGTCACTAAACAAGTGTGGCCAATAAAATCCACAATCCAGGATCTTTCTGCTCGTGCGCCTTGGACCAAAGTGTCCTCCACATGCGTGCGCATGACAAAACATTAAAACCGAGTTTATTTCATGGTCAGGCACGCATCGCCTCAAAATCTGATCAGGTCCTATTCTGAGCATATACGGATCATCCCAAATGTAATACCTGGACTCATGCTTTAATCTCATGCATTGGGTTTTAGTGAAATGAGGAGGAAACGTACCTGTGACCAGGTAAATCGCAATATGCGCATACCATGGTACCTTACCTGTCAGCGCCATCAAGTGCTCGTCAGGGAATGTCTCCGTGATCTGCCCTGGCTCCTCTTCTTTCACTATCCTGCTCAGGTGGTCAGCGACCGTGTTCTCCGTTCCCTTTTTATCCTTGATTTCTAAGTCGAACTCCTGAAGTAGGAGCACCCAGCGCATCAGACACGGCTTAGTCTCTTTCTTGGACATCAGGTAACGGATTGCTGCGTGGTCTGTGTAGACGATGACTCTGGCGCCTAGAACATATGCGCGGAACTTCTCCAGTGCAAACACGATTGCCAGAAGTTCCTTTTCCGTGGTGGTGTAGTTCCTCTGCGCAGCGTCCAGTGTGCGCGATGCATAATAGATGACATGCGGCTTCTTGTCCACGCGCTGTCCCAGGACTGCACCTACTGCATAGTCACTTGCGTCGCACATCAGTTCGAACGGCAGGCTCCAGTCTGGTGCGTGCATCACTAGCGCACTCGTCAGCGCCTCCTTCAGCTTATCAAAAGCAGCCCTGCACTCATCAGTGAATTCGAAACACACATCCTTTTGCAAGAGGTTAGACAGGGGTATACAAATCTTAGAAAAATCTTTTATGAAACGCCTGTAAAACCCTGCATGCCCAAGGAATGATTTTACATCGCGCACGTTAGTGGAATAAGGCAGATTTGAAATAAGATCTATTTTGGCTTTATCGACCTTGATCCCCTCCTGCGAGATAATGTGTCCTAGTACTACTCCATGTGATACCATAAAGTGACATTTTTCATAATTGAGCACTAGGTTTTTTGAAATGCAGCGCGCTAAGACCTTATCAAGATTAATTAAGCATGCATCACAGGTTCCTCCGTACACAGTAAAATCATCCATGAACACCTCTATGCATGTACCAATCATATCAGAAAAGATGCTCATGACTAGACGTTGGAACGTACCTGGCGCGTTACACAGCCCAAATGACATGCGCCGAAACACAAACGTACCGAATGGGCAGGTAAACGTAGTTTTCTCTTGATCCTCCGCAGCTATGAGTATCTGATTGTACCCTGAGTACCCGTCCAGGAAGCAAAAGTATGGCTTCCCCGCTAATCGATCTAGCATCTGGTCCATGAAGGGCAACGGAAAATGATCCTTGCGCGTGACTGCGTTAAGCTTTCTGTAGGAGATGCACATGCGCCATCCAGTTTGCATGCGCTTGGGAACTAGCTCGCCCTGCGCATTCTCCTCTACTGTGATTCCTCCTTTCTTCGGTACAACGTGCACTGGACTCATCCATTTGCTGTCCGAGATTGGGTAGATGACTCCTGCGTCAAGCAGCTTCAGGATCTCCTTTTGTACCACCTCCATCATATTCGGATTCAATCTGTGTTGAGGCTCCCTGGATGGTTTGGCACCATCTTCCAATAGAATCCTGTGCATCCATACGTCCGGGCTCACTCCGCGCAAGTCAGCAAGTGTCCATCCTATAGCGCGCTGGTTCTTGCGCAGCACCTCTTATAATCGCGCCTCCTGCTCCTCTTCTAATCCTTTCTTTATGATTACCTGCAGGGTGTCCTCATTCCCCAAGAATATGTACTTGAGGTGCTCGGGGAGTTGCTTCAGCTCGACCTTGGGTGCCTATTCAATAGAGGGAAAGATTTATTAGCAGTGCAGACATTGACTATATCGTGTACCTGTCTGGATACTGGTTCCGCACTGCTCAGCTCATCCTCATGCGCCTCCATTTCTGCCTGTGTCAGCGGCCCAGGTCCTTCTGCTGCGCTCGCACACTACGCATCCGGGACCAAGTCGTCTATGCTGTCCAACGTGTTAATGTATATGGCATCATTGACAAACTCCTACAAGGTGCACAAGAGTCTGCTACAACAAACGTGTGAAGACAGCAGCTGATGCAGAGTGTTCCAAAATGACCAAGCAGAGTGCACAAGGCATTATGATCAAGGAATGCGCAGGTTTCCAAGGGGGAGTCTTGGGCGTGCAGAGTACTCATCTCTTGTCTAAATGAGGCATGCTATATATTGTTGGAAAGCTGACTTGAAGGGATACAACTTTGTAGTTTGCACCGAGACGTGATTCGAAGGTTTCGGAGGTCAAAAACGCAAGCAAAGTCAGAATCGAACAGCAGGTGGACAAGCAGCCCGGTTCCAAAGTGGAACCGGCGGTTTGTAAGTGGAACCAGCGGTTCCACAATGAAACCGCGGGTTCATAGCCAAACCGGGAAGCAAACCAATTCAGTCGATTTTCATTTAATTGGACGATTTTGGGAGAACACGAACGCAAGAGAGAAGACGATAGCTGGGAGCTGTAGCAGCAGTATTGGCGCAAAGAATAATCTGCCCAGACATGATACTGCTGAGATCCTGGAGGGAGCTGTAGCAGAAGCTTGTTCAAGTTGCTGCAGCATCTGTCCGAATAGCAGCAGCAACCTGGGCGATTGGCTAGAAGGCCTGGCAGCTCTGCGGAGAGCATCAGAAGAATCTTTTAAAGTGCTGCGGAGAATATTCCAGTGGGGAATTCCTAGCTAGAGAAGGAGATTTGTTTTGGAGATCAAAACAAATCTAATCTCCTAAAAATTAGGAGATAATTGATTCTTTGTGGGACATTGCTAAATTCTGTTCTTGATTGAAGCTGGCGTTCCTATTTAAGGGAGAACAGGTCAGAGCAGAAAGGGTGATCGAAGCTGAGGGATACACGAGTGCGTGCGCAGAATTCAGAGAGACGAATTTTGGTGTGCGACGGACGAGTTCTTCGATCATCACCCAAAAGCAGAGCGAGAGCGCATAGCTGTGGTGACAGAAGCAGAAGGAGATCAGGACTTGCGTAGTCTGATCCGAGCTTGATCTGAAAGCCAATTCAGAGCAGTGGTGCTTGTTGGTTGATCAAGGAAGGCAGCGGAAGAACTGACGGGTGTGTTGCTCGGTTAAGTGTCTAAGCGCCAGTTCTCGCTAGTGGCAGGAGGTCACTGAGTGAGGGGGAGTATTCCAGAGTGTGCAGCACTCGTGGAATCATTTGATCGGCTCGGCAGAAGGCTTTGGAGCGACGCGGACAATTGTGCATCAGCTGTGTGCTCCAGCAGATGCTGCAGCAACCCTGCAGAGTTGGGTGTAGTTTAGAATAGGCTGAGTTTCGAGGAGACAGTAGCTATTCTAGATTGACAGTTGTAGAGGGTGTGCAGACACAAGTCAGAGCCTGTTCTGACTGTGTCTAGTGTTCCACACAAGATTGAGTAGCATAGGTTGCGTGGAGTTGTAACCGAGTGTACTTGGAGACCTTTGTGATTAGTGGATTGAGGACTGGAGAATAGTCCTCCCCAGACGTAGGCAGTTGGCCGAACTGGGTGATCAAACTTCTGTCTTGTTCATTGTTTGCTGAGACAATTTCGAGTGAACAAGAGCATGCTGCAGCCCGGTTCCAAAGTGGAACCGGCGGTTCCACAATGTAACCGCGGGTTCATAGCCAAACCGGGCAGCAAACCAATTTAGTCGATTTTCATTTAATTGGACGATTTTGGGAGAACACGAACGCAAGAGAGAAGACGATAGTTGGGAGCTGTAGCAGCAGTATTGGCGCAAAGAATAATCTGCCCAGACATGATCCTGCTGAGATCCTGGAGGGAGCTGTAGCAGAAGCTTGTTCAAGTTGCTGCAGCATCTGTCCGAATAGCAGCAGCAACCTGGGCGATTGGCTAGAAGGCCTGGCAGCTCTGCGGAGAGCATCAGAAGAATCTTTTAAAGTGCTGCGGAGAATATTCCAGTGGGGAATTCCTAGCTAGAGAAGTAGATTTGTTTTGGAGATCAAAACAAATCTAATCTCCTAAAAATTAGGAGATAATTGATTCTTTGTGGGACATTGCTAAATTCTGTTCTTGATTGAAGCTGGCGTTCCTATTTAAGGGAGAACAGGTCAGAGCAGAAAGGGTGATCGAAGCTGAGGGATACACGAGTGCGTGCGCAGAATTCAGAGAGACGAATTTTGGTGTGCGACGGACGAGTTCTTCGATCATCACCCGAAAGCAGAGCGAGAGCGCAGAGCTGTGGTGACAGAAGCAGAAGGAGATCAGGACTTGCGTAGTCTGATCCGAGCTTGATCTGAAAGCCAATTCAGAGCAGTGGTGCTTGTTGGTTGATCAAGGAAGGCCGCGGAAGAACTGACGGGTGTGTGGCTCGGTCAAGTGTCTAAGCGCCAGTTCTCGCTAGTGGCAGGAGGTCACTGAGTGAGGGGGAGTATTCCAGAGTGTGCAGCGCTCGTGGAATCATTTGATCGGCTCGGCAGAAGGCTTTGGAGCGATGCGGACAATTGTGCATCAGCTGTGTGCTCCAGCAGATGCTGCAGCAACCCTGCAGAGTTGAGTGTAGTTTAGAATAGGCTGAGTTTCGAGGAGACAGTAGCTATTCTAGATTGACAGTTGTAGAGGGTGTGCAGACACAAGTCAGAGCCTGTTCTGACTGTGTCTAGTGTTCCACACAAGATTGAGTAGCATAGGTTGCGTGGAGTTGTAACCGAGTGTACTTGGAGACCTTTGTGATTAGTGGATTGAGGACTGGAGAATAGTCCTCCCCAGACGTAGGCAGTTGGCCGAACTGGGTGATCAAACTTCTGTCTTGTTCATTGTTTGCTGAGACAATTTCGAGTGAACAAGAGCATGCTGCAGCCCGGTTCCAAAGTGGAACCGGCGGTTTGTAAGTGGAACCGGCGGTTCCACAATGTAACCGCGGGTTCATAGCCAAACCGGGCAGCAAACCACTTTAGTCGATTTTCATTTAATTGGACGATTTTGGGAGAACACGAACGCAAGAGAGAAGACGATAGCTGGGAGCTGTAGCAGCAGTATTGGCGCAAAGAATAATCTGCCCAGACATGATCCTGCTGAGATCCTGGAGGGAGCTGTAGCAGAAGCTTGTTCAAGTTGCTGCAGCATCTGTCCGAATAGCAGCAGCAACCTGGGCGATTGGCTAGAAGGCCTGGCAGCTCTGCGGAGAGCATCAGAAGAATCTTTTGAAGTGCTGCGGAGAATATTCCAGTGGGGAATTCCTAGCTAGAGAAGGAGATTTGTTTTGGAGATCAAAACAAATCTAATCTCCTAAAAATTAGGAGATAATTGATTCTTTGTGGGACATTGCTAAATTCTGTTCTTGATTGAAGCTGGCGTTCCTATTTAAGGGAGAACAGGTCAGAGCAGAAAGGGTGATCGAAGCTGAGGGATACACGAGTGCGTGCGCAGAATTCAGAGAGACGAATTTTGGTGTGCGACGGACGAGTTCTTCGATCATCACCCAAAAGCAGAGCGAGAGCGCATAGCTGTGGTGACAGAAGCAGAAGGAGATCAGGACTTGCGTAGTCTGATCCGAGCTTGATCTGAAAGCCAATTCAGAGCAGTGGTGCTTGTTGGTTGATCAAGGAAGGCCGCGGAAGAACTGACGGGTGTGTGGCTCGGTCAAGTGTCTAAGCGCCAGTTCTCGCTAGTGGCAGGAGGTCACTGAGTGAGGGGGAGTATTCCAGAGTGTGCAGCGCTCGTGGAATCGTTCGATCGGCTCGGCAGAAGGCTTTGGAGCGACGCGGACAATTGTGCATCAGCTGTGTGCTCCAGCAGAGTTGAGTGTAATTTAGAATAGGCTGAGTTTCGAGGAGACAGTAGCTATTCTACATTGACAGTTGTAGAGGGTGTGCAGACACAAGTCAGAGCCTGTTCTGACTGTGTCCAGTGTTCCACACAAGGTTGAGTAGCATAGGTTGCGTGGAGTTGGAACCGAGTGTACTTGGAGACCTTTGTGATTAGTGGATTGAGGACTGGAGAATAGTCCTCCCCAGACGTAGGCAGTTGGCCGAACTGGGTGATCAAACTTCTGTCTTGTTCATTATTTGCTGAGACAATTTCGAGTGAACAAGAGCATGCTGCAGCTCGGTTCCAAAGTGGAACCGGCGGTTTGTAAGTGGAACCGGCGGTTCCACAATGAAACCGCGGGTTCATAGCCAAACCGGGCAGAAAACCAATTCAGTCGATTTTCATTTAATTGGACGATTTTGGGAGAACACGAACGCAAGAGAGAAGAGGATAGCTAGGAGCTGTAGCAGCAGTATTGGCGCAAAGAATAATCTGCCCAGACATGATCCTGCTGAGATCCTGGAGGGAGCTATAGCAGAAGCTTGTTCAAGTTGCTGCAGCATCTGTCCGAATAGAAGCAGCAATCTGGGCGATTGGCTAGAAGGCCTGGCAACTATGCGGAGAGCATCAGAAGAATCTTTTAAAGTGCTACGGAGAATATTCCAGTGGGGAATTCCTAGCTAGAGAAGGAGATTTGTTTTGGAGATCAAAACAAATCTAATCTCCTAAAAATTAGGAGATAATTGATTCTTTGTGGGACATTGCTAAATTCTGTTCTTGATTGAAGCTGGCGTTGCTATTTAAGGGAGAACAGGTCAGAGCAGAACGGGTGCTCGAAGCTGAGGGATACACGAGTGCGTGCGCAGAATTCAGAGAGAGGAATTTTGGTGTGCGACGGACGAGTTCTTTGATCATCACCCGAAAGCAGAGCGAGAGCGCAGAGCTGTGGTGACAGAAGCAGAAGGAGATCAGGACTTGCGTAGTCTGATCCTAGCTTGATCTGGAAGCCAATTCAGAGCAGTGGTGCTTGTTGGTTAATCAAGGAAGGCCGCGGAAGAACTGACGGGTGTGTGGCTCGGTCAAGTGTCTAAGCGCCAGTTCTCGCTAGTGGCAGGAGGTCATTGAGTGAGGGGGAGTATTCCAGAGTGTGCAGTGCTCGTGGAATCATTCGATCGGCTTGGCCGAAGGCTTTGGAGCGACGCGGACAATTGTGCATCAGCTGTGTGCTATAGCAGATGCTGCAGCAACCCTGCAGAGTTGAGTGTAGTTTAGAATAGGCTGAGTTTCGAGGAGACAGTAGCTATTCTAAATTGACATTTGTAGAGGGTGTGCAGAGACAAATCAGAGCCTGTTCTGACTGTGTCCAGTGTTCCACACAAGGTGGAGTAGCATAGGTTGCGTGGAGTTGTAACCGAGTGTACTTGGAGACCTTTGTGATTAGTGGATTAAGGACTGGAGAATAGTCCTCCCCAGACGTAGGCAGTTGGCCGAACTGGGTGATCAAACTTTTGTCTTGTTCATTGTTTGCTGAGACAATTTTGGAGTGAACAAGAGCGTGCTGCAGCAACTGCTTGTTCACAAATCTTTCTGTCAGAGACGCTGCGAATTTCACAACGCGTGTACTGTGGCGTCCTCATGAGGGTGTTGCATCCCTTTAAATATGTTAAAGTGAATTTCCTCGCCGTCAACTTCCATTGAGAGCGTACCCCTCCACCTGTCTATCTTTGTGCGCGCTGTCATCAAAAATGGTCTGCCCAATAGGATCTGCGCACTTCCCTTGCTCGACTCACCCTCCATCTCTAAGACGTAGAAATCTGCTGGGAACACCAGTTCTCCTACTCGGACGAGGACGTCCTCTATCATGCCCGTCGGTTGTTTGCACGACCGATCTGCTAGTTGAATGGTGAGACCTGCAGGCTTTAGTGGACCAAGGCGCAATGACGCATACAAGGAATAGGGAAGCACATTTATAGATGCGCCTAGGTCAATCATGCAGTTACTTACTGTGGTCTTACCTAAAGTGCATGGAATGGTGAACGTACCTGGATCCCGGCATTTAGGTGGTACCTTATGTTGCATGATTGCTGAGGCATGCGCGTGTAGCATTACTTGCGCGCACTCACCTTTCCTCCTCTTGTTTGTGCACAGCTCCTTTAAGAACTTGGCGTACCTAGGGATCTGCCGAACTGCTTCAATAAGGGGAATGTTTATTTCCACCTTACTGAATAACTCGTAGAGCTCCTTATCAAGCGCCTCTTTCCTAGCCAATGGTGCCTGTACAGGAAAAGGTGCAGGTATGTTAGTTCGATTTATGCTTTTGTCTTCCGATTGCGCCATACCTGGCACCTTGCCCTGCTGGTTTGTGGCTTGTGCTGTTGGTTGCGCATCCGGCTGTGCTGGCTCTGGAGCTTGCGCAACTGGTTGCGCGGGCGCCTCTGCGGTCTGCTCTGTTCCTACCGTGCGCCCAGTCCTCAGTGTCACTGCGTTGACTCCTCCCTTGGGATTCTGAATCACTTGCGAAGGCAGGTTGCCATCGCTCTTTTTCAGCTCATACACCGTGGTAGCTATCTGTGACAGCTGCTTTTCAATGGACTCGAACCTCTTGTCATATTTCTCATCATTCTTGCGCACTGTGTCTGCTAGCTGTCCCACGATATCTTCTAAGGATCGCCGCGTCTGCTGGTTATTTTACGCTGGCGCGTCAGTGCGGCGATGCGGTGGATTGTAGGGCGCAGCTTGTTGCGTCTGCTGTGGTACGCGCTGGTCCGCGGACTGCCTCTGGAAATTGTTGTCCTCCTTCCATCTGAACCCATTTGAGGCTACTCCAAAACGCGGCTGATTCTGCCTCTGCGGCCCTCTATTATCCCATCCTCCTAGAGCATTGACATCTCCTGACTCCTCGAAAAGTGTGGGACATGCATCAATTTTATGCTCGGTGGACGTGCAGAATTCGCATGCCTTTGGCGCAGCTGGTTGCACCCCTTGCGCATTCATCAACTTCTGCAGCATGGCCTTCATCTCCTTTATCTCAGCGCTTGTTTCTACCTGATGCACAGAACGAGCACGACTATTCTCAAGTGTTAGCTGATGTCTTACCTGTCCAGCAAAGTCTTCTATCAGCTGCCACGCGTCCTCCGGGTACATGTTGCAAATGGCGCCGCCTGCGCATGCATTTAATAATCTCAGCTCCATTGGTAGCAATCCGTTCAGGAAATTCTCTATCAGTACATTCTGGGGCAGGCCGTGATTGTAGCAGTTAGCCTCCAGCTCCCTGAAACGCTCATAATACTCCGATAGTGATTCTTCTGGGCCCTGCCTAGGTGCGGCCAACTCCCTCCTGAGCAGCGCGATCTTGGCTGCAGGATAGAATTTGTCCAAGAACTTCTTCTGGAGCTGCTCCCATGTGTGAATAGATCCTGCTGGTAAGCTCATCAGCCAATGCCTGGCCGCATCACACAATGAAAAAGGGAACGCCTTCATCTTCAGCGCTTTGTCGCTCTCCCCTTCGGCCTTCATGTTCTCGCAGATAACTAGGAATTCTCGCACATGCTTGACTGGGTTCTCGTTGTTCATCCCGTGAAACTTGGGCATGTGATGAATGAGAGAGCTCCTTAGCTGAAAATGATCGTCTGGTGGAAGCACTATGCACCATGGCTGGTTAACCGTGATTGGAGCTGACATCTCGCGCACTGTTCTGCGGCGCGCGACCTGTCGCGCGGGTGGCGCATTATACACTTCAGCGGCCATCCTTGCTTCAACTTCGCGCTGTACTTCCTCTCTGAAACGAACTGCGCGGTTATCTGCCCCCGCATTGTTAGGTCCCTCTAGGTTCTTTCCCCTAAGTTATCGCCAATGACACTGTTATCCTCCATGACCTGTCCTAAATCTCAAAGAAAACAAAATTAAAAGATAACTATGCTGTTGCGTCTGTCAGTGCGCAACTATAATCTGCACAGCGCAACTGTTTCAAGGTTGTGCAGGCTGATGTTGATTGCGCGCTGTCAAAAACAACAACGAGGAAAATAAAGCAAATAGAAATAACTAACTACTGTAAAAGAAAACTTAAACTAGTTAAAACTTATCTGTGTTGTTCCCCGGCAACGGCGCCAAAATTTGATCGCGCGTCGTTGTACGCGTCAAACTAATCCTTCCTTCTCCACTTAGTATAGCGGCTAAGTCAGGGTCGATCCCACAAGGAGCAAGCATACTCGTTCTAGCTAGCAACCTACAACTTACGAAATTGGGGTTGTGAGTGGTTGGGTTGCGCAGGTGCGCGAATGAACAATAGTGAAAGCAGATTTGCACTAGACGTGCGCAGGCAGTAGAGATTAAGTACTATGACTATGAGAAGTATCGGTAAAGACAATCCTCTATGAATGTATTCCTTATCATTGACTCTAAACGTCTATAGTTTGATTTACTGAAGTTAGTATCCGATCAAGGCTTCCTAACATGTGCGCATGTTCCGATCAAAGTCCATGAGCTATTAATTCTTGAAACTAGTCTAAGCAGCTACGAATCTTGTTACAGTATCAACTGATTATCCTAGCGCGTTACTCCTAGTTGTCACCGTCAAGCTACCAACTAGTTTAACATATAACAACAAGTAGTAAGAGTAAGATTGCGGTTCAAGGCTTCCCCTACTCATACAACTAGCTGTCAACCGTGTGCACAGAATTAATACAAGCAAACAAACTATGCATTAAGCACAAGTCTCAAAGGAAATACTTCATAGAATCATGCCCAACCGATACAAAGTGTTTAGCTAGACATGCTAGTAGTAAACATCATAGAAATAGTAAATAAAAGCTAAAGTGTCCAAGGAAACAGTAACAAGCAGGTGCGTGCAGGTTGCTGTGTCTCGGTTCGCGCAGTCGGTTGGCGCAGGTCCTCGGTGGCAGCTCGTGTGTTTTTCAGTTCTGGCTTTCTCTCCTTGATATCTCTCAAACCCTAGCCTTCCTCTCTTTATATACTGCTTGTGAGGCCCGAGGACCATCTTGGCAACTTCCAAATCCTAGGAGATTTTGTAGGGATATGGTGTTCAAGATTTGGAAATACTGCTACCCTGCGCATGGCTCACTGCGCATGTTGGTTCGCGCAGTTGGTTAGCACACCGCAGTCTGAATCTGCCACTTCCTATCCTGTTTGCGCTGCTAGCTCCGCAGGCTGTGTGTTGCGCTCCTTAAGCGCGCCTATTAGCGTGTATCCGACTTAGGCCCTTGTTTTGTCCTGGAATACAAAAACATCGGAAACCAGTAATCTTGTACACAAAACAATGCAAACAAGCACAGTGTTAGGATCTTAATAGTGCGTATAAATAGGCTCTATCAGGCAACCCTGAAGTTTTCTAACTTAGTGTCTTCTGTTTCATCTCCTTCTTCATCAATGGAAGATTCAATATCAATTGGCTCCTTCCCTTTATCCACTGGTTTCAGTGAGGGTTCTTGTTCCTCCTTCTCTGTGTCACTGCTGAAGGCTGCCGAGGGATCATCTTCCGATGGAGGAGTTGGTACAACAGCAACCTACCTGTCTAAGGCCTTCTTTGATATGGTCTCATGGGGGTCTCTTCATGTTAGATTCACCGGATATTGTAGCATTCTCTTGAGCGGACGGGCTGTTGCTCTTACTGGTGGATAGAAGCTCCTCATCAAGCTATGCAGACAAGTACTCACTGATGGTGACTGCCCTTTCTGTTGTTAACGGTCTTGCCTCGGACTGACCGGCTGGTGGGTTCCAAGTCAAGCGCGAGACCTCCTTTGGTTCTCTGATTTGAAGGGCGGAGCTCCTTTTTGGTATTTCCGTTGTAGGGTGAAATTCGCAGTGTCTCAGTCAGACAGATTTGTGAACAAGCAGTTGCTGCAGCACACTCTTGTTCACTCGAAAATTATCTCAGCAAACAATGAACAAGGCAGAAGTTTGTTCACCCAGTTCGGCCAACTGCCTACGTCTGGGGAGGACTATTTTTCAGTCCTCAATCCACTAAACACAGAGGTCTTCAAGTACACTCGGTTACAACTCCACGCAACCTATGCTACTCAACCTTGTGTGGATCACTGGACACAATCAGCACAGGCTCTGACTTGTGTCTGCACACCCTCTACAAATGTCAATCTAGAATAGCTACTGTCTTCTCGAAACTCAGCCTATTCTAAACTACACTCACTCAGCAGGGTTGCTGTAGCACACAGCTGATGCACAATTGTCTGCGTCGCTCCAAAGCCTTCTGCCGAGCCGATCGAACGATTCCACGAGCGCTGCACACTCTGGAATACTCCCCCTCACTCAGTGACCTCCTGCCACTAGCGAGAACTGCCGCTTAGACACTCGACCGAGCCACTCACTCGTCAGTTCTTCCGCGGCTGCCCTTGATCAACCAACAAGCACCACTGCTCTGAATTGGCTTCCAGATCAAGCTCGGATCAAACTATGCAAGTCCTGATCTCCTTCTCCTTCTGTCACCACAGCTCTGCGCTCACGCTTTGCTCACGGGTGATGATCGAAGAACTCGTCCGTCGCACACCAAAATTACTCTCTCTGAATTCTGTGTATGCACTCGTGTATCCCTCAGCTTCGATCAACCTTTCTGCTCTGTCGCGTTCTCCCTTAAAAGCAACTCCAGCTTCAACCAAGAACCGAACTTAGCAATGTCCCAAAAAGAACAATTATCTCCTAATTTTTAGGAGATTAGATTTGTTTTTAATTCCCAAAACAAATCTCCTTCTCTAGCTAGGAATTTCCCACTGGAATATTCTTGGCAGCAACTTAGAAATTCTTCTGATGCTCTCCGCAGGGCTGCCAGGCCTTCTAGCCAAAGGCCCAGGTTGCTGCTGCTACTCGGACAGATGCTGCAGCCACTTGAACAAGCTCCTGCTATAGCATCCCCTGCCGTTATACATTCTCCAGATTTGTCTAAAACTTTGCACGAGTCTTTTGTAAATTTTACCTGTTTAGTTCCATCACACAACTGACTGATGCTTATGAGGTTTGCCTTTAGTCCTTCCACTAGCAAGACATCGCTCAGGTTGGGCATTCCTTCAACTGCTAAAGTTCCCTTTCCTAGAACTCTTCCTCTCAGGCCGTTTCCAAACTTCACCCGTTGTTCCAGACAGGGTGTTATGTTTTTGAAGAAGGATCTTTCTCCTGTCATGTGCCCTGAACAACCACTGTCAAAATACCAGCTTATCTTATCCGAGGTGCTTGCTGTGCTGACAAATGCGAGAAGCTGAGTCCGCGCATGTTTCTGCTTGATTGGTTTCCTAGCTGAACCTTTTTCGGTGAATGCTGAAGAACAGTTCCTCTTTATGTGACCTTTGTGCATGCATCTATAACATCTTTTATACTTTGAGACTCTCTTGTCATGGTGATACAGAGGTTGCTGTAGCAGGTGCTGGTTCACTCTTCCTTGTGTTTTTCTGCCTCTTCTGACTGATCTGTATCTGGCCAGGTTGCATTCATCCTCACTCAGATCTGTCTCGTCTTCACTTCCGCTGGCAGAGAGAGCCCTCTTTTTCATCAGTTTGCTGGTGCAGTTGATTTGTTGATGGCCATATCCTGCACAGTTCCAGCATTGGACACCTTTTTTCATTTCTTTCTTCTCATCTTCATTCTGAGCAGGTTCCTTCCCTCTCCTTTTGTTTTCTCCACCTCTTCTGCACTGCTTTCGTGAGGATGAGCTTTTTCCAGTTCTTGAGTCCATGTTCTTCAGGAGCTTTCCAAGGTTCTTGACTAGCATACTCAGCTGATCATCTGGGACTGGCTTCTTAGCTTCTGTTTCAACCTTCAGACCAATATTCTTGTCCTTAGGAGTGAGATCTCCTTTAACCAGTTTCATCTCAAACTGTTTGAGGGATCCCATCAACTCTTCCAGCCTCATGAATCTGACATTTTGAGCTTCTTCAATGGCCGTCACTTTCATGTCAAATCTTGTGGGCAGCGATCTGAGAACCTTCCTGATCAGCTTCTCTTCAGGAATAGGTTCACCAAGAGCATGGGCTTCATTTGCTAGATCACAAAGTTTTGCATTAAACTCAGTGACTGTCTCCTCTTCCAGCATTCTCAGATTCTCAAACTGTGTGGAAATAATCTGTAATCTTGACAGCTTTACTCTATCAGTTCCTTCATGTGCAGTTTGCAGAATTTCCCAAGCTTGTTTGGCCATGTCACAATTTGATATCAGCCTGAAATTGTTAGCATCAACTGCAGCAAAAATCGCATTCAGGGCCTTTGAATTACCAGTTGCTGCAGCTCCCTCTTCAGCAGTCCATTGTTCTTCAGGCTTTATCCTTATGACTCCCTGTTCATCCATGGTGATTGGGGGAGACCACTGGACCACGATAGCTCTCCAGGTCATCTTATCGATGGCCTTGAGAAAGGCTTTCATCCTAGCCTTCCAATATCCATAGTTGCTTTCTTCCAACAACGGGGGTCTGCTTGTGCTCTGTCCTTCCTTCATTGTCTTGGCTTCTTCAGAGACACTGTAGTATCTTTTACTTTGTGTGTTGAGCTCCCGCTCTGATACCAATTGAAATTCGCAGTGTCTCAGTCAGACAGATTTGTGAACAAGTAGTTGCTGCAGCACACTCTTGTTCACTCGGAAATTGTCTCAGCAAACAATGAACAAGACAGAAGTTTGTTCACCCAGTTCGGCCAACTGCCTACGTCTGGGGAGGACTATTTTTCAGTCCTCAATCCACTAAACACAGAGGTCTTCAAGTACACTCGGTTACAACTCCACGCAACCTATGCTACTCAACCTTGTGTGGATCACTGGACACAATCAGCACAGGCTCTGACTTGTGTCTGCACACCCTCTACAAATGTCAATCTAGAATAGGTACTATCTTCTTGAAACTCAGCCTATTCTAAACTACACTCACTCAGCAGGGTTGCTGTAGCAACTGCTGTAGCACACAGCTGATGCACAATTGTCTGCGTCGCTCCAAAGCCTTCTGCCGAGCCGATCGAACGATTCCACGAGCGCTGCACACTCTGGAATACTCCCCCTCACTCAGTGACCTCCTGCCACTAGCGAGAACTGCCGCTTAGACACTCGACCGAGCCACTCACTCGTCAGTTCTTCCGCGGCTGCCCTTGATCAACCAACAAGCACCACTGCTCTGAATTGGCTTCCAGATCAAGCTCGGATCAAACTATGCAAGTCCTGATCTCCTTCTCCTTCTGTCACCACAGCTCTGCGCTCACGCTTTGCTCACGGGTGATGATCGAAGAACTCGTCCGTCGCACACCAAAATTACTCTCTCTGAATTCTGTGTATGCACTCGTGTATCCCTCAGCTTCGATCAACCTTTCTGCTCTGTCGCGTTCTCCCTTAAAAGCAACTCCAGCTTCAACCAAGAACCGAACTTAGCAATGTCCCAAAAAGAACAATTATCTCCTAATTTTTAGGAGATTAGATTTGTTTTTAATTCCCAAAACAAATCTCCTTCTCTAGCTAGGAATTCCTCACTGGAATATTCTTGGCAGCAACTTAGAAATTCTTCTGATGCTCTCCGCAGGGTTGCCAGGCCTTCTAGCCAAAGGCCTAGGTTGCTGCTGCTACTCGGACAGATGCTGCAGCCACTTGAACTAGCTCCTGTTATAGCATCCCCTGCTGTAGCTGCTCCTTGTTCACTTGTGCTGGTTTTGTCAAACACTGCCATACTTGCATCATCATAGGGGGTTTACTCAGGGCAACCTCACTGTCCTTCCGCTTTCTGGACCCTTCCTTGCGACTGTGTACCTTGACTCCCCTTGTTCTGACTATTGTCGAGGATTAATCGAAGATAGAGATTTTCTGGAGGTTGACGGCGCTGGAGAAATTTCAATCCCTAGATCAAAACCGTTAACTCAAAACTTCCCCCTTCTTTCCTTTTTCTTCCCATTGAATACTTTGGACACGTGTCGACTTCTCGGTGCATGACCAACTTTTGGCGCCAACCATAATTTCACAAGTTACAACCTCAAGTTTCCAGAGAATGCTATACCACTCTATTCAGCTACCTCTCCTAGATCCAGGGTCGACTTTGGATCATAAGCTTGGCCCTTGTCTTGTGCTTTCGTGGAGATATCGGGCGGCTATTCATCCATAGCTGTGTTCTTTGACATTTGTACCCAATGCATTTGACAATTGCATTTTTCTGGTGCTTTGCTTCTTTTTTCGGCTGTGGATGAGTAGTTTGCACTTCTTTTCTTTTTGTGCCTGCTTCTCGAATTAGCTGAAGGTTTCCTACACAGTAAAGTGATATCCCTTGGATACTGGCATTTGTGTGCTGTGTATTCATACTTGGTCAGGATCGGACAATGTCTCTGGAAGTGCCCTGCCTGACACAGAAGTAGCATCTTCCCTTCTTTGTTCTGGGCTTTCGAGCAGGAGATTGATCAAGTGGTTGTTGAAGCATTCTCTTATTCTTTTTCTTTGGCACCTTTTTCTGAATACGTTGAACAACTGTGACAGGGCTCTCCTGGACACTTGCAGCTCTTTCAGCTTCTTTGGAATCCGTGGCTTTGACAAATGTAGTCACACCAGTGCTTGCTTCGCTTGTGTATCCAAAACCTTCATACCTTGGGTAGGCCAAATTTCATCCAGAATGGATGACACTCTGTTGGTTGTTTCTGATGCGGCTCTATGTTGATAGTCTTTTCCCATTGTCTTAGCATCTTCTAATTGTTGTCCCTTGGTCAGTGAGGTAATGATAATCTGAAGCTTGTCTCGTTCACCTTCCAATCCAGATATCTTTGACAACAGTTCTTTGTTAACCTTGATGACTTGGAGGCATTCCTCTTGTATTAGTTTGAACTGTCCGGCAATCGACTCTTCTGAGATGTCTTCGTCATCACTGCGGTCAGATTCAACAATCCCATAAACAATATCTGAATGTATTGGATCTGAGTTCTCATGATGAAATACAGTGGTCATGGCTAAATTTCATTTGTGATAAGTATCACCCTCACCGTCTTCATTACTCCAATTTATAGTTAGAGACTTGCTGCTTTTCTTCTGGTAGTTCAGGCATTCAGTCTGTCTATGGTCATATCCTTCACATACCCAGCATTAGATCCCTTTCTGTTTGTCTTTGTTGTCTTCATTACTTTGGTCAGCATCCTTGTTTCTTCTCTGAGAATTTTCTCCTCTTTTGTTTCTCCCCCTAGATGTCTGACCTGCATACGAAAGTTTTTGGTTCATTCTCTTCATGAACTTGCCGAAGTTTTTGACCAGCAGGGACAGTTGTTGGCCTACATCATCTGGGACAGACTCAGCTTTCAGTCCAAGGCTTTTCCCAAAGAGTGGTTTAGCATCTTCTGTAACTTTCATCTCAAACTGTCTCAGCGAACCAATCAGTGCCTCCAGCCTCATGTTCTTGACATCTTGGGCTTCTTCTATGGTTGTGACCTGACGTTAGCGTTTTTGGCAAGCAAAATGAAGTGCTATTCTAGTCACGCAAATATCAAACAATATTTATAACCGAGTGACCTCGGATCGAACCCAAGAGAAAAGCTTAATTAATGCTACTATTGTAAGTCTACGGTTTTTTTGGGGGGAGGGGGGGTTTTGTCCTCTTATAGAGGTATCTCTAGTAAGCACTAACGATAAATGATATTTTTGGGTTTTGCTTAATGAATAAAAGGGTGACTAGAGATTCAACTTCTCCCCTAAGATATGAGGAAAATGAAATAACTCACTAATACATGCATGAACTACATTTGGTTGATAAAAGCAAGGCTAATGCATCGTCCGCTCTAGGTTCAACTCTCGCTCCTTCCCTAGAATGGAGAGGATACACAAATGACATGGTTCTCAAACTCTCCTTCTATTGAACCGTATAGAACTTGAGTCCCATAACCGCACCCTCTCGGTCAATTGGCCGGTTACTCAAATCCGCTTAAACCTTAGCCTAATGTCAAGACTGCATGTCGCTCTCACGCACAAACACTCCATCTATGATCATACAATAGCTATGAAACATCCTAAGTTCAACTCTCGTTCCTTCCTTAGGGGTTTTACCCAAGCATACTCACTTACGCATTTCGTCAAACACTTGGTGTGCATACAATGAATACATAGCTAGGGCACAAGTAATCAAACCAAACTTCATTCAATACAATAACATAGTGTTCTACATCATACCCAATCCTAGGGGATCCATTTAATCCCCAATCACAAGAACAACTACTCATTTATAATGAGTGTGCACAAATACATGACAACTAAGTGAAACATCAATGTAAATACAAAGCTAAAGGGTTTAAGAGAGGTTGATGTAGAATCTCCGATCCAAACTTCAATCTTCAATCAAGCTTGATCTTCTCCGAGTTCCAGTCGCCTAGGGTTGCGAAAAATGTGGAAGCTCCTGTTCTTCACTTCCATCTCATTCTATTTATACATTTTAAAGATTTCCAAAAAGTGCCCGAAGTGTCCGAATTACATGATTCGGTCACTCTCCATGTGATTCGCTCGAATCATCTGTTCAGTGCTGTTTTGAGTCTGGGCGAATCACTTTTTGATTCGGTCAAACCCTTGTGTTGATTCGGTCAAACGTCTTATGGAGCTCAACTGATTCGGGCACCTCATGGGCGAATCACTTGATTCGCTCGAATCATCTGTTCAGTGCTGATCTCGGACTGGGCGAATCACTTTTCTTGGCCGAATCACTATGTGATTCGGTCAACTCCTTATGTGATTTGGTCAAATCTTCAAGATTTTCCCCGGATCAGGTCGATTCGTGCAGCTGAGAGTGATTCGGCCAGGCTGGTGGGCAAATCACTTCTGATTCGGCCGAATCACTTCTGCAGTTTGCTCAGTCTTTCTGCTTTTGATCTTCATCGACCGGAATTCGTCCAGATTTTCTTCGGGCCACTTCGTATCGTGAGATACATATTTTTAACCTGAAATGGACGAACAAATCATCAAATGGCTTTATAGAATAGCGGAACAAACAAGAAGTAAGGGGGAAAATATGGACAAATATAAGGTTATTTGTCCGCTCATCATGACCTTCATATCAAACTTTGAGGTGAGAGATCTGAGAACTTTCCTTACCAGCTTCTCCTCCCGAATTGGTTCTCCGAGAGCATAGGCCTCGTTTGATATATCGCATAATATTGCATTGAACTCTGAGATGGTCTCTTCTTCCAGCATCTTCAGGCTTTCAAATCTTGAGGTGATCATCTGCATTCTAGAGATCTTCACTTTGTCTGTTCCCTCATGAGCTGTTTCAAGAATCTCCCAAGCTTGTTTGGTAACATCAAAATTTGATATCAGCCTGAAATTCTTAGCATCAACAGTACCAAATATAGCATTTAGAGCTTTGGTGTTGCCGGATGCTACAGCTTCCTCTTCAGTAGTCCACTTGTTTTCGAATTTCTTCTAGGCAACTCCTGTGCTTTCGAAGGTCAGTGGGTGAGACCACTATGATATGACGGCCCTCCATGCCATTTCATCAACTTGAGGAAAGCCTTCATCCAAGCTTTCCAGTAGCCATAATTTCCTTCCTCGAGCAGGGGTGATCGGCTGGTACTCTATCCTTCTTTCATGGCGGCCGGAGATGTCAGCAACGCACTCCCGGATTACACTCTCTATGTCGAGTGGTCGGCTCTGATACCAATTATAATTTGATGCACGCTACAGGTGAAGAGTTACATCGATTGCTGTAGTACTCTCTGTATCACTTTGTAGAATTTGTTTCTTTGGCCGAACCTGAAATACACCAATTAATTTGTTCACCTAGTTCGGAAACTGCCTACGCCGGAGGAGGACAACTCTCGGTCCTCAAGGTTTCACTATTCACGGTTATGGTACAATGGATTCCAGAAACACAACCAACATTTGTTTCAACCACAACTTCTAACTAGCCAAACCTTAGCTCAATCTGATCTCACAAATTAACTCGCAGCCTAATCCCACAGACTCGCTTCGTACTACCTACACACTTTTAATAAAGAACATCTACAAACTTGAAGCATAGACTTAGCCTATCCAATAACAATGTATAGTAGACGAAATGCTATATCAATCTCTATATCAGAATTGCTGTAACTTCAGTCGACGACTCTTCTAGCACGCTCTGCCAAATAGTCGGAATTCCTTTGAGTTCTTCAAACCCAGACCTTACTCCCCCTTGATTAGTGACCACCTATCACTACCAGGTAGAAGCGTTTAACTCTCCAAAAGCCTCCAACACCTCCTATCTGCAGCTGTTCTCCAAAGCAACTGATTGATCCTTCAACGAGCCACGCTCCAGTTGAGTCCTGTGGATCAATCCTTGATCAAACTCTGCGAGTTCTGATCTCCTCTGCGCTCAACACAACTCCGTCACTTCAGCCTTCTGCTATTTTCTCTTGTTGTGTGTATTCTCTGCTTCGATTGAATTCTCAAGGACTTGCCTCTACATTGCTCTTATAGATGCCTTAGGATTTGGAGAACAGCACAACTTCTTTTGAATCTTCTCCTAGATTCTTGCGGAGTTGTTGAGATTTGATTTCCTAAATATGAATTTAGAAACCTTGTCTTTCTTGATCACTTCCGGTCGTGTGATGACATCTGCTGATCACTTGTTGACATTTGCAAAACTCCTTGAACCTTTGCGACACCTGCAACACCTCTCTGGACTCTGTTCGTGCAACTTCAAGATGATCGGCCATTCTGCTCTAGCTTCAAATCATCACTAGTTGCTATAGCAATTTCTGTCATTTGTTTTATGTCTTTGTCTTGAGCCCAGCTTGCCTCAGCTTTTTGTGGTCCATAGAGTGCTATAGCACTTTCTTGTGCTTTATCGTTGTACTTTGTTGTTGTTTTGTCAGTCTTCAGATTGTGCTCCAGCTTCCATCTTGAGGGAGTGTTGTAGCATCTTCTTGTGCTATTTTGTCAAGGATGCCATATCTCAACACAAAGTTTATGCGATGCTCCCCGGAAACGATGCCATTTGACAAGCCTTATTGTTCACCTCTTCGCGTCAAGATTTAGAGGATTAATTGTAGTATCAAAGTAATTTGTATTTTTTGATAAGACCGAGTCGAAGCCAAAGGAGAAAATGCAACTATGTGTATTATGCAAGATTGTGTATCCACTTAGCTTTTTCAATTGAAAAGATTTTGGTTGTTATTATATTCAAATGCAATGTAAATTGTTTTAAATCAAGTTCTAGCAATGAGTTCTAAGGTACTACTTACTTGCTAACTCATTTCATATAAAGAATACATTGTCAAGCATACTCATGGATGAATGTGAAATTGGCACTGTGTTATTTTTGACGAGAAACCAGAGGTTGCTTCAGCAAATTCTTCCGCTAAGTTGCTGACGCTTTGGCCAAATCTGAAATACACAACTAGATTTGTTCACCCTGTTCGGCAACAGCCTACATGTGGGGAGTATAGCTCTCGGTCCTCAAGATGCCACTATTTCTAGTTAAAGTACAAAGGATCCCGTTCTTAGCCTACACTAGAACAACCTCTACTTCTAACCTAGCTAGAATCTGCGCTCAATCTAATCACATAGATAATCTACTTTCAATAATAGATA
This sequence comes from Umbilicus rupestris, assembly GCA_963678935.1. NCBI lineage: Eukaryota > Viridiplantae > Streptophyta > Magnoliopsida > Saxifragales > Crassulaceae > Umbilicus > Umbilicus rupestris. The sequence goes on from OY787617.1 coordinate 11,615,698, forward strand.
CCTAGCAGTTCTACAACTCTCAGCCTATCCTATTACAAAGTGTACCTAGATGATGCTGCATCATTTTCTTCTACCAAGTTACTGACGCTTCTGTCAACGACTCTTCTATCAACTTCTGCTGACTCAGTTGGACACTCTGCGCTACTCCTCCTCGATCAATGACCTCCCGTCACTATCTAGAAGCACGCTCAGACAGCCTGCGCAAGTCACACTCCGCTCTTGTCTTTGACACGGTCGCTCGATATATCAACGAGGCTCCGCTCCAGTTGACTCCCTCGAATCAGTTTATGATCAGACTTCTTCAATCCTTATCACTCTTCTGCTCTCACAATCTACGCTCCTGCACTCTCTCCTTCCGAAAATTCTGATCTTTTCTCTGTATGTGTATACTTGATTAGATTCACGTTGCTTCGGTTTCTGCCTGCATATATAGCTTTAGCCCCTCAGTAACTTAGAAACTTTAGTCCGAAAAAATAATGGCACCATCCGAATCCTCCCCTGGATTCCTGAAAGTTGTTGAGATTTTGTTTCCAAAAAGAAAATTTAGAAACAAATCTTGTTTGTCTTCATCCGAGCCTCTGGTGAAGATCTCTGATCAACTGGGACTCTCTTAGACCATTGCTACGCTGGCAACAATCGCCCGGACATTCTCCAAGCTCCTCAGATTGAACGGCTACAACGATACTCTCTTGATGCTTTAGCATTGAATCTTCAGGGGATGTTATAGCCTCTTCTGGTTTTTGTCTTGATCCCTTCTGATCATATATACCAGCTTCAATCGTCACAGGATGCTACAACTTCTTCTGGATCTTTTGTTTTGTCAATCTTCATTTGCATGTACCAACTCCTGGTACCACAAGATGATGTAGCATCATCTTCCACTCGGCTTCTTCCGCTTTGTCCCAGATGCGATATCCGTAACAGTCTCCCCCCTTGGCATTTTTGACAAAATTACTGCAATCACTTTGACAAAACCTGTCAACTATCTACCTGTTCTATTGTGCTATAGCTACTTCTCACATGAAGTTCTACTGAAGGCCATTCCCTATCAGCCAAAAACATTCTTCAAATGTTCTACACATTGGCAGGAATAATATGACTGTTCAAAACAAAGTTCAGTTCATTACTATTTTCTTCCTCCCTTTTTGTCACAAATGACAGGGGTCTTCAAACTGGAGGAGGAGAGCCTCCCGTTTTCGGGAACTTCAAATCTCTTAGGAGGCTTCTTATTTGATCTCGCCTTGTTGCATTCCTCTTTGCCTCAACCTTCACAACTCCAGTTCTGACTCCAATAAACTGATCACTCTTAGTTGCATTACGGACCTCAGAGCGGCAGGCTAAGCGGAAGAATCTGCTGCAGCATCTTTATGACCCCCCGAGATAGTTTCTAATACTGGCTCTCCTACTGTCACATCAACGATGTGCCTTCCCTTGAATAGTTTATGGTCCAACACAAAACTTTGGGAGCCTTAGAGAGCCATTCTGACAGCCTCACCAACTCGGGTAGTTGACGGGTGATCAGCTCATAGATCAGAGAAGGGAAGGCAATGCTTTGCCTTGATCTGGAGGAGGTGGCATGCTCAGCAATCTGAGGGAAGATGACTTTTTCCAAGTCCACCTTTCTTCTGTGCCCGATACTGTATAGAAGCCGTGCCATCTCCTTGTTCACTTTGCCCTTGTGAGTGTTAGGAGTCCAGTTCCTCACTAAGGTGTTGTAGAGCAGGGTGTACTTGGTTGTGAGGTTGGCAGCAGCGAGGTTGTGAGCCACCCATCCCGTGCACAGGCCACCGGTGAGGGTGACTGCCAGCTCATTTGTGCTCACCTCAGTAGGGGCCTCGCTTCTGCCTGAATGCCAAAACATGCATTGATCACAGCTGGTGTGATCAATGCTACCTTTCCTCTCACATAACATCTACCATAATCAGCCTTCCCTACTTTCCCAAAATACTCAGGCAAATTTACTAGAACCTCCCTAATAGTTGGCCATAATATTTTTTCGACATAGTAACTGATTTAAATAGATTTACCTCTCTAAGCAACTTGATAATCTCAGGCACCACTCAGCCTCCAGGAGTCTCTCGTGTATTATAGTGCGCTTGACCACCACCTCCCACGATCCGGACACAAATTTGCTCCGGAACCATATGCCCTTGTGCTCAAAACTAGTTATCTTCTTCGGGGGCACATGAGGTCCCTGGACGATTCTCCAATTTGTGTCGGAGGAGGCAATCTGAAGATGGAAAACTCAGACTCAAACTCAACACTGGCCGAGTCAATCTCATTGGGTTCCTTGACTTTGTTCACCGCCTCCCCAAGGGCCTTCATCTTCTCCAGCTTCTTCATCTTCATTACTGCTCTCCTCCTCGGACTCATACTCCTCTGTTGAAGAACTGGGCAGCTTTGTGATTTGTTTGTAAGCGGCCTTCTTTGACCGAATTTCATGAGATGCTTCAGCATCTTCTTCTGCTTCCTGGCTTCTGCTTTCATCTTTTGAAACCAGTTCTTCATTTACCTCCACAGAGAGGTACTCGTCAACTTCAACCACCCTTCTCTTTAAGGACGGCCCTTCTTCTACCACAGCCGGTTCTCTGGACGGCTTCCAGGTGAGCAGTAGAACCTCCATGGGTTCCCTTAACTGAATGGAGGATGGTCGTTGCACAGACTCTACAGTTCAAGTCTTCTGAGTACTGATATGCTTTCATTTATTTAACCCAACACTTGAGCTCGACTTAGAGACCTTTCCGCCTCTAGTCCGCACCATTGTTGCTGGTTGACAGAGGTAGGATATCTCCGGAGATCGGAGGTTGTTGAAGAAAGAGAAGCAAGCCCTAGAAAAATCCATTAATCCCCTTTTTTAAAAAAAAATTTATGGGACACGTGTTAGTCATTCGTTCGTCGAGCGTTATGTCGTTAGATCCCTTTACACATCGCCCGATCCGAGCGATAAAAGTTGTTGCACCAATTTTAGTTTGTTTCCACAGGAACCTTCTCTTCTGATTTTTGTTGCTCGAATTGACTTTCCTCTAATTCAGACGCACCATCTTCTGGCAGTGGCTTCTCAGTATGGTTGTGAACCATTACTTTAGTCTTTCGTCTCCACTGAGTTTGTGTAACTGGATGAAACTGGATGAAACTCTTTGCTGCTTCTTGTCTTACAATTTCTCTTTCTCCACCAACCTTGGTCACTTCTTCCTTGTGCTCTAGGCTTCCTGGGTCTTTTCTTTAGTTCATCCATGTGAGAAATAGTTTTTTCTTAGGTAATCTGTGAGCATCAACTGTTCCTTTACTGAGCAGTCTCCTTCTTTGCCCATTCTCGAATGTCACGTTCAGTTCTCTGTAGGGAAGAGTTTTGGTTAGATAAGTTCTGGTTCCTCCTCTGTGCCTTAGATGATATTTGTGGCTTCTAGTATTTGTTTAGTACAAAATAATTTCGTTGAATGTGCCCTTGTTGATCACAGAAGTAACACATGCGTTTGTTTAGTGAAGTTCTACCTGCGAGCGGAAGAGGTTGCAGCAACCTCTGGTTCTTTCTTCTGGACCTTTTCTTCCGACACTATTTTTATTTCGTAGTGTGAGCCTCCTTCCTCTGTAATTTTGGATCAGCCCCTTCTGTATCCATAGCTTTGACAAAGATTGTTACTTTAGAGCTACCTTTTCCCGTGTATCCAAGTCCGGCAGTTCCACCCCCATACCTCTGATAGAATAAGATTTCATCTAGGTTTGTTGATCTTCATTTGTCTCTCTTCTCTGTATCACAGTGTAGACTGACCTTTTCAATTTTCTCATCTTCTATTTCTAGATCCTTGGTCTGATCTAAAAAAGAGGTAATGGTCTTCTGGAGTTCATCTCTCTCTTTCTCAACACAGACTATCTTGGCCTGCAGGCGGTAGCACCATTCCAATGTGCCATCTTCCTTCACAGCTAGCGCCCTGATCTGCAGCATGTGGGCGCGGTCCAGCGGGACAGCCGGCACCATAGTGTGCTCAGGCACCTCGAGCTCTCCATGTAGCGCCCGCAGCAGGTGCATAATAATTCCACCGCACGTCAGCGGTCCCCTTGTGCTAACCCGTCCCCAATGGACTACCATGTTTGAAACAAATAGCACTCTCCTTCCATAGTACAGCCCCTTCAAAATGTCCAGATCCAGGAGGTTGATCTTCGGCGCGCCATTAAATCGGCCAGTGACTGCATAGGCGACCAAGCGCCATAAGTAGAACATCCACGGGTCACGCAGCTCGCGTCCTCTGCTGCGCCCCGCGGCAAAAGCTGACCCGGTCGCCATCTCTCGCCAGGCCTCCTGGTTGGAGTGCGTGTCTGTGTCTCCCTCGCGCACCTTACCGCATCTGAGTGCGCGCTTCATCCTCCCAGCTGAGGCGATGAACCATACGCCCCGATGCCTATATCTGATCTCCTGGTCGCCCGTCTCCAGCGACGCCAGGAACTCGCATGTGTCCTCTCTGTCTGATGCGCTGTTGAGGTCCAACAGCGCCTCCCAGCCTGCTAGCGCCAGGCGCTCTACAACGAGGTTCTCCAGTCCGACCTCGCGCAGGAATTCTCGGCTAATGTACGGAGTCCCGTACATCTCCAGGCTCATAAACGCCGCATATTTGTAGGCGAAGTCGGCAGGGGTCTCTTGGTCCTCGGCGGGCATCATTCTGTGCTCGGTGCTCTGGTCAACGCCGGTCAACACTTCTCGAAAACTGTAAAAATCCAAACTCCTCCAAATCTAATGAAACTTTCACCAAAGGAGCGCCTACTGCTCGCCTACACAACCCACTAAACAGCAATCCAGTCGGGGCACTCTAGCTTGGTGCGATTTCAAAACGCTAATGCACTCCTCCACCGTACAAACCCTAATAAAATCTGCTCAGATCGGGGGAAAGGGTTACCTGGGGGTAGTGCGGCCGTGTGCTCTGCAGATCTCTCTAACTGGAAGCTCTGATCGGCTGGTGGAAACGGGAGGTAAAGGCTGCTGGTAACGGTCGAATGAGAAAAGTGCTGAAAAAATTCTAAGTCCTGCCCTTATATACCCCTCTGGCTGGCGCAGAGGTCCTGCGCACTTTAGTGCGCACGGACCTGTGCACTGCTGCTCGACTAAAAATAACAAGTCCTAAACTGCCTAAAAACACTAGAAAAACTAAAAAGAAAACATGTAAAAATAAAAACGAGTCGGGTTACCTCCCGACAAGTGCCTTTGTTTAACGTCGTTGGCTCGACTGTACCTCGTTACGTGCCGAAATGTGTGTCAACGACCTCCCCCACTCTTGCTCCTGAGTGATCCTGCGCTTGTGCAGGCGCTGCGTTCGTCTTAGTTCTGCTCAAAGGATAAAAAGGGAAATCAGCATGGTTAATATGTGATAAATCTGCAGTAACGAGGGTGGATGAAGAGGAAGAAGAAATGTGAGCAATAGTCTCCAGTTCTCCCTCTGGTACATCCGGTGGTGCCTCTGGCGCGGCATGTGGCGCATCTGTTATTTCTGGTTCTGCCAACTCAATGTTGCGCGTTGCACCATCCCAAGGTTCTCCGAGATACCGTTTGACTCTCTGCCCATTTACCTGAAAACGATGCCGGTGCTCATTTTCTAACTCGATTGTTCCGTAGGGGAAAACCTTGGTGACTATGTACGGTCCTATCCATTTGCTGCGCAGCTTTCCAGGCATGAGCTTAAGTCGTGATGAGAATAATAATACCTGGTCTCCTGGCGTGAAAGTGCGTCTGAGGATATGCTTGTCATGAAACACCTTTGTCCGCTCCTTGTAATCGCGCAGTCCCTCATAGGCATCCAGGCGCAGCTCTTCTAATTCGCTGAGCTCAAATGCGCGCTTCTGTCCTGCCTCGTCCAAGTTCAGGTTGCAAATGCGCAAGGCCCAATATGCTTTGTGCTCTAGCTCTACTGGAAGGTGGCACGCTTTTCCGTAGACCAACCGGAATGGTGAAGTCCTGATGGGCGTCTTATGCGCAGTGCGGTATGCCCACAGCGCATCGTCCAGGCGCTGGCTCCAATCTTTACGCGAAGGTCTGACAGTCTTTTCAAGGATGCGCTTGATCTCTCTGTTGGAAACCTCGGCCTGTCCATTTGTCTGAGGATGATAGGCAGTGGACGTCTTGTGGCGTACTCCATAGTGCTTGAAAACTTGCGCCACAATCCTGTTGCAAAAGTGCGTCCCCTGGTCGCTGATGACTGCCTTAGGCACTCCGTATCTGCAAAAGATGTTAGTTTTGAGAAAATCAGCGACGGTCTTACCATCATCCTTCCGCGTGGCCTTAGCTTCGACCCATTTGGAGACATAGTCCACTGCCACTAAAATGTACTCGTATCCGGCAGATGGAGGAAATGGCCCCATGAAGTCAATGCCCCATACATCAAACACTTCATCCACTAGAATTGGCGTCTGCGGCATCTCATTGCGCGCTGATATGCCTCCTGTGCGCTGGCACCTATCACAATTCCTGCAATGATCATATGCATCTCTAAACAGGTGCGGCCAATAAAATCCGCAATCCAGGACCTTTCTGCTTGTGCGCTTGGGACCAAAATGTCCTCTACATGCGTGCGCATGACAAAACAGCAAAACAGAGATAATTTCATGGTCAGGCACGCAGCGCCTCAATATGTGGTCAGGTCCTATTCTAAGCATATACGGATCATCCCAAATATAATGTTTGGACTCATGTTTTAATCTCATGCACTGGGTTTTATTGAAATGCGGAGGAAACGTACCTGTGACCAGGTAATTCGCAATGTGTGCATACCATGGTACCTTACCTGTCAGCGCCATCAGATGCTCGTCAGGGAATGTCTCCGTGATCTGCCCTGGCTCCTCCTCTTTCCTGATCCTGCTCAGGTGGTCAGCAACTGTGTTCTCCGTACCCTTCTTGTCTTTGATCTCCAAGTCGAATTCCTGAAGTAAGAGTACCCAGCGCATCAGGCGCGGCTTAGTCTCCTTCTTGGACATTAGGTAGCGGATGGCTGCGTGATCTGTGTATACGATGACCCTGGCGCCTAGAACATATGCACGGAACTTCTCAAGCGCAAACACAATTGCCAGAAGCTCCTTCTCCGTGGTGGTGTAGTTCCTCTGCGCAGCGTCCAGTGTGCGCGAAGCATAGTAAATGGCGTGCGGCTTCTTGTCCACGCGCTGTCCCAAGACTGCACCTACTGCATAATCACTTGCGTCACACATTAACTCAAATGGCAGGTTCCAGTCTGGCGCGCGCATCACTGGCGCGCTGGTCAGCGCTTCCTTCAGCTTATCAAATGCGGCCCTGCACTCATCAGTAAAATTGAAGCACACATCTTTTTGCAAGAGGTTAGACAGGGGTATGCAAATTTTAGAGAAGTCTTTTATAAATCGCCTGTAAAAGCCGGCATGTCCTAAGAAAGACTTCACATCGCGCACGTTAGTGGCATAAGGTAGATTAGAAATAAGGTCTATCTTAGCTTTATCTACCTTGATCCCCTCCTCTGAGATGATATGTCCTAGTACTACACCATGCGTTACCATGAAATGACATTTTTCATAATTTAGCACTAGGTTCTTAGAAATGCAGCGTGCTAAGACTTTATCTAGATGAGTCAAGCATGTATCAAAGGTACCTCCATATACAGTAAAATCATCCATGAACACTTCTATGCATATACCAATCATATCAGAGAAAATGCTCATGGCTAAGCGTTGGAACGTACCTGGCGCATTGCACAGCCCAAATGACATGCGCCGAAACGCAAACGTACCGAACGGGCAAGTGAACGTGGTCTTCTCCTGATCCTCCGCAGCTATGGGTATCTGATTATACCCTGAATATCCGTCCAAGAAGCAGAAATAGGGCTTACCTGCTAATCTGTCCAGCATCTGATCCATGAAGGGCAGCGGAAAGTGGTCCTTGCGCGTCACTGCATTAAGCTTCCTGTAGTCGATGCACATGCGCCATCCAGTCTGAATGCGCTTGGGAACTAGCTCGCCCTGCGCATTTTCCTCCACTGTGATTCCTCCCTTCTTAGGCACAACGTGCACTGGACTGACCCATTTGCTGTCCGAGATGGGGTAGATGACTCCTGCGTCAAGCAACTTTAAAATCTCCTTCTGCACTACGTCCATCATATTCGGGATTAATCTGCGTTGAGCCTCCCTGGATGGTTTGGCACCATCTTCTAACAGAATTCTATGCATGCATACGTCTGGGCTCACTCCGCGCAGGTCAGCAAGTGTCCATCCTATGGCACGCTGGTTCTTGCGCAGCACCTGCTGTAAGCGCACTTCCTGCTCTTCTTCTAATCCTTTCTTGATGATCACTGGCAGGGTGTCCTCATTTCCCAGGAAAATGTATTTGAGATGTTCTGGGAGTTGCTTCAGCTCGACCTTGGGTGCCTGTTCATTGGAGGGCAAGATTTTATTAGCGGTGCAAATATGAACTATATCATGTACCTGTGTGGATTCTCGTTCAGCACTGCTCGGCTCGTCTTCCTGCTCCTCCAACTCTGCTTGTGCCAGTGGCTCTGGTCCTGCTGTTGCGCTTGCGCACTGCGCATCTGTGACTAAATCATCCAAGTTGTCCATTGCGTGCACTGTGGCGTCATCATGTGGATGCTGCATTCCTTTGAATATGTTGAAATGGATCTCTTCGCCATCCACTTCCATGGAGAGCGTGCCCCTCCACACGTCTATCTTCGTGCGCGCGGTCATAAGGAAAGGTCTGCCTAGTAGGATTTGCGCACTGCTGGTGCTCGATTCGCCCTCCATTTCTAGCACATAAAAATCTGCTGGGAACACCAGCTCTCCTACGCGTACGAGAACATCCTCTATCATGCCTGCAGGTTGTTTGCACGATCGATCCGCTAGCTGAATGGTGAGATCTGCAGGCTTTAGTGGTCCAAGGCGCAATGTTGCATATAGAGAATATGGTAACAAATTTATGGATGCGCCTAAATCAATCATGCAGTTGCTCACCGTGGTTTTACCTAGAGTGCATGGGATAGTGAATGTACCTGGGTCTCGGCACTTAGGTGGTACCTTATGTTGCACGATTGCTGAGGCCTGCGCATTTAACATTACCTGTGCGCACTTGCCTTTTCGTCGCTTGTTCGTGCACAGCTCCTTCAAAAACTTGGCGTACCTTGGGATCTGCCGAACTGCTTCAATAAGGGGAATGTTGATTTCCACCTTGCTGAATAACTCGTATAGCTCTTTGTCCTGCGCTTCCTTCCTAGCCAAGGGTGCCTGCACAGGGAAAGGTGCAGGTATATTAGTACGATTCGTGCTCTTGTCTTTTAATTCTGTTATACCTGGTGCTTCGCCCTGCTGGCTTGTGGCTGGCACTTCAGGTTGCGTGTTCTGCTCAGGTTGCGCATTCTGCTCTGTTGATTCTGGGACTTGCGCATCTGGTTGCGCGGGCGCCTTCGCGGTCTGCTCTGTTCCTATCGTGCGCCCAGTTCTCAGTGTTACTGCATTGACTCCTCCTTTGGGGTTCTGAATCACTTGCGAAGGCAGGTTGCCATCGCTCTTCTTCAGTTCATATACCGTGGTTGCGATCTGTGATAGCTGCTTTTCAATGGACTCGAACCTCTTGTCATATTTCTCGTCATTTTTTCGCACTGAGTCTGCCAGCTGCCCCACGATATCTTCCAGCGATCGCCTCGGTTGCTGGTTGTTATGTGCTGGTGCGTCATTGCGGCGATGCGGTGGATTGTAAGGCGCAGCTTGTTGCGTCTGCTGTGGTGCGCGCTGATCTGTTGACTGCCTCTGGAAATTGTTCTCCTCCTTCCATCTGAATCCATTTGCTGCCAGTCCAAAGCGCGGCTGATTCTGCCTCGGTGGCCCTCTGTTATCCCATCCTCCAAGAGCATTGACATCTCCAGTTTCCTCAAATAGTGTGGGACATTCATCAGTCTTGTGCTCGGTGGACCTGCAAAATTCACATACCTTTGGCGCAATTAGTTGTGCGCTCTGCGCACTCATCAACTTCTGCAGCATGGCCTTCATTTCCTTGATCTCAGCGCTTGTTTCTACCTGATGCACAGAACGAGTACGACTATTTTCAAGTGTTAGCTGATGTCGTATCTGACCAGCAGAGTCTTCTATCAGCTGCCACGCATCCTCTGGGTACATGTTGCAAATGTCGCCTCCTGCGCATGCGTTCAATAGCCTCAGCTCCATGGGCAGCAGCCCATTCAGGAAGTTCTCTATCAGCACATTTTGGGGCAGGCCATGATTGTAGCAGTTGGCCTCTAGCTCCCTGAAACGCTCGTAATATTCTGACAGTGATTCCCCTGCGCTCTGCCTTGGCGCGGCCAGCTCTCTTCTGAGTAGCGCGATCTTTGCTGCGGGATAGAATTTGTCCAAGAATTTCTTCTGCAGCTGCTCCCATGTGTGAATGGATCCTGCGGGTAAGTTCATCAACCAATGTCTGGCTGTATCACATAGTGAAAATGGGAATGCCTTCATTTTCAGTGCTTCATCGCTTTCTCCTTCGGTCTTCATGTTCTCGCAAATGACTAGGAATTCCCGCACATGCTTGACTGGATTTTCATTGTTCATCCCGTGAAACTTGGGCATGTGATGAATGAGCGAGCTCCTTAGCTCAAAATGACCGCCTGGTGGAAGCACGATGCACCATGGCTGGTTAACAGTGATAGGGGCTGACATCTCGCGCACTGTTCTGCGTCGCGCGGCCTGTTGCACGGGTGGCGCATGATACACTTCAGCGGCCCTCCTTGCTTCAACCTCGCGCTGCACTTCCTCTCTGAACAGGGCTGCGCGGTTATGCGCCCTTGCTTCCTCTGGGGTCCTGTCCCCTAGGTTGTCGTTATGCGCGATCAAAATTTTATCGCGCGTCGTTGTGCGCGTCAAATATAATCCTTCCTCTTCCACTCAGTACAGCGGTTAAGTAAGGGTCGATCTCCACAGGGAGCAAGTAGTTCGGTTCTAGCCAGCGACCTACACTTACGAAGATTGGGGGGTGAGTGATGGGTTTGCGCAGTGCGCAAGTGAACAGTTGTAAAACGCAGGAATTTGCACTAGACGTGCGCAGCCAGTAGAGATTAAGTACTATGACTATGAGAAGTATTGGGCAGACAATCCTCTATGAGTGCATTCCTTATCACTGACTCTAATATGTCTATAGCTTGATTTCACTTGGGTTAGTGTCCGGTCAAGGCTTCCTAACACGTGCGCATGTTCCGTTCAAAGTTCATGTGCTATTAATCTCTAGAACTAGACTAAAACAGCTACGAATCCCTTCAAGGTAGCAACTGATCACCCTAGCTCGTTACTCCTAGTTGTCACCGTCAAGCTATCAACTAGTTTAACATATGACGAACAAGCAACAAAAGTAAGATTGCATTTCAAGGCTTTCCCTACTCATGCAACTAGCTGTCTCCGTATGCACAGAGTTTAATACAAGTAAGCAAACTATGCATTATGCTCAAGTCTCAAAGGAAATACATCATAGATTCATGCCCAAGCGTTTAGCTAGACATGCTAGTGATAAACATCATAGAATAGTAAATAATAACTAATGTATCTGAGAAACAAGTAGCAAACAGTGCGTGCAGAATGTTTCTCGGCTGGTGCAGTCGGCTGGCGCAAGTCCTCTCAACAAGTCCGTGTGTTTTCCAGTTTGCCGCTCTCTCGTCCTCTCGTGAGGCTAATCTCCTGAAGGCTGATAAGTCTGATGATGATCTCTCTGAAGCCCTAGACCTCCTCCCCTTTATATACTGCTCGAGAGGTCCATCTTTGGCAACTTCCAAATCTGGTCATGTCAGGATTAGGAAGTACTGGACTCTGCGCCTGGCGCACGGCGTACTGCTTAGCGCATTGGTCGGCGCAACTCTTCTGTGTCTCGCCATTTCTTCTGTTTGCGCCGCTAGCTCCGCAGGCTATGTGCTGCGCGTCCTAAACGCTGCCTGTTAGCGCGTATCCGGCTTAGGCCCTCGTTTTGCCCTGAAATAAAAAAATACTGGAAACCAGTAATCTTGTACACAAAATAATGCAAACAAGCATAGGGTTATGATCTAAATAATGCGTATAAATAGGCTCTATCAAACCCCCCACACTTGCCCCTTGTTCGTCCTCGAACAAGCACTCAAGCACGGATACCATTACCTCTCTGGAGTCTAGCGCACAGTCTTGCACTCTGGCGCGGTCTACGCTGCTGAACACCTTGCGCTGCTCTACCACCTGCGCACATCTGCTCTCAACAGTTTCAAGTATAATAATTTCGAAATTCATTACCTCTCAGCTGGGATGAAAAATTAATTTGGATGGCTGGGAGATAGCTCTTCATAGGCTCCAGGTTGTCAGCTCTTGCTCCGAGGATAGGTATATGGTTAACAGCGCAAGCTTCTTCCGATGCGTGATTCTTCCGCGCACTTCCTGGGAACTCAAGCCTTGTTGATGATGATTTTTTTTTTCTTTTGTAAACTTGCGCACGCTGGTGTTTATCAGTGCGCATGCTGATTCTTTTGTAGCGCATATCATCTGCTGGTGTCTTTCTTTCGTACAACTTTGTCTATGGTTCCTATCTTCCCAGAACGGTTCCAGTCTCGGCCTCCGGATAACAGCTATGGAACACCGCCCCGCTCTCCCTCCTTGGTCTATCTGCGCAGGTCGGCGCACGCGTTTACACCCGCGCCCGCCTTCCTTAGCTCGACTACCAGAGGGAAGGTGGTCTGCTTTCCCACCTCGCCACGCTTTGGGTATTTCGCCTTCGGCATCTGCGTGACTGAGCGCACTCTCTTGCTTCGAAGGTCGCGAAGCGTTGGCCTCCACTCGCGCTCTCGACCATATACCTTTCCTCTGAAGCGCGAACGACTAACCGCCTCTCTGGAGCGTTTCTGTCAACTCCACATCCCCTGTATATCCCAACTAACAGGAGCAGAAAAAATGAAAAAATATACTAAAAACAGTTGATAGCGCACGGCGCAATATGTATAGTGCAAACAAGCTGATCAGTGCGCGCAACCCGCACACAACGCACTACTGCTACTGTTTCCTTCAATTAAACTAAGCTACACTAAATATGCTCAAAAAAACATGAAATGTAAGTGTAACGCTCCCCCCCCCCCCACACTTAAACAGAGACGTGTCCCCACGACTCAAGCTCAAGCGCACGGAGGCGGCGCACACGCATGCAAGCAAATATAAAGAACATAAAACCCTAAAAAAAAAAACATAATAGTCAAAGCAGCGCAAATATAGCATAGGGGCACAAAAATATGTAGCACACAAGTTCTGGCGCGTTGGCACGGACCTGCGCACGGACCTGCGCGCTGCTGCTCGACTAAAAAATAACAAGTCCTAAACTGCCTAAAAACACTAGAAAAACTAAAAAGAAAACATGTAAAAATAAAAACGAGTCGGGTTACCTCCCGACAAGTGCCTTTGTTTAACGTCGTTGGCTCGACTCTACCTCGTTACGTGCCAAAATGTGTGTCAGCGACCTCCCCCACTCCTGCTCCTGAGTGATCCTGCGCTTGTGCAGGCGCTGCGTTCGTCTTAGTTCTGCGCAAAGGATAAAAAGGGAAATCAGCATGGTTAATATGTGATAAATCTGCAGTAACGAGGGTGGATGAAGAGGAAGAAGAAATGTGAGCAATAGTCTCCAGTTCTCCCTCTGGTACATCCGGTGGTGCCTCTGGCGCGGCATGTGGCGCATCTGTTATTTCAGGTTCTGCCAACTCAATGTCGCGCACTGTGTCGTCCCAAGGTTCTCCTAGATACCGTTTGACTGTCTGCCCATTGACCTGAAAACGATGCCGGTGCTCGTTTTCTAACTCAATTGTTCCGTAGGGCAAAACCTTGGTGACTATGTACGGTCCTGTCCATTTGCTGCGCAGCTTTCCAGGCATGAGCTTAAGTCGTGATGAGAATAATAATACCTGGTCTCCTGGCGTGAAAGTGCGTCTGAGGATATGCTTGTCATGAAACACCTTTGTCCCCTCCTTGTAATCGTGCAGTCCCTCATAGGCATCCAGGCGCAGCTCTTCTAATTCGCTGAGCTCAAATGCGCGCTCCTGTCCTGCCTCGTCCAAGTTCAGGTTGCAAATGCGCAAGGCCCAATATGCTTTGTGCTCTAGCTCTACTGGCAGGTGGCACGCTTTTTCGTAGACCAACCGGAATGGTGAAGTCCCGATGGGCGTCTTATGCGCAGTGCGGTATGCCCACAGCGCATCGTCCAGGCGCTGGCTCCAATCTTTGCGCGAAGGTCTGACAGTCTTTTCCAGGATGCGCTTAATCTCTCTGTTGGAAACCTCGGCCTGTCCATTTGTCTGAGGATGATAGGCAGTGGACGTCTTGTGGCGCACTCCATAGTGCTTGAAAACTTGCGCCACAATCCTATTGCAAAAGTGCGTCCCCTGGTCGCTGATGACTGCCTTAGGCACTCCGTATCTGCAAAAGATGTTAGTTTTGAGAAAATCAGCGACGGTCTTACCATCATCCTTCCGCGTGGCCTTAGCTTCGACCCATTTGGAGACATAGTCCACTGCCACTAAAATGTACTCGTATCCGGCAGATGGAGGAAATGGCCCCATGAAGTCAATGCCCCATACATCAAACACTTCATCCACTAGAATTGGCGTCTGCGGCATCTCATTGCGCGCTGATATGCCTCCTGTGCGCTGGCACCTATCAAAATTCCTGCAATGATCATATGCATCTCTAAACAGGTGCGGCCAATAAAATCCGCAATCCAGGACCTTTCTACTTGTGCGCTTGGGACCAAAATGTCCTCCACATGCGTGTGCATGACAAAACAGCAAAACAGAGTTAATTTCATGGTCAGGCACGCAGCGCCTCAATATCTGGTCAGGTCCTATTCTAAGCATATACGGATCATCCCAAATATAATGTTTGGACTCATGTTTTAATCTCATGCACTGGGTTTTATTGAAATGCGGAGGAAACGTACCTGTGACCGGGTAATTCGCAATGTGCGCATACCATGGTACCTTACCTGTCAGCGCCATCAGATGCACGTCAGGGAATGTCTCCGTGATCTGCCCTGGCTCCTCCTCTTTCACGATCTTGCTTAGGTGGTCAGCAACTGTGTTCTCCGTACCCTTCTTGTCTTTGATCTCCAAGTCGAATTCCTGAAGTAAGAGTACCCAGCGCATCAGGCGCGGCTTAGTCTCCTTCTTGGACATTAGGTAGCGGATGGCTGCGTGATCTATGTATACGATGACCCTGGCGCCCAGAACATATGCACGGAACTTCTCAAGCGCAAACACAATTGCCAGAAGCTCCTTCTCCGTGGTGGTGTAGTTCCTCTGCGCAGCGTCCAGTGTGCGCGAAGCATAGTAAATGGCGTGCGGCTTCTTGTCCACGCGATGTCCCAAGACTGCACCTACTGCATAATCACTTGCGTCGCACATTAACTCAAATGGCAGGTTCCAGTCTGGCGCGCGCATCACTGGCGCGCTGGTCAGCGCTTCCTTCAGCTTATCAAATGCGGCCCTGCACTCATCAGTAAAATCGAAGCACACATCTTTTTGCAAGAGGTTAGACAGGGGTATGCAAATTTTAGAGAAGTCTTTTATAAATCGCCTGTAAAAGCCGGCATGTCCTAAGAAAGACTTCACATCGCGCACGTTAGTGGCATAAGGTAGATTAGAAATAAAGTCTATCTTAGCTTTATCTACCTTGATCCCCTCCTCTGAGAAGATATGTCCTAGTACTACACCATGCGTTACCATGAAATGACATTTTTCATAATTTAGCACTAGGTTCTTAGAAATGCAGCGCGCTAAGACTTTATCTAGATGAGTCAAGCATGTGTCAAAGGTACCTCCATATACAGTAAAATCATCCATGATTTTACTGTATATGGACCCCGGCAACGGCGTCAAAATTTGATCGCGCGTTGTGGTCCTCTGGGGTCCTGTCCCCGGCAACGGCGCCGAAATTTGATCGCGCGTCGTTGTGCGCGTCAAATATAATCCTTCCTCTTCCACTCAGTACAGCGGTTAAGTAAGGGTCGATCTCCACAGGGAGCAAGTAGTTCGGTTCTAGCCAGCGACCTACACTTACGAAGATTGGGTGGTGAGTGATGGGTTTGCGCAGTGCGCAAGTGAACAGTTGTAAAACGCAGGAATTTGCACTAGACGTGCGCAGGCAGTAGAGATTAAGTACTATGACTATGAGAAGTATTGGGCAGACAATCCTCTATGAGTGCATTCCTTATCACTGACTCTAATATGTCTATAGCTTGATTTCACTTGGGTTAGTGTCCGGTCAAGGCTTCCTAACACGTGCGCATGTTCCGTTCAAAGTTCATGTGCTATTAATCTCTAGAACTAGACTAAAACAGCTACGAATCCCTTCAAGGTAGCAACTGATCACCCTAGCTCGTTACTCCTAGTTGTCACCGTCAAGCTATCAACTAGTTTAACATATGACGAGCAAGCAACAAAAGTAAGATTGCGTTTCAAGGCTTCCCCTACTCATGCAACTAGCTGTCTCCGTATGCACAGAGTTTAATACAAGTAAGCAAACTATGCATTATGCTCAAGTCTCAAAGGAAATACATCATAGATTCATGCCCAAGCGTTTAGCTAGACATGCTAGTGATAAACATCATAGAATAGTAAATAATAACTAATGTATCTGAGAAACAAGTAGCAAACAGTGCGTGCAGAATGTTTCTCGGCTGGTGCAGTCGGCTGGCGCAAGTCCTCTCAACAAGTCCGTGTGTTTTCCAGTTTGCCGCTCTCTCGTCCTCTCGTGAGGCTAATCTCCTGAAGGCTGATAAGTCTGATGATGATCTCTCTGAAGCCCTAGACCTCCTCCCCTTTATATACTGCTCGAGAGGTCCATCTTTGGCAACTTCCAAATCTGGTCATGTCAGGATTAGGAAGTACTGGACTCTGCGCCTGGCGCACGGCGTACTGCTTAGCGCATTGGTCGGCGCAACTCTGCTGTGTCTCGCCATTTCTTCTGTTTGCGCCGCTAGCTCCGCAGGCTGTGTGCTGCGCGTCCTAAACGCTGCCTGTTAGCGCGTATCCGGCTTAAGCCCTCGTTTTGCCCTGAAATAAAAAAATACTGGAAACCAGTAATCTTGTACACAAAATAATGCAAACAAGCATAGGGTTATGATCTAAATAATGCGTATAAATAGGCTCTATCACCCGCCATAAGGAGAAGAGTGACATCCTTCAAGAATACTTTGTTGGTCGCATTCCGCGACACATGATCTATAAAGTCCATCCGCGCAAAGCCTATATAGATAAGGCTCGTCCCAATAGTACCGGTTGATATCATGAAGGAATTTCTTCCTTTGATTGTAATTTGCTCCCTCCGGTAGAATTCCACAAGCTAGGAAATTCACGAAGTCCGCATACCATGGAGCTTGCGCGGTCTCGCTGCTCATCAAGTATTCCCCAATGAATGTGTCATTTACGGGAATCGTTATTGAATCTTCTTCTTTGGTTAGTTCGAGTCATGATAAGTGATCCGCCACTACGTTCTCGACTCCTTTCTTGTCTTTGATCTCTATATAAAATTCTTGCAATAGGAGTACCCAACGGATCAGTCTAGGCTTTGCTTCCTTCTTAGAAACCAAATACTTGATGGCAGCATGATCCGTGTAGACTATTGTTTTAGAACCAATTAAGTATTGCCTAAATTTTTCAAAGGCATAGACAATGGCTAGCATTTCTTTCTCCGTTGTTGAGTAGTTTCCTTGGGTAGTGTCAAGGGCCGTACTAACGTAATAGATTACGTGGAGGCGTTTATCGATTCGTTGACCCAAGACGGCTCCAATGGCGCTATCACTTGCATCGCACATCATTGCGTAGAAGATTTGTGAGGGGCTTCGCTATCTTTGAGAAATCCTTAATGAACCTTCGATAAAAGCCCGCATGCCCGAGAAAACTTCTAATTCCTTTAACATCCCTTGGAGGTGGCAACTTTTCAATCACGTCGATTTTTGCTCTATCGACTTCGATCCCTCTTTTCAACACACGATGTCCCAAAACTATGCCTTCTTTCACCATGAAATGGCATTTCTCCCAATTGAGGACTAAGTCCATCTCAATGCACCTAGCCAAAACACGTGAAAGATTTGTAAGACAATCATCAAAAGAATATCCATGCACTGAAAAATCATCCATAAAC
Source organism: Umbilicus rupestris (assembly GCA_963678935.1). Classification (NCBI taxonomy): domain Eukaryota; kingdom Viridiplantae; phylum Streptophyta; class Magnoliopsida; order Saxifragales; family Crassulaceae; genus Umbilicus; species Umbilicus rupestris. The sequence continues at coordinate 11,633,809 of OY787617.1, forward strand.
ACTTCCATGGAATTTTCAAGAAATTCAGAAAATATGGACATCATGCATCTTTGAAAAGTACCCGGCGCATTACAAAGACCAAAAGGCATTATCCTATATGCAAAAGTGCCATAGGGGCAAGTAAATGTTGTCTTTTCTTGGTCATCGGGGTGGATGGAAATTTGGAAAAAACCACTATAACCATCTAGAAAGCAAAAATATTCATGTCCGCTAATCTTTCTAACATTTGATCAATGAAAGGAATTGGGAAATGATCTTTCTTGGTGGCTTTGTTTAATTTCCTATAGTCTATGCACATCCTCCACCCCGTGACCGTGCGCCTAGGGATCAATTCATTCTTATCATTCTCCACAACGGTGAGCCCGCCTTTCTTAGGCACCACATGAATTGGGCTCACCCATTCGGAGTCGGGGATCGAGTAAATTATTCCCGCATCTCTTAACTTAGTCAATTCCTTTAACACAACCTCACCTAGCTTAGGATTTAATCGCCTAAGAAATTCACGGCTAGATTTCACATTCTCCTCAAGTCTTATCCTATGCATGCAAACCTTGGGGCTAATCCCTTTCAAATCATCAATGGAATGCCCAATAGTACCCTTATATAATTGCAACACATGCATAAGCTTAGAGGTCTCACACTCATCAAGAGATGCTCCGATAATAACGGGTAGTGAGTTGTTTGGTCCGAGGAATTCATACCTTAGATTCGGTGGAAGGGGTTTCAATCCCTCACCGAATTCCTTACCTTTTTGTGTATCTTCTTTTTTGGTGTCCTCATCGAGAGTGTTACCGTCCTCAAGATTCATCAACGAGGCGAAAGATGGACTACCACTATCTTGGGTGAGCAACTCGTACTCAACATTTGTCAACTCATCATGAGCATCATTTATTTCAAGCAAATGACAATCCATAGAACTACTAGGAGCATTTAAAACCTTTTTCAAGTAAAATTTAATTTTGTCGGTTCCTAAGTTAAGTTCTATAACTCCTTCTCCACAATTAATAACGGCTTTTACCGTATTCAAGAAAGGCCTTCCTAGTATGATAGGGATTTCACGATCCTCATCCATTTCAAGCACATAAAAGTCAACGGGAACATAAAATTTCCCTACTCTAATTGGAACATCCTCTAAAATACCCTTAGGTAACCTAGATGATCTATCCGCCAATCTAAGATTTATGGATGTAGGAGTGAGTTCACCCATGTCAAGTTTTTGAAACAAGGAAAATGGCATCAAAGAAATACTAGCTCCCAAATCACACAATGCGCTATCTATGCAAAAATCGCCAATAGCAATAGGGATAGAGAATGAACCATGATCATTTAGCTTTCTAGGCATGTTATGTTGAATAATAGCGCTACAATTAGCATCCAAAGCTACGTGATCAATTTCATGCATTTCTCTCCTATGCGATATAATATCTTTAAGAAATTTTGCATAAGTGGGCATTTGAGTTAGTACCTCCGTGAAGGGGAGAGTCACTTGGAGTTTACTCAAGATATCAGCAAAGCGTTTGAAATGTGTGTCCTCCTTCTTCTTCTTTAATCTTTGCGGAAATGGAATGGGAGGCACATATGGAGCGGGTTCTTGAGCTTTTTCTTTTCCTCTCTTCTCAACCTTCTCTTGAGATGAAGACCCTTCTTTATCAACCTCAACGGTTGTGTTGGCAATTTTGGTCTTCACTTGGGGTTCTTCTAAAACTCTTCCGCTCTTTAGGGTGATGGCATTTATAGTTTCGGAAGAGTTCACATCCGGTTGAGAAGGCAATTTCCCTTGATATCTTGAGGAAGAACTCGCTTGTTGAGCAATTTGGGTCTCAAGCATTTTGTTATGTGCTTGCAATTGGTCGAGTCTTTGAAGGATGAGTTGGTTATCCTTTTGTTGTTGAGCTTGAGTTGCGGCTAATTGCGCGACAATGGATAATAGGGATGGTTCCTCTTGGCTAGGCCTCTCCTCATTTCTTTGGTAAGGAGCTTGCCCTTGTTTCCTTGGTGGGAATCCCGGAGGTGTAGGCTTTGGCTCATTGTTGATGGGCGCTCTCCTCGGAAAGTTTGGGTCTTCATGGAACCTTACATGTTGATGAGGGTTCCTTGGTTGGTAGGGAGCATTTCTTGGTTGATACCCACTTGACTGAGGTGGCACATAAGCTCTCTCTTGGTTCCTCACAAGATAGCTAACATCTTCAAATTCATCCGCATGCTTGGAGGTGCAAGAATCTTCGTCATGCGACGGGTTAGCGCATATGCTACAAGCTTGCGGATGTTCTCTTCTCTTGTTCAAATTCATGTTCCCAATAGATTGTGCCAAGGAATTTACCGTCTTTGCTAGGGAGTTGAAATCTTCCTTTGTTACGGCCTTAGAGGTTTCCTCCTTGCTCTTTTTCTTCAAGTGGTTCCTTTCACCACCCCATTGATGCGAATTTCGTGCAATCTTTTCGATGATCTTGAAACCATCGGTAGCCATTAAGTCCATCATTGCTCCATTACTCGCATGGTCCATATGGTTCCTTGCATCTTGGTCCATCCCATCATAAAAGCTTTGCAATAATTGCCACTTGTTGAATCCATGATGAGGGCAATCTCTTTGAAGCTCTTTGAAGCGCTCATAAGCCTCATAGAAGGTTTCATTGTCACGTTGAGTAAATTGATTGATTCTATCCCGAATCTTCTTTGTCTTGGCGGGAGGGAAGTATTGGATTAAAAAGGCTTGTGCTAGTCCCTCCCAAGTGTTGAATGTATCCGGTTCATGACTCATCAACCAATCCTTAGACTTCCCAGAAAGTGAGAACGGAAAAACCTTCATGTATACCCACTCTTGTTGGATGCCCGGCATTTTGTATGTGCGGCATAGCTCCGTAAATTGGGCCAAATGTGCATTTGGGTTTCCATACCCGTCAAATTGATGTGCGGCCACCATATGGAGGAGGGCGGATTTGATTTCAAATTCTTGGTCTTCTCCCTCCGGCAAGCAAATAGAAGAACCATAATGTCCAATGGTTAGGGCGAGGTATGCCCCAACCGGTCTTTCTTCTTCCTCTTGCGTAAGAGGAGCATTTCCTTTCCTTCTAGGAATTTGTGGATCCATATTTCCCGGTTGTTCGGCTCGTGTAGGCGAAGGAGTATCCAAATGAGGAGTGTGAAGCTCGTGTGAAGCGGAGGGATGAGAAGGTTGGCTTGTAGTTGAGGTAGAAGCTTGTCCTTGTACTCTCTTGCTCCTTGCTCTAGTTTGCATTCAAACACCTATGAAGCAATCAAAGAAGCTTTTGTAAGTGTGAACTTAAATAGAGACAAACAAGAATAGCACGCACGCAAGCAATTACTACAACTAAATAAAAGAAAAATAGAAAGTGAAGTAAACTAACTAAAAGTAATACTAATTAGCAATCTAGTCTAATGGCTAAGTCCCCGGCAACGGCGCCATTTTGACGTTGGCCTTTTAGCCAAGCAAAATGAAGTGCTATTCTAGTCACGCAAATATCAAACAATATTTATAACCGAGTGACCTCGGATCGAACCCAAGAGAAAAGCTTACACTAATTGACAACTAATTAATGCTACTATTGTAAGTCTACGGTTTTTTGGGGGGGTTTTGTCCTCCTATAGAGGTATCTCTAGAAAGCACTAAAGATAAATGATATTTTTGGGTTTTGCTTAATGAATAAAAGGGTAACTAGGGATTCAACTTCTCCCCTAAGATATGAGGAAAATGAAATAACTCACTAATACATGCATGAACTACATTTGGTTGATAAAAGCAAGGCTAATGCATCGTCCGCTCTAGGTTCAACTCTCGCTCCTTCCCTAGAATGGAGAGGATACACAAATGACATGGTTCTCAAACTCTCATTCTATTAAACCGTGTAGAACTTGAGTCCCATAACCGCACCCTCTCGGTCTATTGGCCGGTTACTCAAATCCGCTTAAAACTTAGCCTAATGTCAAGAGTGCATGTCGCTCTCACGCACAAACACTCCATCTATGATCATACAATAGCTATGAAACATTCTAAGTTCAACTCTCGTTCCTTCCTTAGGGGTTTTACCCAAGCATACTCACTTACGCATTTCGTCAAACACTTGGTGTGCATACAATGAATACATAGCTAGGGCACAAGTAATCAAACCAAACTTCATTCAATACAATAACATAGTGTTCTACATCATATCCAATCCTAGGGGATCCATTTAATCCCCACTCACAAGAACAACTACTCACTCATAATGAGTGTGCACAAATACATGACAACTAAGTGAAACATCAATGTAAATACAAAGCTAAAGGGTTTAAGAGAGGTTGATGTAGAATCTCCGATCCAAACTTCAATCTTCAATCAAGCTTAATCTTCTCCGAGTTCCAGTCGCCTAGTGTTGCAAAAAATGTGGAAGCTCCTGTTCTTCACTTCCATTTCATTCTATTTATACATTTTGAAGATTTCCAAAAAGTGCCCGAAGTGTCCGAATTACATGATTCGGTCACTCTCCATGTGATTCGCTCGAATCATCTGTTCAGTGCTGTTTTGAGTCTGGGCGAATCACTTTTCCTAGCAGTTCTACAACTCTCAGCCTATCCTATTACAAAGTGTACCTAGATGATGCTGCATCATTTTCTTCTGCCAAGTTGCTGACGCTTCTGTCAACGACTCTTCTATCAACCTTCTGCTGACTCAGTCGGACACTCTGCGCTACTCCTCCTCGATCAATGACCTCCCATCACTATCTAGAAGCACGCTCAGACAGCCTGCGCAAGTCACACTCCGCTCTTGTCTTTGACACGGTCGCTCGATATATCAACGAGGCTCCGCTCCAGTTGACTCCCTCGAATCAGTTTATGATCAGACTTCTTCAATCCTTATCACTCTTCTGCTCTCACAATCTACGCTCCTGCACTCTCTCCTTCCGAAAATTCTGATCTTTTCTCTGTATGTGTATACTTGATTAGATTCACGTTGCTTCGGTTTCCGCCTGCATATATAGCTTCAGCCCCTCAGTAACTTAGAAACTTTAGTCCGAAAAAATAATGGCACCATCCGAATCCTCCCCTGGATTCCTGAAAGTTGTTGAGATTTTATTTCCAAAAAGAAAATTTAGAAACAAATCTTGTTTGTCTTCATCCGAGCCTCTGGTGAAGATCTCTGATCAACTGGGACTCTCTTTGACCATTGCTACGCTGGCAGCAATCGCCCGGACATTCTCCGAGCTCCTGAGATTGAACGGCTACAACGATACTCTCTTGATGCTTTAGCATTGAATCTTCAGGGGATGTTATAGCCTCTTCTGGTTCTTGTCTTGATCCCTTCTGATCATATATACCAGCTTCAATCGTCACAGGATGCTACAGCTTCTTCTGGCTCTTTTGTTTTGTCAATCTTCATTTGCATGTACCAGCTCCTGGTACCACAAGATGATGTAGCATCATCTTCCACTCGGCTTCTTCCTCTTTGTCCCAGATGCGATATCCGTAAGTCTCCCCCCTTGGCATTTTTGACAAAATTACTGCAATCACTTTGACAAAACCTGTCAACTATCTACCCTGTTCTATTGTGCTATAGCTACTTCTCACATGAAGTTCTACTGAAGGCCATTCCCTATCAGCCAAAAACATTCTTCAAATGTTCTACACATTGGCAGGAATAATATGACTGTTCAAAACAAAGTTCAGTTCATTACTATTTTCTTCCTCCCTTTTTGTCACAAATGACAGAGGTCTTCAAACTGGAGGAGGAGAGCCTCCCGTTTTCGGGAACTTCAAATCTCTTAGGAGGCTTCTTATTTGATGTCGCCTTGTTGCATTCGTCTTTTCCTCAACCTTCACAGCTCCAGTTCTGACTCCAATAAACTGATCACTCTTAGTTGCATTACGGACCTCAGAGCGGCAGGCTAAGCGGAAGAATCTGCTGCAGCATCTTTATGACCTCCCGAGATAGTTTCTAGTACTGGCTCTCCTACTGTCACATCAACGATGTGCCTTCCCTTGAATAGTTTATGGTCCAACACAAAACTTTGGGAGCATTAGAGAGCCATTCTGACAGCCTCACCAACTCTGGTAGTTGACGGGTGATCAGCTCATAGATCAGAGAAGGGAAGGCAATGCTTTGCCTTGATCTGCAGGAGGTGGCATGCTCAGCAATCTGAGGGAAGATGACTTTTTCCAAGTCCACCTTTCTTCTCTGCCCGATACTGTATAGAAGTCGTGCCATCTCCTGGTTCACTTTGTCCTTGTGAGTGTTAGGAGTCCAGTTCTTCACTAAGGTGTTGTAGAGCAGGGTGTACTTGGTTGTGAGGTTGGCAGCAGCGAGGTTGTGAGCCACCCATCCCGTGCACAGCCCATCGGTGAGGGTGACCGATAGAGCCTATTTATACGCGCTATTTAGATCCTAACGCTATGCTTGTTTGCATTATTTGTGTACAAGATTACTGGTTTTCGGTGTTTTTGTATTCCAGGGCGAAACGAGGGCCTAAGTCGGATACGCGCTAACAGGCAGCGTTTAAAGAGCGCAACACAGCCTGCGGAGCTAGCAGCGCAAACAGGATAGATTCAGACTACGGTGCGCAGACCGATTGCGCTAACCAATGTGTGCAGTGCGCCATGCGCAAGATAGTGGTGTTTCCAAATCTTGACACCATCGGATTTGGAAGCTGCCAAGAATGGGCCTCATGAGCAGTATATAAAGAGAGGAAGGCTAGGGTTTGGAATAACCATCAAGAATCAACAGACACACCACAACACACGAGAGAGAGGCAGAACTGAAAAACACACGAGCTACTGAGAGAACCTGCGCTAGCCGACTGCGCCAGCCGAGATACTGCAACCTGCACGCACCTGCTTGTTACTGTTTTCTTGGATACTTTAGCTGTTATTTACTATTTCTATGATGTTTACTACTAGCATGTCTAGCTAAACGGTTTGTATCGGTTGGGCATGATTCTATGAGTATTTCCTTTGAGACTTGTGCTTAATGCATAGTTTGTTTGCTTGTATTAATTCTGTGCACACGGTTGACAGCTAGTGCATGAGTAGGGGAAGCCTTGAACCGCAATCTTACTCTTGCTACTTGTTTGTTATATGTTAAACTAGTTGGTAGCTTGACGGTGACAACTAGGAGTAACGCGCTAGGATAATCAGCTGCTACTGTGACAGGATTCGTAGCTGCTTAGACTAGTATCAAGAATTAATAGCTCATGAACTTTGATCGGAACATGCGCACATGTTAGGAAGCCTTGATCGGGCACTAACTTCAGTAAATCGAACTATAGACGTTTAGAGTCGATGATAAGGAATATATTCATAAAGATTGTCTGCTCCGATACTTTTCATAGTCATGGTACTTAATCTCTACTGTGCCTGCGCACGTCTAATGCAAATCCTGCGTTAACTACTGTCATTCGCGCACCTGAGCAACCCAATCACTCACACCCCAATTTTCGTAAGTGCAGGTTACTAATTAAAGCTAGTCTGCTTGCTCCTTGTGGGATCGACCCTGACTTAGCCGCTATACTAAGTGGAGAAGGAAGGATTAATTTGACGCGTACAACGACGCGCGCATCAGTGACTGCCAACTCATTTGTGCTCACCTCAGTAGGGGGCCTCGCTTCTGCCTGAATGCCAAAACATGCATTGATCACAGCTGGTGTGATCAATGCTTCCTTTCCTCTCACATAACATCTACCATAATCAGCCTTCCCTACTTTCCCAAAATACTCCGGCAAATTTACTAGAACCTCCCTAATAGTTAGCCACAATATTTTTTCGACATAGTAACTGATTTAAATAGATTTACTCTCTAAGCAACTTGATAATCTCAGGCACCACTCAGCCTCCAGGAGTCTCTCGTGTATTATAGTGCGCTTGACCACCACCTCCCACGATCCGAACACAAATTTGCTCCGGAACCATATGCCCTTGTGCTCAAAACTAGTTATCTTCTTCGGGGGCACATGAGGTCCCTGGACGATTCTCCAGTTTGTGTCGGAGGAGGCAATCTAGAGATAGAAAACTCAGACTCAACACTGGTCGAGTCAATCTCATTGGGTTCCTTGACTTTGTTCACCGCCTCCTCAGGGGCCTTCATCTTCTCCAGCTTCTTCATCTTCATTATTGCTCTCCTCCTCGGACTCATACTCCTCTGTTGAAGAACTGGGCAGCTTTGTGATTTGTTTGTAAGTGGCCTTCTTTGACCGAATTTCGTGAGATGCTTCAGCATCTTCGTCCGCTTCCTGGCTTCTGCTTTCATCTTTTGAACCAGTTCTTCATCTACCTTCACAGAGAGGTACTCGTCAACTTCAACCGCCCTTCTCTTTGAGGATGGCCCTTCTTCTACCACAGCCGATTCTCCGGACGGCTTCCAGGTCAGCAGCAGAACCTCCACGGGTTCCCTTAACTGAATGGAGGATGGTCGTTGCACAGACTCTACAGTTGAAGTCTTCTGAGTACTGATATGCTTTCATTTATTTAACCCAACACTTGAGCTCGACTTAGAGACCTTTCCGCCTCTAGTCCGCACCATTGTTGCTGGTTGACAGAGGTAAGATATCTCCGGAGATCGGAGGTTGTTGAAGAAAGAGAAGCAAGCCCTAGAAAAATCTGTTAATCCCCTTTTAAAAAAAAAAAATTTATGGGACACGTGTTAGTCATTCGTTCGTCGAGCTTTATGTCGTTAGATCCCTTTACACATCGCCCGATCGGAGCGATAAAAGTTGTTGCACCAACTTTAGTTTGTTTCCACTAGAACCTTCTCTTCTGATTTTTGTTGCTCGAATTGACTTTCCTCTAATTCAGACGCACCATCTTCTGGCAGTGGCTTCTCAGTATGGTTGTGAACCATTACTTTAGTCTTTCGTCTCCACTGAGTTTGTGTAACTGGATGAAACTGGATGAAACTCTTTGCTGCTTCTTGTCTTACAATTTCTCTTTCTCCACCAACCTTGGTCACTTCTTCTTCGTGCTCTGGGCTTCCTGGGTCTTTTCTTCAGTTCATCCATGTGAGAAATAGTTTGTTTCTTAGGTAATCTGTGAGCATCAACTGTTCCTTTACTGAGCAGTCTCCTTCTTTGCCCATTCTCGAATGTCACGTTCAGTTCTCTATCGGGAAGACTTTTGGTTAGATAAGTTCTGGTTCCTCCTCTGTGCCTTAGATGATATTTGTGGCTTCTAGTATTTGTTTAGTACAAAATAATTTCGTTGAATGTGCCCTTGTTGATCACAGAAGTAGCACATGCGTTTGTTCAATGAAGTTCTACCTGCGAGCGGAAGAGGTTGCAGCAACCTCTGGTTCTTTCTTCTGGGCCTTTTCTTCCGACACTATTTTTATTTCGTAGTGTGAGCCTCCTTCCTCTGTAATTTTGGATCATCCCCTTCTGTATCCATAGCTTTGACAAAGATTGTTACTCTAGAGCTACCTTTTCCCGTGTATCCAAGTCCGGCAGTTCCACCCCCATACCTCTGATAGGATAAGATTTCATCTAGGTTTGTTGATCTTCATTTGTCTCTCTTCTCTGTATCACAGTGTAGACTGACCTTTTCAATTTTCTCATCTTCTGTTTCTAGATCCTTGGTCTGATCTAAAAAAGAGGTAATGGTCTTCTGGAGTTCATCTCTCTCTTTCTCAACACAGACTATCTTGGCCTGCAGCTCCTTATTGATCTCAATAAGTTTCTGCCATTCTTCGTGCAGTAAGGCAAAGTCTCTTTCTAGTGAATTCTCTATGAACTCTTCATCATCACTGCTATCTAACTCGACAATCCCATAGACAATCTCGGAATTTATTAAGTCTGAATTTTCAATATCAGTTACAGTAGTAAGGGAAATATTTCGTTTCTTCTCAGTTTCTTCTCCACTGTCCTCGTCGCTCCAGTTAATAGTTAGAGATTTTTTCTGTTATTCTTTTGATAGCTGGGGCATTCTGACTGCCTGTGACCATATCCTTCACATTCCCAGCATTGGATTCCCTTTGACTTGTCCTTCTTGTCTTCTTCACTTTGATCTGCATTTTGGTTCCTTCTATGGGAATTTCCTCCTCTCCTAGATTGATTTCTTCCATCAGATCTTTGTCCAGCGAAGAGGAGTTTTGTTTTATCATCTTGAAGAGCTTGATGAAGTTCTTTGCAAGCAGACCTAGTTGTTGTCCCAATTCTTCTGTTAATTCTACCTTCTCCTTGGTCTCAGCCTTCAGCCCAACATTCTTCCTAGAGGATGGTGTAGCACCTTCTACCATCTTCATCTCGAACGTCTTAATGACCCTATCAGAGCCTCCAGCCTCATATTTTTTATGTCCTGATCTTCCTCTATGGTTGTGACCTTCATATCAAATTTTGATGTCATTAAGGCACAAACTTATCTTACAAGACACAAACTTGGACCGATCATAAAGTACATTGTCTTAGTTGAGGGTTGTGGCATCCTTGACAAGACCCATGCAGTTGCTACAGCAAGCTGGTAGAGCAAAACTAAAGACATCAACAACTGGTCGGAGTTTCCTAAATGGTCTTAGGAAAGAGTTGCTGCAACAGAATTGCCAATCATCCTAAGAAGATCTTGAAGAAGATTTGGAAAAGAATCTAGAGAGTTTCCTAAACTGTTTTAGGAAATAGTTGATACAACAGATTTGCACAAAAACCTAGGAAGATCTTAGAAAAGATTTGGTCGGTTGAAAAGTTTTTAGAAAATGTTCCTAAATTAAATGAGTCCTAGTTAGACTAGAACTTCTGTATTCTAACGTGGGCTGCTAGTATATAAGGGCAGTGCCTCTATGAGTAGAAAAACGCACAAGTACACACAAATATACACAAGCTCAAAGAGAAGAGAGCGAAGTGCGAAACATAGAGCAAAGAGCGATAAACATAGAGCCGAGACAGATCACGACTGGATGAGTGTGATCGATGCTTGATCATTGTGTTCAACTGGAAAAGAGTCACTTGGAAGATCAAGTACAAGCCCTTTGAGGAATCGTCACAATTGAGCTGATCACGAATAATTGAAGTGTTGAGCAACGTTTCCGTACGCTGATAGAAGGTCACTGATAGAGCCTAGTTATACACATTATTTAGAGCATAACCCTATGCTTGTTTGCAATATTTTATGAGCAAGATTACTCGTTTCCAATGTTTTTGTATATCAGGTCAGAACGAGTCCTTAAGTCGGATACGCGCTGTCAGGCAGCGTTCTAGGAGTGAAAGATCAGCCTGCGGAGCTAGCGGCGCAAACAGAAGAAGAAATGGCGAAAGACAGCAGAGGTGCGCTACCCGATTGCGCCAATCAATGCCGTGCGCCAGGCGCAAAGTCCCAGTGACCAGATTTGGAAGTTGCCAAAAGATGAACTTCCTGGGCACTATTTAAACAAAGAAAGTCTAGGGTTTCAGCGAATCGGAACATCATCACTCAGTGGCATTCCAGAGGCACTGCGCGGCAGAACTGGAAAACACACGGACCTGTCAAGGAGAGTTGCGCCAGCCGACTGCGCCAGCCAAGAGAAGACACTGCACGCACTATTTGCTACCGTTTTCTCTGATACAGTAGTTGTTATTTACTATTTTATGATGTTTACCACTAGCATGTCTAGCTAAACACTTAGTGTTGGTCGGGCATGAATCTATGATGTATTACCTTTGAGACTTGAGCTTAATGCGTAGTTTACTTATTTGTATTAATCCTGCGCATACTGAGACAGTTAGTTGCATAAGTAGGGGAAGCCTTGAACCGCAATCCTATTTGTGTTGCTTGCTTGTCCTATGTTAAACTAGTTGCATGAGTAGGGGAAGCCTTGAACCGCAAACTTATCGTGACAACTAGGAGTAACGAGTTAGGGTAAGCAGTTGCTACTGTGACAGGATTCGCAGCTGTTTAGTCTAGTTCTAAGGATTAATAGCACATGAACTTTGAACGGAACATGCGCACGTGTTAGGAAGCCTTTACCGGACACTAACCCAAGTAAAACACAAGCTATAGATGTTTGGAGTCGATGATAAGGAATGCATTCATAGAGGATTGTCTGCCCAATACTTCTCATAAAGATAGTACTTAATCTCTACTGCTTGCACACGTCTAGTGCAATTCCCCGCGTTACGATATTCGCTGTTACTCGCGCATCGCGCAAAACCCCCAATCACTCACGCAACCCCCGTTTTCTTAAGTGTAGGTTACTGGCTAAAACTCACTGCTTGCTCCCTGTGGAGATCGACCCTTACTTAACCGCTGTACTAGTGGGAGAGGAAGGAATTATATTTGACGCGCACAACGACGCGCGATCAAATTTTGGCGCCGTTGCCGGGGAGCAACACAGCTAAGTTTTAGCTAGCTTACATTTCTCATTTTAGTAACTAGTTATTTCATTTTGTTTTGTTTTCTCGTTGTTGTTTCTGACAGCGCACAATCACATCAGCCTGCGCAACCTTGAAATAGTTGCGCTGCGCAGATTCTAGTTGCGCACTGACAGACGCAACAACTTCGTTGCCATTTAATTTCGTTTCTTGAGTTTGGATCAGGACATGGAGGATAACAGTGTGGTTGGAGATAACCTGGGAGACAGAACCCTAGAGGAAGCAAGGGCACATAACCGCGCAGCCCTATTCAGAGAGGAAGTGCAGCGTGAGGTCGACGCACGGATGGCCGCTGAACCATACATTGCGCCACCCGTTCGTCCAGTCGCGAGGCGCAGGACAGTGCGCGAAATGTCAGCCCCACTCACTGTTAACCAGCCATGGTGCATAGTGCTTCCGCCCAACGGACAGTTCGAACTGAGGAGCTCACTCATCCATCACATGCCCAAGTTTCACGGAATGAACAACGAAAATCCAGTCAAGCATGTGCGGGAGTTCCTAATCATTTGCGAGAACATGAAGACCTTGGGGGAGAACGATGAAGCGCTGAAGATGAAGGCGTTCCCATTTTCATTGAGCGATGCAGCCAAACACTGGCTGATGAGCCTACCCGCAGGATCAATCCACACATGGGAGCAGCTGCAGAAGAAATTCTTAGACAAATTTTATCCAGCAGCGAAGATTGCGCTGCTCAGAAGGGAATTGGCCGCGCCAAGGCAAGGCGCAGGGGAGTCTCTGTCAGAATACTACGAGCGTTTCAGGGAGCTAGAAGCCAACTGCTACAATCACGGGCTTCCCCAGAATGTGCTGATAGAGAACTTTCTGAATGGACTGCTGCCCATGGAGCTGCGACTACTGAATGCATGCGCAGGAGGGGACATTTGCAACATGTACCCGGAGGATGCATGGCAGCTGATAGAAGATTCTGCTGGGCAGGTAAGACATCAATTGACACTTGAAAGTAGTCGTAATCGTTCTGTGCATCAGGTAGAGGCAAGCGCTGAGATCAAAGAAATGAAGGCCATGCTACAGAAGCTGATGAGTGCGCAGAGCGCACAACCAGTTGCGCCAAAGGTATGTGAATTCTGCAGGTCCACTGAGCACAAGACAGACGAATGCCCAACACTTTTTGAAGAAACTGGAGATGTAAATGCCCTTGGAGGATGGGACAACAGAGGACCGCAGAGGCAGAATCAGCCGCGCTTTGGGCTTGCTGCAAATGGATTCCGATGGAGAGAAGAGAACAATTTCCAGAGGCAGCCCACTGATCAGCGCGCGCCACAGCAGACGCAACAAGCTGCACCCTACAATCCACCGCATCGCCGCACAGACGCACCAGCGCAGAACAATCAGCAACCAAAGCGATCCTTGGAAGATATCATGGGGCAGCTAGCAGACACAGTGTGCAAGAATGACGAAAAGTATGACAAGAGGTTCGAATCCATAGAAAAGCATCTATCACAAATTGCAACCACGGTGTATGAGCTGAAAAAGAGCGATGGCAACCTGCCTTCGCAAGTGATTCAGAACCCTAAGGGAGGAGTTAATGCAGTAACACTGAGGACTGGGCGCACAGTGGGAACAGAGCAGACCGCGTAGGCGCCCGCGCAACCAGTTGCGCAAGTCCCAGATCCAGCAGCTCGGAGTGCGCAACCAGAGCCAGAGGCGCAATCAGAAGCGCCAACCACGAACCAGCAGGGCAAAGCGCCAGGTATGTCTCACTCGACAAACAAGGACAAAAATTGTACTAACATACCTGCTCCTTTCCCTGTGCAGGCACCACTGGCGAGAAAAGAAGCACTGGACAAGGAACTATATGAGCTGTTCAGCAAGGTGGAAATCAACATACCTCTCATAGAAGCTATTCGACAGATTCCCAGGTATGCGAAGTTTTTAAAAGAGCTGTGCACAAATAAAAGGAGGACAGGCGAATGCGCACAGGTAATGCTAAATGCGCAGGCCTCAGCAATCGTGCAACAAAAGGTACCACCTAAGTGCCGAGATCCAGGTACATTCACTATCCCTTGCACCTTAGGTAAAACCACGGTAAGCAATTGCATGATCGATTTAGGCGCATCAATCAATTTATTACCATATTCTCTCTATGCGACCTTGCGCCTTGGACCACTAAAACCTGCAGGTCTCACAATTCAGCTAGCAGATAGATCGTGCAAACAACCTGCAGGCATGATAGAAGATGTCCTAGTTCGAGTGGGAGAGCTGGTGTTCCCAGCAGACTTTTATGTGCTCTAAATGGAGGGTGAATCAAGCGCCAGCGGTGCGCAGATCCTCCTAGGCAGACCGTTTTTGATGACTGCGCGCACGAAGATAGACGTGTGGAGGGGCACGCTCTCCATGGAGGTAGATGGCGAAGAAATCCATTTCAACATCTTCGAAGGGATGCAGCACCCACATGAGGACGCTACCGTGCACGCAATGGACAACTTTGACGATTTAGTCACAGAAGCGCAGTGTGCGAGCGCAACCATAGGACCAGAGCTACTGACACAGGCAGAGCTGGAGGAGCAAGAGGAGGAGCTAAGCAGTGCTGAACCAGCACCCACACAGGCACTAGATATAGTTCATATTTGCACCGCTAACAAAATCTTGCCCTCTATTGAACAGGCACCCAAGATCGAACTGAAGCAACTCCCGGAGCACCTCAAGTACATTTTCTTGGGAGATGAGGACACCCTGCCAGTGATCATCAAGAAGGGATTGGAAAAAGAGCAGGAGGCGCGCTTACAACAGGTGCTGCGCAGGAACCAGCGCGCTATTGGATGGACTCTTGCTGATCTGCGCGGAGTGAGCCCAGACGTGTGCATGCACCGAATTCTGTTGGAAGATGGTGCCAAACCATCCAGGGAGGCTCAGCGCAGGTTAAACCCAAATATGATGGAGGTAGTGCAAAAGGAAGTCCTGAAGTTGCTTGACGCAGGGGTCATATACCCAATCTCAGACAGCAAATGGGTCAGCCCGGTGCACGTTGTGCCAAAGAAAGGAGGAATCACGGTGGAGGAGAATGCGCAGGGCGAGCTAGTTCCCAAGCGCATACAAACTGGCTGGCGCATGTGCATCGACTACAGGAAGCTGAACGCTGTAACGCGCAAGGACCACTTCCCGCTACCCTTCATGGACCAGATGCTGGATCGCTTGGCAGGTAAGCCTTACTTTTGTTTTTTGGACGGATATTCAGGTAACAATCAGATACCCATAGCTGCGGAGGATCAAGAGAAGACCACGTTCACATGCCCCTTCGGAACATTTGCGTTTCGGCGTATGTCTTTTGGGCTGTGCAACGCGCCAGGTACATTCCAACGCTTAGTCATGAGCATTTTTTCTGATATGATTGGTATATGCATAGAAGTGTTCATGGATGATTTCACTGTATATGGGAGTACCTTTGATGCATGCTTAACACATCTAGATAAAGTCTTAGCGCGCTGCATCTCTAAGAACTTAGTGCTAAATTACGAAAAATGTCATTTCATGGTAACGCACGGAGTAGTACTAGGTCATATCATTTCAGAGGAGGGTATTAAGGTAGACAAAGCTAAGATAGATATTATTTCTAATCTGCCTTATGCCACCAACGTGCGCGACGTGAAATCGTTCTTAGGGCATGCTGGGTTTTACAGGCGTTTTATTAAGGATTTCTCTAAAATTTGCATACCCCTGTCTAACCTATTGCAAAAAGACGTGTGCTTCGATTTTACTGATGAGTGCAGGGCGGCGTTCGATAAGCTGAAAGAAGCGCTGACCAGTGCGCCAGTGATGCGCGCACCAGACTGGAACCTGCCATTCGAGCTGATGTGTGACGCAAGTGACTACGCAGTAGGAGCAGTCTTGGGGCAGCGCGAGGACAAGAAGCCGCATGCCATCTACTATGCATCGCGCACACTGGACTCCGCGAAGAAGAACTACACCACCACGGAGAAGGAGCTTCTGGCAATTGTATTTGCGCTGGAGAAGTTCCGAGCATATGTTCTAGGCGCCAGAGTCATCATCTACATGGACCACGTAGCTATCCGCTACCTCATGTCCAAAAAAGAGACCAAGCCGCGCCTGATGCGCTGGGTACTTCTGCTTCAGGAATTCGACTTAGAGATCAAAGATAAGAAGGGCACGGAAAATACCGTCGCTAATCACCTGAGCAGGATCGTAAAGGATGAGGAGCCAGGGCAGATCAAGGAGACATTCCCTGACGAGCATCTGATGGCGCTAACAGGTAAGGTACCATGGTATGCGCATATCGCAAATTACCTGGTCACAGGTGCGTTCCCTCCTCATTTCAATAAAACTCAGTGCATGCGATTGAAACATGAGTCCAAGCATTACCTTTGGGATGATCCTTACATGCTTAGAATAGGTCCAGATCGGATATTAAGACGTTGCGTGCCTGACCATGAGATTAACTCTGTGTTGATGTTTTGTCATGCGCACGCCTGTGGAGGACATTTCGGTCCCAAGCGCACGAGCAGGAAGATCTTGGACTGCGGATTCTACTGGCCGCACCTATTCAGAGATGCCTATGACCACTGCAGGAAGTGTGACAGGTGCCAGCGCACTGGAGGAATCTCCGCGCGCAACGAGATGCCGCAGACCCCGATTTTGGTGGATGAAGTGTTCGATGTTTGGGGAATCGACTTCATGGGTCCATTTCCCCCATCTGCCGGCTACGAGTACATACTGGTGGCCGTGGATTACGTATCCAAATGGGTCGAAGCTAAGGCCACGCGCAAGGATGATGGTAAGACTATCGCTGATTTTCTCAGAACTAACATATTCTGCAGGTACGGAGTGCCTAAGGCAGTTATCAGCGACCAGGGGACGCACTTCTGCAACAGGGTTGTGGCGCAAGTTTTCAAGCACTATGGGGTGCGCCACAAGACGTCCACCGCTTACCATCCGCAGACAAATGGACAGGCCGAAGTTTCTAACAGACAGATCAAGCGCATCTTGGAAAAGACTGTGAGGCCGTCGCGCAAGGATTGGAGCCAGCGCCTGGATGATGCGCTATGGGCATACCGCACTGCACACAAAACGCCCATTGGAACCTCACCATTCCGGCTGGTCTATGGGAAGGCATGCCACCTGCCAGTAGAGCTCGAGCACAAGGCATATTGGGCCTTACGTATTTGCAACTTGAACTTGGATGAGGCAGGAAAAGAACGCGCATTTGAGCTGAGCGAACTAGAAGAACTGCGCCTGGACACCTATGAGGGACTGCGCGATTACAAAGCGCGCACCAAGGCGTTTCATGACAAGCATATCCTCCGGCGCACATTTGAACCAGGCGTTCAGGTATTATTATTTTCATCACGCCTGAAGCTCATGCCTGGGAAGTTGCGCAGCAAGTGGACGGGACCATACACCGTCACCAAGGTTTTCCCCTACGGCACAATTGAATTAGAAAACGGGCACCAGCATCGTTTTCAGGTTAACGGGCAGAGAGTCAAACGGTACTTGGGCGAACCTTGGGATGGCGCAGCACGCAACATTGACTTGGCCGAGCCAGAGATAGTGGACGCGCAAGCTGCTGCGCCAGACGCACCACCAGATGCTTCAGAGGGAGAACTAGCACCCATCGCCTATATCTCCTCTTCCTCTGCATCTACCCTAATTACGAATAATGTATCACATGCTGACCTTCCCTTTTATCCTATGCGCAGGACCAATGAGATCGTAACACAAGCACTGGCGCAAGGACACTCAGGAGCAAGAGTGGGGGAGGTCGCTGGCATACTTTCACGCAAGTAACGAGGTACAGTCGAGCCAACGACGTTAAACAAAGGCACTTGTCGGGAGGTAACCCGACACGTTTTTACTTTTACACGTTTTTTTTTCTTATATTCGTTCTTTTTGCATTGCATGCATGTGCGCTCTCCATGCGCTTGAGCTTGAGTCGTGGGGACACGTCTATGTTCAAGTGTGGGGGAGGCGTTACTCTTACAATTCATGTTTTGAGCATTTTTAGTATAGCTTAGTTTAAGTTGAAGAGAATTAGTAGCAGTAGTGCGCTAAGGTGCAGGATGCGCATGCGCTCCAGCTTGTTTTGCGCTATCCGTATTGCGTGCGCCGTTCTCTACTGTTTTAGGATAATTTTTTCGTTTTTTCTGCTCCTGTTAGTTGGGATATACAGGGGATGTGGAGTTGATAGAAATGCTCCAGAGAGGCGGTTAGTCGCTTGTGCTTCGAAGGCGAGGTATATGGTCGAGTGCGCTAGTGGAGGCCGTTGCTTCGCAACCTTCGGAACAAAAGAGCGCGCTCAGTCACGCAGATGCCAAAGGCGAAATACCCAAAGCGTGGCGAGGTGGGAAAACAGACCACCTTCTCTCTGGAAGCCGAGCTAAGGAAAGCGGGCGCGGTTGCAAACGCGTGCGCCGACCGGCGCAGACAGACCAAGGAGGGAGAGCGGAACGAGTTCCATAGCTGCTATCCGAAGGCTGAGACTGGAACTGTTCTGGGAATAAAAAATTGGAAAGGAAGCTGTACAAAAGAAAAAAATACCAGCAGAAGCAGATGATTTGCGTTACAAAGAATCAGCATGCGCACTACTTAGTACCTGCGTGCGCAAGACCACAAGGATATCATCAAAGGCTCAGGTTCCCAGGAAGTGTGCGAACGAATCACGCACTGGAAGAAGCTCGCGCAAGAAACCATATACCTATCTTCGGAGCGGGAGCTGACAACCAGGAGCCTAAGAAGAGCTATCTCCCAGTCATCCAAAGATCTTCATCCCGGCTGAGAGGTAATGAAATTTCGGGATTATTATATTAGAACTATTGAGTGCAGTTGTGCGCAGGTGATAGAGCAGCACAAGTTGAGCAACTGTGCATTTTGCGCTAGAATGCAAGGTTGTGCGCTAGTCTCCAGAAAAGGTAATTGTATCCGCGTTTCAGTACTTGTTCGGGACGAACAAGGGGCAAGTGTGGGGGGTTTGATAGAGCCTAGTTATACACATTATTTAGAGCATAACCCTATGCTTGTTTGCAATATTTTATGAGCAAGATTACTCGTTTCCAATGTTTTTGTATATCAGGTCAGAACGAGTCCTTAAGTCGGATACGCGCTGTCAGGCAGCGTTCTAGGAGTGAAAGATCAGCCTGCGGAGCTAGCGGCGCAAACAGAAGAAGAAATGGCGAAAGACAGCAGAGGTGCGCTACCCGATTGCGCCAATCAATGCCGTGCGCCAGGCGCAAAGTCCCAGTGACCAGATTTGGAAGTTGCCAAAAGATGAACTTCCTGGGCACTATTTAAACAAAGAAAGTCTAGGGTTTCAGCGAATCGGAACATCATCACTCAGTGGCATTCCAGAGGCACTGCGCGGCAGAACTGGAAAACACACGGACCTGTCAAGGAGAGTTGCGCCAGCCGACTGCGCCAGCCAAGAGAAGACACTGCACGCACTATTTGCTACCGTTTTCTCTGATACAGTAGTTGTTATTTACTATTTTATGATGTTTACCACTAGCATGTCTAGCTAAACACTTAGTGTTGGTCGGGCATGAATCTATGATGTATTACCTTTGAGACTTGAGCTTAATGCGTAGTTTACTTATTTGTATTAATCCTGCGCATACTGAGACAGTTAGTTGCATAAGTAGGGGAAGCCTTGAACCGCAATCCTATTTGTGTTGCTTGCTTGTCCTATGTTAAACTAGTTGCATGAGTAGGGGAAGCCTTGAACCGCAAACTTATCGTGACAACTAGGAGTAACGAGTTAGGGTAAGCAGTTGCTACTGTGACAGGATTCGCAACTGTTTAGTCTAGTTCTAAGGATTAATAGCACATGAACTTTGAACGGAACATGCGCACGTGTTAGGAAGCCTTTACCGGACACTAACCCAAGTAAAACACAAGCTATAGATGTTTGGAGTCGATGATAAGGAATGCATTCATAGAGGATTGTCTGCCCAATACTTCTCATAAAGATAGTACTTAATCTCTACTGCTTGCGCACGTCTAGTGCAATTCCCCGCGTTACGATATTCGCTGTTACTCGCGCATCGCGCAAAACCTCCAATCACTCACGCAATCCCCGTTTTCTTAAGTGTAGGTTACTGGCTAAAACTCACTGCTTGCTCCCTGTGGAGATCGACCCTTACTTAACCGCTGTACTAGTGGGAGAGGAAGGAATTATATTTGACGCGCACAACGACGCGCGATCAGTCACTGATCAAGGGGGAGCGTTAACAGAGTTGAGTGAACTCGCAGAGGTCAGACTGAGCATATGAAAGAGATAGGAGAGTCTGAGACCTATGTTACGGAAGAGCAACTTGACTGAGTAAGTTACTATAGCATCTGGTCATAAACTGTGTTGTGTTGTTTACTAAAAATGCTAGTTTGTGTGATCACATTGAGCAGAGATTTTAGCTATGTTAGAAATAGAGTTTGTTCTAGCAGTTGCTGAGAACTGGTACTTGTATACTTTAACCGTTAATAGTGGAATCTTAGGGACTGGAGAGAAGTTCCCTCAGACGTAGGCATTGGCCGAACTGGGTTACCAACGTGCGTGTGTGCTCTAAGGTTCTGATTTAGCTACGTTATTACGCAAGCGTCACAATCAGTTGATATAGCAACCTAACTAACCCAGACACCAGCAACACATCAATTTCAATCTTGGCACCCTTTAACAACCGTACCCCTCCTCGAACCTCCGCGAAACACAGATCGAGTACAAAGTCAGTAATAAATGGATATAATATTGGAAGTTGAATCTATTGAAACCAAAATAGTTTTCAAATAACTTTTGTGCATTGAACGGGACAAGATGTTAGTTATCAATACGCCAGAGTAACATTCTATTCAAGAATGATATGATTCTGAATCAAGCTAATGCCAAAAAATTAGAACAATTATTATTATTTTGTAACTAATAGGATTTGCAAAGCGTTATTGTTTTTGGTAATGAGGATATGAATTGTGCAATTGACAGGGGACGGTTGTTATGATTTTTCAACCTGCTGAGGAATATGGTGGAGGTGCGAAGAAAATGTTAGATGCTGGAGTGTTGGATAATGTCGATGCTATATTTGGGATTCATGTATCCTCGGATGATCCTATTGGCACAGTCACTTCAAGGCCTGGCCCCATCCTTGCTGGAAGCGGGTTTTTTGAGGCCGTGATTAGCGGAAAAGGTGGTCATGCAGCCATTCCTCAGCATACCATAGATCCAGTTGTTGTGGCATCTAGTATAATTGTGAGCTTACAACTTATTGTTTCAAGGGAGGCTGATCCACTGGATTCGCAGGTATACCGATAGTTATATTTTTTTCATGGGTTTGAAGATTTCGAGTTAGTTATGGGGCAATTTGTGCAAGTGAAGCAGATGTCATCTTGTATTCGGAAATTTAAAGGTGTAATTAAAAATTAATTTAGGAATGGTGACGCTCCTAAAAGATCATTTCAACCATTTGCAGTTCTAACAAATTAAGAGAATCGAATAAGAAAATCCCTTATGTTTGGCCTGACTATGTTCTTAAAGATGTTTATGTATTCATATTGAACTTCACAAGTAGCTGTTTATTTAACGGTGCTGACACTGACCCATAAATTACTGGGGGCAATCTATTCTTCAGTTGCCATTGTAGTGTAATCAGCAGCTCCACTTCTTTGTTTTTCACAAGTGACCAAAGTGTAATAATGACTTTTTTTTTCAGGTGATAACAGTGGGTAAATTTCAAGGTGGTGGTGGTGCCTTCAATGTCATTCCAGATTCAGTTACCATTGGTGGCACATATAGAGCATTTTCAAAAATAAGCTTTGAGCAACTCACACAGCGCATCGAAGAGGTAATGCTTCCTTACAGTTTTAGTTGGTATGAGACAAGGTAACAGTGAATATTTCATTTTTGCAAAAGGTGATCACGTCTCAAGCAACGGTGCATAGGTGCAACGTGACAATCAATTTCCATCCGGGCGAAGAACCCTTCATCCCTGTGACAGTGAATAACGCAAACTTGCATATGCACTTAAAGAACGTGGCTACAGATATGCTGGGTGAAGAGAACGTCCTAGAGGTGCGACCAGAGATGGGAGCTGAAGATTTCTCATATTTCGCAGATGCCATTCCGGGTTGCTTTTTCTATGTTGGGATGCAAAATAAGACTGCAAGGAAAATGGAATCCGCCCATTCACCATATTTCACCATCAACGAAGATGTGCTTCCATATGGAGCAGCCCTACATGCCTCACTAGCAACAACGTACCTAATGGAGCACTTCCCACAACCTAAAAAACTATACAGAGATGCCCACGATGAATTATAAGGGAATTTAGACATGTAACAATATCTTTTTCTTGTAAACTAGCTTGAATTAACAACTTCCAAGTGAGTACTGAAATACTGTTTAGGAACATATCCATGGTTGTACGCTACATTCCAATTTAGTTATGAGCTCCTGCATTGCAACATGGTTTAAACAAAATTCTATAAAATAGGAATACCGGCATAGAGAGCCCTCGACTAGCTTAAACAAAATTGAAACTATGGTAACTTCTAAGCATGCCTGAGAGTATGACTGGATTGGAGAATGTGTGAGCCAGCCAGCCAACCCTTGAAGGGCAAATCATCAGATAGAACCATTCATGTGCAAATAGTCCCACTAAGCACCAAGCAAGTAATGGCTACGTCGCCATTAATCAAGGAACTGATGTGATTCTTTGTAGAAATAAAAACGAATGAAACTCTAATACCAAGTGTGACAATCATAGGCAATACTGAAAAATAATGGAGCGGGTACAAAAATCCAACTAGGGTTTATGAATAAGGTAGCTAATCTGTATTGCTTCAAACACGCCACATACAAAAGTAATAACAAGAACCTCAGGAATCACATGGATAAGCAAATTATGAATATAAATAACCGATAAACTTGTGCTGAAGAAACATAAGATTGATTCCCAAATAACTGAGAAGATATATTTTAAAGAATTCAAGCACTAAGCTCAGAGAGAAAAGGTAACAAAACATTTGCGCCAACTAAAACTTTAATAAGGACCTCAAAGCTCCATAATGATCTTACTTCTCTGACGAATTGGGTCCTCTCTTCTTTCCAAAGCCAACAACTAAGCACATAAAAAACGGCAAATATCAGTTATGCAACATCATTCAAGCTAATGTTACATAGATCATCTTTCCAGGAACCAACTTAATATTGCAACAAAGTGTACCGCCTAAATTTTAACTCTATGAACTCGAAATAGGTCAGAAAAAAAGGAATTACCAGCAGTGACGAAACGCCTGTTGTATTGCATGCGCTTGTGAGCGCGTCCTCGGGGCTTCTTCTTCTTATCCTGCTTGGCCACTTTAGGAGTTTGTCCTCTCACCTTACCGGCACGAGCCAACGATCCGTGAACCTTACCTGCGTGAAGAAATCAAATCAAACATCTCCCTCATGCAATAGAAAGGATAAAGCTCTCAACCTGACATACTTTCAACTAGCGATTCGATACATACCCATGGCGTTGAATGAACTGGAAGTCGCTGAGTTGTCTCCCTGATGCCGCCGGCGCTCTGCGTCTCAATTTGCTATGTCGATGGGTCCTTCAGAAATCCCGATTAGGGCTTTGTGACGTGTGTTATATACTAGTGGACCATTGAGGCCTGCGGCTCTAACTGGGCCTTCAGTTTTAGCCCAGATTAAAATGTTGACATTACGGTCCCAGGGTTTTAATTAGAGGATAAACATTTTTACAATGTGCTCTCGCATATCAAGCGTATTTGGAATGATAAGAAATAACCGTAGCTCCACCCGATGATAAATTATGATAAAGATTGTTGGAAAGGTAACACATCCATTTGTATAAGATGTAATATTCATAGTTAGTGTATAAACTACGTCTTCTTTAATTTCATTATTTTCTTATTTAACAGTATTAAGAATATTTAATTTCTCTTCTGGGATTAAATAATTATCCCACCAGCCTTTTAACTGGCCTGTAAATCCTGATGTTTTTAACATAGCAATAGTTTTATCTGTATTATCATTAGTTTTACAGATGCTTGAATACATAAGCATCCTATGGATGGTGTTATGAATTTGATTATACGCAAATCCATCGATATTCCATTTGTAGATATGACTACCACTATAACTATTAGACATAACTTCATTAGTTTCTTCAATCATAACATCAACAGGTGTTGGTCTGGGATAATAATATTTTCCCGAAATGGGTTTATCTACCCATTTAGTGATTTTATTAATCTGATCTTTATAAACTTGTTTATAATCAGTGTTCTCTATTAACTATTCTCTAAGCTTTCTATCTAGCATACCTTGAGTATTAATTTTCAAGGTTTTAAATTTTTCATCGAGAAAGCTTTCTAATTCTTTCATTGGTTTTAATTTAAACCCTGTTATTTCAGGAAGTGGTTGAATAGTGGGAATAGCAATTTCAACTTCCTTTTCCTTATTTTTCGAAGTTCCATTTATAGGTTGGATTTTGTTAATGGCATTAATAATTTGTTCACTCTATTATAAAGAGCAGCTATCTGTTCTCCTAAAATATTAAGATACAGATTTGTATAATTACATTGTTCATACACATGATTAATATGTTTACAAGTTACTGCAAGAGTATCATTTTCCAGTGACTTATTAAAAGCTGTAAAATTATGAATTCTACCATTCTTTTCAATTTGAAAAGTATTATGAGGAGGATAAACCTGTTTTAATATATTTCCATTATTGAGTTTATAACTCCTCTCAAGAACAGTGACATATTGTTCTAGATACGTGGAAATAAACCAAGGAACAAAAAATGTAATTTTGTTGGTTTTAATACAGAATTTATAAAACTCTTATTGAAATTCTGTTTGTTCCTTTTTATGAAAGTTTTTGAAAAATCATGTTCTAAATGGCTCCCATTGGGATGAATTAAATTCATTATTAATAATTTTCCTTTCCTGTGATCCAGGATTGAAATCGTAAATGTGTGTACTCATTTAAATAGAAAAGTTCATTTCAGACTTAGTTATTTCTGGATTTCTATTTTGGAAAGAACTACTATTTAATCCTTTGAGAATATTATTTTTGTTAATAATCAATCTTGATGATGCAGTATAGCAGTGTTTGACAAAACCAGCACAAGTGAACAAGAAGTGAACAAGATGCTGCTATAGCCAGAGTCTAGCATATGTGAACAAGATCAGTGAACAAGGAGCTGCTATAGCAGGAGCTTGTTCAGAAGAGTTGTAGCGTCTGTCCAAGTACAACAACCTGGGTTTTTGTAAAGAAGTCTTGGCAGCCCTTCGAAGAGCATCAGAGGAGTTTCTGAGTTGCTGCAGAGAATATTCCACTAGAGATTCCCAGCTGAAGAAGAAGATTTGATTGTAGAAGATTAGATTCGATATTTACCAATCGAATCTAATCTCCTACAAATTAGGGGTTTTTGCTTTTGGAGATAATCTGATAATGATGGAAGTGGGTGCTCCTATATAAAGAAGACCCTTCAGAGCAATGAAGATTGATCGAAGCAGAGTGCAGAAAAGCGAGAACACACACAGAATTCTGAGAGAGTATTTTTGGTGTGCGAACGAGGTCTTCGATTATCACCGAGAGTAGAGCGTGAGCGCAGAGCTGTGGTGACAGAAGCAGAAGGTGATCAGGACGTGCGTAGTTTGATCCAAGCTTGATCTGGAAGCCAATTTAGAGCAGAGAGTGCTTGTTGGTTGATCAAGGGCAGCCGCGGAAGAACTGGCGAGTGAGTGACTCGGTCGAGTGTCTGGACGGCAGTGCTCGCTAGTGACAGGAGGTCACTGAGTGAGGGGAAGTATTCCAGAGTGTGCAGCGCTCGTGGAATCGTTCGAACGGCTCAGCGGAAGGCTTCGGAGCGACGCGGACAGTTTGTGCATCAGCTGTGTGTTATAGCAGATGCTATAGCAACCCTACAGAATCATAGTATTGTTAGAATAGGCTGAGTTTCGAGGAGACAGTAGCTATTCTAGATAGATATCAGTAGAGGGTGTGCAGACACAAGTCAGAGCCTGTTCTGATTGTGTACGAGGATCCACCTAAGGTTGAGTAGCATAGGTTGCGTGGGTTGTAACCGTGTGTACTTGGAGACCCTTGAGATTAGTGGATTGAGGACTGAGTAGTCCTCCCCAGACGTAGGCAATTGGCCGAACTGGGTGAACAAACGTTTGTCCTTGTTCATTCTTGCTGAAACAGTTTCTGGGTGAACAAGAGTGTGTTGCTGCAACTGCTTGTTCACAAATCTGTTTAAGAGGCGCTGCGAATTTCAATTGGTATCAGAGCAGGAGCTCGACACACAGAGTAAAAGATCCAACATCGCCTCTGAAGAAGTCAAGGAACAATGAAGGAAGGACAGAGCACGAGCAGACCTCCATTGTTGGAAGAAAGCAACTATGGATATTGGAAGGCTAGGATGAAGGCCTTTCTCAAAGTCATTGATGAGAAGACCTGTAGAGCTATCGTGGTCCAGTGGTCTCCTCCAATCAGCATGGATGAACAGAGAGTTATACGGATAAAACCTGAAGAACAATGGACTGCTGAAGAGGGAGCTGCAGCAACTGGTAATTCAAAGGCTCTGAATGTTATTTTTGCTGCGGTGGTTGCTAACAATTTCAGGTTGAAATCAAACTGTGATATGACCAAGCAAACTTGGAAAATCCTGCAAACTGCCCATGAAGGAACTGATAAAGTAAAGCTGTCAAGATTACAGATTATTGCTACACAGTTTGAGAATCTAAGAATACTAGAAGAGGAGACGATCACTGAGTTCAATGCAAAACTTTGTGACCTGGCAAATGAAGCCCATGCTCTTGGAGAACCTATCCCTGAAGAGAAGCTGATTAGGAAGGTCCTCAGATCGTTGCCCACAAGATTTGACATGAAAGTGACAGCCATTGAAGAAGCTCAAAATGTCAGACACTTGAGGCTGGAAGAATTGGTTGGATCCCTCAAACAATTTGAGATGAAGCTGGTTAAGGAAGAGCTCACTCCTAAGGATAAGAATATAGGACTGAAGACAGAAACAGAAGTGAAGCGAAGGAGATGTCACAACAGCAGTCACTGTCGGGGGAATATGGTTCAGAAACAGGAATGCCTCTCAATCCTGGAGCTCAGCAGAGAGGAAGCACATTGTTCCTAAAAAGAGGCTGGATTTAGAGAAATACAAGTCTTCAGCAATCATCTAAATTCTAACTGAGGTAAATCTTCTGAAATCCCTACCCTACCCTTACAGATACAATAGCCGATTAGTTAGGGAGTTTATAGTAAAGATGGAAGAGAAGTTTGGACAGGAGGGAGGAGATGAGTATGGGAAAAGCTGGGTCAGGGGTAAGCTGGTACTGGTTACCCCAGAAAGAATAGATGAATTCTTTGGGATTGATAGTGATGCCAGAGAGCTCACAAATGTCAAACGGGAGGTATTGACCAAGGTTCTCACAGGAGGTGTGTGTCAATCCTGGGAAGGACCAAACCTCAGTGCATCTGAACTCACCTCTATGTATGCTCTGCTGTACAATCTGGGGATTAGGAACTGGATCCCCAGCTCTCACAGGGGAAAGGTAAGCAAACCCTTTGCTGACCTCTTGCACTCAGTCGGGAAAAGGAGAAGAATCAGCCTGGGGAGTGTAATGTTTCCTTAGATTGCTGCACATGCTGGCAGCTCTTCCGGCAGCAAACCCATTGTGCTGCCCTCCCTTATCTATGGTATGATGGTCTCTCAGCATCTAGAGCTCAGGGAGATCTCTGAAGTAATGTCTGAGGAGCTGCAGGTGTTTACGGTTGATCACAAGTTATTCAAGGGAAAACATGCAGTTGACATAGCTCAAGAGGATTCTCTTCTGACAGTCTCGACTGATCCAATTCTTCTCAGAGAAACCGTGCCTACTGCCTCTTCCATTGATGCTGCCCTCCGAGCCAGAATTGTGTGCCTCCTGAAATCAGAACTAATGAGTTTGGAGGCTGAAGCCAAACGAAGGGACATCAGGCATGCTCAGCTCAGAAGTGTTCTTAAAGACTTGGAGTATCCGGAGGATGGAGGACATGCCCCTTGAGCATCTGTGCCAAAAAGGGGGAGAGCAAGAAGCTGCCAGAGCCACTGATGAACACTGATAAACACTGTTTTTTTGCCCTGCGTGGCCTAGCTAAGGCCGAATGTGGCCACCACTCACTCTTACTTTGATATGTTTTTAGTTACATTTGCTTGTTCATAGAAGTATTCATCTGTAGCCTAGGGTTTTGTCAAAATGCCAAGAGGGAGATTGATGATGCAGTATGACAGTGTTTGACAAAACCAGCACAAGTGAACAAGCAGCTGAACAAGATGCTGCTATAGCCAAAGTCTAGCATATGTGAACAAGATCAGTGAACAAGGAGCTGCTATAGCAGGAGCTTGTTCAGAAGAGCTGTAGCGTCTGTCCAAGTACAACAACCTGGGTTTTGTAAAGAAGGCTTGGCAGCCCTTCGAAGAGCATCAGAGGAGTTTCTGACTTGCTGCAGAGAATATTCCACTAGAGATTCCCAGCTGAAGAAGAAGATTTGATTGTAGGAGATTAGATTCGATATTTGCCAATCGAATCTAATCTCCTACAAATTAGGGGTTTTTGCTTTTGGAGATAATCTGATAATGATGGAAGTGGGTGCTCCTATATAAAGAAGACCCTTCAGAGCAATGAAGATTGATCGAAGCAGAGTGCAGAAAAGCGAGAACACACACAGAATTCCGAAAGAGTATTTTTGGTGTGCAAACGAGGTCTTCGATTATCACCGAGAGTAGAGCGTGAGCGCAGAGCTGTGGTGACAGAAGCAGAAGGTGATCAGGACTTGCGTAGTTTGATCCAAGCTTGATCTGGAAGCCAATTCAGAGCAGAGAGTGCTTGTTGGTTGATCAAGGGTAGCCGCGGAAGAACTGACGAGTGAGTGACTCGGTCGAGTGTCTGGACGGCAGTGCTCGCTAGTGACAGGAGGTCACTGAGTGAGGGGAAGTATTCCAGAGTGTGCAGCGCTCGTGGAATCGTTCGAACGGCTCAGCGGAAGGCTTCGGAGCGACGCGGAGAGTTTGTGCATCAGCTTTCATCTGAATAAAGAGGAATAGTCTCTTCTGTAGTTTTAACTACCTGTTTTAAACCGAGTTTCTCAAACATACCCATTTTATAAATAATTTTAGGTTCAATTTTAGGAATTGTCCACTTATTAAGTAGTTCAAAGTTTCTTGGTAAATCATATTCTTCTTTTAGACTGTTTTTAACAGTATGATGATTTCGTAAAATATGATGCATGCCTAAAACAAACAAACGAGAGTCCTGTGTGATGAATAAGGCATCCATACAATACACATATCCCCACCACGGCTCTCATACCATAATACGTACTTAGGTACTACAGGCAGACCCATGATCAACACTAGCATAATGTTATGATTGAAGAAACTAATGAAGTTATATCTAATAGTTATAGTGGTAGTCATATCTACGAATGGAATATCAATGGATTTGGGTACAATCAAATTCATAACACCATCCATAGGATGCTTATGTATTCAAGCATCTGTAAGACTAATGGTAATACAGATAAAACTATTGCTATGTTAATAACATCAGGATTTAAGGCCAGTTAAAAGGCTGGTGGGATAATTATTTAACCCCAGAAGAGAAATTAAATATTCTTAATACAGTTAAACAAGAAAATAATGAAATTAAAGAAGACGCAGTTTATACACTAGCTATTAACATCATTGAACATTTCACGGGTAGATATACCGAAAACAGTGAAAATACTAGGACATTATTACAAAATCTTAGGTGTAAGACACTTACAGATTTTAGGTGATATAAAGAAACTTTTCTTAGTAGAGTTATGGAACTACCTGAGTGTAATAGTACTCACCGGAAGTCTAAGTTTATAGATGGTCTTCCAAACTTATTTGCAGATAGAGGTAGAAATGTTCTAAGACAGAATTATAATCAAATTCCCTATGAGAATTACACTTATGGGAAACTAATTGGTATATGTACTTAGGAAGGACTAGCTCTCTGTAGTCAGATTAAATTGGATAAACAATTGAAACGCCAAAATTTGACTGAGAAACACCAATTAGGTCAATTCTGTGATCAGTTTGCTATTGAAATTCACAGCGCCTCTAATTTGTGAACAAGCAGTTGCTACAGCACACTCTTATTCACCAGTAAATTGCTTCAGCAAGAATGAACAAGGACAGATGTTTGTTCACCCAGTTCGGCCAATTGCCTACGTCTGGGGAGGACTATTCTCAGTCCTCAATCCACTAATCTCAAAGGTTTCCAAGTACACACGGCTCCACGCAACCTATGCTACTCAACCTTAGGTGGATCCTCGAATACAATCAGAACAGGCTATGACTTGTGTCTGCACACACTCTACTGATATCAATCTAGAATAGCTATTGTCTCCTCGAAACTCAGCCTAATCTACTGAAAACTCAAATACTGAAGGGTTGCTATAGCATCTGCTGTAGCATACAGCTGATGCACAAATTGTCCGCATCGCTCCGAAGCCTTCTGCCGAGCTGTTTGAACGATTCCACGAGCGTTGCACACTCTGGAATACTCCCCCTCTCTCAGTGACCTCCTGTCACTAGCGAGCACTGCCGCCCAGACACTCAACCGAGTCACTGACTCGTCAGTTCTTCCGCGGCTGCCCTTGATCAACCAACAAGCACTCTCTGCTCTGAATTGGCTTCCATATCAAGCTTGGATCAGACTCTGCAAGTCCTGATCACCTTCTGCTTCTGTCACCACAGCTCTGCGCTCACGCTCTGCTCTCGGTGATAATCGAAGATCTCGTTCGCACACCAAAAATACTCTCTCGGAATTCTGTGTGTGTTCTCGCTCTCTGCACTCTTCTTCGATCGACTTCCTTGCTCTGAAGGGTCTTCTTTATATAGGAGCACCCACTTGCATCATTATCAGGATTTAGCAATTTCCCTAGTAATATCAATATCTCTTAATTTTTAGGAGATTAGATTTGATTTGAGATTCAAATCTCCCACAATCAAATCTTTTTCTTCAGCTAGGAATCTCCACTGGAATATTCTCTGCAGCAACTTAGAAACTCCTCTGATGTTCTTAGAGGGACTGCCAAGCCCTCTTTTCAAAGATCCAGGTTGCTGCTGCTCGGACAGACACTACAGCTCTTCTGAACAAGCTCCTGCTATAGCTTCCTCCAGCTGTAGCTGCTCCTTGTTCACTGGTCTTGTTCACGAAAGCTGGACTCCTGCTATAGCAGCATCTTGTTCATGTGTGCTGGTTTTGTCAAACACTGCCATACTGCATAGTATAATTCATTCTTTATTAACTCTTTGTGGTTGAAATTAGACACGCTGGTTAACACAACACAATTTTCTTCTTCACTTTCCTCAGAGTCACTCCACTTAGCTGTCAGGGACTTGTTATCCTTCTTCTCCAAGTTTTTGTGGGGTTTGCTCGGACAGTCAGCCTCAATATGTCCATACCCTTCACAATTCCAGCATTGAACACCCTTTCTCATTTCTTTCTTCTCATCTTCATTCTGAGCAAGTTCCTTCCCTCTCCTTTTATTTTCACCACCTCTTATGGATTGTTTTCGTGAGGAAGAGCTTTGCCCAGTTCTTGAGTCCATGTTCTTCAGGAGTTCCCCAAGGTTCTTTACTAGCATACTCAGCTGATCATCTGGAGCTAGCTTCTTCACTTCTGTTTCTGCCTTCAGTCCTATATTCTTATCCTTAGGAGTGGGCTCTTCTTTAACCAGCTTCATCTCAAATTGTTTGAGAGATCCAACCAATTCTTCCAGCCTCATGTGTCTGACATTTTGAGCTTCTTTAATGGCCGTCAGTTTCATGTCAAATCTTGTTGGCAACGATCTGAGGACCTTCCTAATCAGCTTCTCTTCAGGGGTAGGTTCTCCAAGAGCATGGGCTTCATTTGACAGGTCACATAGTTTTGCATTGAACTCGGTGATCATCTCCTCTTCTAGCATTCTTAGATTCTCAAACTGCGTAGCAATAATCTGTAATCTCGACAGCTTTACTTTATCAGTTCCTTCATGGGCAGTTTGCAGGATTTCCCAAGCTTGCTTGGCAATATCACAGTTTGATATCAACCTGAAATTGTTAGCATCAACTGCAGTAAAAATAGCATTCAGAGCCTTTGAATTACCAGTTGCTGTAGCTCCCTCTTCAGTAGTCCATTGTTCTTCAGGTTTTACCCGTGTAACTCCCTGTTCATCCATAGTAATTGGAGGAGACCACTGGACCACGATTGCTCTCTAGGTCTTCTCATCAATGGCTTTGAGAAAGGCCTTCATCCTAGCCTGCCAATATCCATAGTTGCTTTCTTCCAACAATGGCGGTCTGCTCGTGCTCTGTCCTTCCTTCATTATTCCTTATCTTTTTCAGAGGCGATGTAGGATCTTTTACTCTGTGTGTCGAGCTCCCGCTCTGATACCAATTAAAATTCGCAGCGCCTCTGATAAACAGATTTGTGAACAAGCAGTTGGTATAGCATACTCTTGTTCACCAGTAAACTGCTTCAGCAAGAATGAACAAGGACAGATGTTTGTTCACCCAGTTCGGCCAATTGCCTGCCTTTGGGGAGGACTATTCTCAGTCCTCAATCCACTAATCTCAAAGGTCTCCAAGTACACACGGTTACAACTTCACGCAACCTATGCTACTCAACCTTAGGTGGATCCTCGAACACAATCAGAACAGGCTCTGACTTGTGTCTGCACACCCTCTACTGATATCAATCTAGAATAGCTACTGTCTCCTCAAAACTCAGCCTATTCTACTAAAAACTCAGATACTGCAGGGTTGCTAGAGCATCTGCTGTAGCACACAGCTGATGCACAAATTGTCCGCATCGCTCCGAAGCCTTCCGCTGAGTCGTTCGAACGATTCCACGAGCACTGCACACTCTGGAATACTCCCCCTCACTCAGTGACCTCCTGTCACTAGCGAGCACTGCCGCCCAGACACTCAACTGAGTCATTTACTCTTAAGTTCTTCCGCGGCTGCCCTTGATCAACCAACAAGCACTCTCTGCTCTGAATTGGCTTCCAGATCAAGCTTGGATCAGACTCTGCAAGTCCCGATCACCTTCTACTTCTGTCACCACAGCTCTGTGATAGAGCCTATTTATACGCATTATTTAGATCATAACCCTATGCTTGTTCGCATTATTTTATGTACAAGATTACTGGTTTCCAGTGTTTTTGTATTTCAGGGCAAAACAAGGGCCTAAGCCGGATACGCGCTAACAGGCAGCGTTTAGGACGCGCAGCACACAGCCTGCGGAGCTAGCGGCGCAAACAGAAGAAATGGCGAGACACAGCAGAGTTGCACCGACCAATGCGCTAAGCAGTACGCTGTGCGCCAGGCGTAGAGTCCAGTATTTCCTAATCCTGACATGACCAGATTTGGAAGTTGCCAAGGATGGACCTCTCGAGCAGTATATAAAGGGGACGAGGTCTAGGGTTTCAAAACAATAATAGGAAGAGACGATCATCATCAGAGACACACAGAGCGGCAAACTGGAAAACACACCGACTTGTTGAGAGGACTTGCGCCAGCCAACTGCGCCAGCCGAGAAACATTCTGCACGCACTGTTTGCTACTTGTTTCTCAGATACATTAGTTATTATTTACTATTCTATGATGTTTATCACTAGCATGTCTAGCTAAACGCTTAGTGTTGGTTGGGCATGAATCTATGATGTATTTCCTTTGAGACTTGAGCATAATGCATAGTTTGCTTACTTGTATTAAACTCTGTGCATACGGAGACAGCTAGTTGCATGAGTAGGGGAAGCCTTGAACCGCAATCTTACTCTTGTTGCTTGTTCGTCATATGTTAAACTAGTTGATAGCTTGACGGTGACAACTAGGAGTAACGAGCTAGGGTGATCAGTTGCTACCTTGAACGGATTCGTAGCTGTTTTAGTCTAGTTCTAGAGATTAATAGCACATGAACTTTGAACGGAACATGCGCACGTGTTAGGAAGCCTTGACCGGACACTAACCCAAGTGAAATCAAGCTATAGACATATTAGAGTCAGTGATAAGGAATGCACTCATAGAGGATTGTCTGCCCAATACTTCTCATAGTCATAGTATCCAATCTCTATTGCCTGCGCACGTCTAGTGCAAATTCCTGCGTTTTACAACTGTTCACTTGCGCACTGCGCAAACCCATCACTCACCCCCCAATCTTCGTAAGTGTAGGTCACTGGCTAGAACCGAACTACTTGCTCCCTGTGGAGATCGACCCTTACTTAACCGCTGTACTGAGTGGAAGAGGAAGGATTATATTTGACGCGCACGACAACGCGCAATCAAATTTTGGCGCCGTTGCCGGGGAGCAACACAACTAAGTTCTAGTTAGTTTACGTTTTTCCTTTTAGTAACTAGTTATTTCAGTTTGTTTTGTTTTCTCGTTGTTGTTTCTGACAGCGCGCAATCACCATTAGCCTGCGCAACCTTGAAACAGTTGCGCTGCGCGGATTCTAGTTGCGCACTGACAGACGCAGTAGCATTAGTTATCTTTTAATTTCGTTTTTTTTTTAGATATAGAACAGGTTATGGAGGATAACAGTGTCGTAGGCGACAACCTAGGGGACAGGACCCCAGAGGAAGCAAGGGCGCATAACCGCGCAGCCCTGTTCAGAGAAGAAGTGCAGCGCGAGGTTGAAGCAAGGATGGCCGCTGAACTGTACAATGCGCCACCCGCGCGACAAGCCGCGCGACGCAGAATAGTGCGCGAGATGTCAGCCCCTATCACTGTTAACCAGCCATGGTGCATCGTGCTTCCACCAGGCGGTCATTTTGAGCTAAAAAGCTCGCTCATCCATCACATGCCCAAGTTCCACGGGATGAACAATGAAAATCCAGTCAAGCATGTGCGAGAGTTCCTGGTTATATGCGAAAACATGAAAACCAAAGGGGAAAGCGATGAAGCGCTGAAGATGAAGGCATTCCCATTTTCACTGTGTGATACAGCCAGACATTGGTTGATGAACTTACCCGCAGGATCCATTCACACATGGGAGCAGCTGCAGAAGAAATTCCTGGACAAATTCTATCCCGTAGCAAAGATCGCGCTACTCAGAAGAGAACTGGCTGCGCCAAGGCAGAGCGCAGGGGAGTCACTGTCAGAATATTACGAGCGTTTCAGGGAGCTAGAGGCCAACTGCTACAATCATGGCCTGCCCCAGAATGTGCTGATAGAGAACTTCCTGAATGGGCTGCTGCCCATGGAGCTGAGGCTATTGAACGCATGCGCAGGAGGCGACATTTGCAACATGTATCCAGAAGACGCGTGGCAGCTGATAGAAGACTCTGCTGGTCAGGTAAGACATCAGCTAACACTTGAAAATAGTCGTACTCGTTCTGTGCATCAGGTAGAAACAAGCGCTGAGATCAAGGAAATGAAGGCCATGCTGCAGAAGTTGATGAGTGCGCAAAGCGCACCACCAGTTGCGCCAAAGGTATGTGAATTCTGCAGGTCCACCGAGCACAAGACTGATGAATGTCCCACACTAATTGAGGAAACTGGAGATGTCAATGCTCTTGGAGGATGGGATAACAGAGGGCCACCGAGGCAGAATCAGCTGCGCTTTGGACTGGCAGCAAATGGATTCAGATGGAAGGAGGAGAACAATTTCCAGAGGCAGTCCACAGATCAGCGTGCGCCACAGCAGACCCAACAAGCTGCGCCTTACAATCCACCGCATAGCCGCACTGACGCACCAGCACATAACAACCAGCAACCGAGGCGATCCTTGGATGATATCGTGGGGCAGCTAGCAGACACAGTGCGCAAAAATGACGAGAAATATGACAAGCGGTTCGAGTCCATTGAAAAGCAGCTATCACAGATTGCGACCACAGTATATGAGCTGAAAAAGAGCGATGGCAACCTGCCTTCGCAAGTGATTCAAAACCCCAAAGGAGGAGTCAATGTAGTAACACTGAGGACTGGGCGCACGATAGGAACAGAGCAGACCGCGAAGGCGCCCGCGCAACCAGCTGCGCAAGTCCCAGAATCGACAGAGCAGAATGCGCAACCAGAGCAGAGTGCGCAACCTGAAGTGCCAGCCGCGAGCCAGCAGGGCGAAGCGCCAGGTATAACAGAATTAAAAGACAAGGGCACGAATCGTACTAATATACCTGCACCTTTCCCTGTGCAGGCACCCTTGGCTAGGAAGGAAGCGCAGGACAAAGAGCTCTACGAGTTATTCAGCAAGGTGGAAATCAACATTCCCCTTATTGAAGCAGTTCGGCAGATCCCAAGGTACGCCAAGTTTTTGAAAGAGCTGTGCACAAACAAGCGACGGAAAGGCGAATGCGCACAGGTAATGTTAAATGCGCAGGCCTCAGCGATCGTGCAACATAAGGTACCACCTAAGTGCCGAGACCCAGGTACATTCACTATCCCATGCACTCTAGGTAAAACCACGGTGAGCAACTGCATGATTGATTTAGGCGCATCCATAAATTTGTTACCGTATTCTCTATATGCAACATTGCGCCTTGGACCACTAAAGCCTGCAGGTCTCACCATTCAGCTAGCGGATCGATCGTGCAAACAACCTGCAGGCATGATAGAGGATGTTCTCGTACGCGTAGGAGAGCTGGTGTTCCCAGCAGATTTTTATGTGCTAGAAATGGAGGGGGAATCGAGCACCAGCAGTGCGCAGATCCTACTAGGCAGACCTTTCCTTATGACCGCGCGCACGAAGTGTGGAGAGGCACGCTCTCCATGGAAGTAGATGGCGAAGAGATCCATTTCAATATTTTCAAGGGGATGCAGCACCCACACGAGGACGCCACCGTGCACGCAATGGACGACTTGGATGATTTTGTCACAGATGCGCAATGCGCAAGCGCAACAATAGGACCAGAGCCACTGGCATAAGCAGAGTTGGAGGAGCAGGAGGAAGAACCGAGCAGTGCTGAACCAGCACTTACTCAGGTACATGATATAGTTCATATTTGCACCACTAATAAAATCTTGCCCTCCATTGAACAGGCACCCAAGGTCGAGCTGTAGCAACTCCCAGAACATCTCAAATACATTTTCCTGGGAAATGATGACACCCTGCCAGTGATCATCAAGAAAGGATTAGAAGAAGAGCAGGAAGTGCGCTTACAGCAGGTGCTGCGCAAGAACCAGCGCGCCATAGGATGGACACTTGCTGACCTGCGCGGAGTGAGCCCAGACGTATGCATGCATAGAATTCTGTTGGAAGATGGTGCCAAACCATCCAGGGAGGCTCAGCGCAGATTAAACCCAAACATGATGGAGGTAGTACAAAAGGAGATTTTAAAGTTGCTTGACGCAGGAGTCATCTACCCCATCTCGGACAGCAAATGGGTCAGTCCAGTGCACGTTGTGCCTAAGAAGGGAGGAATCACAGTGGAGGAAAATGCGCAGGGCGAGCTAGTTCCCAAGCGCATTCAGACTGGATGGCGCATGTGCATCGACTACAGGAAGCTTAACGCAGTCACGCGCAAGGACCACTTCCCGCTGCCCTTCATGGATCAGATGCTGGACAGATTAGCAGGTAAGCCCTATTTCTGCTTCTTGGACGGATATTCAGGGTATAATCAGATACCCATAGCTGCGGAGGATCAGGAGAAGACCACGTTCACCTGCCCGTTCAGTACGTTTGCGTTTCGGCGCATGTCATTTGGGCTGTGCAACGCGCCAGGTACGTTCCAACGCTTAGTCATGAGCATTTTCTCGGATATGATTGGTATATGCATAGAAGTGTTCATAGATGATTTTACTGTATATGGAGGTAACTTTGATACATGCTTGACTCATCTAGATAAAGTCTTAGCGCGCTGCATTTCTAAGAACCTAGTGCTAAATTATGAAAAATGTCATTTCATGGTAACGCATGGTGTAGTACTAGGACATATCATCTCAGAGGAGGGGATCAAGGTAGATAAAGCTAAGATAGACCTTATTTCTAATCTACCTTATGCCACTAACGTGCGCGACGTGAAGTCTTTCTTAGGACATGCCGGCTTTTACAGGCGATTTATAAAAGACTTCTCTAAAATTTGCATACCCCTGTCTAACCTCTTGCAAAAAGATGTGTGCTTCGATTTTACTGATGAGTGCAGGGCCGCATTTGATAAGCTGAAGGAAGCGCTGACCAGTGCGCCAGTGATGCGCGCGCCAGACTGGAACCTGCCATTTGAGTTAATGTGCGACGCAAGTGATTATGCAGTAGGTGCAGTCTTGGGACAGCGCGTGGACAAGAAGCCGCACGCCATTTACTATGCTTCGCGCACACTGGACGCTGCGCAGAGGAACTACACCACCACGGAGAAGGAGCTTCTGGCAATTGTGTTTGCGCTTGAGAAGTTCCGTGCATATGTTCTAGGCGCCAGGGTCATTGTATACACAGATCACGCAGCCATCCGCTACCTAATGTCCAAGAAGGAGACTAAGCCGCGCCTGATGCGCTGGGTTCTCTTACTTCAGGAATTCGACTTGGAGATCAAAGACAATAAGGGTACGGAGAACACAGTTGCTGACCACCTGAGCAGGATCGTGAAAGAGGAGGAGCCAGGGCAGATCACGGAGACATTCCCTGACGAGCATCTGATGGCGCTGACAGGTAAGGTACCATGGTATGCGCACATTGCGAATTACCTGGTCACAGGTACGTTTCCTCCGCATTTCAATAAAACCCAATGCATGAGATTAAAACATGAGTCCAAACATTATATTTGGGATGATCCGTATATGCTTAGAATAGGACCTGACCAGATATTGAGGCGCTGCGTGCCTGACCATGAAATTAACTCTGTTTTGCTGTTTTGTCATGCGCACGCATGTGGAGGACATTTTGGTCCCAAGCGCACAAGCAGAAAGGTCCTGGATTGCGGATTTTATTGGCCGCATCTGTTCCGAGACGCATATGATCATTGCAGGAATTGTGATAGGTGCCAGCGCACAGGAGGCATATCAGCGCGCAATGAGATGCCGTAGACGCCGATTCTAGTGGACGAAGTATTTGATGTATGGGGCATTGATTTCATGGGGCCATTTCCTCCATCTGCCGGATACGAGTACATTTTAGTGGCAGTGGATTATGTCTCCAAATGGGTCGAAGCTAAGGCCACGCGGAAGGATGATGGTAAGACCGTCGCTGATTTTCTCAAAACTAACATCTTTTGCAGATACGGAGTGCCTAAGGCAGTCATCAGCGACCAAGGGACGCACTTTTGCAACAGGATTGTGGCGCAAGTTTTCAAGCACTATGGAGTGCGCCACAAGACGTCCACTGCCTATCATCCCCAGACAAATGGACAGGCCGAGGTTTCCAACAGAGAGATCAAGCGCATCCTGGAGAAGACTGTCAGACCTTCGCGCAAAGATTGGAGCCAGCGCTTGGACGATGCGCTGTGGGCATACCGCACTGCGCATAAGACGCCCATCGGGACTTCACCATTCCGGTTGGTCTACGGAAAAGCGTGCCACTAGAGCTAGAGCACAAAGCATATTGGGCCTTGCGCATTTGCAACCTAAATCTAGACGAGGCCGGGAAGGAGCGCGCCTTTGAGCTCAGTGAATTAGAAGAGCTACGCCTGGATGCCTATGAGGGACTGCGCGATTACACGGAGCGGACAAAGGCGTTTCATGACAAGCATATCCTCAGACGCACTTTCACGCCAGGAGACCAGGTATTATTATTCTCATCACGACTAAAGCTCATGCCTGGAAAGCTGCGCAGCAAATGGACAGGACCGTACACAGTCACCAAGGTTTTCCCCTACGGAACAATCGAGTTAGAAAACGAGCA
The DNA here is from genome assembly GCA_963678935.1 of Umbilicus rupestris. Classification (NCBI taxonomy): domain Eukaryota; kingdom Viridiplantae; phylum Streptophyta; class Magnoliopsida; order Saxifragales; family Crassulaceae; genus Umbilicus; species Umbilicus rupestris. The sequence goes on from OY787617.1 coordinate 11,673,931, forward strand.
CCGGCATCGTTTTCAGGTAAATGGGCAGAGAGTCAAACGGTATCTCGGAGAACCTTGGGATGGTGCAACGCGCGACATTGAGTTGGCAGAACCAGAAATAACAGATGCGCCAAATGCCGCGCCAGAGGCACCACCGGATGTACCAGAGGGAGAACTGGAGACGATTGCTCACATTTCTTCTTCCTCTTCATCCACCCTCGTTACTGCAGATTTATCACATATTAACCATGCTGATTTCCCTTTTTATCCTTTGCGCAGAACTAAGACGAACACAGCGCCTGCACAAGCGCGGGATCACTCAGAAGCAAGGGTGGGGGAGGTCGCTGACACACATTTTGGCACGTAACGAGGTACAGTCGAGCCAACGACGTTAAACAAAGGCACTTGTCGGGAGGTAACCCGACTCGTTTTTATTTTTACATGTTTTCTTTTTAGTTTTTCTAGTGTTTTTTTTTAGGCAGTTTAGGACTTGTTATTTTTAGTCGAGCAGCAGTGCAAGGGGTATATAAGGGCAGGACTTAGAATTTTTCCAGCACTTTTCTCATTCGACCGTTGCCAGCAGCCTTTACCTCCCGTTTCCACCAACCGATCAGAGCTTCCAGTTAGAGAGATCTGCAGAGCACACGGCCGCACTACCCCCAGGTAACCCTTTCCCCCGATCTGAGCAGATTTTATTAGGGTTTGTACGGTGGAGGAGTGCATTAGGGTTTTGAAATCGCACCAAGCTAGAGTGCCCCGACTGGATTGCTGTTTAGTGGGTTGTGTAGGCGAGCAGTAGGCGCTCCTTTGGTGAAAGTTTCATTGGATTTGGGGGAGTTTGGATTTTTGCAGTTTTTGAGAAGTGTTGACCGGCGTTGACCAGAGCACCAAGCACAGAATGAGGCCCGCCGAGGACCAAGAGACCCCTGCTGACTTCGCTTACAAATATGCGGCGTTTATGAGCCTGGATATGTACGGGACCCCGTACATTAGCCGAGAGTTCCTGCGTGAGGTCGGACTGGAGGACCTCGTTGTGGAGCGCCTGGCGCTAGCAGGCTGGGAGGCGCTGTTGGAACTCAACAGCGCATCAGACAGAGAGGACACATGCGAGTTCCTAGCGTCGCTGGAGACGGGCGACCAGGAGATCAGATATAGGCATCGGGGTGTATGGTTCATCGCCTCAGCTGGGAGGATGAAGCGCGCACTCGGATGCGGTAAGGTGCGCGAGGGAGACACAGACACGCACTCCAACCAGGAGGCCTGGCGCGAGATGGCGACCGGGTCAGCTTTTGCCGCGGGGCGCAGCAAAGGACGCGAGCTGCGTGACCCGTGGATGTTCTACTTGTGGCGCCTGGTCGCCTATGCAGTCATTGGCCGATTTAATGGATCGCCAAAGGTCAACCTCCTGGACTTGGACATTTTGAAGGGGCTGTACTATGGAAGGAGGGTGCTATTTGTTTCAAACATGGTCGTCCATTGGGGACGGGTTAGCACAAGGGGACCGCTGACGTGCGGTGGAATTATTACACACCTGCTGCGAGGGCTACATGGAGAGCCCGAGGTGCCTGAGCACACTATGGTGCCGGCTGTCCCGCTGGACCGCGCCCACATGCTGCAGATCAGGGCGGTAGCTGTGAAGGAAGATGGCACATTGGAATGGTGCTACCGCCTGCAGCCGGCCAGAGTTCCGCGACCGAGGGCAGAAAGCAGTGCGCAGGGCGCAGCAGCCGCACAGGAGATGGAAGAAGACGAAGCCCCAGAACCAGTCGTGCCTCTGGTTAGACGCGCAAGGACCCGCGCGCAGACTGGAGCGCAAAGGAGGGCTCGTGCACCGCAAGGGGAGCCAGTCACCATTTCCATCGAGGATTCTCCCCCTCGTGCACACGGAAAGCGCCCAAGGACTGAGGCTGAGGAGGCGCCAGAGGCAGCATCAGATGAGCAGCGCATGATGTTCAACGTCATGCGTGTGCTCGAATACTTAGCGCCAGAGGGGGCGGATTTGAGTATGAGTCCACCATCCGGGTGGAGATTTGGAGACGCGATTCCCCCTTCCCTCAGCATGCACCGACAACCTCCAGGTTCCCCCAGTGAGCCACATCAGCCAGCCAGCCCTCCTACTCAGCCCCCAGCAGCACCAGCTCCAACACCAACCACAGAGTCAGCCCCAGCACTAGAACCCACCCCTGAACCTGAACCAGTACCAGTACCCGCACCTTCCCCTGCCCAGCCGTCCATTCCAAGGTCCCCTATAGCCGAACCCATCATTAGCACCAGCTCAGAATCGCTATGGGACCGCGCTTCAGAGGATGACGGCGCGGCGCAGCCTGTCGCGCTATCAGTTGTACCGCCTTCCTCCAGCTCCGAATATACGACGGATTCTTCAGAGGAGGAGGCGCATAGTTCAGCGGCAGCGTCCAGCTCAGATGACATCTAGAGCTGAGGGGAGCGCATATTTTCTTTTCGGGTGGTGTTCTTTTTCTTTTTGGTGCTGAACTCTATTTGTTATTCTGTTGCTATATTTGTGTTGAACTTGTGTGCTACATATTTTTGTGCCCCTATGCTATATTTGCGCTGCTTTGACTATTATGTTTTTTAGGGTTTTATGTTCTTTATTTTTGCTTGCATGCGTGTGCGCCGCCTCCGTGCGCTTGAGCTTGAGTCGTGGGGATATGTCTCTGTTTAAGTGTGGGGGGGGGGGGAGCGTTACACTTACATTTCACGTTTTTTTGAGCATATTTAGTGTAGCTTAGTTTAATTGAAGGAAACAGTAGCAGTAGTGCGCTGTGTGCGGGTTGCGCGCACTGATCAGCTTGTTTGCGCTATCCATATTGCGCCGTGCGCTATCAACTGTTTTTAGTATATTTTTTTCATTTTTTCTGCTCCTGTTAGTTGAGATATACAGGGAATGTGGAGTTGACAGAAACGCTCCAGAGAGGCGGTTAGTCGTTCGCGCTTCAGAGGAAAGGTATATGGTCGAGAGCGCGAGTGGAGGCCAATGCTTCGCGACCTTCAGAGCAAGAGAGTGCGCTCAGTCACGCAGATGCCAAAGGCGAAATACCCAAAGCGTGGCGAGGTGGGAAAACAGACCACCTTCCCTCTGGAAGTCGAGCTAAGGAAGGCGGGCGCGGGTGTAAACGCGTGCGCCGACCTGCGCAGATAGACCAAGGAGGGAGAGCGGGGCGGTGTTCCATAGCTGTTATCCGGAGGCCGAGACTGGAACCGTTCTGGGAAGATAGGAACCATAGACAAAGCTGTACGAAAGAAAGACACCAGCAGATGATATGCGCTACAAAAGAATCAGCATGCGCACTGATAAACACCAGCGTGCGCAAGTTCACAAAAGAGAAAAAAAATCATCATCAAAAAGGCTTGAGTTCCCAGGAAGTGCGCGGAAGAATCACGCATCGGAAGAAGCTTGCGCTGTTAACCATATACCTATCCTCGGAGCAAGAGCTGACAACCTGGAGCCTATGAAGAGCTATCTCCCAGCCATCCGAAATGATTTTTTTCATCCCAGCTGAGAGGTAATGAATTTCGAAATTATTATACTTGAAACTGTTGAGAAGCAGATGTGCGCAGGTGGTAGAGCAGCGCAAGGTGTTCAGCAGCGTAGACCGCGCCAGAGTGCAAGACTGTGCGCTAGACTCTAGAGAGGTAATGGTATCCGTGCTTGAGTGCTTGTTCGAGGCCGAACAACGGGCAAGTGTGGGGGGTTTGATAGAGCCTATTTATACGCATTATTTAGATCATAACCCTATGCTTGTTCGCATTATTTTATGTACAAGATTACTGGTTTCCAGTGTTTTTGTATTTCAGGGCAAAACAAGGGCCTAAGCCGGATACGCGCTAACAGGCAGCGTTTAGGACGCGCAGCACACAGCCTGCGGAGCTAGCGGCGCAAACAGAAGAAATGGCGAGACACAGCAGAGTTGCGCCGACCAATGCGCTAAGCAGTACGCCGTGCGCCAGGCGCAGAGTCCAGTATTTCCTAATCCTGACATGACCAGATTTGGAAGTTGCCAAGGATGGACCTCTCGAGCAGTATATAAAGGGGAGGAGGTCTAGGGTTTCAAAACAATAATAGGAAGAGACGATCATCATCAGAGACACACAGAGCGGCAAACTGGAAAACACACCGACTTGTTGAGAGGACTTGCGCCAGCCAACTGCGCCAGCCGAGAAACATTCTGCACGCACTGTTTGCTACTTGTTTCTCAGATACATTAGTTATTATTTACTATTCTATGATGTTTATCACTAGCATGTCTAGCTAAACGCTTAGTGTTGGTTGGGCATGAATCTATGATGTATTTCCTTTGAGACTTGAGCATAATGCATAGTTTGCTTACTTGTATTAAACTCTGTGCATACGGAGACAGCTAGTTGCATGAGTAGGGGAAGCCTTGAACCGCAATCTTACTCTTGTTGCTTGTTCGTCATATGTTAAACTAGTTGATAGCTTGACGGTGACAACTAGGAGTAACGAGCTAGGGTGATCAGTTGCTACCTTGAACGGATTCGTAGCTGTTTTAGTCTAGTTCTAGAGATTAATAGCACATGAACTTTGAACGGAACATGCGCACGTGTTAGGAAGCCTTGACCGGACACTAACCCAAGTGAAATCAAGCTATAGACATATTAGAGTCAGTGATAAGGAATGCACTCATAGAGGATTGTCTGCCCAATACTTCTCATAGTCATAGTATCCAATCTCTATTGCCTGCGCACGTCTAGTGCAAATTCCTGCGTTTTACAACTGTTCACTTGCGCACTGCGCAAACCCATCACTCACCCCCCAATCTTCGTAAGTGTAGGTCACTGGCTAGAACCGAACTACTTGCTCCCTGTGGAGATCGACCCTTACTTAACCGCTGTACTGAGTGGAAGAGGAAGGATTATATTTGACGCGCACGACGACGCGCGATCACTCTGCGCTCACGCTCTGCTCTCGGTGATAATCGAAGATCTCGTTCGCACACCAAAAATACTCTCTCGGAATTCTGTGTGTGTTCTCGCTCTCTGCACTCTTCTTCGATCGACTTCCATGCTCTGAAGGGTCTTCTTTATATAGGAGCACCCACTTGCATCATTATCAGGATTTAGCAATTTCCCTAGTAATATCAATATCTCCTAATTTTTAGGAGATTTGATTTGATTTGAGATTCAAATCTCCCACAATCAAATCTCCTTCTTCAGCTAGGAATCTCCACTGGAATATTCTCTGCAGCAACTTAGAAACTCCTCTGATGCTCTTAGAGGGACTGCCAAGCCCTTTTTCCAAAGACCCAGGTTGCTGCTGCTCGGACAGACACTACAACTCTTCTGAACAAGCTCCTGCTATAGCTTCCTCCAGCTGTAGCTGCTCCTTGTTCACTGGTCTTGTTCACGAAAGCTGGACTCTTGCTATAGCAGCATCTTATTCACGTGTACTGGTTTTGTCAAACACTGCCATACTGCATCATCAGCTATGGACAAACCTTCGACTAGTAATACTAGAAAACATAGAAAGCCATCCAAAGATGCTAGTCTTCATTATAAAAAGAGAAAAAACGATTTTCTAAAAAGAAAGTTCTAGATAGAGAACAACGTAGGAATTATAAACACTATTATAAGAAAATCCGAAATAATGATAGATCATTAACCTGTAGTAAATGTGGCAGATATGGCCATAGCCTGGAATCTTGTTGGGTAAGAAAAAAGATTAATAATCTAGAAACGGATGATAAGATGAAAGATATTCTTTCTAAAATTATGCTAGATTCAGATAAAGAATCAAGTTCAGATTCTAGTAAATCCTCATCTGATATAAATGAAGAATTAAACATTCTTGATAATGAATCAGTAATATCTAGTTCAGATGCGAGCCTTGCACATTAGGTCAACCTTGCCTAAAAGATAAAACTCATAGTTCAGGAGAAAAAGAATTATATTCGCTTCTCTCCCAATTTCAGGATCTAAAGATAAATGTTTTAAAACATAATGATGTTTTAGAAGTCTTAAAGATTATTAAGGATCCCTAATTGAGGTCTAAAATAATTGATCAAGTTGAGAACACTCCTAGTACTTCTAATAGTCATGAATTAAGAAGTCAAAGAAATTCTGAACCTTATATGATGTCTGAAGTTTATAAAAGAATCAGACAAAAGAAGATAGAAGAGAATCCTACTTCTACCAATGATCTGGTAATTGAAATCAAACATCTAAAAGATGAAATTCAGGATTTAAAATCTGAGAATAGAAAATTAGATTATAGAATTTCAAAAATTGAAGAAAACATATTTGAAGAAGTTAAACCTCCTTCGGATAATATTGTTAGTCATTCTGATAATGAAGAGGGTAATATTAACCATCAACAATTTCTATCTACCTTAAAAATGATTATTAGCCAAAAATGGCATGTTAGAATTAAACTCCTCATCGACAACTATTATTCTCAAGATTTTATAGCTCTTGTTGATAGTGGAGCAGATCTTAATGTCATACATGAAGGATTGATTCCGACAAGATATTTTCATAAGACAACTAATACATTGTCTCATGCAGGTGGTGATTATTTGAAAATTAATTTCAAGTTGCCAAAAGCAAAAATATGCATAAATAATAAATGCATTCAGACAAATTTTTTACTTGCTAAAAATATAACCAACCAAGTTATACTTGGTACACCATTTTTAGAAAAAAATCTATCTCTTAAAACAAGTTGATAATAAAGGTATTATATAAACTTTTGAAGGAAATGATATATCCTTAGAATTCATTTCTGAACCGTTCACTAAGGTTTTGCATAATATCTATGATAATCTATTCTTAAAGAAAAACCAATTATATTTTCTTAAACATGAACTTAGTCTATTGACTGTTGAAGAAAGGCTTAAAAATCCTAAATTACAAAATAAGGTTAAAATGTTAATCAACCAATTCTCGTTAGATATATGTAGTGACCATTCAAATGCTTTTTGGGATAGAAAGAAACATATTGTTTCACTCCTTTATGAAGATAATTTCAATAAAAATCAGATTCCTACTAAAGCAAGACCGTGTCAAATGAACACTGAATATCTCTAGTTATGTAAAAAAGAAATTGATTCCTTATTACAAAAAAGACTTATAAGTCCTTCACAATCTGCATGGTCATGTACTGCTTTTTATGTTAATAAAAATGCAGAAAAGGAACGAGGTGTTCCGAGATTAGTTATAAATTATAAACCCCTTAATAAGGTTTTAAAATGGATCAGGTATCCTATTCCTAATAAGAAAGACCTATTAGATAAATTGTATGATTCTATCATATTTTCAAAGTTTGATTTAAAATCAGGATATTGGCAAATTCAGATTAATAAGTCTGATAGATATAAAACTGCATTTAATGTACCGATAGGGCAATATGAATGGAATGTTATGCCATTTGGATCGAAAAATGCTCCTTCGGAATTTCAGAAAATTATGAATAATATATTCAACCCTTATAGTGAATTCATATGTTTACATAGATGATATTCTGATATATTCTAAAGATATTGAAACACATTTCAAGCATTTAAATATGTTCAAAACCATTGTTTTAAAAAATGGCTTGGTAATATCTAAACTAAAAATGGCTTTGTTTCAGACAAATGTTATATTCTTAGGTCATAACATTGAAAAAAGGAAATATAATTCCTATAAATAGAAGTATTGAATTTGCAGATAAGTTTCCTGACATTATTACGGATAAAACCCAACTCCAAAATTTTTTAGGGAGTCTCAATTATATCTCAGCATATTATGAGAATCTTGCTCAAGATACATCTGTCTTATATGATAGGTTAAAAAAGACGCCAAAACCGTGGACAGAACAGCATACTAAGGCTGTAAGAAAAATGAAAATAAAGTAAAGGTTTTACCTTACTTAATGCTGACAAACCCAAATTGGGATAAAATCATTGAAACAGATGCATCCGAATTAGGATACGGTGGAATTCTTAAACAAATTAATCCAAATAGTAAACAAATTAATCCAAATTGGAATGTTTGCTAGATGGAAGACACATCTTGCCCCTTTTGATTTTGATATATTATATAAGAAATGAGAAGAAAATAGTCTTCCCGATTTCCTAACCCGAGAATACATTCGCTAATTTTGCAGGTATGCATTCTCCAGGCGAAGAATCTTCCTCTTATAGGGGAAGAAGCAGAGGTTCTTTCTCTTATAGAGGAAGAGGCAGAGGCACAGAAAATATTCTGGCCCAACATAGAGGCAGAAGGCTTATAGCCGCAAACCTGTCAAATGACAGAGAATACCAAGAATATCTAGCATTCAGAAGGACAAGGGAAGGTAATACCTCCCTAGGTAATAATCCTCCTAATACCTCCCTAGGTAATAATCCTCCTAGCAAATCTTATGCCTCAGTCATAGGAAATGAGGATGATGATTACATTCATCAGGATTGTACCCTCAATAATAAACAAGAAGTTATACTTCTACGAGAAGAGAAAGATTCCAAATGGAAAGATGATCCAGAACATTTAATGACCAGATATCTGAGGAAGGAATGCTTTCCAGCAAGGGCTTATAAAGTCCGACAATATTAACGAGAAAATACTATCACAGAATGGCTGTGATATTCAGCATTTCTCCACTGGAAAACAGCCTGAACTTTATAATTTCAGCAAAATTGTGATCAAAAGGATTATATCCATTGAAGATTGGGGAATTTTGCCCCTCACTACAAAGGAGTTTTGTTATCCACAAAATTCCAATCTCATTAAATATAATTTCTGGGATTACATGGATGCCTTCAACAAAGTTCTCTTATATGAGAATACAAAGAAAAGGCATTCGTGGTTTATAAAAATTTGCTCAGAAGTTTATAACTTCGAAATCCCATTGTGGTTCATCAGATGGTGGCAATATTATGGCACATCTGAGAATATCCTTCCAGATGAATGGAAGAAGAAATATTTTAAGTGGGTGAATATTTCAACAAGAGTCATTGATAATGACAAGAAAGAATGCTTTCTGGATGGAGTATCTTCCCTCTTCTTCTTTGTGGAATTTTCTATTCCATGGATTTGGGCATGGACACCAAATTTTGGTTATACCGAAGAACTCATTCTCTGCCTTAAAAGAATGGCGTTCTCCAAATTCTGGGATAAAATGTTGAAAACAGACCCAGAGACCAAATTGATATATGGTTATGATACTTTGAATCTTATTAATAATAAGATCATTCTATATGAAGAACAATTCAAAGGAAAGAAGAAAGCTTCGTCTCAGCTTATAGCTGACAAAATTAAAGGGCATACTCAAAGTCTCTCCAAAGAGGAGCTCATAGCCACTTATTTGCAAGAATTAAAAAAGGACTTATTCAGTAATGATGATGAGATAATGTCTCGAAAATCTGATGTTTCTATGGCATCATAATTTGCTCAGAATCCTGAAGACGACGTTATAACTGAAGACGTCTTCGATGTTATTAAGGAGACTCTCCTTGAGAGGTTTAAAGACAAAGGCGAGTCATCATTATCCAAGTAACAAGATAAGAAGATAGCCCAGGGTTTTCAAAAAACCAGCCATATTTGTCAAAGATGCCAAGGGATATGAGACCCTTTGCTTTTATAAAGTTTGTAATTTTGTCTCCTATTTTTATAAAGTTTGGGACCTCTTTTACTTTTTAGATTCCATATGTTTCCTTTCTTTTCCTATTTAAGTGGTAGTGTTTATAAGGAGAAGACACACTTCAAGAAATCTCTCCCTCTCTCTCTCTCTCTCTTGTAACTCTCCTCCCTCTTTGTACAAAAGCTTGAAGTAATAAGAAAGTCTTCTCTACTTGGGTACCACTTGTAAGTTTTCTGTTTACTTATTTCCGTCTTACTTATTGCATCTTCTACCCCTTTTATCCTTCTTCTTTGCCTTTATATGGCAAGTAGTCTTATAGACTGAACTTCTCTGTGTGATGAATCTGTGTTGACATCTTTATACATATCTCACTCATGTATCGGTTCCTGTACGAACATACTATAGGCAGTTCATGTTTAACCTAGCAGACAATTATGATGTGGTCATAATACTTCATTAAACAAACTAGTTGATGAAGGATTACATGTATTTGGATAAGACATAGCAGTATGATAAAGGTCTGATAAAACCAGAACAGACATATTCAGATATGATTATCATAAAGGGTTGCTCGTTGAGCCGTTTAGCTGTGTGAAGGAGTTGAGGCGTTTAGAGGCATATACCCGGGATATGATAAAGCATATTGAAACAATGCACTGTTTGGTTTGTCTATAATCAGAGTCGATAGACTCTAATCCTTTAGATCATCTGGCTGTGATTATCTGGATGCCTGAAATCATGAATCGTACTCGTTTGGTTAATTTAGTATAGATACATGACCCGACATTCCATATTGATTATTCTAGTGTTGATCATGGGTCTGCCTATAGTACCTAAGAATGTATTATGGTATCAGAGCCGTGGTGGGGCTATGTGCATTGTATGGAGGCCTTATTCATCACACAGGACTATCGTTTGCTTGTTTTAGGCATGCATCATATTTTACGACATCATCATAATGTTAAAAACAGTCTGAAAAGAAGAATATGATTTACCAAGAAACTTGGAACTACTTAATAAGTGGACAATTCCTAAAATTGAACCTAAAATTATTTATAAAATGGGTATGTTTGAGAAACTCGCTTTAAAACAGATAGTTAAAACTACAGAAGAGACTATTCCTCTTTATTCAGATGAAATGACAATTAAATTACTACATAACAGTGATTTGCTGGAATATCAGACAAATTATAAATTCATTCATATTGGACTGGTACAAATTGCCTTCAAACACATCCATTTGTATAAGATGTATATTCATAGGATTAGTGATTGATACGGATTAGATGATCATCACATATTTAATTTGTAACCATATAGTTTGTGTATTTTAATTATTTGTATAAGATGTAATATTCATAGGATTAGTGATTGATACGGATTAGATGATCATCACATATTTAATTTGTAATATTAACCATATTCAAGTAGAAACACTAAACACGCATCCCCGTATCTCAAAAATCTTCAAAATTCATTTTGTTAAGTAAGTAGCTGATGCAAACTAAAGACAGCCAGCGGAGCAAACTGAAGACAGACAGCGTATGGTTATAGGTTCCTAAACTGAGGGAGTTTTCTATATTGTTTTAGATAATAGTTACTGCAACAGAATTGCATAACAACCTGCGAAGATATTGAAGAAGATTCGGATTGTTCAAAAGGATTTGGCAAGTATCCTAAATCTGATAAATCTTAGTTGGACTAGATTTCTATAATCTACTGTAGGCTGACAAGTATATATGGACAGCGTCTCTACGAGTAGAGGAGATAGAAAATAGACGACGAAGAAAGAGAGAAAAGAAAAGGGCGAGAATCAGAGAGTGAGAGTACGATCACCAAAGAAAGCTGAGGCGGATCACGACTGAATGAGTGTGATCGACGCTTGATCATTGTGTTCAACTGGAGAGGAGTCTCTTTGAAGATCAAGTACATGCTCTTTGAAGAATGTCGCCATTGAGCTGAACACATACGATCAAGGTGTTCAACAACGCTCCCATACGCCGAGGGGAGGTCGTTGATCAAGGGGGAGCATCATCGGAGTTGAGTGAACTCGTGGAGGTCTGACAAAGCGTTTAGAAGAGATTGGAGAGTCTCAGACCCATGCTACGGAAGTGCAACTTGACTAAGTAAGTTGCTATAATATTTTGTCATACACTGTTTTGTGTTGTTGACATAGTAGGCTAGTCTGTGTGATCAGCTTGAGCAGAAATTCTAGCTAAGTTAGAAGTGGAGGTTGTTCTAGCTGATGCTGAGAACTGGTACCTGTGTACTTTAATCGATAATAGTAGAATCTTGGGGAGTAGAGAAAAGTCCCCCTAGACAGCAGAATTGGCCGAACTGGGTGACCAAATTGCTTGTATGCTTTATGTTTTGTCTCAGCTAAAGTATTCCGCAATCGTCGCAATCAACTGCTACAACATCCTAATTGTCTCGGACACCAGCAATTCGTCAATTTTAATTGGTATCAAGCTAGTTACTCGACCTACAGAGTGGGTTCCAAACATGTTGCGTGTCAGCTAAGACAAATATGAAGGAAGAACAAAGCACAAGCAGACCTCCGTTACTTGAAGGAAGAAATTATGGATACTGGAAAGCTCAAACGAAAGCATTCTTGAAGGCCATAGATGAGAAGGCATGGAGGGTTATGATCTCAAAATGGGTGCATCCACTGGTGATAGATAATACAAGAGAAGCTGAGGATCCAACTGTAGAAGAAGAAGTTGTAGCATCCAAAAACTCTATTACGGATATGGTATCTGTGACAAAGAGGAAGAAGCCGAGCGGAAGAAGAGGCCACAATAAACTGTGGTACCAACAGCTGGTACTTGCAAATGCAGACTGACAAAACAAAAGAGCCAAAAGAAGCTATAGCATCCTGCGACGATTGAAGCTAGTACAGATGATCAGAAGGGATCAAGACAAAAACTAGAAGAGGTTATAACTTCCCCTGAAGATTCAAGGATATTACATAACAAGAGTTTCCTTGTAGCTGATCAATCTGGAGGAGCTCGGAGGATGTCCGGGTGATTGCTGTTGGCGTAGCAGCGGCGAGAACAGAGTCCCAGTTGATCATGCTTTGATCATCAAGTTAGCCTAGCCTATAGGTGAAACTAGATTGATATCTATTGCGTGATACTGGATTGACTGCCTTATTAGCGAAGCCTAACGGTAGAACTTAGCGTGTTGAGGTATGGCATCCCTTGACAAACTGAACAAGATCCTGCTTCAGCAATCCCTGATTATTTGAAGCTGGAGCACAATCTGAAGAATGGGTGAGATACAAAACCAAACACAAGGATCTGCTACAAAACTCTATGGACCACAAAAGCTGAGGCAAACTGGGCAACAGGTAAAAAACAGATTATGCTACAGCATCCAGTGTTGATCTGAAGCTAAAGCAGAATGGGCCAGTGTCTTGAAGATGCATGGAAAGACCTAGGCGAGGTGCTACATGAGTCAAGGAAGTTCAGGGTGTGCCGCAATCGTCATCAAGTGGCCTGTAGATGTCATCACACGGTCGGAGGAAAAACTCAAAAAGATAAGGATCCTAAAGTCCAATTTAGGAAACGTAATTTTCAACAACTTTGCAAGAATCTAGGAAAAGATTCAGATAATGATGTGATGCACTATGAATTCTAAGGCAATGTGGTTTCCGTCACTAGTCATTCATAAAGTTATAAGAGGACGGCAGAGGCAGTTCCTTAGGAGGATATAGAAGAGAAACCGAAGTAGAGACACACATACACACACAACTAGAGGTTATAGCAGAAGGCTAATAGAGTTGTGGAGTGCGCAGAAGAGATTAGATCTCACAGATTTTGATCAAGGTTTGATTCATAGAATTCAACTAGAGCATGGCTCGTTGAAGGATCAAAACAGAAGCTTCGAAGAACAGCCGCGAACAAACATGTAGCAGGCTATTGGAGGACTGAACGTATCTCCTTGATACTATCAGGTGGGCATTGATAAATGGGGAGTAACATCTGAGTTGGAAGAATTAAGAGAGAGAGAGTCTGTCGGTGTGGCCGTGTGTGCTAGATAAGCTGTCGACAGACAGAACTCTAATACAGAGTGTGCTGAAGCATTCCTTGTACTGCACATTGTAATAGGGTAGGCTAAGTTTGAGTGTCAGGTCTGTACCTATTCTTTACTTGAAGTGTGTAGGTAGCATGAAGAGAGTCTGTGTGATCAGACTACTAACTAGTCTAGGGGATTAGACTGAGCAAAAGATTTTAGCTAGGTGAGAAGTAGAGGTTAGAGTCCTTTGTACTTTAAACCCTGATAGTGAAATCTTGAGGAGGAGTGTGATCCTCCCCAGACATAGGCAAGTTGCCGAACTTGGTGAACAAATTATTTTTATCTTTCTTATTCATCAAAAGAACAAATTCCGCAGGAAGACACAGAGAGTGATACAGCAGAAACTGTAACTCCAGAAGCTGTAACTCGATATCAGCAGCGCAGTCAAATTTCAATTGGTATCAAAGCTGATCACTCGACATACAGAGTGTGATCCGAGAGTGCGTTGTTGAGTACAATGGACAATTTGCTGAATAGACAAAAACCAAACAGGTCGCAGAAAGGGAAAGACTGTGAGTATGACACCAGTGATCAAGTCACCAGAGAGTACCTGGCTGAACAATACACACAAATGATTGATAAATGTCTGAAAGTAGTAAAGGTGAATGAGGGATTGATTGCCAAAATAATCCAGACTAAATACCAAAAAGGAAGAACTACTAAGGACTATCTCAAGTATGAAAGAAAAGGCTCATCAACGAGAAAAGGAATACAATGAAGTAATGAAAGAAGTACACCTGTATAGAAAGACAGCAAATATGCTCAACACAGGATCGAACAACTTGGATAGGTTGCTGGCGTTTCAAAAGTATGGAGGAGGTAGGACAGGACTAGGCTATACTAGAGAGGATAGCATTGGAGTAACCACATTTGTCAAAACATCGATGACATAAAGAACTGGACCAGAGGTACAAAGCAAGATAACTCCAACTGAACAGCAAAAATAGGTTCTGAAGAAAAAATCCAGAAGAAAAAGCAAGAAGATGCTTCAGCAACCTGTGCAGCACGTAGCTGGAACTCGACGGGACAGACGTTGTTGCTATTTGTGCAATCAAGTTGGTCATATCCAAAGGTCCTGTCTTGTACTCAACAAGCACTGGAGGCCACATAAACAATGTCGATGCAGTTATCCGAAGCACAGATCGGGAATGGATTATCATACTCATATGTACTACAACTCAACAAAATCTGAAAAAAAGGAAAATTGGTATTTTGACAGTGGTTGCTCTGGAAATATGACTGGGAATTACAGATCATGCTTGACTACCATTCAACCCTGCTAGGAACAAAACGTGACATTTGGAAATAGACTGAAAGGGAGAATCCTTGGAAAAGGAACGCTGGAAGTTCACGGACTACCAAAGTTAAAAAATGTGATGCTCGTGGAAGGACTGTGTGACATCAGCCAGCTGTGTGACAATATGCACTTTGTAAACTTTGCTCAAAAGATTTGTCAAGTGTTTAATGTAGAGGGAAGATGCATAATGAAGGTCACAAGTTCTGCTAACAACTGTTGTCTACTAAAGAATGCTGCAGCAACCTCTGAATCAACCTGTCTGTTGATAAAAATAGAAAAAATAAACTTACGACATAAAAGGCTGGGACATCTCAAGCTGAGGACATTAAGAAGAACTTCTTCTGATAAACTAGTTCGGGGTATTCCTGAGATCAATGGAGAGATGAACACAGTGTGTGGGGAATGCCAAATTGGAAAACAAACAAGAGTTTCTCACCAAAATGTCACTGAGATGAGCTCCACCAGACCTCTCCAATTACTACATATGGATTTGATGGGACCAATGGAGGTAGAGAGCTGTGGCAGAAAAAGGTATGGCTTTGTATGTGTGGATGATTACTCTCGCTACTCATGGATCGAGTTTCTGCGTGAAAAATAAGGTATAGTGAAGGTGGTGGTGGCTTTGCTGTCTTGGATAGAGCAGTAGAAAGGTTTGAGAGTAGCAGCCATAAGAAGTGATCATGTGAAAGAGTTCGAAAACGAAGCCATGAATGAATTCTGCACAAACCAATGAATCACTGATGAAGCGTATTTATACGATCCATCGAGTTGTTTATTCTCATTTTTTAGTTACATTTTGTGTGTGAAAGATTACTTCTTGGTAGTGTTTTGCATCGCAGGTGTATCAAGACCGCTTGGAACTTTATTGCGCATTTGGATGAATATAGACCAAATATGGACAGATTGACCTGTTCGTTGTCGAAGGCTTGCCGAGCTCAGTATTCTTATCCGATTGAGGCGTGTCATAGCTTGGGGGAAAGCTAACTCAAGGGGATACAACTTCTTAGTTTACGTCAAGACGAAATTCGAAGTTTGAAAGGGTCAAACGAGCGAGATTCTAACACTGCAGAAGTGATCCGCCCAAGCAGTGGGCGAATCACATTTGACTCGCCCAAGCCAAGAGTGATCCGCCCAGATCAGAAGTGATCAGCCCCGCTCCATTACACACTGAATATTTGACTCGCTCTAGAGTGCACGAATCACTTTGGAGCTTGCCTGGATCAATTGTGACTCACCCAGCTTATGAACACACTTAGATTCTCCCGAATCACTTTGGAACTTGCCCGAATCAATTGTGACTCGTGCAGCAGGGGAAGCGCACAGAGTAGTTGACTCGTGCAAGAAAAATGCAGCCCGGCCCAATTTCAAAAAGAATGAAAAGAAAGAGAAGGGAGAAAGAAACCCTAGCTTTTACAGGCAATTCTTGCAGAGTTTTTGGCAGACCGACTAGAGAGTTCGACCTGAATCAAAGGGAAAAAAATGAGAGCTTGGAGAGACGGAAGCACTGTTCATCGTCGGAATTTGTTCATCGCGCACTGTTCATGGTTTACTATTCATCATATTTACTGTTCATGGCCGGAAGTAATGTTCGCAGTTTTAGTATTTTCTGAACTCAGTTTATTTTCATTATTGTTTTAGATGGATAGTAGTAGCTAAACCCTAATTCGGTTTGGGGATTTTTGTTGCAACGAACGGTTTGAGATACTTATGTTTTCATAATTCAATTCAGTGAATTCCTATTCTTTAGCTTAATGGCATGCTTGTATGTTTGATTGGAAGAACTTAGCGGTGATCTAGTTAGACTGGTAGTGCATGATATTTCAATTAGTCCAACATTAGCGTAAGCCTAGCGGTGGAACTAGTACTGATAACTAAGAGGATAAATATTACATTTACTTGAGAACTTAGCGGTTAATAATAGATAGAACTTGAAGTCGACATTACCTTAGCATGATTGTTAGACTAGGACAATAGTTTTACTAATTGATGCATGTTTCAATCGATGATTACCAGTTGCAATGCATATCGCTGAACTGATTTTCTCCGAATTTGATAAACAACTTCCTGCAAAACCCCCTTTCAGTGTGACAATTAATTCATAGAACTTTATAACTGATTGCTCTCTTTGGGTTCGACCCTGCTTACTGCTTGCTAGTATAGTGAGAGATTATAAATTTAATTTTGGCGCACACAACGACGTGCCGTCAAATTTTGGCACCGTTGCCAAGGAGAGCAACACTAGTATAGAGTTCGTAGCTTTATTTTTCTTGTTTTGCTTTGTCTTTTCTTGTCTTTGTGCAGGATAGCGGCGAATGATAGAGTAATTGTTGCTACCGGTGCCTGATTAGCTATTACAAGCTACCGCTCGTGACTAACGTGTTTTTTTCCCATCGAAGGTCATTTGCTATCTTAGTTTCATTTTTTTATATTTTGCTACGTTTTTCGGTGTGTCGAATGCAGGAAGCGTCAATGGCGATGGCCACCAGAGCCATGGACATGATCACATCCACAATGAAGTTCCCCCATAGGGCATACCACCATTCTATAAAGAGCCGGAGCGAATATTCAATCCAGGATAAAGAGCAGATCGTCAAAGAATGACATTCAATGGATAGCACATTAGACGTGCAAGGATGAAGGAGTTTGATGATTATGCCCCATCTCCACCATATGCACGTCAATAATATAGGCAGCCCACGATGAGGGAGCTATCAGCCCCAACATTTAACAATCAACCTTGGTGCATGAACACCAACCCGGAAGAAGATAATTTCGAGATCAAAACCGCGGTGGTGCACCATCTACCAAAGTTTGGAGGATTACCGAGAGAAGTTGCAACAAGGCACTTACAAGAGTTCACCGGAATCTGCCAAACATTGAGGCCATACGCAGCTCCGGAAGAAAGGTTTAAATTAAAAGTATTTCCTTTGAGTTTAACTGATCTTGCAAAATCTTGGTTTTTGTCTTTGCATTCAGGTAGCATTCGCACATGGGATCCAATGAAAAGGAAATTCCTCGATAAATATTACCCTCCGGCGACTCAAGTGAGGAGAGAGATGTCCGCTATGAGACAAGGACCCAGCGAGTCCATGTTCGTTACATGGAGAGATTCAACGCACTGGAAAAAAGTTGTTGTAACTTGGGTGTTCCGGAAAGGGTGCTGGTGGAGTATTTATTGGATGTACTGAGACCTCTCGAGCGTATTTTATTGGATGCCGCAGCTGGTAGCACAGTGTTGAACTTGACTCCTGGCCAAGTGGGAGAGTTAATCAATGAGACCGCTGAGAGTGCTCGGTATAGGGATGAGACTAGTCGAAGGGATGACACTAGTAGAATAAGGAATGTTTCACAGGTGGATTTCAACACCAATCAGATGGCCAACGAAATCAAGGAGCTCAAGGAGATGATGCGGAGGATGATGGTTGGGCAGGTGAGTGGAGTCAAGCCTTGTGAATTTTGTGGTGCTGCAAGCCACAAAATAGATGAGTTTCCTACCCTTCAAGAGGATGAGATAGTTGTCGTGAATGCCATGGATGGATTTTAGAACTTCAACAACAGGCAGGCCCCCATGCAATTTGGACTTTGCAGCCAATGACTTCAGTTGGAGATCTGATTTGCTCTGATCAGATTCTACAAGTCTTGGATTAGCCTTTGCACTTAACCACTCAGCTCTACTCTCCCGCTCTGCTCACGGTGGTGATCCGATCCTCCGCACAACTCCTCTGATCTTCGCTTTGCAATCTCAAGTGCTCGGATTCTCTCTCTGTGCTTGATTCTATGTTTGATGGATGGATGCTCTGCCAGCCTCCTTTAAGTAGGAACTCCATGCTCCATCAATATCAAATTCAGGAAGCCTTCCAAAAAGCTATCCTAGATTCTTGCAAGTTTGTTGAGATCTGATTTCCTAGAGCCCATTTTAGAAATCTTTTCTTTACCTTGAGCTTGTTGAGTTGTTTGTTGCTGCTGGAATTTCCTAAACCCATTAGGAAACAATCCCAGATCTTCTCCTCTTTGTAGGAGATTTGATTTCCCAATCAAATTTTCAAGATGTGGCAAGGAATCTTCACTGGGGATATTCTGAGAATATTTGGAAGCCTCCCGTTGCACTGCTACTCCATATCTGGGCAGATTATTCTTCGTGCCAAAACTGCTACTCTACAGCTTCCTGCTACAGCTCCTGTTGTAGCAACTGCTTGTACACTAAGCTTGTTCACTCTGGCTGGTTTTGCACTAGCTGCTGTCTTCACACGCTTGCTGTAGCAGACTCTTGTGCATCTTGTAGGAGTTTGTCAATGATGCCACATACATTAACAAGAACAATCAGTACCAAGAAAGAGCTTCAATCAAACTGGTCCGAGCACAAGTAAGTCATGAGAAGAGTCACTCAAGGACTTGGAGAGTACCATCCAAAGGAACCAGGCCAAAGCTGATGGAGCCATACCTGAGATTACAAAGCAAATGCCGCAGCTAACCTCCACGGTTTATGAAATGAAGAGCGACAAGGGTAATCTGCCTTCGCAAACTATTCCTAACCCAAAAGGAAATGTGAGTGCATTGACTTTGATAAGTGGCCAGAAGCTAGACGGAGAGCAGACGAGCAGCAGTCTAGCGAGCACTGTGGAAGCTGAAAACAAGAGAGAATTCTGAATCATCCGCAGAGTATTTTGAAAAAAATTAATTCCGACTTCTCACTTTCATTTCTGATGCAGGTATCGAGGCCTAAGAAGGATCCAGCAGCGTATCAAAATTTATTGGAGATGTTCAGCAGAGTTGGGATCACAATCCCACTCCTTGACACAATAAAGCGGATCCTGAAATATGCTGAGGCCCTTGATGAATTGTTCACTAACCGAAGAGGAGAATTGAAACCTGAGCGGGTAAATCAGTGCAAGGTAGCACCAAAATGTAAGGATCCAGGTACATTTACAATTTCATGTGTCATTGGTAAATTCTGAATGGATAACTGTATGTTGGATTTAGTTGCATCGGTTAATGTGTTGCCTTACTCTTTATATCAAGCATTGCGTATTGGCCCTTTGAAACACACTGACTTTATTATTCAACTAGGGAGACCCTTCATGGTGACCACGAAGACGAAGACTGATACATTTACGGGTGATCTCTCCATGGAGGTAGACGGGGAAGTAATTAAATTTAATATGTATAAGTCTATGCAGCACCCACCTAACATTGCAGGAATACATGCGTTGGACATTATTGAGGATGCGGCGCTAGAGCTGGATATGCAGCATGAGGACGGCATCCAACCACATAAAAGGAAAACTAATTTGAATCTTAAATTGCCTTTTCCTACTTACCGGCGAGGTATCATGTCTTTCCTTGAATATACTGGATTTTATCGGAAATTTTAGATTTTATCGCATATTCGTTATAGACTTTTGGAAGACATCATTGCCAATGTCCCAACTACTGCAAAAAAATGTTCCGTTTGGGGAGGATATCCCATCTAACAAAGAGTTCGAGCTCGCGGACCCAGTAAATGAGGGGTGATGAGAGGTACCGTCGAGCCAACGACATTAAACAAGTGCGCTCCTTGGGAGGCAGCTCGAGCATAGTTAGGATTTCTTATATGTTTCTATTGTTATTTGTTTCTTTCATTTTGGATCTTGCATGACTACCCTTCCCGACGATCTAATTGTACCTTGAGGACACGGTTTGTTTCAAAAGTGTGGGGTGGGGGAGTTAGTATTATGTGTCACCACGTTTACTTTTATTAGCATGCAATAGTAGTAGTTAGAGCACGTTTTATTTATTTTTTAGGTGCTGCGATGCTGCTGATTTTGTGCAATTATATGCTGCTGGTTTTATGCCACTATATGCTATGATGAAGATGCTGATTTTATGAGATGATGTTTAATGCTATGAGGTTCTGACGTGTATGTTTTGCATGATTTCTACAATGTTGTGATGCTGGTGACTTGATGTAATATGTTCCTTTGAGTTGAGATATTACAGGATGTGGAGTTGATAGAAAATGTCCTAGAGGGACTTGACGCACATTTAAAGGTTTAGGGGATTAGTCGTGTAGCGCGTTGAGTTTGTGGAGGTTGGCATTCCGAGGTATGAGGGGTAAGACTTTCACTCCACCTTTACATCGTTTATGCAATGGTGGACGGGAAAATAAACCGTCTTATCTCTAGTCCTAGTAACCAGGAATGGATGGGTAACCCCTATCCTGCCTCGCGCTGAAAGGATGATGATGAGAAAGAGCGGGATGCGCTCCATATGCTGCTATTCGAAGGTGATGATTGGAACGGTTCAGAGAGCAAAAAGAAAAGGATAATCAATTCACATTGGAGAGCAAAGCTCAAAAAGAAAATTCAGACAAATATGAAAGAAAGAAAATGAAAAGAAATCGAGTTGAGTGAAGTCTTCGGACCATCACTCCACAGCAAAATGGGATAGTCGAGCGAAAGAATAGAACAATACAAGAAATGGCTTGAGTGATGATCCACGCAAGGAAAGTCCCTTTGAAGTTCTGCACTAAAGTTATGAACACCTCATGCTATATCATTAATCAGGTGTCAATCAGAAGAGGGACAGATAAAACTTGTTATGAACTCTGGAAGGAGAAGAAACCCACTGTGAGGTATTTCCACATCTTCGAGAGTGAATGTTACATTTTCAGAGATCGTGAGTACAGAACAAAGTTTGATCCAATGATTGATTTGGGGATATTTCTTGATACTCAACAAACAATAGAGCATACCCCGTCTTCAACAACAGAACCGGGACTGTGATAGAATCTATCAATGTATTTGTGAATGAACTAGAAGATAAGTGGCAACACTCTGACAATATAGAAGATTCTAATATAGAAGATGAAAACCAGTCTCTGCCACAAATCAGTAATGAAGATGACCAAGAGGAAGCACCATAGAATGCTTTAGTAGAACCTGATGATCACCAAAATTCAGACGAAGAGTCTGAACCAGATTCTGTAGTACCAGCTGAGAATCCACTAACCACACCAGGCACGGCTAGACTTTCCCCAAGAAAAATCCAGAAGGATCACTCGATAACAAACATTATTGGCAGCTTGACCGAAGGAAGTCGAACTCGAGGTACCACCAATATTAACCTTTATGATATGATCAATAACTCATGTTTCCTGTCCAGTACAGAGCCAAAAAAATTAAAGAGGCTCTGGGATATGAATTCTGGATAGCTGCAATGCAAGAAGAGCTTGGTGAGTTCGAAAGTAACGAGGTATGGAACTTGGTCACTCGTCCAGGCAATGTGAACGTCATTGGCACCAAATTGATATACACAAGCAAGTCTGATGAAAAGGGGACTATCACAAGGAATAAAGCCAGATTAGCAGCTAAAGGGTATACACAATGATGATGCAGTATGGCAGTGTTTGACAAAACCAGCACAAGTGAACAAGCAGCTGAACAAGATACTGCTATAGCCAGAGTCCAGCATATGTGAACAAGATTAGTGAACAAGGAGCTGCTATAGCTGAAGGCTGCTATAGCAGGAGCTTGTTCAGAAGAGCTGTAGCGTCTGTCCAAGTACAGCAACCTGGGTTTTTGTAAAGAAGGCTTGGCAGCTCTTCGAAGAGCATCAGAGGATTTTCTGAGTTGCTGCAGAGAATATTCCACTAAAGATTCCAAGCTGAAGAAGAAGATTTGATTGTAGAAGATTAGATTTGCCAATCGAATCAAATCTCTTACAAATTAGGGGTTTTTGCTTTTGGAGTTATAATCTGATAATGATGGAAGTGGGTGCTCCTATATAAAGAAGACCCTTCAGAGCAATGAAGATTGATCGAAGCAGAGTGCAGAAAAGCGAGAACACACACATAATTCCGAGAGAGTATTTTTGGTGAGCGAACGAGGTCTTCGATTATCACCGAGAGCAGAGCGTGAGCGCAGAGCTATGGTGACAGAAGCAGAAGGTGATCAGGACTTGTGTAGTCTGATCCAAGCTTGATTTGGAAGCCAATTCAGAGCAGAGAGTGCTTGTTGGTTGATCAAGGGCAGCTGCGGAAGAACTGACGAGTGAGTGACTCGGTCGAGTGTCTGGACGGCAGTGCTCGCTAGTGACAGGAGGTCATTGAGTGAGGGGGAGTACTCCAGAGTGTGCAGCGCTCGTGGAATCGTTCGAACGGCTCAGCGGAAGGCTTCGCAGCGACGCTGACAGTTTGTGCATCAGCTGTGTGTTACAGCAGATGCTATAGCAACCCTGCAGAATCTGAGTATTGTTAGAATAGGCTGAGTTTCGAGGAGACAGTAGCTATTCTAGATAGATATCAGTAGAGGGTGTGCAGACACAAGTCAGAGCCTGTTCTGATTGTGTACGAGGATCCACCTAAGGTTGAGTAGCATAGGTTGCGTGGGTTGTAACCCTGTGTACTTGGAGACCCTTTAGATTAGTGGATTAAGGACTGAGAATAGTCCTCCCCAGACGTAGGCAATTGGCCGAACTGGGTGAACAAACGTTTGTCCTTGTTCATTCTTGCTGAAACAGTTTCCGGGTGAACAAGAGTGTGCTGCAGCAACTGCTTGTTCACAAATCTGTTTAAGAGGCGCTGGGAATTTCAATTGGTATCAGAGCGGGAGCTCGACACACAGAGTCAAAGATCCTACATCGCCTTTGAAGAAGTCAAGGAACAATGAAGGAAGGACAGAGCACGAGCAGACCTCCATTGTTGGAAGAAAGCAACTATGGATATTGGAAGGCTAGGATGAAGGCCTTTCTCAAAGCCATTGATGAGAAGATCTGGAGAGCTATCATGGTCCAGTGGTCTCCTCCAATCACCATGGATGAACAGGGAGTTACACGGATACAAGCTGAAGAACAATGGACTGCTGAAGAGGGAGCTGCAGCAACTAGTAATTCAAAGGCTCTGAATGCTATTTTTGCTGCGGTGGATGCTAACAATTTCAGGTTGATATCAAATTGTGATATGGCCAAGCAAGCTTAGGAAATCCTGCAAACTGCCCATGAAGGAACTGATAAAGTAAAGCTGTCAAGATTACAGATTATTGCTACAAAGTTTGAGAATTTGAGAATGCTAGAAGAGGAGACGATCACTGAGTTCAATGCAAAACTTTGTGACCTGGCAAATGAAGCCCATGCTCTTGGAGAACCTATCCCTGAAGAGAAGCTGATTAGGAAGGTCCTCAGATCGTTGCCCATAAGATTTGACATGAAAGTGACAGCCATTGAAGAAGCTCAAAATGTCAGACACTTGAGGCTAGAAGAATTGGTTGGATCCCTCAAACAATTTGAGATGAAGCTGGTTAAGGAAGAGCTCACTCCTAAGGATAAGAATATAGGACTGAAGGCAGAAACAGAAGTGAAGAAGTCAGCTCCAGATGATCAGCTGAGTATGCTAGTAAAATACTTTAGGAAACTCCTGAAGAACATTGACTCAAGAACTGGGAAAAGCTCATCCTCACGAAAACAATTCAGAAAGGGTGGAGAAAATAAAAGGAGAGGGAAGGAACCTGCTCAGAATGAAGATGAGAAGAAAGAAATGAGAAAGGGAGTTCAATGCTGGAATTGTGAAGGGTATGGACATATTGAGGTTGACTGCCCAAGCAAACCCCTCAAAAACTCGGAGAAGAAGGATAACAAGTCCCTGATAGCTAAGTGGAGTGACTCTGAGGAAAGTGAAGAAGAAAATTGTGTTGTGTTAACCAGTGTGTCAGATTTCAACCACAAAGAGTTAATAAAGAATGAATTACACTATGGGGTTGTCGTGTCCGAAACTGAAGACGAGGAGGACTCAACTGTCAGCCTAATTGACTATCTGGGAGAGATATTTAAACAGTGTGAGGAAGCTCTGCAAACGAATCAAGCCTTGACTGACAGAGTCAAGCTACTAGAAGAAGAATGTGAACAATTTCTCTCCTCATCTAACAAACAAGTCACCATACTAAAAAGGGAAGACACAGGAAGCCAAGTCACTGACATTGGTGTCTCTCTAGCAACAGCAAAGGCAGCCGAACCTCAGAAAAATATCCTGGATGAAATTCTTTCATACCAAAGACTTGGAAAAGGAAGGACGGGGCTCGGATACACTGATGAAGAAAGCTCTAGAGGAACAGTTTTCATAAAAGCCTCGGATGCTATGACATATGACAATGAAAAATCAGATGTTTGCCCAAAATCTGCAGAGGAAGACGGAACAAGACACTTGAACAAGAAGATGCTACAACACCTGATGCATCATCCATCTGTAACAAAGCCAGAGCCTCAGAATAAAAGGAGTTCATGCACAAATAATTATGGTCAGAAGAAAGGGAATCAGAAGATACCCTCGAACCTAAAGCGGCAGCAGAGAACCCAAAGAACCTTCATTGCTGAAAAAAGGGAAACAAAACCCAGGGCCAACACATGCTGTATAAAATCTCCTTACCCAGTAGATCCGGGAAATGCTTATTACTGTAAAGAACCACGAAGGATATTGCAAAGATGGCTGTACCAGCCCACTGGAATGGAAAAAATAGGAGAAAGCCACAGAAGATACAGGTGTGGAGACCCAAATGTGAAAAAAGAAAAGACAGGAGTCTTGAGGGTCAGAAGAGGAGTAAATCAAGACAAACCCAAGTATGGGTGAAGAAACAATCATCAGAGCCTCACGAGGATCCTCCCTACAAAGCAGTTATCCGGAATGAGTAGGAGAACCAGCTCCTGTCTGCTATAGCAACCTGGCCAGTAAAAGCTTGTTCATATGTTTTGGTCGCTAAAGCAAGAAGAAGTCACATGGAGAGCACGTGCTTCAGAAAAAGAAAGAAAAGCAGCGGGTAAATCAAATTCTAGGGCAAAATCAGTTGAAGGCGCTTCCCCTAAATCGTTGCTGATCAACTCTCCCATGTGCTCATCTCACTCTCTGCAAACCCGCAACCATGGTAAAAACGCGAGGCCTGAAGAAAAACCTGGCAGCAACACGGCAAGACAGAACCGAAAGGAGGTCCAAGTTCCGCAATGAAGCTCCTCCTCAGTGTTTGGACCTGGTGGTATGGGAGCCCGCACCTCTTCCTGTGTCACACAACACCTCTTCTCCTCAAAGAGGAACCTCGCAGAAAAGGAGACTTCTAGTTCATGACAGGGAGCCTGCTACCAGCGCTGTAGTTGTCACTGAAGAGGAAGTACTTGAAGAACCCTTTAGGGAAGCACAAGTTACAGAGAATGCTGAGGTGGGCCATACTGTAGAAAGCTGCAGAACACTTGTCACATCCCCAGGTATAGAAGGAGAAGGGGAGGAGATGGAAGCTGATCTGCCTGAACAAGAATCTGCTGGAGCACATGCTCCTCCACCTTCGGACAAAGGAAAAGCAATAATCATCATTACTGATACCAGTAGTGGAGAAGAGGAGTCCAGTGAAGAAGAGGAGTCCAGTGAGGATGCTACAGGTGAACCTTCGGAGAGAAGACCTGTGGGTCAAAAGTCCAGCGAAGGAGATGTCACAACAGCAGTCACTGTCGGGGGAATATGGTTCAGAAACAGGAATGCCTCTCAATTCTGGAGCTCAGCGTAGAGGAAGCACATTGTTCCTGAAAAGAGGCTGGATTTAGAGAAATACAAGTCTTCAGCAATCATCCAAATTCTAACTGAGGTAAATCTTTTGAAATCCCTAACCTACCCTTACAGATACAATAGCCGATTAGTTAAGGAGTTTATAGTAAACATGGAAGAGAAGTTTGTACAAGAGGGAGGAGATCAGTATGGGAAAAGCTGGGTCAGGGGTAAGCTGGTACTACTGGTTACCCCAGAAAGAATAGATGAATTCTTTGGGATTGATAGTGATGCCAGAGAGCCCACCAATGTCAAACGGGAGGTATTGGCCAAGGTTCTCACAGGAGGTGTGTGTCAACCCTGGGAAGGACCAAACCTCAGTGCATCTGAACTCACCTCTATGTATGCTCTGGTGTACAATCTGGGGATTAGGAACTGGATCCCCAGCTCTCACAGAGGAAAGGTAAGCAAACCCTTTGCTGACCTCTTGCACTCGGTCGGAAAAAGGAGAAGAATCAGCATGGGGAGTGTGATGTTTCCTCAGATTGCTGCACATGCTGGCAGCTCTTCCGGCAGCAAACCCATTGTGCTGCCCTCCCTTATCTATGGTATGATGGTCTCTTAGCATCCAGAGCTCGGGGAGATCTCTGAACTAATGTCTGAGAAGCTGCAGGTGTTTACGGTTGATCACAAGCTGTTCAAGGGCAAACATGCAGTTGACATAGCTCAAGATGATTCTCTTCTGACAGTCTCGACTGATCCAATTCTTCTCAAAGAAACCATGCCTACTGCCTCTTCCATTGATGCTGCCCTCCGAGCCAGAATTTTGAGCCTCCTGAAATCAGAACTAATGAGCTTGGAGGCTGAAGCCAAACGAAGGGACATCAGGCGTGCTCAGCTCAGAAGTGTTCTTACATACTTGGAGTATCCGGAGGATGGAGGACAGGCCCCTTAAGCATGTGCTAAAAAGGGGGAGAGCAATAAGCTGCCAGAGCCACTAATGAACACTGATAAACACTGTTTTTTTTTTTTTTGCCATGCGTGGCCTAGCTAAGGCCGAATGTGGCCACCACTCACTCTTACTTTGATATGTTTTTAGTTACATTTGCTTATTCATAGAAATATTCATCTGTGGCCTAGGGTTTTGTCAAAATGCCAAGGGGGAGACTGATGATGCAGTATGGCAGTGTTTGACAAAACCAGCACAAGTGAACAAGCAGCTGAACAAGATGCTGCTATAGCCAAAGTCCAACATATGTGAACAAGATCAGTAAACAAGGAGCTGCTATAGCAGGAGCTTGTTCAGAAGAGCTGTAGCGTCTGTCCAAGTAAAGCAACCTGGGTTTTTGTAAAAAAGGCTTGGCAGCCCTTCGAAGAGCATCAGAGGAGTTTTTGAGTTGCTGCAGAGAATATTCCACTCGAGATTCCCAGCTGAAGAAGAAGATTTGATTGTAGAAGATTAGATTTGCCAATCAAATCTAATCTCCTACAAATTAGGGGTTTTTGCTTTTGGAGCTATAATCTGATAATGATGGAAGTGGGTGCTCCTATATAAAGAAGACCCTTCAGAGCAATGAAGATTGATCGAAGCAGAGTGCAGAAAAGCGAGAACACACACATAATTCTGAGAGAGTACTTTTGTTGTGCGAACGAGGTCTTCGATTATCACCGAAAGCAGAGCGTGAGCGCAGAGCTGTGGTGACAGAAGCAGAAGGTGATCAGGACTTGCGTAGTCTGATCCAAGCTTGATTTGGAAGCCAATTCAGAGCAGAGAGTGCTTGTTGGTTGATCAAGAGCAGCTGCGGAAGAACTGACGAGTGAGTGACTCGGTCGAGTGTCTGGACGGCAGTGCTCGCTAGTGACAGGAGGTCACTGAGTGAGGGGGAGTATTCCAGAGTGTGTAGCGCTCGTGGAATCGTTCGAACGGCTCAGCGGAAGTCTTCGGAGCGACGCTGACAGTTTGTGCATCAGCTGTGTGTTACAGCAGATGCTATAGCAACCCTGCAGAATCTGGGTATTGTTAGAATAGGCTGAGTTTCGAGGAGACAGTAGCTATTCTAGATAGATATCAGTAGAGGGTGTGCAGACACAAGTCAGAGCCTGTTCTGATTGTGTACGAGGATCCACCTAAGGTTGAGTAGCATAGGTTGCGTGGGTTGTAACCCTGTGTACTTGGAGACCCTTGAGATTAGTGGATGAGGACTGAGAATAGTCCTCCCCAGACGTAGACAATTGGCCGAACTGGGTGAACAAACGTTTGTCCTTGTTCATTCTTGCTGAAACAGTTTCCGGGTGAACAAGAGTGTGCTGCAGCAACTGCTTGTTCACAAATCTGTTTTAGAGGCGCTGCGAATTTCACACAAATTGAGGGAGTAGACTTTGATGAAACCTTCGCTCTAGTTGCTCGTATGGAAGCTATCAGACTTCTCCTCGCCCTGGCCTCAAATGGATGTCAAGAGTGCATTTCTAAATGGAATCCTGACTGAAGAAGTTTATGTTGTGTAGCCCAAGGGATTCGATGATCCTCATCATCCGAACCACGTCTACAAACTAAAGAAGGCCCTTTACGGCTTGAAGCAATCCCCCAGAGCCTAGTACGAAAGGCTAACTGAATTCCTGACCAAGCACGGATATGATCGAGGAGGGGTGGACAAGACACTTTTTATTCACAAATCCAGGTCAGACTTTATTATAGCACAGATATATGTGGATGATATTATTTTTGGCTTCAGTTTATAGAGAATGGTGAAGCAGTTTGTAGAACATATGAAAATGGAGTTCCAAATGAGTATGGTGGGAGAATTAACTTACTTTCTCGGTTTGCAAATCTAACAAAAGGAAGATGGTATCTTCATTTCTAAAAGTAAGTACGTGAGAAACCTAGTCAATAAGTTTGGCATGATCACGGCTAGTCACAAATGTACTCCTGTAGTAACCTATACAAAAGATATCAAGGATGAAGTTGGAATTGCAGTTGATCAGACATTATACTAAAACATGATTAGAAGTCTTCTTGAAGATGCACGAAGAGACTTAGGCGAGGTGCTACATGAGTCATGGAAATTCATGGTGTGCCGCAATCGTCATCAAGTGGCCTGCAGATGTCATCACATGGTCGGAGGAAAAACTAAAAAAGATAAGGATCCTAAAGTCTGATTTAGGAAACAGAATCTTCAATAACTTTATAAGAATCTAGGAGAAGATTCAGATAATGATGTGATGCACTACGAATTTTAAAGCAATGAGGTTTCCATCACTGGTCATCCATGAAGCTATAAGAGGACGACAGAGGCAGTTCCTTAGGAGGATATAGAAGAGAAACCGAAGCAGAGACACGCACACAACTAGAGGTTATAGCAGAAGGCTGACAGAGTTGTGGAATGCACAGAAGAGATCAGAACTCGTGGAGTTTGATTCAGAATTCAACTGAAGCGTGGCTCGTTGAAGGATCAAAACAGAAGCTTCGAAGAACAACTGCGGACAAACCTGTCGCCGCTGTTGGAGGGCTGAACGTCTCTTTTTGATATTGTCAGGTGGGCATTGATCAAGGAGGAGTAACATCTGACGTGGAAGAATTCAGAAAGAGTCTGATGGAGTGGCCATGTGTGCTAGATAAGCTATCGACAAAAGTTACAGCAACTCTGATGCAGAGTGTGCTGAAGCATTCCGTGTACTGCACATTGTAATAGGGTAGGCTAAGTCTGTATTCTTTACCGTAAGTGTGTAGGTAGCATGAAGAGAGTCTGTGTGATCAGACTGCTAGCTAGTCTAGGGGTTTAGGGTTAGAGTTCTTTGTACTTTAAACCGTGATAGTGAAATCTTGGGGATTGGAGTGTGATCCTCCCCAGACGTAGGCAAGTTGCCAAACTGGACAAACAAATTATTTGTGTCTTTCTTATTCATCAGAAGAATAAATTCCACAGGAGGCACAGAGAGTGCTACAGCAGAAGTTGTAACTCGAGATCAGCAGAGCAGTCAAATTTATAGCGATTAAGAGTAGGTAGAACATTGGAGTCGACACTACCTTAACAGGATTGTTAGAGTAGAATAGTAGTTTTACTAGTTGATGCATGTTCGATCGATGATTACTAATTGTAATGCATATTCCTGAACTGATTTTTTCTCAAATTAACAAACATCATTCTTTTTTAGGAAACCCCCCGTTAATTATTAGTAGAACTCTAGGACTATTTGCTCTCTTTGGGTTCGACCTTACTTACCACTTGCTAGTATAGTAGGTCATTATAAATTCAAATTTGGC
Organism: Umbilicus rupestris; assembly: GCA_963678935.1. Lineage (NCBI taxonomy): Eukaryota > Viridiplantae > Streptophyta > Magnoliopsida > Saxifragales > Crassulaceae > Umbilicus > Umbilicus rupestris. Next base: position 11,704,637 of record OY787617.1, read on the forward strand.
GCACACAACGATGTGCCGTCAAATTTTGGCGCTGTTGCCGGGGAGAGCAACACTTAGTATATAGTTCTAAGCTTTTATTAGTTGTTTTCTTATTTGGCGGCGCAGGTAGTGCAATTTGGGCTACCGGTGTCCGATTAGCTATTAAAAGGTGTTTTTCAAAGCGGAACGCACCTACGATTAGAACTCACCAGCTTTGCTCGTGATGTAGAGGCTTTTTTTGCCCATCGAAGGTCGTTTCCTCTTTTATTTTCATTTTTTTTGTGTTTTACTATGCTTTTCGACATGTCTAATGCAGGGAGCATCAATGGCGAGGCCGCTAGAACCGTGAGCATGATCAGATGAACAATGAAATACCACCTCAAGTTATACCACCATTCTATGACGAGCCGGAACGAGTATTCAACCAAAGACAAAGAGCAGCTCGTCAAAGGATGGGATTCCAAGGAGGACACAATGGTAGAGGTAAAAGGATGGATGACTTTGATGATTATGGTCCACCTCAACCACAACCTCAACTATATGCACGTCAACGAAATAGGTATCCCACGATGATGGAGCTCTCAGCTCCAAATTTTCACAATCAGTCGTGGTGCATAAACATTGACCTAGAGGAAGATGATTTTGAGGTGAAGATTGTAGTGGTTCACCATCTTCCCAAATTTGGAGGGCTGCCAGGAGAGGTAGTAGCCAGACATCTGCAAAAGTTCAATGGCATTTGTCAGACATTAAGGCCATATGCCGCCCCCAAAGAAAGGTTCAAATTGTAAGTCTTTCCATTGAGTTTAACTTACCTTGCAATAACTTTGTTTTTGTCTTTGCCTTCAGGTAGCGTTTGTACTTAGGATCAGATGCAGAGGAAGTTCCTCGATAAATACTACCCCCTGCGAAGGCTGCCCAAGTGAGGAGAGAGTTGTCTACCGTGAGAAAAGGACTCACCGAGTCCATGTATGATTATATGGAAAGATTCAACGCATTGGAACAAAGTTGCCGTAACTTGGGTGTTCCAGAAAAGATGATAGTGGAGTATTTATTGGATGGATTGAGACCCCACGAGCGTATGTTATTGCATGCCGCAGATGGTGGCATAGTATTGTCAAAGACCAATGGTGCATTAGCCAAGTTGTCAAAGCATATGTCTCACTTGGCAGCCACCGTGTCTGAGCTCAAGAATGATAAAGGAAAGCTGCCCTCGCAGACAACTCCTAAGCCAAAAGGAAATGTTAGTGCGTTGACTTTGATAAGTGGCAAGAAGCTGGAAGGGGAGCAGGCGAGTAGAAATCTGAACATCAGTCTAGCGAGCATCGTGGAAGCTGAAGACAAAGGAGATAATTCTGAGCCTTCCACGGAATATTTTGAAATAATTAGTTCTGACCCCCCACTTTTATTTCCTATGCAGGTATTGATACCTAAGAAGAATCAAGCAATGGATCGAAATTTATTGGAGTTGTTTAGCAAGGTCGAGATCACAATCCCACTCCTTGATGCCATAAAGCAGATCCCGAAATATGCTAAGTTCCTTAAGGAACTGTGCACTAACCGAAGAGGAGGACCAAAACATGAGTACCCTTCCCGGCGTTTAAATTGTACCGTGAGGACACGGTTCGGTTCAAGTGTGGGATGGGGAAGTCAGTATGCTGTGTCAGCACATTTACCTTTATTAGCATTCATTAGTAGTAGTTAGAGCACATTATTTTAGTACTATTTGCTGCGATGATGCTGGTTTTATGAGATTATGTGCTACGATTATGTTGAGGATATGGCATCCTTGACAAAAATACTCAAGAGATTGTTGAAGTACTCCCTGAAGATTGGTGGCTGGAGCACAATCTGAATACTGACAAAACAACAACAACAACAAAGAACCAGAGTCTACTTCAGCAATCCCTGAAGATTTGAAGCTGAGACACTTTCTGAAGACTGGGCGAGATACAACTATAAAGAGACAGAGTCTGCTTCAACACTCTGTGATGATCCAGAGCTAGAGCAGATTGCCAGTTCAACCTGGTGTTGCATGGTGAGGCTCCGGCAAGATCCGGATGGCATCGGGGAAGCTTAGAGAGGTATGCAGACGTAATCAAAAGCTCAGCAAACGCCAGCACGAGGTCAAAGAAGATAAAGATCCAATAATCCAAATTTGGCAACAAAATCTTCAACTAACTTGCTAGAATCTAGGAGAAGATTCTGATAATGATCCTTGGTATTTTTGGTGTGCTGGAGCGCTTAAAAAGGAAGGTGGAGACGCAGCACAACATACACACGATTAGAAAGCACACACAGAGAGCACGGAGCAAACACATAGAGATCAACCACTGTAGCAGGGTTTAAGCATTGAGTTGAAGACTTGTGTGGTGTGCAAAAGGAATCAGAACTCGTGGAGTTTGATTCAGGATTGGTCCAGATTCAACTGGAGCACTGCTAGTTGAAGGGACAATCGGAGTTCGGTGATCAGCCGCAGACATGCATTGTCGCTGGCTGCGAAGCATTGATCGAAGCTATCCAATAGTGACGGAATGAGTCATTAATTGAGTGGGAGCAGAGACTGAGTTTGCAAAACTCAGGGTGTCTGACTACTTGGCGGGAGAGCTTGGAGTGTCGTCGACTGAAGATACAGCAACTCTAGTGAAGAGTGTGCTAAAGCATTCCGTGAGCTACATATTATAATATAATAGGCTAAGTCTGAGAATTAGAGTTGTAGCTATTTATTACTAAGAGTGTGTAGGTTTCACGAAGAGAGTTTATGAGATCAGGCTGCTAGCTAGTCTAGGAGATTAGACTGAGCATTAGATTTCAGCTAGGTGAAACGTGGAGGTGTGAGTTCTTGCACTTCGAACTGAGATAGTGGAGTCTTGAGGATGGGAGCATCCTCCCCAGACATAGGCAAGTTGCCGAACTGGGTGAACAAACAATGTGTCTTTCTTATTCTGACAGGAGAGTAGTTCCGAAGAAAGATATAGAGAGTGCTTAAGTAGAAGTCCAGAGGCTGTAACTCGGCACCAGCAGTGCAACAGAATTTCAATTGGTATCAGAGTCGTTCACTCAACATACAGAGTGTGATTCGGGAAAGTGTTGCTGTCATCAATGGCCAATAGACGAAGTACAAACCAGTCGCAGGAAGGGTATAGCAGTAGTAACAGAGTCATCGAGGAGTATTTGGCTCAACAATATAGACACATGATTGACAAGTGTCTGAAAGTAGTAAAGGTGAATGAGGGGTTGATTGCGAAAGTGTCTGAGTTAAATGATGAGAAAAAGAAACTTCTGAGTGTTATCTCAAGATTGAAAGAACAGGCTGATCAACTAGAAAGAAAATACAATCAAGCAATGGAAGAAGTGCTCCTGTCCCAAAAGACAGCAAAGACGCTCAACACAGGATCGATATTGCAAAGCAATCAGACACCAGATGAACAAGAAAAAATGACTCTGAAGAAAAAGCCTAGAAGAAAAAGCAAGAAGATGCTTTACAACACTTAACAAAAACTCGGCAGGACAAAAGATGATGTTTTTATTGCAACCAATCTGGTCACATTCAAAGGTACTGTCCCACACCCAGCAAGAATTGGAAATCGGGAATGGATCATCTCAATCATGTGTGCTTCAACTCAACAAAATCCTTGAAGAAAGGAAATTGGTATTTCGAAAGTGGATTTTCTGGACACATGACAGGAAACAGATCCTATTTAACAGATATTCAACCATGCAAAGAACAAGACGTGACATTTGGAAATGGGTTAAAGGGAAGAGTCCTTGAGAAGGGAACATTGAAAGTTCATGGACTGCCCAAACTAAAAAACGTGATGCTCGTGGAAGGACTAACGGCGAATCTCATCTGCATCGGTCTGCTATGTGACGGTACTCACTTTGTAAATTTCTCACAAAAATTATGTCAAGTGTTTGATGCAGAGGGAAGATGCATTATAAAGGGTGCAAGGCCAGCCAACAACTGCTATTTACTAGAGAATGATGAAGCAATCTCTTCATCATCCTGCCTGCTGACTAAAACTAAAGAAATGAACCTGTGGCATAAAAGGCTGGGACGTGATGAACGGACAAATAACCTTATATTTGTCCGTATTTTCACTTTACTTCTTATTTATTCCGTTATTTTATAAAGCTGTTTGATGTTTTCTTTATCCATTTCAGGTTGAAAATGCGTACTACATGATATGAAGTGGTACGAAGAAGTTTCGGGTGAATTCAAGTTGATCTAGAGCAAAAGAGAGCAAAATCAAGCAAAAGGCAGATTTGATTCGCCCAGGCTGATTGACCTATTCGTCATCAAACGCTCATCGAGCATATGATTCTTATCCGATTAAGACGTGACATATCTTGTTATAAAGCTAACTCAAAGGGCTACATTTGCTTAGTTTACATGAAGATGTAATTCGAAGGTCTAAAGGGTCAAACGGGACAGATTCCAGCACTATAAATTTGATTCGCCCAAGAGGAATTCAGGCTAGGGCTAATCAAAAGTAATTCGCCCAAGAAGAAATTGATTCACCCAATCAGTAACCCACTGACACGGTCGAATCAAATTATGGGGCTACACTAATCAAAAGTGATTCGTGGAGAATTCGCTTGTAGATCAAATCTGGGCAGATTGACCTGTTCATCTTTGAAGGCTTGCCGAGCGCACGTTTCTTATCCCATTGAGGCGTGACATAGCTTGTTGGAAAGATAATTTAAATTTCTACAACTTTCTAGTTTATGTCAAGACGTGACTCGAAGGTTTAAAGGTAAACAAGCAAGTTTATCAAGCTGCATAAGTGATCCGCCCAAGCAGGGCGAATCAAAAGTGATTCAGCCAAGGAGAAGAATTTCATCTCATGGACCAAGGCTCGACCGAATCAAATAAAGGGTTGACCGAATCAAAAGTGATTCGGCCAAGAAAAAGTGATTTGCCCAGCTCAAAATAGCACTGAGATAGTGATTCGACCGAATCACTTTTTGATTCGGGCACTACGGGACAAAATTGGAAACGGCGGATAAGTATAAATAGAAAAAAAGATGGAAAAATTAGAGAGAGCCTTGTTGTGCCTTCGGCGCCTAGGGTTCCTCCTTGGGACAAAACTCTAAATCGAAAACTTGGAGAATTGTCAAGGATTTGGAGAAGACACACAACAATTGAAGATTCTACACTAACCCTTTACTCATTCCCTACTTCCTTACTACTCTACTTTACATTTCCTTGTTATTCAATTTCATTATGTCTTGTTTCAAACTCACCATGAGTGACACATGAGTGAGTAGTTGTTTAGTAGTAGGGATTCTTATGGATCCCTTAGGTTAGATTGTAATGCAAAACATGCAATTTTATTATGAATGAGATTTTTGGATTGGAAATTTTTATGCTTGTTCTTCATGTTAATTTTATGCACACCAATTGTTTGACGAAACGCATGAATGAGTATAAATTGATAAAACACGTAGAGATGGAATGAGAATTGAACTTAGGTTGTTTAGAAGATCAAGCATGATTATTTTAGATAGCGTTTGTGCGCGAGGATGACATTCGCCTTCTATTAGGCTAAGTATAGAGTGGACTTTAGTTAACTATCAATAGACCGAGAGGTTGAAATTATGAGACTTTTGTTCTACACGATTCAAAAGAGCGAGAGCTTGAGAATTGTGTCCCGTAGGTATCATTCTCATTCTAGAGAAGGAGCGACAGTTGAATTTAGAATGGGTGATACTTTAGCCTAGAATTATAAATCAAATTACCTTATGCATGAATTGTTGTTTTGTGTTGCTAATCGTACGACTTAGGGGTGAAATAGGATTCCGACTACGTTTTCTCTATTATTTTACTTCCACCCAAATTAGAACTTGTCTTTAGTATTCACTAGAGATACCTCACCTAGAGGAAACCTCCCCCCCCCCCTTTTATTTAGTAGACTCGCATTAGGCATTACTAGCTAGCTTCGACTAATCTCTCTTGGGTTCAACTCGAGGTCACTTGAATTATAAATATTGTTTGAACACCGTGATTGGACTAGTATTTATACTACCATAATTTCGACAACGTTCAGACGTCTCAATCTGAGGACCCTAAAAAGACTTGCAGCTGATCAATTAGTACATCGTATACTTGAGATCAAGGGAGAGATGACGGTCCTCATCCAAAAGACACTGCAATGAACTCCACCAGACCTCTCTGATTGCTACATATGGATCTTGTGGGACCAATGTAGGTAGAAAATTATGGAAGAAAAAGGTATGCCTTTGTGTGTGTGGATGATTTCTCTCGCTACTCATGGATCGAGTTTTTATGTGAAAAATCAGAAACAGTGAAAGATAGTGATGGCCTTACTAACACGGCTAGAGCAAGAAAAAGGTGTGAAAGTAGCAGCCATTAGGAGTGATCATGGGAAAGAATTCGATAATGAAGCCATGAATGAATTCTCCAAAAACCGAAAGATGATCCATCAGTACTCTTCACCCATAACCCCTCAACAAAATGGGATAGTTGAACGAAAAAACCGAACTATACAAGAGATGGCTCGAGTTATGATCCATGCAAGAAAGGCTCCTCTAAAGTTCTAGGCAGAAGCTATGAACACTTCATGCTATATCATTAATTGGGTGTCAATCAGGAGAGGGACGGATAAAACCTATTATGAATTATGGAAGGAAAAGAAACTCACCGTGAAGTACTTCAATATTTTTGGAAGTGAATGCTATGTTCTTAGAGAACGAGAATACTGACAAAGTTTGATTCAAAAAGTGATTCAGGGATATTTCTGGGCTACTCAACAAACAGTAGAGCATATCGTGCCTTCAACAACAAAACTGGAACCGTTATTGAATCCATCAACGTTGTCGTGAATAACCCTGGAGAGGAGTGCAAACAACCTGAGGATGAAGAAGGTTCTGACACTAAAGATCAACATCAGTCTCAAATCAGAAGAACAGCTGAACAAAATGCATCAGAGAATGCTTCAGGATAACCTGACGATTCTCAGATTCCAGACGAGGAGTCTGAACCAAATGTTGATCCACCAGTTGAGAACTCACCAACCATACCAGGCACAGCGAGACTTCCCCCTAAAAAAATACAGAAGGATCATCCAACCACCAACAGCATTGGCAGGTTTACCGAAGGAAGACAAACTCGAGGTACTTCCAACATTAATCTTTGTGATATGATTAACAACTCGTGTTTCCTGTCCAGCACTGAGCCAAAGAACATCAAAGAAACCCTGAGAGATGAACAATGGATAGCTGTTATGCTGGAAGAACTTGGTGAGTTTGAAAGAAACAAGGTATGGGATTTAGGAGACTCTAAAACTTTTTAGCCCTTGAGGGTTATGGAATTGATGTGTTTGGTTGGACTCGAATCTGGGTTAGAAGGAAGCTTGCCATGTTTTCTTGATGATGAACTTGCTTGTTTTGCTAACTGAGTTTCCAACATTTTATTATGAATGGCCATGTCATTCATCCTTTCGTTGAGGATTGGTACATCATCAAGTTATCTTGAGCAGCTTTGGCTTGGTTGGCCATGATGTTTGCAAAAACAGTGGCCATGTAGTTCTCTTCTACACTTCGTTAAGGTGGGGCTTGGGGTTGTTGCAGATAAATCCCTTGTTGTTGATGTCTTTGATAGCATAGCCTTGGCTGAGCTTGTTGGCCTTGATGGTGTTGAGGTTTAGGAGCAAATTTAGTTGTGCGCTGTCCTTGTTGAATTGGGTGGGATCTTGAGTCTTATATAAGAAGTTTAAATGGTTCCGGTTTGTTAAGGTAATGGCATCCTTGACAAAACAGCGCAAGAAGATGCTACAACACGCTATGGCGTTTGCAGCTGGAGCGCTTTCTAAAGATTGACAAAACAGCAACAAGGTACAAGAAGATGCTACAACACTCTCTGGAGTTTGCAGCTAGAGCACTTTCTGAAGATTCACAATACAACAACCAAGCACAAGAAACTGCTACAACACTCTGTGAACCACAATAGCTGAGGCAAACTGCGCAACGGACAATTGACAGATTCTGCTATATCAACCCGTGTTGATTCGAAGCTAGAGTAGAATTGGCGAGTGTGCACAGAGAGCGTCTAAAGACGTGCTGTTGTTATATCAGAGGATCAAGGAGCTGTGCAAACGTCATCAAAAGGTCAATAGACATCATCACGCGGCGGGAAGTATTCCTTAAATATAAGGTTTCTAAATTCCGATTTTAGGAAACCAAATCTCAACAAACCCCTCAAATCTTGGGATAGATCTTGGACTGCCAAAAGAAGTTTAGAAAGTATTCTAAATCCTAGTGGAACTAGGATTTCTATAATCCTTCATGGACTGCCAATATTTAAGGGAAGCACCTCCAAGGAAACACGCACACACACACGGAGCAGAGCGAAGAAATCATGGTGTGAAGAGCGAGTGTGCTGTTACTGGGAAAGGCTGAGAGAGATCACAACTGGATGAGTCTGATTGACGCTTGATCACTGAGTTCAACTGGAGCGGAGTCTCGTTGAAGATCAAGTATATATGCCCTTTGAAGAATAGTCATGGGAGCGGTGGCCGTGGACAATCAAAGAGCAGGACAAAGTCCTCGATAGCAGAGAGGAAATCACTGATCAAGGGAGAGCATCGCTATAGTCGTGTTAACTCGCGGAAGTCAGATTGAAGTAGTTGGGAGAGCTCGAAGAATCTTAGGTAGAATTTGAAGTTACAGCAACTTGGTACTAGAAGTTGCTACAGCATCATGTAGAGCACAACGAGAGATAACCGCACGGGCGAAGAATAAAGCTACAAGGTAGTTTTGTAAAGTTGTGTTGAGCATAGAAGAGATCAGAACTCGCTGAGTTTGATCTAGTATTGATCCACAGAACCCAACGAAAGCACGACTCGTTGAAGGATCAATCAGTTGCTTCGGAGAACGGCTGCAGACATACGGTGTTGCAGGTTGTTGGAGAGCTAATCCAAGCTACCTGATATTGACAGACGGTCATTAATCGAGAGGGAGCAAGGTCTGAGTTTGAAGAATTCAGGTTGAGTCCGACTATTTGGCAGAGTGTGCTAGAATAGTTGTTGACTAGAGTTACAGCAACTCTTGAACAGAGTGTGCTACATCATTCCGTCTACTACACATTGTAATAGGATAGGCTAAGTCTTAGCATCAGGTCTGTAGCTGTTCTTTACTGGAAGTGTATAGATAGTGCGAAGCGAGTCTGTGGGATCAGACTGCGAGCTAATCTGTGGGATCAAATTGAGCTGAGGTGGAGCTAGGTTAGAAGTAGTGGTTAAATAAGAGCATGGCTTAGTTTTGGAATCCATTGTACTCTAACATATATAATGAAGCCTTGAGGATCGGTGTATCCTCCCCAGACGTAGGCAAGTTGTCGAACTGGGTAACCAATGTTTTTGAGTTCTTTCAGGTTTGGCCAGAGAAACAAATTCCGCAGAAAGATACAGCAAGTGCTACAGCAGAAGCTGTAACTTCAGAAGCTATAACTCGCAATCAGAAGCGCAGTCAAATTTTGATTGGTATCAGAGCCGATCACTCGACACACAGAGTGAGATCCGGGAACGCGGTGCTGACATCTACGGCCAACATGAAGGAAGAACAAAGCACAATGAGATGCTCCAAAGGTTGCTACAGAAGAAATTTATGATCAAACTTAACAAAGAGCTGAATCTGAACAAGTTGCTGAAGTAACCAGATTATCCAAAGAGGTAGAGCACCCGTGGCAGAATGATGATGTAATTGAGCCGTTGCTAAAGAATCCTCAAAGAAAGCAGAAGAAGAGTTTGGAGAAGAAGCAGCAAAGGTCGACGATGAAAGCTTCTTTGAGAGAATACCTGAAAGCTATGGAAAAAGACTGAGCAGCAGAAGATTACCAGGAAAGTGATGTTGATGGAGAATTTACTAAAGGCACAATGAAGCATAGAGGGAGGATATGCCAGCCAAACAAAAAAGGGGTCGGAAGGAAAAGTCAAGAAAGAAGAGTCAGAGGATGCTATAGCAACCTCTATAACACACAGGTGATGCCTACAATTCATCAAGATCAATGAAGAAAGGCAGTTTGTACAGTGATGGTGGAAGCTTAGGACACTCGACTGGGAGCAGAAATTACTTGACTAACATTCTACCCTGCAAAGAACTGAACGTGACCTTCGGGAATGGACAAACAGGAAGAGTGCTCAGCAAGGGAACTGCTGATGTGCATAGATTGCCCAAGATAAAGAAGATAATGCTCGTGGATAAGCTAAATAAAAAACCTAGAAAGTCCAGAGCACGAAGGAGAAGTGACCATGGTTGGTGGAGAATAACAGATCAGAAGACAAATGTCAAAAATGGCAAAGAAGTCTGTCACAAAGCTCATGCTGTTACACAGACCCAATGGAGACACAAGATTGGGGTGATGGATCATGACCATAGAGAGATGCTGAAAGAGCACCAGCACACGACTAGTAGAAGACCCTTGCATGCTATGAAAAAAAGGGGGAGAAGGAAGATGAGTGCAAGGGCTGAAGTTTTGTCAAAAAAGCCAAGTGGGGATTGTTAAGGTATGTGCCATCTTTGACAAAACAAGCACAAGAAGTTTCTACAGCTTCTCGTGGAGTTAGAAGCCGAAATAGGTTTCTGATGGTGACAAAAAGACAATGTGAAAGGCCAAGATGGTGTTAATATTATTGTTAGTGATGGTGATGGTGGTGGTGGTGATTGTGATATTAAGGTAGTGGGGTGTTAGTGGTAGTGGAGTGGTGGTGTTGTTGGTGGTGGTGGTAGTGGAGTGGTGTGGTGGTGTTGTTGGCGGTGGTGTGAATGTGTTGGGGTGGTGATGGTGTTGTTGTGGTGATGGTCATTAAAGTACTTAAGTAAAGTTAAGTACTTAAGTAAATAACTTCAGCTCAAAAAAACAGGCCCTTAATCACATGTGGTGAAATGTCCCGGTTCATGACTCCATAACTAATCTTTGGCTTTTCCGAGTAGAGAGAATGGAAAAATACTAAGATATATGACTTCCCTTGGCACGTTGTTAAATTTGAACAAGTTACATAGCTCGAGTAACGAAGCCAAATGAGTTTTGGAATTTCCAAGCCCAATGAATGTAGTGGCAGCAACCATGTTGATAAAAGTTGGCTTAACTTCAAACTGATGTGCGGCCACTACTAGTGGGGCTATGGGTCACTGAAAACCAGTGAGGGTTGGGGTTGCATAGTCCTTAATGCGGGTGCGGGATTGTGGATGGTAGGAGGGAGTTGGTTAACCATGGTTCTTGTAGGTGTTTTTGTTGGGGTTTCGGGTTGTTTGGTGTTTGTCGAGGTAGAAGGCAAGCTAGAACTTTCCTTCTTCTTAGACTTAACCTTTGCTCTTGACTTTGGGGCAAGGTTTGAGATTCAGTCCGTAGGTCTTCTTGAACCGAGTTTGCATCAACTAGATAACTTGCACATGGACAAAAAAAAAGAACAACCATGAAACGCAAGTGTCCAACAAGAACCAAAACAGCAAACAAGAACAAGAATAAGCAAGAGAATGCTATAGACTAGTCGAAATTTACACACAACCTAAGCTAATGGCAAGTTAATGTGTTGCTCCCCTGCAACAGCGCCATTATGACGTAGTTATTTTTTCACATTAAAAAAAACTTTATGAAATTGATAAGAACCGAGTCATCCAAAGAAGCAAGTGTAAACTAACGCACTATGCAAGGTTGTGTTTTTACTTATCATAGGCTTAAGTGAATGTTGTTTTGTGTTTCAAAACTAAATAAAACTAGTACGTTTAAGTGTGTAAGAAAAGTGTTATTTCGATCTTAAGAAGTATGTAGGGGAACTACTTCACTTGCTTCACACTAGAATCGAGTTTATTGATCTAGGAGGTAAAGAATTGCCTATATTGATTGGAAACAACCGTACATCTCAAATGAGAACCTCACCCACTCGGCGCGCTATCGGTTTGAGTTAAGTAACTTGCCCAGGTTTACCAGCTCTCGTTGCGTAAACACGTTAAGTACTTGTTGTAATCCTAGCTATTAAATCCTGATGCCCCATGGATATATGTATGGCATGTTTTTGGCAAATGGTACAAACTAACAAGGCTATAACAGAGGGTAAGATATAGTCAGCTTAAACAGGCGCGTGAAATTGGATCGTCAACATTGGCGCAAATATTGCTTTGCTGAAGTTTCCTAAAGTTATGCAAAGAATATACGGTCGATATTCTGCTGACGATATTCGTAAGATCTTGTGAATCCAGGAGACTGTGTTCTAAATTAGGAAAGTATGATCAAACTATCCTAGTTTCCTAAAAGACACAATAACAATCATATATATATATAAGATTGAGGAGATCGGGAAAGTGCAGCTGCGAATAAATAGATTACTTAATCCAAGAACGCAGTAAGCAGGAGCCATCACAGCAGCGATCATCAGAGATTGATAGAAATTGAGCGCATAATAAACTGATCGTTAGGGGCTTAGTATAAACGTTGAACGACTGTGTCACAGTACTAGTAGTCTTGGGAAGAGATAGTCCGATCTGTGGGAGGTAGATCGAGGTGGACGAGAGAGGGATCTCAGTCTGAGGGAGCCAGACGCACTCAATGTGATTCAATTACATAGCGGTAACCAAGGGAGTTGTGTTACTTAAGATTTATTGTACTTGATCATTCGAATATGAAGTGCTTTCCACTTGGGGTTCAGAGAAACCCCCCCTGAGTAGGCTCGGTGAGCTGAACAGGGTAAACATATCCTGTATCATTTGCATTACATCCTATTATTTATGATGTGACTAACAACTATTGAAACACGGTCTGTTTGAGAAATCTGAAACAGTTAATACAGAACAGTGGAACAGTCTTTGTGGATAGATGTATAACTTTCACTAGCCTTTCCCATTATAAACTCTGGCTCCTTTCATAGTCACCAAGATTGTAACGTGTATTCTACTTAATAGTTCGACGTGGAGCCTCGCCCTTTCGGCGTTATTGGCTTAAAGTCTCAAAGCTATACACATATGAATTTTCTCAAATGCCTACCATGCATTACTGGAAATATTCAATAAGTTCAATACATATCATGCAAGATAATCAGATTCATGCAATGATGTTTTATTTAACTATTCATAATCAAACAAGATCCGTAGGACCCCAAAGTATGGGTGACTACTCACTAGTCATGGGTGTGCATATACAACTAATGTTTTGTTCAAAATGAAGAGTATAGATTTTGATAAACAACGATTACAACCTTCGTAAAGATAATGATGTTGTTTATCTTTGATCCGTAGTTTTTGAATCGGTTGTCTTTCCCTAGAATTGTTTTTGTTTTTTCTTCCTGATGGTCCTTCTCTTCTCTAGTCTGTGAGTTCTCCAAAGAGTCTTCTTTTTTTCTTATTAAATCTACCTTTTCTGTATTTTCCAAAACTAAGTAAAATTTGATTTTTCCCTGTCTGACCCATGTCGATAAATCATGACACGGGCGCATACCTACGCGCGCTCTGCAACAGATTTCCACCCCAGGTTTGACCTTCTTAATGACCGAATCTTCTCTTGGAGCAAACTGTAAAGTTGAAGTTCTTCGAGTTGGCTTTTCAACAAGCAATAGATTGATGCACTTGCATACCATATACGCTATGGGCAAGCGCAATAAGCTGAGAAGGTCAAATTATCCCGTTTATCTCATATTTTTACGCAAATCCTCATAGATTGCTTCACTCAGCTTGGAATTCATTTTCCAAATGAGAAGTGATGTAACCAGAAGTAAACAATGATAATAACAAGGAAAGTTGATAGATAACAAGCTAAATTTGAAGCTTAAATATAGTCAATATTTATGCTTATCAAAACTCGTCACCTCAACTATTATGCTCAAAATTAAAAGTTTAAGTTCAAGAATGTGCAAAGCGGGCATGTCCATATGCGATAAATCAGTCCACCATTCGCGTCCCTTACGCGGGTGCACCCATTGGACCCTGTTTCAAACTCGAATCGACTCGTGATTTGCACCCCCTGCGTAGAGAGAGCTTCCTCGATTAACATCTTAGCAAGGAGGTATAAAGAGTTTACATATAAACTTATATTTCTATCCACTTGCTAACTAAGGTGTAATATTTGCACATTGCTTTCATTTCTACTCTACAAGATTGAGTGTGCTGCTCTTAAAGGACTCATATTTTCAATATTTTACAATATTGTTATGATTACTTTGGATTGAGGTGATAGTTTAATATTTATTACTTTCCTATATATATATATATATATATATATATTGAATTATTAACTAAATCAATTGGATTTAATTTATATTATTTGAAATGAATTGGATCGACTACAGAAACCTCTCACAATCTTACTATAGATGTAATATTTGGGTGCTCGATAATTTCGCATATTGAAAGCATCAAACGGCATTTGAATTACATGTATCAAAAACGCATTTGAGTATCTTTTTCATATAAATATTTTAGTTATTTTGAAGGGAAATGTACAAAACCATTGCTTGAACCATTACTTCATTCAATCAACTACCGCCCTATCGAAATTTTCAGTTCAGTTTCTAAACTATTCAAATACTAAGCCATATTTTCAATTATATATATATATTAAATAGTATTAAGTTAAGTATTATGTGAAACCATATCACGTAACACTTTTTAACCCGATTAGATGACAAAATGTGTACATTTCTTCCATTTGTATCAATCGAGAAACAAAACTTGAACAATGACCATATATGTAGGAAAACAATTTCAAATGAATTTCTGCATGAACCGTCCCAAATAAGATTATCAGATATATAACGTTTATCTCTTTAACCACAATCAAATTGTACATAGTTGAAAAACATATTCTATCCACCTAGAGCTCAATTTTAGATGTCCGATATCATCCTTAGTTAAGTTACAAAAGAACCGATCAAGAACTAAATGTCAAAGATGTCATAACAAAGACAAACAGGCATTGAACTTCACAGAACTAGGCTGAAAATTAAATTGATCACTTATATTTCAGTTTTAGTACTCAGCTTTCTCCCTTAGTCTCAGTTCTAAGAACATCGATTTAAAAACAAAAGAAAGCAATCAAGACACTGAAGATGATCATGCAGCTCAGATGCAATTGATCCTACATCTGCGGAGTCTAGGCAGAAGGCTCAACCCAACAAAGCACTAGAATTGAGATGAGTTTTGACCGTAGTCGCACAAGCACATACAAAGAATAACGTTAGAAGACTACGTCTAAAAACAGAGAAGAGAAGACAAAATGCGAGGAGCTTGCCCGAAGAGCCAAGTCTTATCTAATCCTAGATCTGAAATTTTCTCTTTCACGAACTTCTCTGTCTATTTCTTTAGGCATCTGAATAATGAGGCTTTGTATCAATCCGAAACGATATCGTTGCACCTTGTTTTGTTGAGGATTTGACTGAGTTGTGTTGACCACCAAAGGAGACTTGAGTGAGTTAATATGAATCAGACACAAAGCTCTACATACATTATGCTCAAAACTATAGTCTTATCACATCCGGCCTCATTCAATTTAACTTGATTTCCTACATAAATCAACAATAATATCATAACTTGAGTTTGAATGTCTTTGCCTTCAGTTGCTTGCGTTTATAGCAATATATTAATATATAGTTTTCTTTAAAATGAGATGAGTTGACTACAAATTGAGGTTGGTCGACTCAATTCGGTAGTTCGAGTGGGATTACAATCCATCCTCGGGTAAACCAGCCCCGACAAATAAACCGACAACAATTTGAACATAAAACATTTTTTCTTCAATAGAGTATTATGCCAGCTAAACTATCATCAAATTTGATAAATAGGAATATTATATTAGACTAAGTAGTGATTATCAACTGAAAAATAGAATTTCAATTTCACAATTCACAATCAACCATCTTAGATGAGTACCAGTGGATTTTCAAACTCATCATTACGTGGCTCGTGGACACCCCTGATAAATAAGATGACATCCACTCAAACTGAGCGGTTATTATTTATTAAATTAAGTATTAAGTATAAAATTGAGTTAACTCATGAATTAAAATTAATTTTGGATAGTTCATAAATGAATTTAAAAAATTCTAGTGCTAAATTTAAAATTATGAGATAATTTTAATATTTTTTCGGTATTTTCAATAATACTTAATGGAATGAGAAAATGTTCTATTAAATTGATAAAGGATTTGAGGAGATACTTGACGATTTTCTTTTATGTTAAAAAATTTCAAACGTGAAATTTAGAAGTGATTCGTACGACGACGATCTTTGAATCTGCACCGGCTAAAATGAACAACGCCAATTCCGTAATATATTGCTCAATTATTTAATAAAAAACCGTCCATATTTATGATCACGAAATTAGGGTTTCCAGCGACAACTTCTTCTAACCAACTCCCGTGCAAGCCAACTCATTTCTCAGCGAATCAACGAGGATGTCGGACGGTCTCACGCCGCCGATCGAACAGATGTCGACCGCGTCCATCACTCAGCAAGTACCCAAGGCTGAATTCTCAGACCGTGTTCCCATCAGATCCATCGTCTGCCGCCCCGACGGCGGCGCAGGCTTGGCCGGCCAGAAGGTCAGAGTCGGAGGCTGGGTCAAGACCGGTCGAGAGCAAGGCAAGGGAGCTTTCGCTTTTCTCGAGCTCAGCGATGGGACCTGCCCGGCTAACTTGCAGGTCATTGTCCAGGATGTCGGGGGATTGAGCCAGTTTGTGCATACAGGGACCTGTGTGCATGTCGAAGGAGTCTTGAAGTTGCCACCGGTGGGGACCAAGCAGAAGATCGAGCTTCGGGTTGAGGAAGTCCTCCATGTTGGACCCGCTGACCCGGCCAAGTACCCCTTGCCGAAAACCAAGCTCACTCTTGAGTTTCTTAGAGATGTTGTGCATCTTCGTCCCAAGACCAACACGGTAATAATCTATGCATTTCTTGATCCTACTTTTAGGTTAAAGGAAAAGATTTGTATTTTTCTGTGAATGAATTGCTGATTAGCTGAACTTCAAGACATTCCTGTTGAGTTTGAATGATTGACAAGTTGCTAACGATTTGTTTATTCCTTATGTTCTGAAACGTAGTGTTATGGCCTCTTTTACCATTAGTGCATATCATCTTAACTTTTTATAGGTCAGTTAAAATATGGTGCCTTTTCAGGACTATAGAAATTATTCTGTGATTGCACAACTAAGTTGATAAACTCTTTGTAGGACAAGTACTCTTTGCAGGACAAGGTACTGTCAAATGTTGGATTTGAGTACTATTGATAGATGAACCATGCCTAATTTAGTTATCATCTTCGAATGTTAGTACTCTTTGCAAGGGTTGAACTTTACATTGACAGTTTTGGTGGCTATGTTTCAGTAGTTGGTTTAATAGTTTTGTTGATTGTACCACTACCACCCTTCCTTTTTCGTTTCACAGTCCTAGATTTTATAGTTATGTTGCAATGAAAACCGTAATGATGTATTCTATCTATATTTTGCTATGATATAGAAAATCAGAAACAATGTTGAAGTTAACTGAGATCCTGGCCATTGTTTATGTGATTGACGATATATGTGGCTCACTTGCGTCAACATGGGTTCTGCCGGTTTGAATTTTGATAGTCATTTTTGTATAAGTCAAAGTTTTACATGGAACTTTTTGATGTGCGAAAGAATTGTCAAAGTAGTCAACAGACTTGCAAGATATGTGTTTGGACACGGTCCTGTCACTGTCTTTCTTACCTTGACATGCCCAACCCTTAAGATATCATTGCCTTCTATATTGTTTCTTGGTTTACCTCACCTTAATTACTCCAGTATACCATTATCACTAACATGTGTAGTGTGTGGTTTCAGATTTCCTCTGTTGCAAGGATCCGTAATGCACTGGCTTTTGCCACTCACTCGTTCTTTCAGAAGCATGGGTTTCTGTATGTGCACACTCCGATCATTACCACTAGCGATTGTGAGGGTGCTGGTGAAATGTTTCAAGCCACTACCTTGATAAGCGAGGCTGAAAAGATTGAAAAAGAGCTCATTAAGAATCCTCCTCCTTCAGAAGCAGAACTAGAAGCTGCCCAAGCATTTGTGACAGAGAAAGGAGCAGTTGTGGGAAAGCTGAAATCTGATAAAGCTAGTAAGCTAGAGATCACTGCTGCGGTTTCTGAACTTACAAAGGCCAAAGATAGCTTAGCCAGGTTGCAAGAAAGAGCCAACATGAAGCCTGGTATCCCAGAAAAGGATGGGAAGATTGATTATGCCCATGATTTTTTTGGCCGACAGGCATTCTTAACTGTATCTGGCCAGCTACAAGTTGAAACATATGCATGTGCTGTCAGTAGTGTTTACACCTTTGGACCCACTTTTCGTGCTGAGCAATCTCACACTTCAAGGCATTTGGCGGAGTTCTGGATGGTAGAGCCAGAAATAGCATTTGCTGACCTTAAGGTATGTTTCCATTTAATGTTGTTGACGGAGATAATTGATTTGTTGGTTCACGCTATCTATGATGTCTATAATACTTGAGATTTATGATAGTGAAGAACTGAACATCTTCTTGATATGCTTTAATATTCAAATATTAAATTTCTTGTAATTTTTTCTTTTGCAGTCCATGTTGGCAGCAACTTTAATTAAAAAGAGAACAGACATAGGCAATTGAGTAGCATGGTTTGATAGTTCAGAAAGTAGTATGGTGTCAATTATTCTTGAATTTCTTTCTTCATAGATCTACTAAGAGAGAGCGACTTGATGTTTTATCGTAGGATGATATGAATTGTGCGGAGGCTTATGTGAAGTTTCTAAGCCAGTGGTTGCTCGACAACTGCCTTGATGACATGGAGTTCATGGCTAAGAACTTTGATAAAGGTTGCATTGACCGTTTGAAAATGGTGGCTTCAACCCCATTTGAAAGAGTATCCTACACCGAAGCGGTTGAGCTTCTAAAGAAGGTCACTGATAAGAAGTTTGAAAACAAAGTGGAATGGGGAATCGACTTGGCATCCGAACATGAAAGGTAATTGGGTTCTCTTGTGTGTGAAATATTTTTGCTGGGTGTTATGAACCACGTAACCCTTTTTCTATTTAATACAGGTACTTGACAGAGGTGTTGTTCAAGAAGCCAGTTATTGTTTTTAACTATCCAAAGGGAATCAAGGCATTTTATATGAGGCTGAATGATGATGGGAAGACGGTAGCTGCTATGGACGTTCTTGTGCCCAAGGTAGGCCTTTTGCATTTAGTGTCTGGAAATTCTATAAAGAGTAAATAAATTCCTCTGATGAGCATGGTTTAACCCAGAAAGCTCATATAGTAAATTTGTCAAGACTTAGTCATGTATATGTCACATCTTCAGGTTGGGGAGTTAATCGGAGGAAGCCAGAGGGAGGAGCGGATTGACGTAATCGAGTCAAGGTTTGTGGAAGTGTCATCTGTATACACAACTGGAATGCTGTTTGTTTTGTCTATATACTCTGTGTATACTTGAGACTCTTTGTATTATAGTGTGTGATGGTATTATTTGTTCTTCTCAATGCAGGATAGTTGAGATGGGGCTCCCTCTAGAACCATATGAGTGGTACCTGGATCTTCGTCGTTATGGAACCGTGAAACACAGTGGTTTTGGCCTGGGATTTGAGAGGATGATTCTGTTTGCCACAGGCATTGACAACATAAGGGATGTCATTCCTTTCCCTAGGTACCCAGGCAGAGCAGATTTATAATCCACGGAAGCCTCCAAAAATTTAGTTTTACTTTCAGCCAGAAACTTGATGGTTGGTCATTCATAGCACCTGCTATTAAAGGAACTATACTTTGTTTGATTTCTCTTGGTTTCTCAAAACATATCTATTTGGTTTTGGTTTTGGTTTTGTTGAAATAGTATTGTGGGATTTTGATCATAGCAATATTTTTACAAAGTAGGGCCTGTATCGTAGCAGGAAAATTAGGTGGAAAATGATGAATGCTATGCAGGGGTCGGCTAGGCTGGAAGAGGTACCAGTGATGATAACATCATCAATATAAACCAGTAAAACTAGAAAATGTCCTGATCTTTCAAGGGTAAATAGGGAGTAATCATTCAGAGATGATTTAAACTCAAAGCCAACCAGTGCATCATTTAACCTTGTAAATCACTGTCTAGATGCCTGTTAAGATTATATAAACTCTTGAGAAGTCTACACGCTTGACCCTTGGATTTTTCTGCTTTATAGAAATCAGGTGGGAACTTCATATAAACCTTCTCATCCAAGTACCCATGTAGGAAAGCATTATTAACATCTAGCTGATATATAGGCCAATTCTTGGAAACAGCAACTGCTAAAAGAGTTCTCACAGTACTTATTTTTACCAAGCCTTCAAGTTGTGTGAAACATTTAGCCATATGCCTTGCTTTGTACCTTTCAATAGAACCATCAGCATGTCTTTTATTTTTAAAAACTCATTTGCAACCAATAGGAACTTTGCCTGTAGGTAAAGATTTGATTTTCCAAGTATTGTTGTCATTTAAGGCTGTCAATTCTTTTTCCATGGCTTGAATCCAATTAGCATCTTTGCTAGCTTGAGCATAATTGGTAGGTTCTTTGTCAGATAAGACCTGAAGAGCTAGATGCTGGAATGTTGAAGAACAAGCTGAGTAGTCCAAATAATTTCCAATTGGATATTTTGTCATAGGACTTGTGACTTGATTGCAAATTCTTGAAATCTCATTGAAGGTCTTGAGAGTCTTTGTGATCTTCTGGTAGGAATTATTTCAACTGATTGTGTTGGTGTGACAATATCAGATTGTTGATTAACTACTGGTTGAGTGTCATTCTCCTCTGATGTAGTGGGTGTAAAAATAGGTATAGGAACAGAACTGACTACTGTATCATCTGAATTGTCTGCAAAAGGAAATATGTTTTCATGAAAAACAACATCTTTGCTGACTGTAATATTGTGGGAAGTCAGGTCAAGGATCTTATAGCCTTTTTGCCCAAAAGGATAACCAAGAAATACTGATGGTCTTGCTCTCTGAGCAAACTTCTCTTTATGTGGATTGACATTTGTAGCATAGCAAAGGCAACCAAACACTCTTAAGTGTGTGTATGTAGAAGGCTTATTGAATAAGATTTCAAACGGAGATTTGTTATTGAGCACTACTGCTGGTGTTCTGTTTATGATATATGCAGATGTTAAAACACAGTCTCCCCATAAGCAGTCAGGAACCTTAGAATGAAATTTCAGAGTGAAATTCGCAGCGTCTCTGACAGACAGATTTGTGAACAAGCAGTTGCTGCAACACGCTCTTGTTCACTCGGAAATTGTCTCAGCAAACAATGAACAAGAAAGAAGTTTGTTCACCCAGTTCGGCCAACTGCCTACGTCTGGGGAGGACTATTCTTCAGTCCTCAATCCACTAATCACAGAGGTTTCCAAGTACACTCGGTTACAGTTCCACGCAACCTATGCTACTCAACCTTGTGTGGATCACTGGACACAATCAGAACAGGCTCTGACTTGTGTCTGCACACCCTCTACAAATGTCAATCTAGAACAGCTACTGTCTCCTCGAAACTCAGCCTATTCTAAACTACACTCAACTCTGCAGAGTTGCTGCAGCATCTGCTGTAGCACACAGCTGATGCACAATTGTCCGCGTCGCTCCAAAGCCTTCTGCCGAGCCGATCGAACGATTCCACGAGTGCTGCACACTCTGGAATACTCCCCCTTGCTCAGTGACCTCCTGCCACTAGCGAGAACTGCCGCTTAGACACTCGACCGAGCCACACACCCGTCAGTTCTTCCGCGGCCTTCCTTGATCAACCAACAAGCACCACTGCTCTGAATTGGCTTCCAGATCAAGCTCGGATCAGACTACGCAAGTCCTGATCTCCTTCTCCTTCTGTCACCACAGCTCTGCGCTCACGCTCTGCTTTCGGGTGATGATCGAAGAACTCGTCGCACACCAAAATTACTCTCTCTGAATTCTCCGTATGCACTCGTGTATCCCTCAGCTTCGATCAAACTTTCTGCTCTGACCCGTTCTCCCTTAAGTAGCAACGCCCGCTTCAATCAAGAACAGAATTTAGCAATGTCCCACAAAGAAACAATTATCTCCTAATTTTTAGGAGATTAGATTTGTTTTGAACTCCAAAACAAATCTCCTTCTCTAGCTAGGAATCTCCACTGGAATATTCTCTGCAGCAACTTAGAAATTCTTCTGATGCTCTCAGCAGGGCTGCCAGGCCTTCTTGCCAAAGGCCCAAGTTGCTGCTGCTCGGACAGATGCTGCAGCTCACTTGAACAAGCTTCTGCTATAGCTCCCTCCAGGATCTCAGCAGGATCGCTCCTGCTAAAGCACCCTCCAGGATCTCAACAAGATCATGTCTGGGCAGATTATTCTTTGCGCCAATACTGCTGCTACAGCTCCCAGCTATCCTCTTCTCTCTTGCATTCGTGTTCTCCCAAAATCGTCTAATTAAATGAAAATCGACTGAATTGGTTTGCTGCCCGGTTTGGCTATGAACCCGCGGTTTCATTGTGGAACCGCCGGTTCCACTTCGGAACCGGCCTCTTTCAGAGAATCTCGATATTTTGCCTTCGGGGCCGGTTCAGGACCCAAACCGCCGGTTCCACTCAGAACCGGGCTGCTTGTCCACCCGCTGTTCGATTCTGACTTTGCTTGCGTTTTTGACCTCCGAAACCTTCGAATCACGTCTCGGTGCAAACTACAAAGTTGTAGCCCTTCAAGTCAGCTTTCCAACAATATATAGCATGCTCCATTTAGATAAGAGATGAGTACTCTGCACGCCCAAGACTCCCCCTTGGAAAACTGCGCATTCCTTGATCATAATGCCTTGTGCACTCTGCTTGGTCATTTTGGAACACTCTGCATCAGCTGCTGTCTTCACACGTTTGCTGTAGCAGACTCTGATGATGTAGTATGGCAGTGTTTGACAAAACCAGCACAAGTGAACAAGGAGCAGCTACAGCACAAGTGAACGAGGAGCAGCTACAGCACAAGTGAACAAGGAGCAGCTACAACAGGGGATGCTGTAGCAGGAGCTTGTTCAAGTGGCTGCATAATCTGTCCGAGAAGCAGCAGCGACCTGGGCTTGGTTAGAAGGGCTCGGAGTTCTGCGGAGATCATCAGAAGAATTTCTAAGGTGCTGTGGAGAATATTCCAGTAGGGTTTCCTAGCCAGAGAAGGAGATTATGGTTGAAGATCAAAATCAAATCAAATCTCCTAAATTTTAGGAGATAATTGTTCTTTTTGGGACATTGCTTAAACCTGGTCTTGCTTAAAGTTGGTGCTACTATTTAAGTGAAAGGGGTTAGAGCAGAGAGGGTGATCGAAGCTGAGGGACACACGAGTGCATACACAGAATTTAGAGAGAGCAATTTTGGTGTGTGACGGACGATTTCTTCGATCATCACCCGAGAGCAGAGCTGTGGTGACAGAAGCAGAAGGGGATCAGGACTTGCAGAGTCTGATTCGAGCTTGATCTGGAAGCCAATTCAGAGCAGTGGTGCTTGTTGGTTGATCAAGGGCAGCCGCGGAAGAACTGACGGGTGTGTGGCTCGGTCGAGTGTCTAAGCGGTGGTTCTCGCTAGTGGCTGGAGGTCACTGAGTGAGGGGGAGTATTCCAGAGTGTGCAGCGCTCGTGGAATCATTCGATCGGCTCGGCAGAAGGCCTTGGAGCGACGCGGACAAATTGTGCATCAGCTGTGTGTTACGGCAGTTGTTACAGCAACCCTGCTGAGTGAGTGTAGTTTAGAATAGGCTGAGTTTTGAGAAGACCGTAGCTATTCTAGATTGACATTTGTAGAGGGTGTGCAGACACAAGTCAGAGCTTGTTCTGATTGTGTCAAGTGATCCACACAAGGTTGAGTAGCATAGGTTGCGTGGAGTTCTAACCGAGTGTACTTGGAGACCTTCGTGTTTAGTGGATTGAGGACTGGAGAATAGTCCTCCCCAGACGTAGGCAGTTAGCCGAACTGGGTGAACAAATTTATGTCTTGTTCATTGTTTGTTGAGACAATTTCCGAGTGAACAAGAGTGTGCTGCAGCAACTGCTTGTTCACAAAATCTGTCTAACTGAGACGCTGCGAATTTCAAACTCTTGTGCACCTTGTAGGAGTTTGTCAATGATGCCATATACATTAACAATCTCCCCCTTGGCATTTTAACAAACTCTAAAGATCCTTCTGATCTTGGGCAATCCTCATCTCATCTTCAGATAGTTTCTGCTGTCATCGGATGGTGTACCAACTTCTTGCTCATTGTTATTTTGTCAGTCTTTTGAAGAAGCTCCAGCTTCAATCTTCGCAGGATGTTGTAGCAACTTCTTGCCCAGGTTTTGTCAAGGATGCCATTACCTTAACAATCTCCCCCTTGGCATTTTTGACAAAACCTCCTAAGCATGTTCTGCAGGTCTCCTCTTCTCCGTCTGGGGTCGACTGGCAAAACCTGCCAACACAATGCACACAGCAGAACACATCTTCTCCCCCTTTTTGTCACAAATGATAAGGGGGGAGCCTCAAGCTAAGCTCAGCGAATAGGCCAACGCCTCTTCTCCATCCACCGAAGAACGAGACCTCTTGGTGTCTCAGCATGTGTCTCTTCTGATGATTTTGGGGGACTATCTGGTGGCTGCTTCTCCATCACTGCCTGCTCCGGCTTCCGTATCCAACTCTTCCGAGCTCTGTTGTGTCCAGCAACTCTTTCTTTCCTTCTGGCATTGTTTCGATGTCTCACCCGATCTGCACCTGTGTCTTTTGCAATCCTCATTTTCGTTGTCCCTCCAACATATCTGATGTTTTCGTGCACAACTGGACAGTGACAGTCCATCGGCTTTGATGAGCTGGAGGTCACCTGCATGCCACGCCTGATCCTTGGCTTCATCTGGCGTTGTCCGTCTGTAGGCGATTTCTGAGGTATCCAATACTTGTTCAGGATCGGGCATCTTCTCTGAATGTGTCCCTCTCAATCACAGAAATAACATCTGCGACTTTTGCACCTGGGTTTCTTTTCTGCTACAGGTTGTTGATACAACGGTTGCTGTAGCAGCTTCTTGTTCACCCTTCTATGCACCTTCTTCTGAACTGGTTTCTGGGACAGGACCGGTTTCTCCACAGCAATCTCAGCATCTTCTGGCTCCATAGCTTTGATAAATACAGTTGTTTCAGCACCTTCTTCTCCAGAGTAACCAAGACCTGAGTAGCCACCTCCATACCTTTGGCGTGCTAGTATATCTTCAAGTGTGCTTGAGCCACTATTAAGCATCTTTGCGGTCTTCCTGTAGAGGTTGAGCTCTTCCTTCTCTGCAGCAAACTTCTCTTCTTGCTGGGCAGCCTGATCCGTAAGAGAAGTGATCATCTTCAGCAGCTCCTCTTGTTTTTCTTGCAGGTCTGAAACTTTGGCAGTCAATCCTTTGTTGATCTCCATGACTTGCAGCCACTCTTCGTGCAATAGGGTAAAGTTTCTTGCAATGGACTCCTCAGTGATTTCCTCATCATCACCACTGTCTGACTCCTCAACACCATGAACAATTTCTGGCTTTGTTGAAACGGTGTTCTCCATATCAGTTGCAGATGTCAGAGCAACATTGCTTATCAGTTCAGAATCTGCTTCACTGTCTTTGTCTCTCCAGTTTATAGCAGGGGTCTTGTTCCTTTCATGTGCCGTCTGGAGGATCTCCCATGCTTGCTTGGCAACTTCACAGTCAGAGATCAGCCTGAAATTATTTGCGTCAACAGCGGCAAATATCGCGTTAAAGGCTTTGGAGTTACTGGTTGCTACAGCTTCCTCTTCAGCTGTCCATGTCTCCTCTGGTTTCTCCAGTGCAAGCAAAAATATGAAGATGGTACATCGCATGATGTGGGAGATGGACCCTCGGATTGTGTCTTATATAACTAGAGTTGGTTTCTATCCACGAACTCAAGTGCTCAATATTAAGGCTGATTGGGGTTTACTCGCCATACTTATTGAGCGATGGAGGAAGGACACTCATACCTTCCATTTGAGAACCGGTGAGTGCCCTATCACTTTGCAGAACATGAGACTTCTTACCGGGTTGCCGATAGAAGGAATGTGGTTACACGGTAAAGAGGATGAGGAATAGGAAAATATTTGTATACGATTGCTTGGCGCTTACCCGGAGTGGAGGAGGTTGCCTACCATGGCTAAGAAAAGATGGTTTCATAATAACGTGAGAGTGAAACCCGCTGACGCATCAGATGAAGTGCTTAAGAGATATGCGAGGGCATACATTCTATGTGTGTTAGGATCATCGTTGATGCCTGACTTGTCCGGAGACAGGATCTCACTCCATTATCCGTCATTATTGGCTGACCTTGACACGACGAAACATATATTTGTGCAGTGCAAGTCTCGCATACTTATATAGGCAGTTGTGCAGTGCTGCATGGGAGGGTCATTTGCAAATGGGTGAGTGCATCATTTTGTTACAACTATGGAGCTGGGAAAGAATACCCAATCGGCCATCCATAAGGCTTCAGTAGGACTCTACATCCGATTGGTGCGGACATTGATCCATATTATAGAGGAGTTTGGTCTTACACGTGAGTAGTTATATGATATTCACATTAGAATTATTGTTGATACTTATTTATTGACAATCAATCCTCTTATTGCATAGGAAATCATATGAACCTAAGTCCTATATAGAGACACCACATGTTTCATTGGTCTTCAATTAAGACCAAATAGATTGCATGAGTCATGATGATTTCCTTTGGAGTCCATACTGTTAAGGTTTGTGGCATCCTTAACCAAACTTCTGCAACTTGATCCATGAGTTGCTACAGCAAGCAGTGGAGCAAGTAGCTAAAGGCAATCTAAAGATAATCAGTGGAGCAACCTAAAGACGTTCATCAGAGTCCTTGGATTTTGTCAAAAGTGCAAGGGGAGAAGGTTAAGATTTGTGGCATCCTTGACAAAACTTCAACAAGTTGATTTGACAAGTTGCTACAGCAACCCGTGAAGACAACTCGTGGAGCAGACTGAAGGCAGCCAACCAGCGGATGGTCAAAGGCTGCTGATCGGAGGAAGTTTCCTAAACGATTTTAGGAAATTACAGTAGCAACAGAATTGCTAACAACCTACAAAGATTTAGGAGAAGATTTGGTTCCTAAATTGCTTTTAGGAAAGAGGTTGTTATAATCAAATCTCAACAACCTCTTAAGATTCCGGAATAGATCGAGATTGCTAAAACGGATTTAGGAAATGTTCTAAATCCTAGGACTAGTATTTCTATAATCCTCCATGGGGCTGCTAGTTTATAAGGGCAGCGCCTCTAAGGAGGAAAACGTTAAGCAAGAGCGAAGAGAGTGTGCTGTCATGGATGAAGCAGAGAAAGATCGCGACTTGAAGAGTCTGATCGACGCCTGATTAGCCCAACTCTCCCGTATAACCAAGACCAGTATTTCCTCCTCCATATCTTTGACATTCTAGTATAGCATCGAGGTTGCTAGACCCACTGTTTAACATCTTCACCATCCTCTTGTGTTGATTCAAATCTTCCATCACGGCAACATAGTCTTTCTTATGTTGTTTTGCTTGAGTCTTCAGAGAGGTGATGGGCTGGTTTAGGTCATTCTTATCAGTCTTTAGAGCATCCATAGTTTCCTGCAAGTCTTCTTTTTCCTCTTCTAGACGAGACATCTTTGTAGATCCTTATTCACTTCAATCACTTCCAGCCTCTTCAGGTGTATTAGGGCGAAGTTTTCAGCGAGACAATCCTTAGTGAAGCTCTTGACAAGCTTATTTTAAACCCTTTTTGATTGTCAAGTGTATGTTTTAGGGGTCAAGTTGCATTCAAAAATAATTTATAAACCAGCGTGTGTATACTATGCAAGATAGTTCCTTTGTTTAGCTATTTTAATCTTCTTGGAGTCTTGAGCCGTCTTTCCTTTCTTCAAAAATTAGGTTATATCTTGCTCAAGTTCATAATGCTAATTTTAAGTCTTTGGATCTCTATTTATAATAAATTGGCTCGGTCAAATTAGGATATTTTGTTTGGCCAGGTTTAGTCTCGATCCGGAGGTTGACTTGTCCAACCGCTGGTTGGTCTCTGAACCGGCCCACCTCAGACTCTCCAAAAATCATGTTTTTGGCCGGTTTAGACCTAAATTGGCAGTTTGGTCTCGAACCAGGCTACTGTTCACTCTGCACAATGATTCTGACTTTGCTCACTTTTTTGACCCTTTAAACCTTCCAATTTGGTCTTGATGTAAACTAAAAAGTTTTATCCATTTGAGTCATCTTCTATTAAGCTATGACACGCCTCAATCAGACAAATATGATGCGCTCGGCTAGCCTTTGAAGAGAATATAAGTCATGTATCATGTCATGTCATGCAATGTAATGGAATAGACAGACTAAATAAGATTAAAATAAACTTAATGGCAATTAAGATCCTAACAACTTACAGTGCGGGTTACTTTCCGAAAAGACTTAGTTTAACATCTTAGCAAGACTCAACAAAGCGCCCAATAAAAATTACTCGCAAGAAGTCATTTGCTAGAATCCCTTCTTGCGGGCCTTCAATGTTTAAAAGTGTCAATCCACCTTAAAATTCCATTTGAATTTACGTCCATCAAGTTGTATATGTACGTTGAATTGAGAATCCAATCCCTAATAAATAGTAGTCATTTAAGAACAAAGGGATTGTAGGAGCTTCTTCTTGGCAGTTTCAAGAAATATGACAAGAACCTTAGAAAATTATCCGGCTATGGTGCAAGAAGATATACATCTTTATTACATGCTCCATATCAAAATTGGCATGCTTTCCGTGAGCTCTTCAACTAGTAACTTAGATGATAATATATCTGAAACTCTCTTCCCTATCACATTCATATGTATGCGAGGATATTCTTTACTCAAATTCTGATTCACATACGGAGTGGCCTCTTTCTCAGTTTCAGCTTTCTCCGCATTAGTTGGTTGTTTCTGCTCCTCCTCAGCTGATGTAGAATTTGGTGCTCGAGTTTCACTCTCTCCAGTGGGTCGAGCTTGCAGCATCTCGACCTGCTTCCCTCCTCAAAGAGTGATGGCATTCACCGATCCTTAGGATTGGGGTCAGCTTTATAAGGTGGCTTGCCCGACTCTCTAAGAGTGATGGCATTCACCGATTCTTTGGATTGGGGTCAGGTTTAGAAGGTGGCTTACCTGGCTCTCTATATGCTGAATTTGCCTGATGTGCGATCAAATTTTTCAGCATTCGATTCAGAATAGTCAGCTGCTCCACTTTCTTTGCAAGGCTGTCAATCCTAGCGTCAGTCTCTTGTGAGCGCTTATTCTGTCGTGTAAGAAAATCAGCAAGCATATTCTTGATGCTAGATGTTCCAGTGTTCTGAGGTCGGGTCTGTTAATTCCAGTTCTGAAATAAAGGTGAAGGGACAAGCACTTCACAAACTTTAACTGCTTGATAGCTGACCACTTCCATCTTGACGTCCTCATCTATGAATTCCCTATTAGCACTCGGAGGTATTGATGCAAAATTCTTTATGCATATACGGTGAAGTTCTTCACCCCTCTTTATCACTTCTTTTGTACTCGCAATAAGTCTTTCCATCGTAGGTTTAATGAAACTTGTGATGGAATTTCATAGCACTATGCGTAGCTCTCCCATCAATGGATGATGGTTGCTTTCCCAATTTTGCTCATATGATTGTGTCCTGTAATCATGCTCTGCATAATAAGAATTGGTTGAGGGTGAAAACGAGCATAATCATCTCTTCAAATCTGAGCTTTCCATCCAAGAATCCTTGCTCTTAGCTCAAGGTCATTGCTGTCCGAGGACTCTATTAAACCAAGATTTTACCTTGAAGAGAAATTCACGCAAAATCTCTTTTCTCGGTTGTGGTGTAAGATAAGAATTTGGTTCATCCACAAAGAGATATCGATCATTGCTCCAAGATGGAGTATATTGAAGTGCTAAAGAGTGTTGCTCGTCCCATGACCTTCCTTCACTTACGTACATGCCTTGTTGATTATATGAATACATCCTTGCAAAATTAACTGGTGATTAGAGAAGGATAAAATTATGAAAAAAAAAAAACATTTACAAGAATAGTCTAGACTCTAAGCTCAATCTAAACTAATAACACACTAATCCATTGCTCCCCGGCAACGGCGCCATTTTTGACAAGCATATTTTTAACCCTTTGATGACAATCCTGCGCTCGACAAGCCTTTGAAGACGAATAGGTCAATCTGCCCATATTTGGTCTATTTTCGTACGAGTCTTTGTGGGTTTTTTTTTTTTGCTCCAAATGGGCTACAAAGCTTCTGTTTAGTAAACATTGACCTAGAAAAAGAGTAGCGTGGTAAAATGACAATAAAAAATCCGAGAAAGAACATAAATCCATTGTTCACGAGTGAATATTTAGTCGATAAATTGACCGATCAAAACATTCATGACTTAAAGATAAGCTTAGTCCCTAATCGATAAAAATAGAGAGATATCAAAACTCCACACTCAAGTTGAGAGCATGTAAATCGCGCATCATATTATGCAATGCACAAATCTAAATAACTAAAACAAATATAAAAAAGTAAAAATCAAGTTACTTCTCATCAAGGCCTAGTTTAACGTCTTGGCAAGACTCAGCAAGGTGTCCAATAGAAATCACTCGCGAGAAGTCTTTTGCTAGAATCCCTTCTCGCGGGGCCTTTAATGCTCAAAGGTGTCAATCCACCTTAAAATCCCAATTGAATTTATGTCCATCAAGTGCAATATGGACGTTGAATTTAGAATCCAATGCCTTTATAAATATTAGTCTCTTAAGAACCAAAGAATTTGTGGAGATCATACTCTCCTAAAATCACTCATTCAGTCGTGATCCCTCTCAGCTTTCTTTGGTGATCATACTCTCGCTCTTTGCTTCTCGGCCTTTTCTTTTCTCTCTTTCTTCGTCGTGCATTTTCTATCTCCTCTACTCGTAGAGACGCTGTCCATATATATCTAGCAGCCTACAGTAGATTATAGAAACCCTAGTTCAACTAAGATTTATCAGATGTAGGACACTTCCTAAATCCTTTTTAGCAATTGAATCTTGTCCAAGATCTTTGCAGGTTGTTATATAATTCTGTTGCAACAACTGTTTTCTAAAACAATTTTAGAAACTCCCTTAGTTTAGGAACCTTTGACTGTCCGTTGTCTGTCTTCGGTTTGCTCCGCTGATTGTCTTTAGTTTGCATCAGCTACTTGCTTAACAAAATAAATTTTGAGGATTTTGAGATTCGGAGGTTGCGTGTTTACTGTTTCGACTTGAGTGTGCTCACTGATTAATTTTGTAGCTTTGTGAGTTGAGTTGAGGATACCCAAAATTGATTTGTTGGGTTAGGGCTATATGATTAAAGATGGTATGTTTTTAAATTTTGTATAAATAATTTTATTGAAAATAATTATTAATAGTTAAAGTATTTAAATTTTGTCACGTTTAAAGACACAAATTATATGGTTAATATTAAAAATTAAATATGTGATGATCATCTAATCGGTATCAATCACTAATCCTATGAATATTACATCTTATACAAATTGATGTGTTACCTTTCCATCAATGTTTATCATAATTTATCATCGGGTGGAGGTTCGGTTATTTCTTATCATTCCAAATACGCTTGATATGCGAGAGCACATTGTAAAAATGTTTATCCTCTAATTAAAACCCTGGGACCGTAATGTCAACATTTTAATCTGGGCTAAAACTGAAGGCCCAGTTAGAGCCGCAGGCCTCAATGGTCCACTAGTATATAACACACGTCACAAAGCCCTAATCGGGATTTCTGAAGGACCCATCGACATAGCAAATTGAGACGCAGAGCGCCGGCGGCATCAGGGAGACAACTCAGCGACTTCCAGTTCATTCAACGCCATGGGTATGTATCGAATCGCTAGTTGAAAGTATGTCAGGTTGAGAGCTTTATCCTTTCTATTGCATGAGGGAGATGTTTGATTTGATTTCTTCACGCAGGTAAGGTTCACGGATCGTTGGCTCGTGCCGGTAAGGTGAGAGGACAAACTCCTAAAGTGGCCAAGCAGGATAAGAAGAAGAAGCCCCGAGGACGCGCTCACAAGCGCATGCAATACAACAGGCGTTTCGTCACTGCTGGTAATTCCTTTTTTTCTGACCTATTTCGAGTTCATAGAGTTAAAATTTAGGCGGTACACTTTGTTGCAATATTAAGTTGGTTCCTGGAAAGATGATCTATGTAACATTAGCTTGAATGATGTTGCATAACTGATATTTGCCGTTTTTTATGTGCTTAGTTGTTGGCTTTGGAAAGAAGAGAGGACCCAATTCGTCAGAGAAGTAAGATCATTATGGAGCTTTGAGGTCCTTATTAAAGTTTTAGTTGGCGCAAATGTTTTGTTACCTTTTCTCTCTGAGCTTAGTGCTTGAATTCTTTAAAATATATCTTCTCAGTTATTTGGGAATCAATCTTATGTTTCTTCAGCACAAGTTTATCGGTTATTTATATTCATAATTTGCTTATCCATGTGATTCCTGAGGTTCTTGTTATTACTTTTGTATGTGGCGTGTTTGAAGCAATACAGATTAGCTACCTTATTCATAAACCCTAGTTGGATTTTTGTACCCGCTCCATTATTTTTCAGTATTGCCTATGATTGTCACACTTGGTATTAGAGTTTCATTCGTTTTTATTTCTACAAAGAATCACATCAGTTCCTTGATTAATGGCGACGTAGCCATTACTTGCTTGGTGCTTAGTGGGACTATTTGCACATGAATGGTTCTATCTGATGATTTGCCCTTCAAGGGTTGGCTGGCTGGCTCACACATTCTCCAATCCAGTCATACTCTCAGGCATGCTTAGAAGTTACCATAGTTTCAATTTTGTTTAAGCTAGTCGAGGGCTCTCTATGCCGGTATTCCTATTTTATAGAATTTTGTTTAAACCATGTTGCAATGCAGGAGCTCATAACTAAATTGGAATGTAGCGTACAACCATGGATATGTTCCTAAACAGTATTTCAGTACTCACTTGGAAGTTGTTAATTCAAGCTAGTTTACAAGAAAAAGATATTGTTACATGTCTAAATTCCCTTATAATTCATCGTGGGCATCTCTGTATAGTTTTTTAGGTTGTGGGAAGTGCTCCATTAGGTACGTTGTTGCTAGTGAGGCATGTAGGGCTGCTCCATATGGAAGCACATCTTCGTTGATGGTGAAATATGGTGAATGGGCGGATTCCATTTTCCTTGCAGTCTTATTTTGCATCCCAACATAGAAAAAGCAACCCGGAATGGCATCTGCGAAATATGAGAAATCTTCAGCTCCCATCTCTGGTCGCACCTCTAGGACGTTCTCTTCACCCAGCATATCTGTAGCCACGTTCTTTAAGTGCATATGCAAGTTTGCGTTATTCACTGTCACAGGGATGAAGGGTTCTTCGCCCGGATGGAAATTGATTGTCACGTTGCACCTATGCACCGTTGCTTGAGACGTGATCACCTTTTGCAAAAATGAAATATTCACTGTTACCTTGTCTCATACCAACTAAAACTGTAAGGAAGCATTACCTCTTCGATGCGCTGTGTGAGTTGCTCAAAGCTTATTTTTGAAAATGCTCTATATGTGCCACCAATGGTAACTGAATCTGGAATGACATTGAAGGCACCACCACCACCTTGAAATTTACCCACTGTTATCACCTGAAAAAAAAAGTCATTATTACACTTTGGTCACTTGTGAAAAACAAAGAAGTGGAGCTGCTGATTACACTACAATGGCAACTGAAGAATAGATTGCCCCCAGTAATTTATGGGTCAGTGTCAGCACCGTTAAATAAACAGCTACTTGTGAAGTTCAATATGAATACATAAACATCTTTAAGAACATAGTCAGGCCAAACATAAGGGATTTTCTTATTCGATTCTCTTAATTTGTTAGAACTGCAAATGGTTGAAATGATCTTTTAGGAGCGTCACCATTCCTAAATTAATTTTTAATTACACCTTTAAATTTCCGAATACAAGATGACATCTGCTTCACTTGCACAAATTGCCCCATAACTAACTCGAAATCTTCAAACCCATGAAAAAAATATAACTATCGGTATACCTGCGAATCCAGTGGATCAGCCTCCCTTGAAACAATAAGTTGTAAGCTCACAATTATACTAGATGCCACAACAACTGGATCTATGGTATGCTGAGGAATGGCTGCATGACCACCTTTTCCGCTAATCACGGCCTCAAAAAACCCGCTTCCAGCAAGGATGGGGCCAGGCCTTGAAGTGACTGTGCCAATAGGATCATCCGAGGATACATGAATCCCAAATATAGCATCGACATTATCCAACACTCCAGCATCTAACATTTTCTTCGCACCTCCACCATATTCCTCAGCAGGTTGAAAAATCATAACAACCGTCCCCTGACAATTGCACAATTCATATCCTCATTACCAAAAACAATAATGCCTTGCAACAGGTGATGGTTTTCTTAATACACCATATATGCTGAATTGAAACTTTTGCTGAAAATGCTCCAGATATGAATGTTGACACTAAATTAGTGAAAGGCTCGTTTCTAGAATGGTTAGAGAAACATGAGACAAACCTTCAGCTTATGCTGATTGTCCTTAAGTATCGCCGCTGCACCTAGGAGCATCGCAACATGAGCGTCATGTCCACAGGCATGCATCTTGCCTTGATTCTTACTTTTGTATTCCCAGTCCACATGCTCCTGCAAAAATTACGCAGACCAAGTCTCTTTCTCAATAATATAGATAGTACCATGTCAACACTAAATATACTTAAACCCTGGTCTTCATTAAAAACAAAAACAAAAAAACCTCATCAACTTTACATCATAAGGTTGATTTCATCTAGCATATAACACATTACTTTCAACATATGATCATCACATATCAATTCATCAATGAGCTATTTGTACTAAAAACAATTCAAAGGAAATCCTCAAGCAAGCACACCTGCATAGCTAGAGCATCCATGTCCGCTCTAATGGCTACAAAAGGCCCACTACCTGTTCCAACAAACCCAACAATGCCAGTGGTAGCCACTGGATATTTATACTGTATGCCCAACCGATCAAGCTCACTCGTAACAAGCTTGCTGGTCTCGAACTCCTCAAACCCTAGCTCTGGGTTTTCATGAATTTTCCTCCTGATTCCAACCATCCAATCAGACAGGTCTGATCGCTTAGCATAGTCGAGAAAATCAGACGAGATTCGCGCCAGTTCTTCCGAGCTCGAAACATACTCCGACGAAACTCGCAGTGGTAAAATCGAGTTAACAAAAAAAAACAAACAAACAAAAATCCTCATAGCAGCTGGCCTCCGTTGCAAATCTAGGGTTTAGAAACGGAGAGTCTGATCTGTTAAGAATTTGGCGATCTCTGCCCTGGCTGGTGGAATTGGGGAAGCAGAACCAGCCAGCAACCGAAAAAAAATTGAGTTCTGCCCTTGTTTTGAGTTTAAGGTTTAGAAATAGGGTGTTTTGAGTTTGAGTTTGAAAAGTATCGTGTTTTTTAAGACGACCGTTCTAAAAGAATCGTTTGTTTCTAAAATTTCATTGACAGTGGTTCCATATAAATTGTTGTCTTACATTTTTAAAGGTTAATGGCTCTGTGAAAGCCGTTACCTCATGAAATGCAAACGGCCTTCACAGAGCCGTTGTCATATGAGAAATAAATTCTCACCGGTTGGGTAGGTGTGGAATTGATGAAGACGGGTGTTAGATTGCCGTTGTGATGGGACGACGGCTTTAGCTAAGCCGTCGTCCCACCTATAAAATCCTCCACAGCTTTCCTCTTCTTCTCATCATTCGGAAACACTACCCCTCTCTCCCCTACTTTCCCCCGGATCTGATATGTTCTCTACTGAATTCAAAGTTCTGTAGTTTGGAAAAGATTGAAGAGGTAAATATTTAGTTATTTTTATTAGATTTAGTTATGCAGTTGTTTGTAAGAATTGAGTTTTTAAACATTTGTTTATGTATGTCATAGTGACATTGATTGGTATTGTAGACAATGGATTACAGTGAATCGGATCCCATGGTCATGTCTACATTGAACACACTTGAGATGCCGGTGATGGATGAGTACGATAGAGATGAAATGGAATACCTTAAGGAGCTTGAGAACGAAGATGTACACCCGGTTCCCGAACCCCAACGTGTATGAGACATCCCAGCATTCCATGATGTGTCGGCGTGGAACGTGGATAATCCTGTGGAAGATTATTATGAACGTAAAAACAGACTGGGTTCAAACAATGGCATGGGATCGACATTCAGCAGCAAGGCGGAAGTCATCTATGCTGTACAGAAGTATTCAATAATGAACCTAGTTGAATATATGACCAAAGAATCTGAGCCTCGTTTGTTGGTGCTACAATGTCGCGAAGGGGAGGAGAACTGTCCATGGCGCATAAGAGTTGCGATGAGAAAAAATAGATCGTACTGGGAGGTTAGAAAGTATAGAGGGGATCACACATGCAACACTGACCACATATCAAAAGAAAATGTGCATCTCACTCGGGGGAATATTTTGCCTCATGCTAAATTGTCGCATCACTCTAAAAGGGTGATGCCATTCAGCGACATTAAAGCATATCAACGGGACCTCCGAGCACCAACTACCGCCACCTTCTGTACAGGTGGGGTTCAATAAATGAAATACCTCCTAATCATACGGCGTCCAAGTAAAATCCTCA
The DNA here is from genome assembly GCA_963678935.1 of Umbilicus rupestris. Lineage (NCBI taxonomy): Eukaryota > Viridiplantae > Streptophyta > Magnoliopsida > Saxifragales > Crassulaceae > Umbilicus > Umbilicus rupestris. The sequence continues at coordinate 11,741,275 of OY787617.1, forward strand.
TAGGCCATCCGATCGAATTGGTCGCGATAAAACATTAAGGAACCGTGAGAAGTTTCCATGTATGATTTTGGGCCATACCGTTTCCTGCATGATTTGAAACATATTACACTCTTTCAAACCATAAACATGAGTTAAAATTTAAACAAACTGATCACTTACGTGTTCGACTATGCGCCTCTCATATACGGGTCGGTATCCTCATCTATCGACTGGAGAGTCCTGTTGAATCCTTTGGGCGCCCCAATGTGTATTCGTTCCCAGCTCCAAAGTTGTAACATAACGATACACCCCCCCCCCTCCCCATCTGCTGGTGTCCTCGACATGCAGAGCTGCACAATTGTCTGTACATGTATGCTAGCACTGCACTACCCCAATTATACGACCGCGCTTTGTCTAAGTCCTCTAACAATGGGAGGTAGTGCAGTGATATTCTATACCTGACAATTCGGTCATGAGAGAAGACCCTAACATACACAAAATGTAAGCTCGCGCATACTTCTGCAGAACATCTTCTGTTGCTCCGCCGGTACAATCTTCATATTATCCAAAAACCATCTCCTCCTTGCATGCGAAGAAGAAAAACTACACTCAGGAGCTTGATACGACCACAAGGCTGCAGGGAATACGAAGGGGAGAGAGACACATGATTTAGTCCACTAGATATGGGCCAACAGAATATGTGGTGGGAAAGAGAGGAGCGGGAAAGGTGACGAGCGGGAAGAAGCACGGAATAAGTGGCTAAGGAGAGAGAAGGGAAGAATGTGAGAAGGCCACGTGTAGGCTGAGAATCACATTTATAAAGTGTTGCACTGAATAAGAGAAAACGACTTTTGAATGATAAAAAAAATTCCAATCTCCCTAACCGGCTCTTCTCTCTAACCTTCTTCATCTCTCGTTCCCCATTCCTTCAATCTTCTGACGCATCATTTGGTGCTTTCATTGAGAGCCAACATGAAGGGGGTGACCTAGGAGAGGGCTACCTGATTGCCCAACGTGGCCAGAGTGAAGCCACCTAGAGTGAGCCGTCGTGGGTGTTCTCGAGAGGCGCGATCTGGGAAAGGGCTACCTGATTGCCGAAAAGGGCAGAGTGAAAGCCATCCAGAGTGGGCCAACGAGGACGTTGGTTCTCAAAGGGGTGGATAATATTACGATCCCACATCGGCTAGATGGTCATATGATCGTAACAGAGCTGCACCTAAAAGTCGAATGCAAATCGTTTCCCACTCAGCTTCCTCCTTACCGTCACCACATCTCCCTCTATGGGCAAACTGGTGAGAAGGCCTACATCTTGCAATGTGATCGTGGCCTCGCCCGTCCTTAGATGGAAAGTATGCGTCTCCTGCCGCCATCGCTCCACTAAAGCAGTCATCAGTGCCCAATTAGCTTCATTGTGTTGAATTTAGATCCATGGGTAGAATCCTGCTCGGACAACATATGGAACGATACGAGGATCCATGTCCCACATCCTCCTATGAAACAACCTTCAAAGTTGTCCTAGCCTGTACCAATTCAACATAAAGGAACATCAAATTATGAAAACATTCACGTAGATTTCCCGTCATCATATGGCCAATAACTAACCTGATCATTCCAAACTTCCTCCGAACGATGGGTGCCCTGCTGGCTCAATACAGAATGGTCAATAGGACCAGGCTGATCAATCTGGTCGATATCCATCTGTAAAGAAAAAAATTTACAGAACATGTTCATTTATCTGTCCCAATGTCTTTGAATGATTATTATTTTTCAAATGCAAAAAACCAACATCATATCATATGACCATATCAATCCAACACATATATGTAGAAACGGTAAAATACCATTTTCATATTTTGACAAATACAACACACCATACACAAACAAATTGACCATATGTACTAAAGAATCTCATAGATATAATGGCAGCTCCTAGAACACTGCGCCAATATGACATTACCTCAACATCACCTGAATATGCTTATATATACATTACCCCAATTCAAGCGTTTCAGCCAAGCAAATTCCAAATCATACACGGTTAAACATGAGTTTTCCAAATCAAACAAGGTTCCAAATTCCAAATCAAATCAAAGTTAAACAAGCAAATTCCAAATCTAACAAGCAAATTCTTTAATATATGGTTAAACAAACAAGGTTCCAAATCAAGCAAATTCCAGCCCAATGTGTGCTGCAATTCAAGCTTACATCAACCTCAATTCAAGAATAAAGCAACCCCAAATTGAAGCATATATTGACCACCAAATCAAGCATAGCTAAACCACAACCCAACTCAAATTGCACACTCTAAATCCTAGAACAGCACATCTCAATCCCAATTTTCGCCCACCAGCCAACAATTCCTCACATGACAGCCGCCCAAACCGAAACCTAACACCTACATTACACGGCCATCTACAAAAACCATCTTACCTGATAGGATCGTGATTAGTTCAAAAACTAGTTATAGGAACTGTTAGGGACCTAAACTCAGTTGGCAGGTACGTGTACCTCAGAGTATCAATGCACAACGGAATTCGTCTAAAGATTATTTTATTAATCTATAGACTGTACAAATACTTACACTATTCGTACACAAGTAATAGTATATCTAACTATCACAAAAACAAGTCACCTAAGCCTGATGATCCCGGATCAACAATCGTGACTTCCAGAGACAAGTCCCTCTCCCCGAATCGTCCACTCGTCTCCAACACACCGAAGGTCAGCTCTTGATGCACGGATGTCTTACTCAAGCTTCTGCGCTGCCCCTCCTTCTCTGAACTATCTCCGTTAGTTCGTGTGTGTCCAACCGTTGTGTGCACTTGTGTCTCTTTCCAAACTTAAAGACTAGCACTTAACCATGCATTTACTCCATGCAATTATTGCGTGCCAAGCACTTAATCCATGCTTTTACTCCGGTCAATTAGTGCGTGCAATTACTGTCAATTACTCTGCGCAATAACTGTCGAGTCCATGGACCTTCAACTTCCTCCGAAGTGCTCATCCTGCTGCCAGCACAGGTTCGTGTCCCTCGCGTGACTCTCTGAGGTTCTTGTTCCTCGCGTGACTCTCTGACTTAGAGTCTCTCTGACCACCCTGGTACAAGTTCCTACACACTCAACTGAAAGTGTTAGCCAAGTGTTGTCATCATCAAAACCACATGGGGTACATGACCCTCAGGGTCCAACATTACCTCAACAGCAGTCGTCGTACGAAGCACGAAGATCACAGGAGCTGCAGACCGTCGTCGCGGGTTGCGTCGCTTGGGCGTGCTCTGGGGTCGTCAGCCGATTGCAGAGTGAGGGAGAGAGCCGCGGCCGAGCATCTAATGTTTAATAAGACGACAACTTCAATAAGGCCGTCGAACTGAATGGACCGGTTGGCCGTGACGACGGGCTTGGCAAAATCGTCGAATTGAATTTCAAAAGTAAACGGTCTTTTCGAGGCCGTTAACCTTCAAAAATGCAAGACAACGGTTTATCTGGAATCGTTATCAATGAAATTTTAGAGACCACGCTTCTTTTAGAACCATCGTCTTGAAAAACACGGTACTTTTAAAACTCAAACTCAAAACACCATATTTCTAAAACTTAGAGTCAAAACACTCAATTTTTTTCCACCAACGAGATATTCTTCGGTTTTACTGCAATATTATTTTATAAATAAATAAATAATCTACTGAGTTGCCACGTGTTTGGTCTATCTAAATTCGATCGCTTCAATCAGCGGTCAGTGGGTTCCCACGTGTGTATCCAGAAACGACGTCGGACTGTCAGCAGGGCAAGACAGCCTGCCTCTCCGTCTTCACCACGTCAAAGCCGCTACACACATTTTCTTCGTCTCGTCATCTCCTTCATTCTCCCGATCCGATTATTCTATCGATCTCTCTCTGGTTCCCTCGATTGCTCTGATCAGGTTTTCTTGGATTTAAATTCTCTGTTGCTTAGATCGGACTTAGGTGCGTCATCGCGAATCTCTTCTGACATAGTTTGTTTTTTTCCGATTTTCTTGGATTGTGAAGTCATCGACTTCTGTGATCGATTTCGCAGGATAAGCAGTTCGCTTATATATTTATTAGTACAGCGATGTTTAGCCGGATATTCGGGAAGCCTAAGGAGGAGGCCAATGCTCTCACCACGCTGGACAAGTTGAACGAGGTGGTTTTGTTGATTCGTTAGAATATGTCGATGAGTTTTGATGATTGTTCTTCGTGATGTCTTTATGGGGGGATGGTGTGGTTTAGAGTGATAGATAGTGAAGAGTTTTTTTTAAAAAAATAAAAGATAGTGAGGAGTTAAGTCACTGTTTATTAACTAGAAATCATTCTGTTCCAGAATGAGGACTTGCCTTCTGACCAGCTGTTTGAATGTCTATATTTTATTTTATTTTTTATAAATGTAATAAGCTAGATGATCAGGATGCTCCATAGCACTTTTAATACCATTATGTTTAAATTCATACAATATGCTGGGTTAAAGCAATGTTACAGCAGACCACGCGTTCTTGATAAGTCTACTTCCGTGTTCTTGCGAAATATGACCAAATTACCATTGTCAAAATCCACATTTTCTTTCACTATGGTGCCTAGTACTTTTAGTTGGTGGATCTAGGCATGTAAACATACACGGATTTTGTTTTTTTGTGTGTTATTTAATATGTGGTTCACGCTTCTGCATGTGTAGACACTTGAAATGCTTGAGAAAAAGGAGAAAGTACTACTGAAAAAAGCAGCTGCAGAGGTAGAAAGAGCAAAGGAATTCACCAGAGCAAAGAACAAAAGAGGTACTGAAGACATTTGCCTTTTTGTTTAAGACTAAAAAAAATGATTTTAATATGAAGAAATTTTTTTGTGTTAAATGACTATTCATTGTAAATTACATTGCGGTACATGAATCTTTCCTTGAATTACTTACGATCGATGAAGACTGGAGGTACAATACTATTGGCTCAATGTTTTTTATAACTCGCTGCTGCATACTTCTAACTGGAACAAAGATTCACTTAAACTGATAACTTACTTAAGAGTTATCAGATAAAGGAATTTGATTGAAAGGACTATTCACTGTAAAATGCATTGAGCAACTGATGTTGCTACTTTGTTTAATGTTTTTTTTATCATTTGGAGGAATATAAATATTGTGTACTGGAGTTCAATTATCTTTTATATTCACAAAGTGTACCAATCCTTAATTTGATAGATGCTCTTTTTAAGTAGCAACTTAGAACCTTGTGCTCAAACTATTCAGTGTATTACATGTCGAGCAAACCTGTTCCACTTTCTGTGCAGTCTGAACTAATTTAATGCAACTCTACTGCAGCTGCCATTCAGTGTTTAAAACGAAAAAGGCTATATGAACAGCAAGTTGAGCAGCTTGGTAATTTCCAACTGCGTATTCATGATCAGGTGGGTGTACAAACTTTTATGTATTAGAAGAAAGTTCTGGGGCATGTAATTTATATATCATATTTTATATGTTGTAGATGATAATGTTAGAAGGGGCGAAAGCAACAACTGAGACTGTGGATGCTTTAAGAACTGGAGCCGCTGCAATGAAAGCAATGCAGAAAGCTACGTACGTGCAGTTCATTATGTGAAACCATGATTTTGTTCATTGAATTTGTTTATCTATAGTGCTTTTCACAGTGAGGCTTTTCTGGCATGCTTTAAGTTTGTGATCCTTTGTTTACTCGTTTTCAGTTAAAGAGCTGTGCCACATGAAGGAAAAAAAATTAGTCACTAGCACTAAAACAGCTATGTCTGGGTCCAATATTAGTCATTTACAGTGGCACTGTGCATGTAGTTTTAGTTTAAAGACAAAACAATTATACAGTTTATAGGCTGGATGAGTCATTTCTGGTTGAAAATCGGCTGTGCCTTGTCTAATTTGATTTAATATGCTAATGTGATGATGCAGGAATATTGATGATGTGGACAAAACAATGGATGAGATCAACGAACAGACAGAGAACATGAAACAGATTATGGAAGCATTATCAGCTCCTATTGGTGCAGCAGCTGATTTTGATGAGGTTAACACCACCCCATGCATGAAATTCTATTGATGTGACATTTATTAATTAAAGTTTACCTTGAATGACAGGATGAGTTGGAGGCTGAACTTGAAGAACTGGAAGGTGCTGAGTTGGAGGAGCAACTTCTTCAGCCTGCTACTACTGGGCCAGCCAATCCTGTAAATGTCCTAGCAGGCAGGCCACAAGCACATCCCGTGCCTCAGAGACGCACATCTGAGGAAGATGAACTCGCTGCACTGCAGGCGGAAATGGCGCTTTGAGTTGGCCTGATAATCTGCTAGCCAAATCAACATCAGCAGCAAGGTGTGTTATACCAATATCCAGAACCTTTTTATTGGTTTTCCTAGGTTATTCTTTTTCTTTTTTCATTCTTAGGCTTTCAGAAACAAAAAAGGCTACTCACCTATTCAACCATTAATGCCAACACTGATGCATGAATGACCTCTCATCTTCTTTGTTTTAAGGCCTCGCTGAAATATGTACTGTTTAATAATGTAGGTGTGACTCTGCCAGAGTGTCAGAATTTTTTGTGCAGAAGGAAACGTACTTCTCAAAATTTGTGTGCAGTCAGTTGATGTCCGAACAGCTACATTGTATATAAAATTGCATAAACTTTAAGATTGTGGCATTTCACATCTGTGTGTTTCCGTCTATTTTTATCATTTTGTGAGTTGCAAACAAACTTTCTTGCGGTTGTACCTGCCACTACGCATAGCATGTTGTACTCTACGAAAACAAGTTTAAGATTTATTTACATCTGTCAGTGTATCATTAAGGATTTGGACTAAAACACTTCGAATCTATAACTGGTTTAGTTGTAGCAGATGAATTTGTGCTACTTTGGACTGTCTTCTGGCGCCTCATCAGCAGCCGGAGCAGCAGGAGGTGACTCCAGATATTCCAAGTCATCTGTTATCCCTAGCTGCAGAAGTTTTACATAAATTGATGGACAAGTCAGTCTAAAAGACATGATGATGCTTGTAAAAGTTCATCATTCACATGGATATGTTAAGATGAACCTGATTTTAGTCAGTTGGGTGTTCGAATACTCAATAAAGGGAAGTTTGGTAAAATATTGAATTTAGTACCTCTCTATAAAGGTGTTCAAGTTGTTCTTTGGCCTCAGGAAAATTGCTTGAACACCATTGCCGCAAAGTGAATATGTTATCTGTAGAATAAATGTACGCACGAGTCAAATGCCAATACATATCTCAGACAGAGATCCCTTGCTCATCTAAGCAGTAAAGAGTGCGCATGGTAGAGTTAAGTGAGAATGAACCACCTGTCCATCTATTAGCAGATGATACACATACTTCGATTGCTTTTTCTGCCAAGGTAGAGCAGGAAAGATTAGTTCTGTAAACATACTATTATTGTCAGATTAAAAAGTATTATAGTTGGACGAATTTGGTCATCAATTAACTCATAGCTTCAAAGGTATCTGGATCGTTGTCGGCATACTGTTCCATCTCTTCCTATAATTATGGAGATGCAGTCACGCAATTTGAAATTTGCAAATATTCAGCAAGCAAAGATGAACTCACAAAACCTTAAATTGTTTGTATTTAAGCTCAATAGCTTTAAGGTCAGCCATGGCCTCTTCACGCTCTTCCTGAATATCATTTAAAAGTTTAAATACGATGTGAGCTTAACAATTATATCATATGTATTCCATTCTATTTCGGCCCACGATTTGAAATAAAGATTCATTGACTTACAGAATCCTCTCGTCCTTTCTTTAAGAAGTTGCATCGATCAATAGCCTCTGTATATCGCTTCTTACTGGCCTGGAGGTCAGAGTCAAGTTTGCGATGGACGCTTCGCAGCTGCAAAGCATGTTCAGAACATTATAGAACTGGAAGTGAACAAGAATTTGATCAACGAGTGACATATAAGACAATATACGTGAAGGCACCGGGCGTCACCTGATTTCCAGCACAACTAGGTAGACTCCAGAAGTATACCTGACCAATAGTTTGTGTAATTAATGCCCAAGTAGCTAAAGTAATGCGGCCCTAGAATTCTGAATATCGGATGCATGTGGTATCCTATCAGCGAATCCATATTTGAGGGACAGAGAGTTCAATGGAAGATCAATAGTTCTGTAACTTACAGATGTTCCTATCTTATCTTTCAAAACCAAGTCATCATCTACCAGACTCTGAACCACATCTTTCACTGATTGAGTGATCACCCCTTTCTTTGGGCCCAACTTCTCAAGTTCCTTGAGCTGAGTTATTGCAAGAATGATTTAAGGGTTGATTAGGCTAGGAAAATAATAATAATTATTATTATAATAAAAGAACTGAGATGTTTAAAATAAGATAAAAGTTCTTAAGTGGTGAACATTGCTGAACTAAGGACTTGGAATAAAGTGGAAATAAGGGAGATATACAGTAATGCTAATAATTTACTTACAAGATAAAAGTCCTGAGATTCATAGAAGATTTGGAGAATCTTCTCACGCTTTTCTTCCAAAGAAAGACCGCGTTTCTTAGACTGCCGATACCAGAGACATTATTGCACATGAATATTTACTCAGGTCAGAGAATAAAAATGGTTATTGATATGCATTCTATCAATACAAGGAAAAGAGGTAGAGAAGAGAAACTAAAACAATGAAGAAATTGTATCAAACTCAAAAGTAGCAAAAACAAGCAAAATGTAATCCTTGATTTTACCTCCAACCACGGGTGCTTTTTAATTGCAAACCATAAATAAGATATCCATACTTTTACAAGTCATTTTCATCTCTTTAATCTGAATATATCCATCTTAGTCTTGGCCAATTTGGACAGACAACTACCTAAGCTGAGGCTAACATCCCTTCAAAAAATTCCCACTCCACTATATCATATGGAAACTGCCAGTAACATAACCATCAACACTTCTGACATAGGTCAGTCATTACTGACTACTAATAGCTGATATCATAAGAATACACGGATTAAATCAGTTTGATTCTAGTTTCTACTCTAGCTTCCACTCAGACTCATTTCCCCAAAATTTCTCATACCACCAAAACAAGCAAACAACATTTCGAAACTAAGCCACTAGAACATTGCATACACTCATAACAAACGATTGGGATTCAACCGAAAGCATGCTTATTAGAATGAATGTGCGTCTAGATTACGACAAACCACCACTGGCATACCAATTCGCGGGAAGTCCAATTGAGAACCCCAAACGCGTATCTCACGTCATTTCTGGGGATATGTGATACATTCAAGTTTGCTTAGAAATACTAATATAAAAACAACTATATAAATATAGTGAGATTGTGGCATTATTCCAATTACCTTAAACTGAAAGTCATTGCTTGTTACAAACAACAGAATATGAAACAATCTTATAATAACACTCAGATGCAACAATCGGAACAAGGAGGAGCGAGCAGATAGCGACGCAGGCGCTCAGTAGATTAATGAGTTGCGGAAAATACCATGGATGCTGCGGACGGCTTGCTCCAATAGGTCTCCGAAATCCTAATTCGCTACCGGAGCGTAGTTTTCAGTTGACGTATTTATGCAACCAGTGAGCTTGATGCTTGATCTGATATAGGCTGGCACGAGATTTGATTTTATTGGGCCGAGACTGAAACAGATTTGGCCAAGTCAAATCCATATAATCAAGCTCTCTACATTTTTCAAAATCTAAAATTAATATATTAAAAACGGTGTTGTGCGTCCTTCATCAAAATCGAAGGATGTGTTTTTTTATATTTATAAAGTATTTATATAAATAGTAAATATCAACACATATTAATAAATATAAATGTATATCAGTAAATATTAGTAACTATCAACAAATATCAGTAATCATTAGTAAAGTAATAAACATCAATAAATTTTTTAACTGATAAAAAACAAAACTTCAAAATTAATATTTGACATTAAATAATAAAAATATTACATTTCAAAATAATAATAAAAATTATAAGCTAAATTCATCTTCTTCCACATCTTCTATTTCATTCTTAGGATTTGCTTGCATAATTTCAGATGTTATTATTTTTCGCACATAATTCATGTGCTCTTTTCTACTTGCATCGAATATGTTAGAGTCAACTATACACTACGCTAACTTGTGTGATAAAATAGATATTTTAGTTTATGCATGCAAATAAAATTGTGCAAAGTAAATGTAGCAAGACTTATGTCAATTTGTCGCACATCCGACACCTTAGAAATGACCCGAAGTATCTTTCAAGTGGTTTTCAAAATACCAAATGATCTTTCAATAATTTTCCGTAAAGATGAATGACAATAGTTGAACGTTACATAAATTCCAGTACGTGGATGGCCATTTCGGAACTCTGACATATGATAACAAATTTTCTTATTTTTGTAAGGGGCCAAATATCTCAGTGTATTTTGATAAACAGAATCGACCAAATAATATTTCCCTATAAAAAGCAAAATAATGTGTAATTGTTTTTTTTTCATGTCATTTCTTATCTGGGGGTGGGTGTGGAAAATAATACTTTGATTGCGTTAACTAGTCATTACAAAACTAATTCATTGACTAATTATCGAATAAAAATTGATATGTACTGATATAAGTGAAATATCAGTATATATAAGTAAATATCAATACATATCAATAAAGTAATAAACATCAATAACAAATACCACCGATAAAGAACACACGCTTAGAGCATCTCCGATGCTAACATGTAAGAGACCCATTATGTAAAAATAGTCCACCTATCATTAGAAAATAGAGATTCATATAACTATTGTCTTCTCCAATGCACGAGTGAAAATAGCTATAATTTTACAGAATGCTCGACTCAATCGCCAAATCTGCAGCATCTTCTCATCGTTATTCCAAAACAATTTTTTTTTTTTGATCGCTACCATATCTCTTCTCTTTCTTTTCACAAGCGTTGGTGTCGATTCATCTCTGCATGTGTCCGTCACCCTCCGCTTTGTGTCAAAGACTCAAAGGTGAGATATTCATACTCTAAATATGTTGGTTGATTGCTACTCTAGGGTTAATTGTGTTGTTTATGGATTTGGGGTTTCGGGGTTGCTTCTGAAGAGGGGTTTGGATCCTGATGTGATTCTGTTCAACACTTTGGTTAAAGGGTTGTGTTTGGAGAGAAGGGTTGAGGAAGTTTTCTGGGTGATGTTGAGAACGGAGGAGTTGGGGTGTAGTCCTAATGAAGTGACATGGACTACATTGTATGGAGGATTGTGTGATTTGGGGGATTCGGAAATAGCTGCTAATTTGCGTGAGAAGATGGCGGCTGGTAAATTTGCTGCTCGGGCTGATTCTGGTTTGAAGCTTACATTTGGGATTGTGTGAGTTGTTAAGGCTGAAAAACTGTTGGTTGATATGAAAAGCAAGGGGATATTTCCGGATGTTTTTTATTATGATCTGTTTATATATCATGCTGGCGAGATTGAGAAAACAAAGAATACTTTCTCTGAAGTGAAGGAATATGGGGTTTGGCCGGATAAGGTTACTTATAGCATGATGATTCACGGACTATGTTGTGGTGGAGAGGTTGTGGAGGCCTTGATGAGATGAAAAGCAGTGTGATTTCACCCAATGTGGTTGTTTAACCGTGATATGTTGTTGTATGTGTTTGAGTTTAGGTTAGAAATAAATTGTTGGTTTGTTGATGCACTGAAAGCGTGGATGAAACTGGGTGTTCTGAGGTCTAGTGTTGGAGTATGTTCTTGTTTGAGATAACCATTGGAGATGAGCTTATATTATTATCATTATTTGAAGTCTTTTTAGAGATAGCTGTAACATAAAATCAGGAGTAATAATTATATCATTATCATTATGTTTTAGTAAGGTTAGTCACTGATTCTAGCAATTCACACTTTATTAATCTATTTTTTTTAACTTATTTCAGATACATTTGTACGGAATGGACACATCATTCACACATCATTTAGCCGTATTTGCCGCAGAAAAAAGGACGTTCAAAAAATTTCTCTATACAAGAAGACATGTGTACTCATATCTGCATGGGAAAATGTTAGTTTGGATCTCATAAAAGGCAACAATCAAACGCAAACCAGCTATTGGATTAGAATTGCAAACTATTTTGACGAGCACAAATCATTCCGAAGTGAAAGAACTCCAACGGCTTTGACTAATTGATGATCCACTATACAAAAATGTGTAAGCAAAGTTTCAAGGATTCTATAATCAAATAGAAGGAAGAAATCAAAGAGGAATAGGTGAAGCAGAGAAGGCATGAAATTTGAATCTTTTGATGTCTTTTTCGATATTGACTTTGTTCAAAGCATTGCACTATATATAATTGTACTTATTTTTTGTCAGGTGTGTCAAGGTATGGAGATGTATCAAAGTCTACAAGACAGTGCATTCCCATTCTCGCACTGTTGGATAGAGTTGCGAAATTTGCCTCAAATATGATCAAGAAAAAAGTAAGAGCACTCCAAATGAGAGCATACATACTATCGGATCCTCTCAAAGTCCTATGAGTGTCAATTGTTGAATGAATTATAGCCATTGAAATTATAGTTATTGCACTTTTTGGATGAAGAGTAGAGAGTGTATGGATGAAGAGATAAAGTTTTTAATTATAGCCATTGAAATTTGATTTCTAAATATACATAACTATTATGCATAAACCCATTGGAGCATAAACTTTTTTCATCATCTAAATTATACATAATCAATATAATATTATATTTTAGAGCATCTCCAATGGGGTTATGCAAAATGATTGGCTAAAATATAATATTATATTGGTTATGTATAATTTAGATGATGAAAAATAGTCTGTGCTCCAATGGGATTATGCATAATGGTTATGTATATTTAGAAATCAAATATCAATGGCTATAATTGAAAACCTTATCTCTTCATCCATATATTCTCTACTCTTCATTCATACACTCTCTACTTTTTATCATACACTCTCATATCCTCATCCCGATACTCTCCTCTCTTCAATTGTACCAAAGTCATGCCACACAATCTACGAAAATGGTGGAAAATGAGGATGAAGAAGATGAAGAACTACAAACAATGGGTTTTGTTGCTCAACATCATTGTGAAAGTCAGAATGAGGAATTGTCACCATACCATGGTGGATCTACAATGAACCACCGTGTTATTAAACGTGATAGAGAAGAAGGTCATGCTAGCGTTTATCGTGATTATTTTTCTAGCATTCCTCCCTTATGAATTTCTGTAGTACCTTTATGTGTGATATGTGTAAAAAAAATTTTTTGTATGTTATGCAGTGTGAACTTTTTTGTATGAACATTATATGACATGCAGTGCTACTTTTTTTAAAATGAACATATTTGTTTGTGCTTCTTGCCATACTAATATTTAAGAGAGACATAGCCTCTGAAATGAACAATAACTTCTTTATTTAACAATCAATCACAAGCCAATGAACCAAACTGATCAACAAGTGAATATACATAGACAAACTGATCACTTGAAACATAGACAAAAATATTGCTCAAACGTACACCAAGCTCTCCTGCCACCATAAGTGTGGTTGCCATTCCAACTCCGACGTGAAGTACAAATCAGTAATGTAGTTTCCATAATCTGGACCTGATGTATGCTTTCTAATATGCCTTTGTACACTCTGCCAAAACCTCCTCCCCCAGGAGGGATTCAGCCCTAAAATATGCCGTTGCTTGAGCTAACTCACGAAATGTAAATATCTTGGCTGCAAAATACTCGGAACTCTCAATTGGTGCAAGATCATTTCCATTTGACAACCCAGCCACATTCAGCTTATCTACAATCACAGAAGCAGGTTCGTAACCAAGAGTTTAAATTGAAGTAAAAGCAAAGCATTACAAGAAGCTGTGATCATACTTTTATGTGTCGACTTATTCAATGAACATGGAGTTAGTTGTACTACACAAAAGCTCAATCAAGCTAAACACAGCTTAAAGAACAAAAGAATAAGTGAACAACTATACTTAGCAATTTCAGTTAGCTTCATCAATGTGGACTTTCAAGTCCAGCGCTAACAATAGTGAGCTTGTGAAATGGAGTCCAGCGCTAACAAGTCATAATCTGAAACAACACCAACCTGCACAATATCACACCATTACAATTGAAAAGCGAATCAAATCTAGCTATCATGCACAATAATTCGCATTATGTTTACAACCTGCACAATAATTCGCTACCATAAGCTATCAACACCAACCTGCACAATATCACACCATTACAACACCAACCTGCACAATATCACACCATTAGAAGAAATGCAATGTCTAACCACAAAGCTGGCATTGACAACTACAAAAAGAGTGCAGTGCATCATATGGACGCCCAAGCTTCAGCAACCAATGAACTCAGTTGCAATTTTCATTCACAAGGAAGCTGCGGAAGGCTAGAAAATCGTATCCAATGCGATGAAATCAATCATAATTTCAAAACCATAAAGAAAGAAAATATCTAAAAACTAGACCATAATCCACACACAAGCATAATCCAAGAACCTCTAAAACCGCAACTGACAGACACTTCCATGTCCCCATCTGAGACATCTATGCTCCTCAATTCAACTAAATCTAAACTTACCTGAACTGGATTTGCTCCATTCTCAGCAAAAGCCACCACTTCAGACAGCCGCGGGTATCCAGAAACCGAAGCCGCAGCAATCTGCGACCCTACTATGCGCCCAGAACGCGTTCTCGGTCTCTCTCATCCCTCTCCTTGTCCCGAACTCGCTCGTCGTCATCGGCTCGAGTCTGTTTCCTATCTCGCTCGTCGTCGTCGGCTCGGGCACGTTTTCAATCCCCGTTGCCCTTGTCTCTGTCGCGGTCGGCATGGCTTCTGGCGAACGAATTCCGAGCTCTTCATTGTGGATTTGCGAAGATAGGGAAGCACGAGAAACAAGATAGCGATCGAAACTCCAGTAGCAGATTTGGCGAGTGGGTATTTGATTCTGTAAAATTATAGCGAACTTCAGACGTGCGTTGGAGGAGAGAAAAGCTAAAATTTTAATGTAAAATTGGATATTATACCTAATGGGCCTGTTTACAAGCTTGCGTTGGAGATGCTCTTAGTCCATTATTTTACATAACACGGTTGGAGATGCTCTTAGTGTTCATAATTTCATTTTAAATATTTTAAGAAAAAATAAAGAAATTTTCACTGTTCTTTGAGGATTCTTTAGCTACTCTTCCCTCTTCTCGCTCTTTCACTCACAATGAGCTTCTGAATCGACAACAATTTGGGGTGGGTTTGTGTTCGGTAACAAGCTACATTTTTACATCATTTCTGGGTCTTTCTAGCTGAACTGCTGAACACAGAAACCCACAGCACGCTTGACATTTTTGAGGTCATGTGGAGCTAGTAGCTCAATGAGCTCCTTTGGCACTTTTACCGCTTCATTTTCTTCTCTTTAATCCTCTCCGTCTTTTCCTTCACTAGGTGTCCGACAAGTCTTGCTTTCCTTTTCCCCATTTCAAATCTAATAAGTGCATTCTTTTATTTGAACCTAGCAAGTGCTAATACTTTCACTGTTGCTGCTTATTGGATTCTTCTATCCAGCCCCTTTACGTTTCTATCATCTGCAGTTTCACTGTTCCATTGATTGATTGGGATTGAGTTTGATAGTCGTTGGAGTTAATGCTTGTTGAACTCCCTTATTGGATTTTGTACTTTCGGGTCCGGGAAGTTTTTTTCACATTGCTACAATTTGAATTTTTTTTTATAATCTATTACAATTGGAAGATTGCTTTTAGATATGTCATCTTTTTTCGAAAATCGCTTTAGACAAGAACGAATTTCCAAAAATTTTGATTTTCTCGTCCAGTCAAAACTTAATTGGCTCCAAGGTGGCAATTTCAGTAAAAGTCGCTCTTTCCAAACACGGCTTTTATTGAAAACGTCTTTGGGAAGAGCAGTTATGGGAGAACTCAGTGGGCTCTGAGCGATATTTCAACAAAACTCGCTTATCGAAAACGCTATTATTGCTTAAAAATGCTTTTGCGAGATACGGTTATTAGTTTAATATATTAATTTAATTTAATTTTTGTCATTTCTTTGAAAGTTACAATTTTAAAATCATTATTAAATAAAAACATAAAATTGTAAGCAATAATAATTTATACGAAAAAAAGATCATAGTAAACATGTCATATTCATACATGTAAACAGTTATATAATATATCATTCTAACGATAATCTATACGGCCTCTTCCTTTGAAGTGTACTCTTTCTCACAACAACTACAGTCTGATTCTCAACTTGAGTAATTTGAGAAGGCTGATGGGAATCGTCATCGACATTTGCATCCATTTGTACGTCAACCAGTCCTGCATTATAATAAAAATGTGATGGTCACATAATGTAATAAATGAAGTGATTTAAGCTTGAGGGTTAAGAACATAGTAGTAGATAATCTAATAAGTGTAAAATCAATATTCAATGCACCCTCCTCCCCTAACTCTTCCAATTCATTTAAAGAAGCATGAAATAAATCATGAGCTAGTTGTTCAGGCAAATACATTTGATCTTTCAAAAATTTTGCCATTATCTGAGCTGAACGCAATAAAGAATTTACCTGCAAAGTTCGTGGATATGAGATTTTAATGTTAATATAAAACTTATACAATTAAGAAATAAGGCTTTGCGTTCATGTGCATTAGGACGATATGGGCCGGAATGATCAGTATGAGGCTGGATGTACCTCTGAGTAACAGAATCAAATCATGCATAGTACTCTGCAAGATATCCATCATCATATGGATGTTCCCCCACAATGATCCTTTCAGCTCTTTCATCCCACAGTCACATATGTTAGCTCGGACGTCCAATTTTTCCTCTTTGTCCTTGTAATATCATGCAACGCATTGTGGTTTGGTCGCGGAGTTGCTGACACTGGTTTCTTGTAACCAAATTGCCAAAGTATCCTATGCCTCTCAATGATATTGAAACATGTGTCATACTTCCGCTGTCCAAATGCCCCAATCCTTGAGACATATCAGATTAAGCTGGTCAAGAACGTCATTAGTGTAATGTATCCAAATGAGATCATCATGTGTCTGACGATCAAACTGATCGCGATAGAAACACAATCCTTGATGAGTATCTATGTGTAAGTCCTCGGACCGTCCTGAAATTCGCAGTGTCTCAGTCAGACAGATTTGTGAACAAGCAGTTGCTGCAGCACACTCTTGTTCATTCGGAAATTGTCTCAGCAAACAATGAAAAAGACAGAAGTTTGTTCACCCAGTTCGGCCAACTGCCTACGTCTGGGGAGGACTATTCTCCAGTCCTTAATCCACTAAACACAAAGGTCTCCAAGTATACTCGGTTACAACTCCACGCAACCTATGCTACTCAACCTTGTGTGGATCACTCGACACAATCAGAACAAGCTCTGACTTGTGTCAGCACACCCTCTACAAATGTCAATCTAGAATAGCTACTGTCTCTCCGAAACTCAGCCTATTCTAAACTACACTCAACTCTGCAGGGTTGTTGTAGCACACAGCTGATGCACAATTGTTCGCGTCGCTCCAAAGCCTTCTGCCGAGCCGATCGAACGATTCCACGAGCGCTGCACACTCTGGAATACTCCCCCTCACTCAGTGACCTCCTACCACTAGCGAGAAGTGCCGCTTAGACACTCGACAGAGCCACACACCCGTCAGTTCTTCCGCGGCTGCCCTTGATCAACCAACAAGCACCACTGCTCTGAATTGGCTTCCAGATCAAGCTCGGATCAGACTATGCAAGTCCTGATCTCCTTCTCCTTCTGTCACCACAGCTCTGCGCTCACGCTCTGCTCTCGGGTGATGATCGAAGAACTCGTCCGTTGCACACCAAAAATGCTCTCTTTGAATTCTATGTATGCACTCGTGTATCCCTTATCAACCTTTCTGCTCTGAACTCCTCTCTCTTAAATAACAGCACCAGCTTTAAGCAAGACCAGAATTTAGCAATGTCCCAAAAAGAACAATTATCTCATAATTTTTAGGATATTAGATTTGTTTTTGATCTCCAACACAAATCTCCTTCTCTTGCTAGGAAACCCCACTGGAATATTCTCCACAGCACTTTAAAAAATTCTTCTGGTGTTCTCTGCATAGCTGCCAAGCCTTCTAGCCTAGCCCAGGTTGCTGCTGCTTCTCGGACAGATGTTGCAGCAATTTGAACAAGCTCCTGCTATAGCATCCCCTGCTGTAGCTGCTCCTTGTTCACTTGTGCTGGTTTTGTCAATCACTGCCATACAGCATCATCAATTTCATTGTCTTGGAAGAAAGCAACTATGGATATTGGAAGGCTAGGATGAAAGCCTTTCTCAAGGCCATCGATGAGAAGACCTGGAGAGCTATCGTGGTCCAGTGGTCTCCCCCAATCACCATGGATGAACAGGGAGTCACAAGGATAAAGCCTGAAGAACAATGGACTGCTGAAGAGGGAGCTGCAGCAACTGGTAATTCAAAGGCTCTGAATGCGATTTTTGCTGCAGTTGATGCTAACAATTTCAGGTTGATATCAAATTGTGACATGGCCAAACAAGCGTGGGAAATTCTGCAAACTGCACATGAAGGAACTGATAGAGTAAAGCTGTCAAGACTCCAGATCATTGCCACACAGTTTGAGAATCTGAGAATGTTGGAAGAGGAGACTGTCACTGAGTTTAATGCTAAACTTTGTGATCTGGCAAATGAAGCCCATGCGCTTCGTGAACCTATCCCTGAAGAGAAGCTAATCAGGAAGGTCCTCAGATCGTTGCCCACAAAATTTGACATGAAAGTGACGGCCATTGAAGAAGCTCAAAATGTCAGATTAATGAGGCTGGAAGAGTTGATGGGATCCCTCAAACAATTTGAGATGAAACTGGTTAAAGAAGACCTCACTCCTAAGGACAAGAATATTGGTCTGAAGGCTGAAACAGAAGCTAAGAAGCCAGTTCCAGATGATCAGCTGAGTATGCTAGTCAAGAACCTTGGAAAGCTCCTGAAGAACATGGACTCAAGAACTGGGCAAAGCTCATCCTCACGAAAACAATTCAGAAGAGGTGGGGAAAATAAAAGAAGAGGGAAGGAACCTGCTCAGAATGAAGATGAGAAGAAAGAAATAAAAAAGAGTGTCCAATGCTGGAACTGTGCAGGATACGGTCATCGACAAATCAACTGCACCAGCAAACCGATGAAAAAGAGGGCTCTCTCTGCCAGTGGAAGTGAAGACGAGAAAGATCTGAGTGAGGATGAATGCAACTTGGCCAGATACAGATCGGTCAGAAGAGGCAGAAAAACACAAGGAAGAGTGAACCAGCACCTGCTACAGCAACCTCTGTATCACCGTGACAAGAGAGTCTCAAAGTATAAAAGATGTTATAGCTGTGGGCACAAAGGTCACATAAAAAGGAACTGTTCTTCAGCATATACTGGAAAAGGTTCAGCCAGGAAACCAATCAAGCAGAAACATGCGCGGACTCAGCTTCTCGCGCTTGTCAGCACAACAAGCACCTCGGACAAGATAATCTGGTATTTTGACAGTGGTTGTTCAGGGCACATGACAGGAGAAAGATCCTTCTTGAAAAACATAACACCCTGCCTGGAACAACGGGTGAAGTTTGGAAACGGCCTGAAAGGAAGAGTTCAAGGAAAGGGAACTTTGGCAGTTGAAGGAATGCCGAACCTGAGCAATGTCTTGCTAGTGGAAGGACTAAAGGCAAACCTCATAAGCATTAGTCAGCTGTGTGATGGAACTAAATAGGTGAAATTAACGAAAGACTCGTGCAAAGTTTTCGACAAATCTGGAAAATGTATAATGGAAGGAGCCAGATCAAAAAGTAACTGTTATCTTCTCAACGTGAGTTCAAACTCACCGGTTCCGAAATGTATGCTGACAAAGGCCGAGGAAATGATTCTATGGCACAGAAGGATGGGGCATGTTAACCTGAGAACTTTGAAGAGAATTGCAACAGAAGGACTAGTCAGAGGAATACCGCTGATAAAAGGGGAGACAAACTCTATCTATGGAGATTGTCAGATTGGGAAACAAAAGAAGGCTTCACACCCAAGAGTCAAAGATGTAGGTACTACCAGACCTCTACAGTTGATTCACATGGACCTGATGGGACCGATGTAAGTTGAGAGTCTGGGCAGAAAAAGGTATGCTTTCGTCTGTGTTGATGACTACTCCAGATTCACCTGGATTGATTTTATCAGAGAAAAATCAGATACTGAAAGTTATAGTGTCACTGGTGTCCCGTCTAGAGCAAGAGAAAAATCTCAGAATCAGCAGCATTCGCAGTGATAGTGGTAGGGAATTTGGAAACGAAGTTGTGGAGGATTTCTGTCGTCAAAGGGGTATCTCACATCAGTATTCTTCTCCCATCACCCCTCAGCAGAATGGTGTAGTGGAACGAAAAAATCGAACAATTCAAGAAATGGCCAGAGTCATGATTCATGCTAAGAGGGTTCCCCTGAGATTTTGGGCAGAGGCCATGAACACCGCATGTTACATCATCAACAGAGTCACCTTACGGAGAGGAACCAACTAGACCTGCTATGAGCTCTGGAATCAGAAGAAGCCCACAGTTAAATATTTCCACATCTTTGGAAGTGACTGTTTCATTCTGAGAGATCGGGAGTATAGGAAGAAACTTGACCCAAAGAGTGATCCTGGAGTGTTCTTGGGTTATTCGATAAACAGCAGGGCTTATCGAGTCTATAACCAGCGGACAAATATAGTAATGGAATCCATAAATGTAGTAGCCAATGATGCTGAAGAAGTCCCTGCCACTGATGATGAAGACTCTGACCCTGAAGAGGTGCCTATCAGTCAGAACAGAAGTGAACAAGCTGTAGCTCCAGAAGATGCTACAGCAAGTGCTGAAGCAGAAAATCCAGATGAACAATTAGAAAGCCTGTCTGAAGATCTGAACACTGAGGCTCCTGATCCACCTTCAAGGCAGCCTCCGTAGAAGATTCAGAAGAATCATCCCCTGAAAAATGTGATTGGAGACCCGGTAGAAAGAAGAAGAACCAGAAGTCATGCTTATCTCAATACATGTTTTTTGTCCAGCATTGAACCTAAGAACTTCAAGGAAGCCATGAGTGATGAATTCTGGATGATGGCGATGCAGGAAGAACTGGCAGAGTTCGAAAGACACGATGTTTGGGACCTGGTGGACAGACCCAATGGAGTAAATATTATAGCCACAAAGTGGATCTTCAAAAACAAAACTGATGAAAAGGGAAACATCACAAGAAATAAAGCCAGACTGGTTGCTCAAGGATACTCTCAGATTGAGGGCCTAGATTTTGAAGAAAAGTTTGCTCCAGTTGCTCGTCTGGAGGCCATTAGACTCCTTCTAGCCATGTCTTGTTTCCTAGGGTTTAAATTATATCAAATGGATGTCAAAAGTGCGTTCCTGAACGGAGACCTCTCTGAAGAAGTATATGTTTCTCAGCCAAAAGGCTTTGAAGATCCTCATCACCCAGAGCATGTATATAAGTTGAAGAAAGCCTTATACGGACTGAAACAGGCTCCTCGGGCATGGTATGAGAGGTTGACAGTGTTTCTGGAAAAACATGGCTACAAACGAGGGGGAGCTGACAAAACTCTATTTGTAAAAAGAACCAAGTAAGATGTGATCATTGCACAAATCTATGTGGATGATATTGTCTTGGATCAAAGTCTCAGCACCTGGTGAAGCAGTTTGTGGATCACATGCAGCAGGAATTTCAAATGAGCATGGTCGGAGAACTGTCATATTTTCTTGGTCTGGAGATTACCCAGAAAGAAGATGGCATCTTTATTGCACAAAGCAAATACAACAAGAATCTTGTGCAGAAATTTCAGCTAGATAAGGCCAGTCACAAACGAACCCCTGCTGCCACTCATGTCAAAGCCATCAAAGATGAACATGGAGTGGAAGTGAGTCAGACAATCTACAGAAGCATGATTGGGAGCTTACTGTACCTGACTGCCAGCCGCCCCAACATTTCCTTTGCAGTAGGAGTCTGTGCCAGATTTCAAGCCTGTCCCAAAGATAGTCACTTGCAGTTGGTCTAGCGAATCCTTCGGTATGTTGGAGGAACTGTGAACTATGGCTTATGGTATACTAAGGACACAAATGCTAATCTGGTAGGATACAGTGATGCGGACTGGGCAGGATGCTCAGAGGACAGGAAGAGCACTTCGGGAGGATGCTTCTTTTTAGGAAATAGCCTGGTGTCCTGGTTCAGCAGGAAGCAAAACAGCATTTCATTATCCACAGCCGAGGCTGATTACATAGCTGCTGGGAGCTGCTGTGCACAAATGCTGTGGATGAAGCAAATGCTGAGTGAGTATGGTCTTGATCAAGATGAAATGACTCTCTACTGTGACAACATGAGTGCCATCAGCATATCTAAGAATCCGGTTCAGCACAGCAGAACCAAGCACATTGACATTCGTCATCACTTCATCCGTGATCTAGTAGAAAAGAATATCATTGCGCTACAGCATGTGGTGTCTGCCAAACGGCTTGTTGATATCTTCACAAAAGCTCTGGATGCAGTTCGGTTCGAAGACCTGAGGGCCTGTCTGGGGCTCTGTGTATTGCCTCCCTAGGGCAGCCAGGAGCACCCCCTTGTCATTTATTCCAAAAAGGGGGAGGAGAAGAGAAGGAGAAGAAGGGGAGGTTAAAAAAAAAAAAACAACAACAAACAAATCTCTGTATGGTTTTGTCAAAATGCCAAGGGGGAGATTGATGATGCTGTATGAGTGATTAACAAAACCAGCACAAGTGAACAAGGAGCAGCTACAGCAGGGGATGCTACAGCAGGAGCTTGTTCAAATTGCTGCAACATCTATCCGAGAAGCAGCAGCAACCTGGGCTTGGCTAGAAGGCCTGGCAGCTATGCGGAGAACACCAAAAGAATTTTTTAAAGTGCTGTGGAGAATATTCCAGTGGGGTTTCCTAGCAAGAGAAGAAGATTTGTGTTGGAGATCAAAAACAAATCTAATCTCCTAAAAATTAGGAGATAATTGTTCTTTTTGGGACATTGCTAAATTCTGGTCTTGCTTAAAGCTGGTGCTGCTATTTAAGAGAGAGGAGTTCAGAGCAGAAAGGTTGATCGAAGCTGAGGGATACACGAGTGCATACATAGAATTCAAAGAGAGCAATTTTGGTGTGCGACGGACGAGTTCTTCGATCATCACCCGAGAGCAGAGCGTGAGCGCAGAACTGTGGTGACAGAAGGAGAAGAAGACCTGGACTTGCATAGTCTGATCCGAGCTTGATCTGCAAGCCAATTCAGAGCAGTGGTGCTTGTTGGTTGATCAAGGGCAGCCGCGAAAGAACTCACGGATGTGTGGCTCGGTCGAGTGTCTAAGCGGCAGTTCTCGCTAGTGGCAGGAGGTCACTGAGTGAGGGGGAGTATTCCAGAGTGTGCAGCGCTCGTGGAATCGTTCGATCGGCTCGGCAGAAGGCTTTAGAGCGACGCGAACAATTGTGCATCAGCTGTGTGCTACAGCAGTTGGTACAGCAACCCTGCAGAGTTGAGTGTAGTTTAGAATAGGCTGAGTTTCGGGGAGACAGTAGCTATTCTAGAGTGACATTTGTAGAGGGTGTGCTGACACAAGTCAGAGCTTGTTCTGATTGTGTCGAGTGATCCACACAAGGTTGAGTAGCATAGGTTGCGTGGAGTTGTAACCGAGTGTACTTGGAGACCTTTGTGTTTAGTGGATTGAGGACTGGAGAATAGTCCTCCCCAGACGTAGGCAGTTGGCCGAACTGGGTGAACAAACTTCTATCTTGTTCATTGTTTGCTGAGATAATTTCCGAGTGAACAAGAGTGTACTGCAGCAACTGCTTGTTCACAAATCTGTCTGACTGAGACACTGCGAATTTCATGTCCCATCTCTTAATATAAATATTCAAAATTAGCACGATATTATAATACAAAATTCAGACTTAACACGATATTATAATTCAAAACTTCAGCAACTTACTTATATCCCCATGCTGGTCTGCGTAATGGATCCTCATCTGATCCCAGTGGTGGTGGAGGTTTGGTCATTGGAATCGAACGACCAATGTACATCCTTTCCCATGCCCAGAGCTGTAGTAAGACAGTACAACCAGTCAATTGTTTATGCCCGACTTCGCCAGAGTAACACAATTGTTTGTATAGAAATGTTAGCACGACGCTGCCCCAACTGTAACCTCTCACCGCATTCAAATCAACCAAGAGGGGCAAATAATGAAAATATTTGTTACAACCCGGTGAGTCTAGCATGAGCGTTGATCCAAGCATGCAAAGTATGTACGCGCGGGGATACCTCTGTATGTCTTTTTCGAAAGCGTCGTTCGGAATTGCATTCATCTCTCGCTTGAACCATGTGCGGTGTACTATGTCAAGGTCTTGTCACGCACAGGTATGCGACCAAGTGTCATCATACACAAATCATCCCAATTTGCCACATTATTTGTAACTGTAACAACTGCACCCTCAATTGGAAGTTCGGTTAAAATACCAACATCTTCTAATGTGATAGTCATCTCTACATGCCTAAAGTGATATGTATGTGTCTTTGACCTCAACCTCTCAATTAATGCTTTAAGCAAGCTCCAATCAACATTTATATTTAAAATTCGGTCCATGCGTAGAAGCTTGCTTTAGCTATGTACGGCCTAATGCGATCATCCATGTCCCACATGGAACGATGTCTCACTACCAATGGTTGGACACTTTGCACACCAAAATTTATTAATAAGTGACAATAATTTGGGTTAATCAAAATGAGGTACATGAAGTAATGATACATATAGAGTCATGCCATATCTGGGATGATCGGTGACTAGCCTGTCTAGTAAGTAGTTCATCATCAATCGGAACCAGTTCCATATATTGAGTAGATGCAAACCCGGCTTCATCAAAAGCGGACGCCTATGAAGAAGAACAAGGTATATCCCATCGTGACATATATGTAGATGCATTAAAAAAATGTAATAGATAGAACACATATGAGTAACATGACATAAAAGTTAAAATGTAGGCATAATACAAATGAAAGTTATATTCCAGTATGAAAATGACAAAATACAAAAATTATCTATGTTTCCCCACTAGACTAGTCTTTTTTTATGCCCCCATGGTGCGACACACAGTGCACCTGTTCACCTTTGCTCCAGTTGGGGCAATGCCTCTTTAAGTTGACGTAGCATGCTCATCTTGACTTACTTTCAAAGTCCATCTTCTTGTTATGTCTCCGTCTTATGGGATTCCTTCCCTTTTTAGTGCGTCTAAAATTTTCATTCGGTACATGTAACGGCCCAGCTGGCCAATATGCCTTATCGAGCATGGGCCTAAACGTGTACTTCCAAGTGTTATTATATGCAATCATAGGATTCTCTTTGGCACAAAACTCATCATAGTTAAGCCGCTCCTTAATGCAAACTGACAAGACATGTGAGCAAGGATAATGATAGGCTACCCACTTATCGCACAAACAAGTTTGACTCTGTAGATCAACTACGTGGACATTTCGCATTTGTGCAGTCGTAACTTGTGCATTATTTGGTGTCTTATGGCCTTCTCTCGTAATGCAAATTTATTGTTAATCCTTGGGACAAATAATGATGTCTTACTTTGATACCAATCACGTTCTTTCAAAAATACGCATTTGCTTGCTTGAATGTGAAGTGCAGACGAGTGCATATAGGCAAGTCACGCCCTCCTTTAAGTATGTTATTGAAACACTCCGAAGCATTTGTTGTCATTGAACCCTATCTTCTGCCACCAACATCGTGAGATAATGTCCATTAATCTAGACTTGGGTCATCCAACCAATTCAAAACGGGTAGATTATCTTTCAAAGAGTCCTTCAAATCTTCATCATCATTGTAAACTTTTTTTTTTTATTTGCATGAGTGGCACGGCCAAAGATTTTTTCATGTTATTATTCTTCACCATAGTATTGAAATTTCTTGCCAAATGGCTTGCGCAAACCCAATTATATGCTCTTGGAGGTCTCCATTCCACTTCCTTCATCGCGCTTATAATTTCAACATGCATATGTGAAATAATATAGAGTCCATCATAGCCAGTAACACCTCCACGGATGCATGTCATGAACCACTTTCAACTATCTTTATTTTCACTCTCCACCACGCAAGAGGAAGGGTATGAATATTTCCATCTAAGCCCACAACAACCAATAAAGTCCCATTGAATTTACCAAACAAATGCGTCTTATGAACACAAAATCACGGGTCGACAATGAATGAAAGCCTGTATCGCCGGACCAAATGCTTAAACACACGGTCAACAGTCATCTTTTGTTCTTCAATTGCAGCCTTTTTTCATATCAGTACAATTACCGGACTAAACTCTTTCAAAGGCAACATATAAGCTGGTAACTGCTTAATTGAATCATGCAAATCTCCAAATAGAATTTTCAGTGCATATTGATGTTCCAACCATGCTTTAAAATATGAAATATCGTACCCATACTTTTGACCCAGAAAATATGTGATAGCATCCGGAGAAAGTCTAAGTTTTTCAAGAATAATATTGATAACCTCTGTGGCTATGCAGTCCTTACTAAAATGAACATTATCCTTCATAAAAATAACAGAGATACATGTGTGTGGATCCCCACACCTAGTAATTTCTCACATCGACATCTTACTTTTCTTCACCGCTCGCACATGCCATGAACATTTATCTTTTCCATATCTACAATGTAGTAGCAAACTTTGGTATATGACTTGTACGTTAGATATTGAACCCGATTAATTATTGAGTAACTTCGACATGCATGTATCACCGCTTCTTTGCTCCTAAACATCATCCCGAATTCATATCAAATGCAGAATTGTATACCGTATATCCATGAATGACGTCATCATTCATCCAATCAGAATCATTATTAGCCGGAAATTTTATAGAAGAGTTGGTTCAACGTCATTATCCCCCGCATCCATATGTGTTTCCCCATCCAACCTCTTCAAACATTTCAAGTTCGTCTCTGCTGTATCCGTCATATATAGCAATGTCAATGTGTCCATCATTGACATTATCATATCGACACATGATTTTCCATCTACTTAGATGTGTCGAAACTGATCAAGTTACGAAAAAAGTACTATGATAATGTAATCAACTAATTAAATTTTAAATCACCAATTTCATCAAATTAACAAACAATGAAACCTAGACCAAATTTGCATTGATTCAATTAACCATATTGATATCATCAAATCAATTTGTACTCATTCACACCAAACTAAACATACAATTTCAATTCTACATACACACCTAACCCCTAAGCCAAAAACAATTTTAATAAACCCTAAATCTCCAAATTCAACATATGCTCACATAATCCCAATTCCTAATTACTACCGAAAGTACGTCTAACTCACTTGAATAGAGATGATTTTAGATTAAAGGAAGGCACTCAAGATAGCTGGTTGGGATGGAAGAGGGCGGCCTAGCGATGGAGAGGGGAGAGGGCAAAAGAAGGGCTTCTATTTGAACAAAGGCCCAAAAATCGCTCAAAACCCACCGAGTTGTATTTCTATCATAATCGCTCTTTCCAAATGCGGTTTTTAGTAAAAGCATTGTTTGGGGAGAGCGGCTTTTACTGAAATTTCCACCTAAGAGCCGGCTAATCGTTGACTAGACGAGAAAATCAAAATTTTGGAAAATTGCTCTTGCCAAAAGCGGCTTTTAGAAAAAGATGGCATATTTGAATGAAATCTTCGAGGTGTGGCAAATTGTAAAAAAATATTTCAAATTGTGGCAGTTTGAATTTTTTTCCAGTTTTGGCTACTTCTGCTCTTTTCCTTAGAGTTGTGATTTCAAGTGTCAAATTCACGCGTTGCTGGTGTCAGGGATAATTAGGATGTTGTAGCAACTGATTGCGACGATTGCTGAATACTTTAGCTAAGACCAAAATATAAAGCACTTTGGTCACCCAGTTCGGCCAATTCCTAAGTCTGTGGGGGACTTCTCTCAAGTCCCAAAGTTTCCACTATTACCGGTTTAAGTACACAGGTACCGAATCTCATCATCATCTAGAAAACCTCTACTTTTAACATAGCTAGAATCTATGCTCAGTCTGATCAAACAGACTAACCTACTCTGTCAACAACACAACACAGTGTATGACAAGATGCTATAGCAACTTACTCAGTCAAGTTGCACTTCCGTAGCATGGGTCTCAGACTCTCCAATCTCTTCCAGACGTCGAACCTTCGCGAGTTCACTCAACTCCAGTGACGCTCCACCTTGATCGGCAACCTCCTCTCAATATGTGGGAGCATTTTTCTGCACCTTGATCGTCTGTATTTAGCTCAACGGTGACGATTCTTCAAAGGGCAGACACGCAGGAACGATGTAGAAGGGGGTTCTTCAGTTATGCCTTTAGCATCCAGATCGGGTTCCACTTCTTCTACTGACTGATTGTGCGGTTCTTCTGTAGCAACCTTTGGAGCATCTTCTTGATCAATTATAATCTATTCGTTCAATATAGGCTGCTCAGGTTCTCTTGGTGCAGCATCTTCTTCCTCATCATGATCCTTTACTATCACAATGATGGACTTTATCACTATTCTTGTGTGATTGTTGTATGCTCTATAAGCGCGGCTGTTTGTTAAGTAGCTAAGGAAGGTTCCAATATCACTCTTTGGATCAAACTTCTTCTGATACTCGCGATTCCTCAGGATGTAGCATTCACTTCAAAAAATATGGAAATATTTCATAGTCGGCTACTTTTCTCTGGTCTTGTCACTACCTGCCCTGATAGACACTAGGTTGATAGTATAGCAGACTGTAGTCATGGCCTCATCTCAAAATCTCAGAGGGACCTTCTATGAATCACCACTCGAGCTATCTCCTAAATTGTCATGTTCATATGCTTAACCACTCCATTCTATTGTGGTGTATTAGGGGACGAGAACTGATGGGTGATACCATGGTTGCTGCAGAACTCGTCTAGAGCATCATTCTCAAACTCCTTTCTGTGGTCACTTGTTATAGCTACCACTCATAGACCCTTTGCTATTCTAGGCGGGTTGCTAAAACAATTATTATTATGACAGTCTTTGAAATTCGCAGCGTCTCTTGACAGACAGATTTGTGAACAAGCAGTTGCTGCAGCACACTCTTATTCACTCGAAAATTGTCTCAGCAAAACAATGAACAAGACAGAAGTTTGTTCACCCAGTTCGGCCAACTGCCTACGTCTGGGGAGGACTATTCTCCAGTCCTCAATCCACTAATCACAAAGGTCTCCAAGTACACTCGGTTACAACTCCACGCAACCTATGCTACTCAACCTTGTGTGGATCACTGGACACAATCAGAGCAGGCTCTGACTTGTGTCTGCACACCCTCTACAAATGTCAATCTAGAATAGCTACTGTCTCCTCGAAACTCAGCCTATTCTAAACTACACTCAACTCTGCAGGGTTGCTGTAGCAACTGCTGCAGCACACAGCTGATGCACAATTGTCCGCGTCTCTCCAAGGCCTTCTGCCGAGCTGATCGAATGATTCCACGAGTGCTGCACACTCTGGAATACTCCCCCTTGCTCAGTGACCTCCTGCCACTAGCTAGAACTGGCGCTTAGACACTTGACCGAGCCATACACCCGTCAGTACTTTCGCGGCCTTCCTTGATCAACCAACAAGCACCACTGCTCTGAATTGGCTTCCAGATCAAGCTCAGATCAGACTACACAAGTCCTGATCTCCTTCTGCTTCTGTTACCACAGCTCTGCGCTCTCGCTCTGCTTTCGGGTGATGATCGAAGAACTCGTCCGTCGCACACCAAAATTCCTCTCTCTGAATTCTGCGCACGCACTCCTTCGATCAACCTTTCTGCTCTGACTTCTTCTCTCTTAAATAGCAGCGCCAGCTTTAAGCAAGAACAAAATTTAGCAATGTCCCAAAAAGAACAATTATCTCCTAATTTTTAGGAGATTAGATTTGATTTTGATCTCCAACACAAATCTCCTTCTCTAGCTAGGAATTCCCCACTGGAATATTCTCCACAGCAATTTAAAATATCCTTCTGATGTTCTCCGCAGAGCTGCCAGACCTTCTAGTCAGGCCCAGGTTGCTGCTGCGTCTCGGACAGATGTTGCAGCAACTTGAACAAGCTCCTGCTATAGCATCCCCTGCTGTAGCTGCTCCTTGTTCACTTGAGCTGGTTTTGTCAAACACTGCCATATTGCATCATCAATCTCGCCCTTGGCATTTTGACAAAAACCCTATACCAATTTCAATACAGATTTTTTTCGGTAACCTCCCCTTCTTCTCCTCCCCCTTTTTGGAATAAATGACAAGGGGGTGCACCTGGCTGCCCTAGGGAGGCAATACAATGAGCCCCAGAGAAGCTCTCAGATCTTCGAACCGAACTGCATCCAGAGCTTTTGTGAAGATATCAGCAAGCTGTTTGGCCGACACCACATGCTGTAGCGCAATGATATTCTTTTCCACAAGATCACGGATGAAGTGATGACAAATGTCAATGTGCTTGATTCTGCTGTGCTGAACCGGATTCTTAGAGATGCCAATGGCACTCATGTTGTCACAGTAAAGAGTCATTTCATCTTGATCAAGACCATACTCACTCAGCATTTGCTTCATCCACAGCATTTGAGCACAGCAGCTCCCGGCAGCTATGTATTCAGCCTCGGCTGTGGATAATGAAATGCTATTTTGCTTCCCGCTGAACCAGGACACCAGGTTATTTCCTAGGAAGAAGCATCCTCCCGAAGTGCTCTTCCTGTCCTCTGAGCATCCTGCCTAGTCCGCATCACTGTATCCCACCAGATTAGCATTTGTGTCCTTAGTATACCATAAGCCATAGTTCACAGTTCCTCCAACATACCGAATGATTCGCTTGACCAACTGCAAGTGACTATCTTTGGGACAGGCTTGTAATCTGGCACAGACTCCTACTGCAAAGTAAATGTCAGGGCGGCTGGCAGTCAAGTACAGTAAGCTCCCAGTCATGCTTCTGTAGATTGTCTGACTCACTTCCACTCCATGTTCATCTTTGATGGCTTTGACATGAGTGGCAGCAGGGGTTCGTTTGTGACTGGCCTTATCTAGCTGGAATTTCTGCGCAAGATTCTTGATGTATTTGCTTTGTGCAATAAAGATGCCATCTTCTTTCTGGGTAATCTCCAGACCAAGGAAATAGGACAGTTCTCCGACCATGCTCATTTGGAATTCCTGCTGCATGTGATCCACAAACTGCTTCACCAGGTGCTGAGACTTTGATCCGAAGACAATGTCACCACATAAATTTGTGCAATGATCACATCTGACTTGGTTCTTTTTACAAAAAGAGTTTTGTCAGTTAGCCATGTTTTTCCAGAAACACTATCAGCCTCTCATACCAGGCCCGAGGAGCCTGTTTCAGTCCGTATAGGGCTTTCTTCAACTTGAACACATGCTCTGGGTGATGAGGATCTTCAAAGACTTTTGGCTGAGAAACATATACTTCTTCAGAGAGGTCTCCGTTCAGGAACGCACTTTTGACATCCATTTGATACAGTTTAAACCCAAGGAAACAATACATAGCTAGAAGGAGTCTGATGGCCTCCAGACGAGCAACTGGAGCAAACGTTTCTTCAAAAATCTAGGCCCTCAATCTGAGAGTATCCTTGAGCAACCAGTCTGGCTTTATTTCTTGTGATGTTTCCCTTTTCATCAGTTTTGTTTTTGAAGATCCACTTGGTGCCAATAATATTCACTCCATTGGGTCTGTCCACCAGGTCCTTAACATTGTGTCTTTCGAACTCTGCAAGTTCTTCCTGCATCGCTATCATCCAGAATTCATCACTCATGGCTTCCTTGAAGCTCTTAGGTTCCATACTTGACAGAAAGCAGGTATTGAGATAAGCATGGCTTCTGGTTCTTCTTCTTTCTGCCGGGTCTCCAATCACATTTGTCAGAGGATGATTCTTCTGTATCTTCTTCGGAGGCTGCCTTGATGGTGGATTAGGAGCCTCATTATTCAGATCTTCAGACAGGCTTTCTAATTGTTCATCTGGATTTTCTGCTTCAGCACTTGCTGTAGCATCTTCTGGAGCCACAGCTTGTTCACTTCTGTTCTGATTGACAGGCACCTCTTCAGAGTCAGAGTCTTCATCATCAGTATTAGTGGCAGGGACTTCATCAGCATCATTGACTACTACATTTATGGATTCCATTACTGTATTTGTCCGCTGGTTATAGACTCGATAAGCCCTGCTGTTTATCGAATAACCCAAGAACACTCCAGGGTCACTCTTTGGGTCAAGCTTCTTCCTATACTCCCGATCTCTTAGAATAAAGCAGTCACTTACAAAGATGTGAAAATATTTGACTGTGGGTTTCTTCTGATTCCAGAGCTCACAGCAGGTCTGGTTGGTTCCTCTCCGTAAGGTGACTCTGTTAATGATGTAACATGCGGTGTTCATGGCCTCTGCCCAAAATCTCAGGGGAACCCTCTTAGCATGAATCATGACTCTGGCCATTTCTTGAATTGTTCTATTCTTTCGTTCCACAACACCATTCTGCTGAGGGGTGATGGGAGAAGAATACTGATGTGAGATACCCCTTTGACGACAGAAATCATCCACAGCTTCGTTTTCAAATTTCCTACCATGATCACTGCGAATGTTGCTGATTCTGAGATTTTTCTCTTACTCTAGAAGGGACACCAGTGCCACTATAACTTTCACAGTATCTTATTTTTCTCTGATAAAATCAATCCACGAGAATCTGGAGTAGTCATCAACACAGACGAAGGCATACCTTTTTCTGCCCAGACTTTCAACCTCCATCGGACCCATCAGGTCCATGTGTATCAACTGTAGAGGTCTGGTAGTACCTACATCTTTGACTTTTGGGTGAGAAGCCTTCTTTTGTTTCCCAATCTGACAATCTCCACAGATGGAGTTTGTCTCTCCTTTTATCAGCGGTATTCCTCTGACAAGCCTTTCTGTTGCAATTCTCTTCAGAGTCCTCAGGTTAACATGCCCCATCCTTCTGTGCCATAGAATCATTTCCTCAGCCTTTGTCAGCATACATTTCGGAGCCAGTGAGTTTGAACTCACGTTGAGAAGATAACAATTGCTTTTTGATCTGGCTCCTTCCATTATACATTCTCCAGTTTTGTCGAAAACTTTGCACGAGTCTTTCGTAAATTTCACCTGTTTAGTTCCATCACCCAGCTGACTGATGCTTATGAGGTTCGCCTTTAGTCCTTCCACTAGCAAGACATTGCTCAGGTTGGGCATTCCTTCAACTGCTAAAGTTCCCTTTCCTAGAACTCTTCCTCTCAGGCCGTTTCCAAACTTCATCCGTTGTTCCAGGCAAGGTGTTATATTTTTCAAGAAGGATCTTTCTCCTGTCATATGCCCTGAACACCCACTGTCAAAATACCAGCTTATCTTATCCGAGGTGCTTGCTGTGCTGACAAACGCGAGAAGCTGAGTCTGCGCATGTTTCTGCTTGATTGGTTTTCTAGCTGAACCTTTTCCGGTGTATGCTGAAGAACAGTTCCTCTTTATGTGACCTTTGTGCCCGCAGCTATAGCATCTTTTATACTTCGAAACTTTCTTGTCACGGTGATACAGAGGTTGCTGTAGCAGGAGCTGGTTCACTCTTCCTTGTGTTTTTCTGCCTCTCCTGGCTGATCTGTATCTGGCCAAGTTGCATTCATCCTCACTCAGATCTGTCTCGTCTTCACTTCCACTGGCAGAGAGGGCCCTGTTTTTCATCAGTTTGCTGGTGCAGTTGATTTATCGATGGTCATACCCTGCGCAGTTCCAGCATTGGACACCTTTTTTCATTTCTTTCTTCTTATCTTCATTCTGAGCAGGTTCCTTCCCTCTCCTTTTATTTTCTCCACCTCTTCTGAATTGTTTTCGTGAGGATGAGCTTTGCCCAGTTCTTGAGTCCATGTTCTTCAGGAGCTTTCTAAGGTTCTTGACAAGCATGCTCAGTTGATCATCTGGAACTGGCTTCTTAGCTGCTGTTTCAGCCTTCAGTCCAATATTCTTGTCCTTAGGAGTGAGATCTTCTTTAACCAGTTTCATCTCAAATTGTTTGAGGGATCCCATCAACTCTTCAAGCCTCATGAGTTTGACATTTTGGGCTTCTTCAATGCCCGTCACTTTCATGTCAAATCTTGTGGGCAACGATCTGAGGACCTTCCTGATCAGCTTCTCTTCAGGGATAGGTTCTCCAAGAGTATGAGCTTCATTTGCCAGATCACAAAGTTTTGCATTAAACTCAGTGACATTCTCCTCTTCCAGCATTCTCAAAACTCAAACTGTGTGGCAATAATCTGTAATCTTGATAGGTTTACTCTATCAGTTCCTTCATGAGCAGTTTGCAGAATTTCCCAAGCTTGTTTGGCCATATCACAATTTGATATCAACCTGAAATTGTTAGCATCAACTGCAGCAAAAATCGCATTCAGAGCCTTTGAATTACCAGTTGCTGCAGCTCCCTCTTCAGCAGTCCATTGTTCTTTAGGCTTTATCCGTGTGACTCCCTGTTCATCCATGGTGATTGGGGGAGACCACGATAGCTCTCCAGGTCTTCTCATCAATGGCCTTGAGAAAGGCTTTCATCCTAGCCTTCCAATATCCATAGTTGCTTTCTTCCAACAATGGAGGTCTGCTTGTGCTCTGTCCTTCCTTCATTGTCTTGGCTTCTTCAGAGACACTGTAGGATCTTTTACTCTGTGTGTTGAGCTCCCGCTCTGATACCAATTGAAATTCGCAGCGTCTCTTGACAGACAGATTTGTGAACAAGCAGTTGCTGCAGCATACTCTTGTTCACTCGGAAATTGTCTCAGCAAAACAATGAACAAGACAGATGTTTGTTCACCCAGTTCGGCCAACTGCCTACGTCTAGGGAGGACTATTCTCCAGTCCTCAATCCACTAATCACAAAGGTCTCCAAGTACACTCGGTTACAACTCCACGCAACCTATGC
This sequence comes from Umbilicus rupestris, assembly GCA_963678935.1. Classification (NCBI taxonomy): domain Eukaryota; kingdom Viridiplantae; phylum Streptophyta; class Magnoliopsida; order Saxifragales; family Crassulaceae; genus Umbilicus; species Umbilicus rupestris. Next base: position 11,776,226 of record OY787617.1, read on the forward strand.
TACTCAACCTTGTGTGGATCATTGGACACAATCAGAACAGGCTCTGACTTGTGTCTGCACACCCGCTACAAATGTCAATCTAGAATAGCTACTGTCTCCTCGAAACTCAGACTAAACTACACTCAACTCTGCAGGGTTGCTGTAGCACACAGCTGATGCACAATTGTCCGCGTCGCTCCAAGGCCTTCTGCCGAGCCGATCGAACAATTCCACGAGTGCTGCACACTCTGGAATACTCCCCCTTGCTCAGTGACCTCCTGCCACTAGCGAGAACTGGCGCTTAGACACTTGACCGAGCTACACACCCATCAATTCTTCCGCGACCTTCCTTGATCAACCAACAAGCACCACTGCTCTGAATTGGCTTCCAGATCAAGCTCGGATCAAACTACGCAAGTCCTGATCTCCTTCTGCTTCTGTCACCACAGCTCTGCGCTCTCGCTCTGCTTTTGGGTGATGATCGAAGAACTCGTCCGTCGCACCCCAAAATTCCTCTCTCTGAATTCTGCGCACGCACTCCTTCGATCAACCTTTCTGCTCTGACTTCTTCGCTCTTAAATAGCAGTGCCAGCTTTTAAGCAAGAACAGAATTTAGCAATGTCCCAAAAAGAACAATTATCTCCTAATTTTTAGGAGATTAGATTTGATTTTGATCTCCAACACAAATCTCCTTCTCTAGCTAGGAATTCCCCACTGGAATATTCTCCACAGCTATTTAAAATATTCTTCTGATGTTCTCCGCAGAGCTGCCAGACCTTCTAGTCAAGCCCAGGTTGCTGCTGCGTCTCAGACAGATGTTGCAGCAACTTGAACAAGCTCCTGCTATAGCATCCCCTGCTGTAGCTGCTCCTTGTTCATCATCAACACAGACGAATGCATACATCTTCCTTCCACAACTTATTGGTCCCATCAAGTGCATGTGCATTAACTGAAGTGGTCTAAATGTGTTGGTTTCTGTAACTTTTGGGTGAGTGACCTTCTTCTGTTTTCCTAAATGGCATTCTCCACAAACTACATTCAAATCTACTTTGATCTTTAGTATTCATCGAACCAAGTGCTCGATAGAAATCTTTTTCAAGGTTCTAAGATTCAGGTGGCTCATCCTTTTGTGCCATTAATTTACCTCTTCAATCTTGGTCATCAAACAATTCAATCTCACAGTTGCTCTACCATCCTCTAGTAAGTAGCAGTTATTTGTCGACCTCGTACCATTCATTATGCATCTGTCTTCTTTCTCAAATACTTGGAAGAATTCTCGAGTGAAATTGACAAAGTGCGTACCATCACAAAGTTGACTTATGCTGATTTGCCTTTAATCCACCCACAAGCATAACATTCTTCAGCGTAGGCAGACCTTGAATGCATAGACTTACCTTTCCAAGTACCTTTCCTTTCAGCCCATTGCCGAATGTCACATACAGTTCTTTGCATGATTGAATGTCAGTCAGGCTGGCTCGATCTCCAACCATTTATTCTGAGCATCCACTATAGAAGTATCATCTTCCTTTCTTCATTAAGTTTGATGAGTTGTAGGATACATATGCATAGTGTCTGCTTTTTGTCATTGTTCTCCAAAACGTAGCAGTAGATGATCTTCATGGTTTCCAGTACTTGGTCAGAATCGAGCAGACCCATTGTATATCCCCTACTTGATTACAGAAGTAGCAGATGCGTTCATCTCTCCAGATATTCATCACATGATGTTGTTGTAGTGGTTACTGTAGCATCTGCTAACTGTTCCTTCTGAAATCTTTCTTCTGAACTTGCTTTTGAAGTCTGCTTGGCCTATCCACCTTTTTCTTTTGGAGTTCACGTAGTTCTAGCTCTTAAGCTTTAACAAACTGTGTCTTTCCAGAACAAGTTCAACTAGAGCAGAGACTCGTTTAAGATCAAGTACATATGTCCGTTGAAGAAGAGACGTCGTGGAGCTGAACGCGTAGGATCTAAGAGCAACGCAAAGTTTCCCAAACGCTGAGTGGAGGTCACTTATCAAGGGAGAGCTTTTCCGAGTCATGTGAACTCGCAGATGTCAGATTGAAGCAGCTGAGAGAGCTCGGAAAATCTGAGGTAGATGCTAAGGAAGAGCAACTTTTTTCAGCAAGTTGTTGTAGCATCCTACCATAACACTTTGTCGTAGAATAGGCTAAGTCTGTGTGATCAGAGATGTAGCATTCTGTGTTGAGTCGTTGAGCAGTGTACGCTAGTCTGTGTGATCAGGTTGAGCGGAGATTCTAGCTAGGTTAGAAGTAGAGGTTATCTTAGCATAGGTTGAGAATTGGAGCCTTTGTACTTTAACCGAGATTAGTGGAATCTTGGGAACTAAAGAGAAATCCTTCCAGACGTTGGCACTGGCCGAACTAGGTTACCAAAGTGCTTGTGTTTTTTTAGGTTCGATCTTAACAAGATTATTCTGCAAGTGTCGTAATAGATTATATATTGTTGGATCCAAAAACCAGCAGCGCGTCAAATTTCACATACGATGAGCACCTATTTTACCTGTTGAACCCGACTTGTATGAAAGTTCGATTGAGTTGGTGTTCGGAGGTCCCACTGTTGTGACATAATATCATTGAATGACGTCATCCATCTAGAGTGATGCAACAATTTGGATACAAGCAGTTGATTTCATTAGCACCACGAGCAGCTGCCGATTCTAAACATCTATTGACGAGGAAAAAAAAAAGGAAAGGATGGTCAACACAATCGCGCGAGTACATTGACATTTGGAGGGATCGAGCTGAGAGGATAGTGGGCGAGGCAGACGAGGATGTGGATGCTCCTACGCCTGAGTACCGTACTTAGTATCGAAACACAACTCCTGCTTTATTCAACCAAGATTTGATAAGTCTCAACCTTACAGTTCAACGCACCCAAGCATCATAGTACTGTAAGTATATTCTATATTAATCTTTATAACATTATTTGATAACTCACTCTAATGACCAATAGGTACGAGTCATGCACGTACTGAAGCTGACATTTTCCTCAACAGCACATGTCCTTCTATACGGAAGGGAGTTCACGTCATTTTCCATTCGGCTGTGGAGGAATTCCATAAGCTAGGCAAGACATATATGCTGGGTGTAGATCCTTCTCTGATTCAGATTGACACTGGTAATTTCTAATTGGAATCTAAATTTTTATTTCAATCTATCACAATGAACTATAGTACTGTTTGGACAAATTAATATACATGGGTAATGTTATACAAGAGCCAATGATGATGAACAAGGAGAACAACAAATGCCTTTGGATGATGACGACAACTATGATTATGAAGTCATAAATCTTCAATGTCAACTTGGTAAAGATCCAAGTTATTCGGGTCCCTCGAAACCACAAGAAAGGAGACCATGCGGGATAAAAGACGTCCAAAGCGTTTCTCGATTAGCTTATTCGGTCGTCGATGAACTTATGTGTAACTTAGCTATACAATGGATAACCTAATGACTCTACACTTCTAATTGGGATTTAATGTTGACGACATGTAACAAGTTGACAACATTAAATTTATATTATTTCGTAACAACAGTCCAACATATAAAGTTTGATTACAAAATAATATTCAAAACATTCCACTCATGCAATAGAATTTTAACTCTCCAATTAGTTCATTTGTCGATTTAGACATGCTCTTCTATTATGACATGCACCTTGACACAAGCTGCATCTCCGGATATGAGAATTTCCATGACTACTTGATTCTCCGTGGTCCATCTCATTATGTCTCCGGATGCCTTCCAGGGTTGGTACATGGGCAATTACATCGTACATCCTCCAATGTTGTTCATCTTCGATCACATTAAATGTGTAGCTCCAAGTCGCAAAGTACCTTCTAACATATAGTGATGATCTACAAATTTAGTGTAGGGGAAACTTTGACTATTACAAACTGCTAAAATATGACTATACGGATAGTGGAAAGCTTCCCATTTACCGCATGTGCATGTACTTACTTCTAGCTTCATTGCATGAATATGATGCTTTCTAATAGTTGTCACTTTGAAAACTTCTCTTGATGCATCAAATACATGAATTCTATGGTGTTGTGCTTTTTCACTAATCTCCCTCAACTTAATATCTATCTTTGGTGTGAACATTGCAATACTATTCTAGTATGTATCTCGGAGCATGCAGAAATATGCATTGTACTGTTAGAAAGTGAATTGAACAAGAGCACATGTTGGTGAGTCTCGCCTACCCTTTAGAATATTGCTGTAACATTCACTAGCATTTGTCATCAAGATCTCTGTCTTCTACCACCCTCATCGTATGCCAAAGACCACTTTGACCAAGAAATACTCTTCAACCATTGTACAACTTGGGTTTTATCATGCAGCAAGTCATGCAACTCTAGATATTCTCTATCAAACTTGATATGTTGTCTTTGATGTGCAACGTGCCCAAGTTAATTTTTCAAAGTAGAATCCTTAACTTTCAAGTTCTGCAAATGTCAAATACATACGCGGTGATAAGCTCAAGGAGCTGTCCATTCAGGTTCTTGCATTGCAACAATGATTCCCTTGTGTCACTCATCACGGTCTGCTACACCCTCTCTTACGCACTTCATAACTAATTTCCAACTTGAATTATTCTCGCTCTCCACCAAAGTAAATGCAACAGGTAATGTGTGGTTATTGGCATCGAATGCAATAGTGACAAGTGATTTTTCATCATACGTTCCATATAATGATGAGTTCCATGAATACACAATGCGAGGCGACATTTCTTGAACACATCGTTTGTTGGACCAAAAGGCCATAATACCTGGTTTATAATCATACATACATTATGTTCATCTCTGTTGCGGTGTCATTTAACAATAGTTCCAAGATTTTATTCTTTCAATGCCTGCATAGGAGAAGTTTTCTTAAAGATGCATCCCAATCTCCAAAAATATTTTCCAGCGCCGTTGTCGCGTCTGGCATGCCTTCAAGTATCGAATTTCATAATCATAATCCTTGAAAATTCTTGATCTCATTTCAGCAGGGGACAATCTCAATCTTTTGCTAATCACATCCCCTCGGTACTATGTAACCTCCCAGTATGATGAGTTCTTTTGCATCATTATGTGAATCCTCCATGGACAGTTCCCGTCTCGATAGTGAAGAACCAACAACCGAGAGTCAGATTCCTTCGTCAAATATTCAACACAGTTCAACATAGAATACTTCTAAACAACATAGATTGTATCATCCTTTTTGCTGAATGTAGCTGGATGGAGCGTATTTATACGATCCATCGAGTTGTTTATTCCCATTATTGAGTTGCATTTTACATGTGATAGATTACTTCTTTGTAGTTTTTCGCATTGCAGGTGTATCGAGACTGCTGTGAAGTTTTCTTGCGTTTGGAGCATCTAGGCCTCATTCAATCACCCAGGGATGCAAAGAAGCAAAAACGTGATCGCGAGAGCATCGATGAAGAAGTTTCTAGTGAATTCCAGTTGATCGAGGGCAAAATCGAGCGAGAATATCAACACTTCAGAAGTGATTCGCCCAGACAAGTGCACGAGTCAGGAGTGATTCGACCAGCATGAGTTGATTGGCCCAACTTCAAGACTCACTGACCCTTTGATTCGACCAACCCTGGTCGAATCATTTTGGTGCAACACGAATAAAAATTGATTCGCCCAGCTTCGAAACCCATTGACCCTTTGATTCCACCAACCTTGGTCGAATCACTTTTGGTGCAGCACGAATCAAAATTGATTTGCCCAGCTCCGTGACACACTGACCATTTGATTCGCCCAACCCTGGTCGAATCAACTGCTGAGCCTGCACGAATCAAAGTTGATTCGGTCAAAGACGGGTCAATCCGGTTAAAATTAAAGAGTATGATGATGTAGTATGGCAGTGTTTGACGAAACCAGCACAAGTGAACAAGGAGCAGCTACAGCACAAGTGAACAAGCAGCAGCTTCAGCAGGGGATGCTATAGCAGGAGCTTGTTCAAGCGGCTGCATCATCTGTCCGAGAAGCAGCAGCGACCTGGGCTTGACTAGAAGGGCTGGGAGCTCTACGTAGAACATTAGAATATTTTCTAGAAGTGCTGTGGAGAATATCCCAGTGGGGTTTCCTAGCCAGAGAAGGAGATTTGTGTTGAAGATCAATATCAAATCTAATCTCCTAGATTTTAGGAGATAATTGTTCTTTTTGGGACATTGCTTAAACCTGGTCTTGCTTAAAGCTGGTGCTACTATTTAAGAGAAAGGGGTTTAGAGCAGAGAGGTTGATCGAAGCAGAGGGATACACGAGTGCATACACGGAATTTAGAGAGAGCAATTTTGGTGTGTGACGGACGAATTCTTCGATCATCACCCGAGAGCAGAGCGTGAGCGCAGAGCTGTGGTGACAGAAGCAGAAGGTGATCAGGACTTGCAGAGTCTGATTCAAGCTTGATCTGAAAGCCAATTCAGAGCAGTGGTGCTTGTTGGTTGATCAAGGGCAGCCGCGGAAGAACTGACGGGTGTGTGGCTCGGTCGAGTGTCAAAGCGGAGGTTCTCGCTAGTGGCAGGTGGTCACTGAGTGAGGGGGAGTATTCCAGAGTGTGCAGCGCTCGTAGAATCGTTCGATCGGCTCGGCAGAAGGCTTTGGAGCGACGCGGACAAATTATGCTTCAGCTGTGTGTTACAGCAGTTGCTACAGCAACCCTGCAGAGTGAGTGTAGTTTAGAATAGGCTGAGTGTCGAGGTGACAGTAGCTATTCTAGATTGACATTTGTAGAGGGTGTGCAGACACAAGTCAGAGCTTGTTCTGTTTGTGTCAAGTGATCCACACAAGGTTGAGTAGCATAGGTTGCGTGGAGTTGTAACCTAATGTACTTGGAGACCTTCGTGTTTAGTGGATTGAGGACTGGAGAATAGTCCTCCCCAGACGTAGGCAGTTGGCCGAACTGGGTGAACAAATTTCTGTCTTGTTCATTATTTGCTGAGATAATTTCTGAGTGAACAAGAGTGTGCTGCAGCAACTGCTTGTTCACAAATCTGCCTAACTGAGACGCTGTGAATTTCAGAGTATAAATAGACTGAGATGGAAAAATTCAGTGAGCCTCTACTGGAAAAAAACCATAGACTAGAGAATTCGAGACAGAAGTCAGCAGCACCAGGAGCGTTAGTATTTTCTGAACTCTGTTTTTTCATTATTATTAGATGGGTTGTAGTAGCTAAACCCTAACTCAATTTGGGGATTTTGCATTGCAACGTTTGGTTTGAGATACTTATGTTTCATAATTCGATTTAGTGAATTACTGTTTTTTGTATGAATTGCATGCCTTGATCATCAAGTTAGCATAGCCTAGCGGTGAAACTGAATTGATATCTATTGTGTGATACTAGATTGACTGTCCTATTAGTGAAGCCTAGCGGTAGAACCTAATTGATATTTTTAGTCAAGTATCGTTAACCTATTCGAGAACTTAGCGGTTAAGAGTAGGTAGAACATTGAAGTCGACATTATCTTAGCAGGATTGTTAGACTAGAACAGTAGTTTTACTAATAGATGCATGTTTTAATAGATGCATGTTCGATCGATGATTACAAGTTGCAATGCATATCCCTTAACTTATTCTTTCTGAAATTGATCAACAACATTCTTCTTGTGACAATTAGTGAAAGTAAGTTATATAAATATAATTTTGGCGTATACAACGACGTGCCATCATAGCTCACACCCCAAGTGTCCAAACTATCCATAATTACCACTCAAGTACTCATCAACTGGGTCATTCGCGTCCCATGCCGAAACATCATAGAATGTTGGGATATCCCATATATGTTCAGTTCAGGAATCATAAAACATCATTCTTATCAAATTGGTCTAGGAATTCCGTTTCATTCATGTCAAATTCATCCATTACGAGCATGTCTAGTGTCTCCAAAGTTGACACAATCATAAAAACCAATGTCTCCAATGACAAACTTCTTATTTTCGCGAAAGAAATCGATCTTGGTAAGATCGATACTTAGCAACTGATTTGATAAAATTGAACCACCTCATTTGATTTTGAATAAGACCGGACCATTTGATAGTTTGATTTGGAAATTGGGCTAATCAAGAAAAATTCGTGTTCTTTTATAAATAGCTAAACCAAACATCTGCTTGCTCTCTTGAACGCGTGGTCGGCCGTTGTAACTTGTAAAGAACCCATCTGCGAGAGGATTCTTTCTGCCGACGAAGATGGGAACGTGGAGAAGGAAGCCCGGCCGTGCCAAAGACGACGACAAGTTCACTCTTCCGACGACCGACGATTTGTTTCCGATTGATACACAAGGTATCTCTCCTCCTTCTCTTTCCCGAACTCGGGGTTCTTGTTCGCGATTCAACGTTTCAGCTTAGTCTTGGAGCTGTTGTGACTTTACTCTCCTTTATTTCTTAGCTTTGAAACTTGATTTCATATTTTTTTTTCTGCAAATAATGAGTTGAATCTGCCGCAGATAAGTTTCTTTGAGTCTTTTTTTCCTTTGGAGTTTCCATTGTCGAGCCCTAATTGTGCCACATTGGGTGTGCTTTGCAGAACAAGAAGAATTAGTTAGGTCATTTCAACAGAGTCATGAACAACAGAGTGGCATGTGGAGGGTAATGATCTGTAGACTTCAATTCATTTATTTATTCTTATCTTCCCTAAGAGAGTAATCTATGCAAAATGTCATTCTTCTCTTGCTTGCAGAATGTTTTTCAGGCGCTTTTTTGTTCCTATATTTTCTTCATGGGTTACTCAATGTATCAGCAGATTTTGAGTCCATGGGAACTGGTATACCGTTGCACCTCTTGCTTATTCTCTTTAGGTTCTTATTCCTTTGTTATTGCTGAGCCTACTTCCAAGCAGTATTACTGATAGCCCCCTTCCCATATATTTTTCATTTTCATTTTTGTTTATATAAAAGCGCTTAGCTTATATATTTGGGCTATTTCTTGTTTCACTGTGATCATAATTGCATATTTGATAAGTGACTTTTAATATTTATATAATTCTATCAGAAACTTTCTACCTTTAGGAAGGAATTATACAGCTATCTGTGGTCCATCAGTAAATAAGGATAAGTACAAAAGTATTAGAATAATCACAAATAAGGTTAGTAGATTTCAGTATATTATCTATAACTACTAGTTCTGCAATTCTACTGGGGTTAAGGTAGTGAAAAGTGGACACTGACATCAAAACCTTGCAGAGATTGTTTGAAAAGGATAGTGCAATTGCCATGTGAATGGTCGTGAGATATCACTGCTTTTAATAGTTTTCCACAGATCAGATGTTACGAGTCTAATGGGTGACACTAAGACTGACATAACTGAATGTGAGCCTATAGTGAGAAAAAGTTCATGCAACTTAAGAAGGTCAAGTAGGCTAAATGATTATGTTAGTTACGAGCAGAGCACATGATGTTAGTGAGTGAAAAGACTATCATTCTGCAAGTTGTTATGATGAGCTGAAAGGATCAGGTTGTTAACTGACATCCCTGCAAATGAACGATGAATGAGAAAGCCAAAGTAGCCAACATTATCAAATTTTCTCTCTTTATTGTTTTGCCGTCTTCCTCTCTTATGCCCTTTCTCTCTTCCACTCCTACTGCCACTAATGTAGTTCTAAACATCTGTATCTAATACTTTTCACTAAACAAGAGATCTTAATACTTGAACATGTTTTTTCCTTGACATCTATATTCATTGGGTACTGGAGATTGGAGAATATCATGACATTTATCAAACACGTTTTTTCTCTGGTACAACCAGCGCTATCATGCTTACTTTGAGAAGGAGGTTGGCTCAATGAGTGTCATATTTGCAGGTATACAAAACGAGTTTTCTTCTTTTGGGTTTCTGATCAACATATTGAATCATGTATACCATTCTTGTTGATATATTTGCATTTTCTTTACCCTACAGATGGGATGGCCATAATTGCTAGTGCGGCAGCGATTTATGGTCTCAGTTGTGATTGCAAGTTCCAGAAGCTATATATACTCGGCTCCAGTTCTTTTGGCATCATGGTGGCTATATTCTGGCTATATCATATGATGAGGTACGTTCCTCAAGTTCATGATTATATTAGATTTTCCTATTTGTATCTGCATGAATATGAGATTATATTTGCTGTATATCACTGTTTCTGTCATGTAATATTTAGGCTCTCTTACCTCGTAAAACTAGCTAGACAAATTTGTATGTCAATTACATTTCTGCATGCTTGATGATTTGTTCTTCTACGATACCTCAAGGGTTCTTTTTGACATCCCTTGAAGTCATTGGTAGGAGAGTTGCAGAGTGCTTGAGTGTGCTTTTGGTAAAGGTTGCTCTCATTTTCAAATAGTTCATATGACTTTATTTTCTAGCAGAGTGCCAAAGTTCCATTGGGACGCCATTTGGCTTCCAGTCACTCCTTTGTGGTATGCCTATGACAATCCTTGATGATCTTTTTCTTTTTAAAGCTATTTGTTTCATACATGTGCTCATCCATTTTCCGAACAAATGGCCTTCAAACTGCAGTTGTTCCTTACTGAGCTTATATGTGATTCATCTACTTGCGGAGTCCCAGGATGCGATTCACAAACTTCGAGACTCGATGTATGAATACAAGAGAAGGTAGGATGATGCTTCAGTCATAGAGTTTGTTGATAAAGCAAAAGGAGGTCGTGGTCTCGCCCAGTATGCAGTGTAAAAAAAATAAGGAAGCAACACGGGCATCCCAAAATTATTTGGATCCACTTGACTTTGGGTAACTTTCTAGTATTTTTGTACAAACTACACCAGACAAACTTTACGTGGAAATTCATTCATCTAGCATATTGATATGAATCTCTTTAAGATGCATCAAGTCTACAACAAACAAGTACCTATCCAAGATCAGCATAATCAAGAAATGCAGTTACCAATACTACTACTAAATACATTTGCTACCTTAAGTTCAGATTCAAAGTAGAAGATAAGATAACTGATATGTTAGATTGGATATATATCATAACCAAAATATATGATAGAAGGCAAAAAACTGTGAGCAAAAATGCCAAGAAACCTGGTTTTCAACAAAACACAAGTCCGCCAACAATTCTCAGAAGAAACTCTTTCTGATGCGCATAAACTTAAAACTCGTGACTGAATAGATCAGTCATCCTCTTCAATCACTTTTGTGCCTAATCCACTCAATCCCTCAGCTGGAATCTCAGCAACCGTGACAAGGGAGTATAGCTCTTCCTTTGCATCTTCATCGTCATTCCTCTTTCGAGCAATGCGGACTCTAATTCTCCTTGGAACGCTTCGAATACCCTTGCTCCAGATTTGCTTGTTGAGTTTGACATCTACTCTGACATCCTTGGTTCCCATAGCTTTCTGGGCAAATTTTCGGATTTCCTTTATGGCATTAGGCGCCTTCTTCTTGAAAGTGCTGTTGGCCAGATAGTGAGTGGGAATCATTAACAGAAGAACTAGCCAATGAGGTAGAACACAAGATTAAGCTACTGATGCACTCATAATTTAGCAAACTAGGAAATCTAGGGAGCCAGCCATTGAATGGAATGCAACCATCAAAAACTGTTAATGTCATACTTTTTAAAAAAGTGTTCCAAACTATACCTAACGTTTTAAGCAGACATTGAAATTCTTCATCGCTAGATCTGGAGAAAATGGAATTGAGCAAAATACATACCAGCCATGGAGTCTCTTGTGTAGGTTGATGGTGTACTCCCTGGTGACCACCTCCTCCTTTCTTCCCTTTGTCTTCTCCACCATTTTCGATCTTCGACTAAATTCGCCAAAACAAAATTATGAAGCGAAGCGAAGCTCGCCTGTGAAATCTATATGAGCGACTGAAGATGAAACTCACAGTATATACCAAAACCCTAGACAAGGTTCGTCGTTTTGATTGATTATAATGTGGTTTGTGCTACGGCCCAAACATAATAGCCCAAGGAAATATTTGTTAATGTACTGGCCTCTATTTACTTAGTTACTAATTTATTGAATAACATTTATACAGTTGTCAGACTCCTTATTTTTTTTAGAAGTTTCAATTTTCTTCTACTCTACCAATAAACTCCACCAAGGCCGCACATGGTTCCATCAAGAATCTATGTTTGACGTTATTTTTATCATTAGAGCAAGTCCTAATAGACAATAAATTTTAATTTGTATTGATTTTTTTATTAACTTCGGATATTTTAAATTTTAATCTCACAAAGTCACATTTCCAATATATGGGTGAAAGCTCGTCAATACACTCCCAAAAGTATTAAATCAAAGTTCGATGAAGAGCTCATTTGATGATAACGAGTGAAGATTAAACTTATTGACGCTAATAGTGATATGCACCAAGAGGATAAATGCTTACCCTAGTTGGAAACACAACTTATTCTCTATCAATTGAGTAGAGTTGGCTGAAATTTCCTGCTTGTAGGGAGGTTTGTTTTCATGTTCACAAATGAGAAAGACAATGGAGATGAAGGAGGGGATATGAAAATAAATAAAAGGTACTTTCTCTGGTTCTTCCCCTTCCTAATTGATAGCGAAACCTACTTAATCACATAGCAGTTTTGTTCAGTTATGCTCAAATTTCTCCCTTAATTCAATTGGTTTTAATGATCGATTAAGCAGGAAAAGAAACGACAGTGCGCAAGAAATTGTTTATGCAGTTCAGGTCATAAGACCCTACGTCTGTTGAACTTCAGACGGGGAGGCTCGGCCCAATCCACTATAGCAGTCGAGTACAATACACGCACAACACATAATAGGACAATCACAAGCCAAGCAAGAAACCTTAACTAGCAGATCAAGCAAAAACAACATAGATGAAGGGAAGTGAAGGGATTAAGCCCCCTTCATAGCCCCTAGACAGAAGACAGATGAAGACTCCTCGCGCAGCTCGAAGAAGCCTTTCATCGTTCCACTGCTTGATCGCAGTCTGTCGCTCCCAAAACAGCCACTTTCGTATTCTGGCCCGCGCTGCGCCACAGGAGCAGTCCTTCAACTTCGCAGCAATGCATCTTCACCGAAAGCCTCTTCGGTCTCGAACGCCCTCGTCGCCATTCAATCGCTCTCGCTCTCGTGTGTTTGCCCTCTTTTTGTTTTGTGCCGTAAATCCCAAACTCGACTCCTCTTTAATACTTACCAGCAAAACGCTGCGTTTTACTCCTTTGCTTTCAGCCAATAATCTTAACCAGCATTGACCAAACAATTATACACAAAACAAACCGTTTTAGCAAAATGTAAACCTGTCCTAGTCTAATCAAAGTCCTACATCGGTCTAGGTAAAGAATCAATAAGCAAACTCAGATTAAAAGTTCAACACCAACCCTTCATCTTTCCTTTTGTTATGTTTATTTATTTTGCCCTTTGCAATTCTGTACATTACATTATCCTTTTATAAAGGAGTCAGTCCTCTAAACTCGACGTACCTCTATCCACGAAGGGGTAGGAATAATTTTTCTTGAGCTCTATGTTGCATCCCTCACTGACTCCTTAATCTTGATTCTTTAGAACAACAATCTTTACTCGATATTCTATTTATGACAGGTCTTTTTGTCAAGTTCCAATGGCTCCATCTGTTAGGATCGCGCTAACAATTACGAATCATGAAAACGAAATAATCAACGATGAAAAAACGCAGAAACGAAGAAATTGACACACGAGATTTATAGTGATTCCCTCCCAATGTAGGAGGTACGTCCACTCGCCGCTTGCAGGCTCAATCCACTATAATCATGTCGTCGGACGATCGTTACACACTCAGAATCGTCTCACGCACTCACTCTGATTTCTGATTACAAACCCTATGACGGCCGACACACCGTATAAAAGAAAACTAGGGTTTTGGGTCGACGCAATATGACCCACGATCAATACGACCCATATGACATTATCCAATCACTACAACCGCTACGACCTCCGTGGAAAAATGCAATCTCGTACTAGTGGTAATGCCGTATCAGTACGGGCAATACGACCCGTACGACCGTGGCTGTCACCTCTAAAAATAAGCAAATAAAACCAGCTCTACGTAGGGTCTCAGAAGTGCGTCTGTGCAGATTAGACTTCACACTCAACAATCTCCCACTTGAAGACTAATCTCTGTCACATGTCTTCAAGCTTGCAAGCAGCGGCTCTACCCATCACTCGAGGAGCCCCACTGAAGTTGCACACAACTTCAGTTTCTTAGTCGGCACGGCCTTTGTCAGCATATCAGCAGGATTCTGGCTTCCCGCGATCTTCTCCAGCACTAGCAGCTTGTTCTCAAGGGCTGATCTGATGAAGTGATACCGAAGCTGAATGTGCTTCGTCCGGGCATGATAGACTGGGTTCTTCGCCAAGTGAATAGCGCTCTGGCTGTCGCAATGTAGAACACTACCCTCTTGATTGTGGTTCAGCTCTTGTAGGAAAGACTGAAGCCAAATCATCTCCTTTGTAGCTTCTGTCAAGGCAACATACTCGGCCTCGCAACTGGACAACGCAACAATTTTCTGCAACTTAGAAACCCAACAAATTGCCGTACCTCCAAATGTGTAGACATAACCGGAGATGCTCTTTCTACTGTCAACATCACCACCATTGTCAGCATCAACAAACCATCCAAGACCCTGATCTGATTTCCGAAAGCACAAGGCAAGACTCAAACTGCCTTTGAGATATCTGAATATCCACTTCACTGCTTCCTAGTGTTGTTTACCGGGATTACTCATAAACCGGCTAACAACTCCCACTGCATGTGCAATATCAGGTCTCGTACATACCATCGCGTACATCAGACTTCAAATAGATGAAGCGTAAGGTATCTTGTCCATCTCTGCCCTTTCTTCCTCGGTCACCGGTGAGTCATTCTTGGACAACTGAAATGACTACCCACGGAGTTCCAACCGACTTCGCGTCTTCCATGTTAAACCTCTTGATGACTTTTTTCACATATTCTTCTTGTGAAAGTTTCAGCCCCTCTTTACTTCTTGTAATCCTCATTCCAAGGATTTGCTTTGATGCCCCGAGATCTTTCATTGCGAACTCCTTCGACAATCGCTTCTTAAGCCTTTCAATCTCATGAAAAATCTGCTCCAACAATCAGCATGTCATCAACATAGAGAAGTATAATGATAAATGAATTCTTTAACCTCTTGAAGTAGCAACAGTGATCAGCCTCGCATCTCACGAACTTGGTCCTCTTCATGAAACTGTCGAACTTCTTGTACCACTGTCTTGGAGCTTGCTTCAAACCGTACAAACTCTTCTTAAGTTTGCACACCAACTTCTCTTTGCCTTTGACCTCAAAGCCTTCAGGCTGCTGCATGTATATCTCTTCCTCCAACTCACCATGAAGAAAGACTGTCTTCACATCCATTTGTTGAAGTTGCAGATTTTCCTTTGCCATCAAGCCAAGGACTGTACGAATGGTCACCGTCTTGACTACCGGAGAGAAGAGCTCAGTGTAGTCAATCCTTTCTTTCTGCTGAAACCCTTTGACCACCAAGCGAGCTTTGTAATGTTTGCTTCCATCATGCTCCTCTTTTATCCGATATACCCATTTGTTGTGCAATGCTCTCTTATCCCTTGGAAGCTCAGCCAGCTCCCATGTCTCATTTGACATCAACGAGTCCATCTCATCTTTCATTGCCAACTCCCACTTGCTCGATTCATCAGCTTTCTTTGCTTCAGAGAAACATTCGGGTTCTCCTATGTCCGTGAGCAAAATGTGGTTGAGGGACTCCAAGAACCTCTGAGTCGGTCTTCTAACCCGAGAAGATCGTCGTAACTGTGTTTGTTGACCTGAGCTAGAGTCAACATCTTCATCAGATTCTTCTCTATCCCCCAGATGCTCTTCTTGAGCTGCTTGTTCTTCTTCTTCCAAAGCAACTCGTTCTGACTCGTGTACCGGGATTTCTCTCAAGTCCACCATTGCTGATTTTTCATTCTCGGATACTCTGCTTTCCGGAATCTCCTTCAGCCTGTCTTTGTAAAACACATGCTCATTGAAGATAACATCTTTGCTGCGGATGATCTTTCGATTCTCCTCATCCCAAAACCGATAGACAAACTCAGAGTCACCATATCCTATAAAGTAACACTTTCTGGATTTCGCATCAAGATTGCTTCTAGAGCTGTCATCCACATGAACATAAGACAAGCAACCATTTCAAGAAAGAAAAATTTACCCGCTTTCCTCTCCAAGCCTCTTTCGGAATTCTGAAATTCAATGGAACAGATGGTCCTTGATTGATCAAATACGCCGCGGTGTTAACCGCATCAGCCCAGAACGTCTTTGGCAGCCCGGAATGCAATCTTCTGCTTGTTGCACGCTCATTCAACGTTCGGTTCATTCTCTCCGCTACTCCGTTTTGCTGAGGTGTTCCCGGAATAGTCTTCACCATCTTTATCCCATTCTCAGCACAATACCGCCTGAAATTACTGTCAATGTACTCTCCGCCATTGTCTGACCTCAAGCTCTTCAATTTCAGGTTCGTCTCATTCTCAACGAGTGCTTTCCACTTTTTGAAGACATCAATTCAAACACATCAGATTTCTGCTTCAAGAAATACACCCAAAGCTTTTTAGTTGAATCATGAATAAAAGTCACATAATAATATGAACCTTTAAGGGAAGCTACCGGAGAAGGCCCCCACACATCAGTATGAACCAGCTCTAACCTTTCAGTTTTCAGCTCCCTTCCTCCTGTTGAGAAACTAACTCGCTTCTGTTTCCCAAGAACACAGCTCTCGCACAAATGATGAACCACTGATTTCAGCTCTGAAATTTTTCCTTCTTTGACAAGAATCTTCATACCCTTCTCGCTCATATGTCCAAGCCGTTGATGCCATAACTCCGTCTTCTTCGTGTTGTCAACAATAGCTACAATATCAGGACAGCTCGTTGTCATATAAAGAGTACCTGTTTTCAGACCACGAGCAACCACCAAAGCACCTTTGGCCACTTTCCATGCTCCGCAACCAAAGCTAGCTGTGTGCCTTCCTCTTCAAGTTGACCAACTGAAATCAAATTCCGTTTCAGCTTCGGCACATGTCTAACCTTTGTAATCTTCCAGGTATAACCATTCGGCATTTTCAGATTTATGTTCCCCATTCCGACAACATCTAACGGCTCACCATCAGCTAAGAAGACTTGTCCGAAATTACCTGAAACATAATTCTCCATTACCTCGGAACTTGGAGCAGTGTGGAAGGATGCTCCAGAAGCTAGCATCCAGTTGTCGATTGGACTATCGACGGATAACAGCAAAGCATCAGGAATCTCATCAGTCGCAGCATTAACTGCGACAGCTCTGTTATCCTCCATCTTCTTAGGAGCTCTGCAGTCTTTCTTCATGTGTCCCGATTTCCCACGGTTCCAACACTCTAGCGTCCGCCCAAATCTGGACTGACCTCTGCCATTCCTCCACTTTGATCTGCCTTTGTTCCGGTTGCTATGCCTTTCTGTCCCTCTGCCTCTATGTTCAACATTCAAAGCAGAACTTGACTATGCTTCTCCTGCATCAGTCCTTCACACCCCCTCTGCAAGAATGCGATCCCTGACATCGTTGAACTTTAACTTTGCAGTACCAACAAAATTACTAACCGTAGCCCTCACTAGCTCCCAACTCGGTGGAAGAGACGCCAACACATCAAGGCACGAATCTCATCATCAAAATCAATTTCAACAGAAGACAATTGATTAACAATAGTGTTGAACTCATTCAAGTGCGGAGCAACTGATCCACTTTTCTCCATTTTCAAATAGAAAAGTTTTTTCATCAGAAATACCTTGTTGTTCGTTGAGGGTTTTTCATACATATCTGACAACACCTTCATCATGCCAGCGGTAGTCTTCTCCTTCGCTATGTTGTGCACTACATTCTTTGACAATGTCAGCCGCACAACCCCCAGAACTTGTCTGTCAAGAAGAGCTCACTCATCATCCTCCATCTTCTCCGACTTACCCATCAAAGGAAGATGAAGCTTCCTGCCATACAGATAATCTTCAATTTGCATTCTCCAGAATGCAAAGTCTATCCCATCAAACTTCCCGATTCCGTGTACACCTCCATCGTTTCCTGAATCGTAACACAACCTTGCGGCTCTGATACCAGTTGTTAGGATCGCGCTAACAATTACGAATTACGAATCACGAAAACGAAATAATCAACGATGAAAAACGCAGAAATGAAGAAATTGACACACGAGATTTATAGTGGTTCCCTCCCAATGTTGTACGTCCACTCGCCGCTTGTAGGCTCAATCCACTATAATCACATCGTCGGAAGATCGTTACACACTCAGAATCGCCTCACGCACTCACTCTGATTTCTGATTACAAACCCTATGACGGCCGACACACCGTATAAAAGAAAACTAGGATTTTGGGCCGACGCAATACGATCCATACGATCAATACGACCCATACGACATTATCCGACCGCTACGACCTCCGTGGAAAAATGCAATCCCGTACTGGTCGTAATGCCCGTATCAGCCGTACGACCAGTACGACCGTCGCTGTCATCTCTGAAAATAAGCAAATAGAACCAACTCTTCGTAGGCTCTCAGAAGTGCGTCTGTGCAGATTAGGCTTCACACTCAACACCATCTCCACTACTTTTAACATTTGCAATACACTTTAGAACATATTTTAATTTAGTATCATTTGTGTGAAAGTGGATTTGAAGTAGGACTCGTAATTTGAGATTGCAATGACTTTTAGCTTGTGACGTAAAAGTCTGTTTATGAGTGTAATTTATTCAGCTCAAACCCTAATTAAGTTGAAATGAGAATCAAAATCGAACTCTTGATGGATTTATGAGGAAAGTGACTGTGAACCTACCTAACCCAATATATATTTATTCTTATAACTCAAAAAGAGACAGTTACCTAATCCAATTGGAAACTCAAATGACAGATTCAATCCTTAGAACTGTCTCAAACCCAAGGGTCGGGCTCGGTCTTGGCCAAAAAGGTTTTTTTTTTTTTTTTTATATAGATTTGATTACTTCTAATTTCATATATATTTTTTAATAATAACTAATCTTTATAAAGAAAGATGCAGCATTATTATTTTAACAAACAATTTTTATTATGAAATGGGTCCAAACTGCTTTAAAAATATCGAATCAATCCAATCCAATAAAAATTGGGGAGCTGGCCTAATTGATGTGGCCCGATGAAATGTTGAGGACAGCTGGAGCTGAATAGGCATATTTTATGCAGACATTTTGAAGGCGAGGAGGCGACCGTAGCAGTCGGCTTGTCGTTGCTAAACTAAACTTCCGTTTCTTCAAAATCAGTCAGTCCATCTTCAATATTGCGCGACACCCAGCCACATCCCGAGCTTAAAGATCTCAGATTTAGATTATCTGTGAAGTTCGGATACAAGCGTTACATTGCTTAATTAGGGTTTCAGGAATATGCACAAGGAGGAAATTATGACCGACCCGCTTCTCTCGGTAGCTTACTCTGCCACATTCAAAAAATCTGAACCATTCCAGGAAGCCTCTTCCAAAATTGAAGGCTATGATTTCAATCGGGGGGTTGATTACTCTCAGCTTCTTAAGCACATGGTTTCTACCGGATTCCAGGCTGCCAATCTCGGCGACGCTATTGCTGTCGTTAATGACATGGTTTGCTGTGTGTCCAACCTTTTTCTTTGTTGCTGAAATTGGAATTTGTTCATCATTGAATTGTGTTCTTTTGTTTTTCCTTTTGCTGGGTTAAAGTTAGATTGGAGGCTTGCTGATGAGGTTACTAATGAAGATTGCAGTGAAGAAGAGAAGGACCCGGAATACAGGAATTCAGTGAGGTGTAAAGTGTTTCTGGGGTTCACTTCCAATCTCATTTCTTCTGGTGTTAGGGAGACTGTGCGGTATTTGGTTGAGCATCATATGGTAACTACTGACTCAGTTCTATGCTCAATATAGTTTCATGGTAGGAAATTATTTGTTTTCACCATCGCTATGCACTATGAAAAATTGACGATTAACGAAATCAACTAGCTATTCATTCTCACCAAGCCTTCCAAACCTTATAAGCATGTTTGGGGAGAAATCTCATTTTAAAATCATTGCAGGTCAATGTGGTGGTTACAACTGCAGGTGGCATTGAGGAAGACATCATAAAATGTCTTGCACCAACATATAAAGGCGACTTCTCATTACCAGGAGCACTTTTGCGTTCAAAAGGACTTAATCGCATAGGTAACTTACTGGTTCCTAATGAAAACTATTGTAAGTTTGAAGACTGGATTATGCCAATTCTTGATCAGATGCTGAAAGAGCAGAAGGAAGAGGTATCAACTCATCTACTTGTATTCTCTTCATTACTAATCATCTTTGTACCGTTTTAGACATTAATATTATTATTGCTTTAGGTTGTCCTCCCTTTTTTAACTCTAATACTATTGGTCCATCTATTTTGGACTGACATACGCATGTGTTCATTTCAGTTAAATGGTTAGCATATTTTTTCTTTCCTAAAAATCCTCCTTTTTTTGCATACAACGAAGGTCTTATGAACTTGTTTTGCAGTCAGTACTATGGACACCTTCAAAAGTCATTTCACGCCTAGGGAAAGAGATCAATGATGAAAGCTCTTACTTATATTGGGCATACAAGGTATGCAGTCATTAGGTTTGTTCTTGACACTATGTTGTGTATTATATCAATTTACATGATGTAGCATTGATACGATGTTTGGATACCAAGTGTTATGATCAGAATAGTTAGTCCTGTGAGATTCATGTGGTTTTGTAGTTATATCATTAGTCTACATATCTTACAGTATTGTGCTGTAAATTGGTGCTTAATGGCTTCTAAATGTCTTTTATGTGATAGCAAATACCTATCCAAGTCATGCAGTCATGCATCTTCAAATATATGTGAGCATTCATGAATGTGTAGTTCAGGACTAAAAAATGCATGTCAACGGCTTTACCTGGAGGTATCTCAATATAGGTTATTATTTATTTTCAGAACAATATCCCTGTGTTCTGCCCAGGCCTAACCGATGGATCGCTGGGTGACATGCTGTACTTTCATTCATATCGCAACCCAGGCTTAATCGTAGATGTAGTTCAAGGTTAGCCCATTAAGAATTACCTTCATCAATAGATTGCAAAATAAAAGCAGAATATTACATTTGTTATGACATTTCCTCAACTAGACATCAGAGCCATGAACAGTGAAGCCGTACATGCCACCTCTAGGAAAACAGGAATGATAATTCTTGGTGGAGGGTTACCTAAACATCACATTTGCAATGCTAATATGATGAGGAACGGGGCAGATTATGCTGTTTTCATTAATACCGCTCAAGAATATGATGGGAGTGACTCGGGTGCCCGTCCAGACGAGGCTATATCATGGGGGAAAATACGTGGTGGTGCCAAAACTGTTAAGGTAAAAACTTAATTGTTTTTTATCATAAATGACAAGTCACTTGACACATTACAATCATGTATGTCAGCGCTCTTCCTTGCGTCAAATTCTTTTTTCTTCTTGTTAGTTCTTTTACACCCCATTTAGTTCAAAGAAAATTTGAGGGATGGAAATATTTTTTTAAGGGAATTGAAGTTGTGTTTGGTTTGAAAAAATAAAAGAAAACAATACAAACTTTTTCTGTATAATTTTTCACTAGAGAATTATTTTCCGTTTTGTTTTATTTCGACTATCCAAACACATTATTAACGTCTTAATAAACACATAAATGCAGCAAAAGTGTTATCCTAATAAGTTGTGTTGCTTGGTTGTGCCTCAATAGGTACATTGTGATGCAACTATTGCTTTTCCCCTGCTGGTCGCTGAAACTTTTGCTTCCAGGCTAAGGAGCTCAATCAAAGGCAATATCTAGGTGCTAGCAGCAATATATTAACTATATACTGTGGCTGAGCGTCATATCTGCATATGGGAAAATGATCGAGTACAACTTATATATCAAGGCTCAGATCCTTTGCTGGTCTATTGTTTATTACTTCCGGATGACATCTTCCATGCTAGATAGTTAATATTGCTGTGGTTGAAACTGGTGACATGTGTTTGAAAATGACACCGGCGACAGTCACCCTATAACCTTGATGTATGGCATCATTTTGATATGATTGAAACTTATTGCTGAATTCAGATGGGATAGTAATGATCTAGGAGAAATTTCTTGAAACACAATTTTACTTTGTGAGAAAGTTTGATGTTACAAGAAATGGTAAAACTAGTAGTGTGAAATGTGATGATACCATCTTCTTGACATTTACATGTATTTAGAATTCAGAATTCCAGGTCACAAGCAAACTTAGCACCTAACAACACAAACCAGAAAAGGTTTTCCCTTGAAGTTGATGGTTAAAGAGTATCTTCACTTGTTGGCCGGACATTCCTCAACAGCTGCAGCTCCTCCCCTGAGCCTGAGGGTATTGTTGTATGCAATTTTCCGATCACAACTGTTAGCTGCTTATTCTTGTTTCTGTTAAAAACAAAATACACGGTAATTTCATCCAAGGAAACAATATGTGAGTAATTGACAAAAATAAAGAGTATGAATCTCCAAGCAGCTGATCTAGAACAGGTGACGCATCTGTGTGCAGTCTAGTCCTCGAATGGAAAAAACACAAACATTACTGATAACTTTTGATTAGTTTGCTCTTTCATGCTTCTACTTTAACTTCCCACAGTTTTTTAAGGATCAAAACACGGTGTTTAGAAAAAACTTAAGTTGAATCTATAAGCAGCAGCTTGATAAACAAGCAACTCCCGGATGTCATATTGACCAAAATGTTTCTTGAAATGTCATTGTTTCTATAAAGATGGCAACAGTCCAAGGAGCTACTTAGTTTTTTTAATTCAATAGCCTGCAACAATGGCAAGCCAAGCCATCATCATGTGGTTAACGAGACAGCCAGCCGGCTTTGCATTACCAGACAATGCTGAAGAAAAAAAGTAGAAAGTTGAAGGAAGGAAGACCATCTGATACAGTTTTGTTTATATATATATAAAAAAAAACACCACATACATTGTAAAATCCACCATTCAGAACAGGTAAACTTCTAATAAGAAGGGAGTCCAGACATGCGTTATTTTTCCAAATGACAAGGAATCAACCAATGCTGTAATACTAATATTACACAACCTATCATGACCATAAAGCTATGATCCAGCTCCAAACTGCTGCCTCGCCGTCAAAACTATAATCAAATCACGCTGATGGTTTTTTAAACAGAGAAGATGTATTTGTGGATTATCTCTATACTTATTTACTGTCTGTCCGGAGTGAACTCAAGTGTGCAGCTAAAGTATCAAAGTCCGGCAATTTAGGGTGAACATGACTAGCTTTCTTACTCGAGTCTTGTCTTATTGGAGCCAGTGCTGCCTTCGGATTAGAAGAGCTCACAGTGCCTAGGCTAGTTGTAGGTGGAACATTTGAAGAGTACTGCGACTGTTCATTGGGTGAGGATGGCTTGTGGGGACGCTTTTTTACTTCTGGATCTGTTTTATGGGGGACTGGCTTCGACAATCTTGGTTCTTCAGATTGCTCTGCTCTGTTAGTGGTTCGGGTCTCCATCACAGATGAGGACGCAGTACCATAGGTATCTCTAGAAGGTTTTCTTTGCCCATCAGGAGTTAAAGTTTTTGTGCGTCTGGACAGTCCACTTCCTAAAAGGGTCTTTGGGCGTGAAACTTGCACCGTGGCTTCCTCGTTCTGGAGATTATCATTGCCTGAATATGTGGGTCGGGAATTGAAACTGGATTTCTGACTAACTACTGAGGAACTGTCTAAGCGGGGCTTGGAGCGTGAAACTTGCCCCGTGGTTACTTCCTCAGTCTGGAGATTATCATTGACTAAATATGTGGGCTGGGAGTTGAAATTGAATTTATGGCTTGTTGCTGAGGATGAATTTTGGCTGCGCCTTTCTTGGTTGTGTCTGACACTTATTTGTGGCGGTTCATCCTCAAAATCAGAATCGTCTTCGGGATCATAGTGTGTCACTTTGAACCTTGGGTTTGATGTCTTGTCTGTTCTTCTTCTCTCTTTTGGATCACTGAGTCTTTGTCTAGCTGAACTTTCAATAACAGGGGAAGTGAGGGTCTGTGCGTACAACAATTTATCATTCATAGGTATTTCACTGGAAGGATGCCTTCTGTTCTTGTTTCGAAAACCTCCACTAAGCATTCCAAGATTCAATTCTTTTCCAGTATCAAGACTTGGTTGCTCAATGCTCTTCCCATCTCTCCTCACGTAGGATGACTCCCTTGTTGGCTTGCTCTCTTTCTCACTGACCAAAGAATGGCGGGAAGAATGAATATGCTGCTGCAATTCATCCCCATCAAATGTAGTGAATGGTGTAACACATTCCTCGTTAATAAACTCCGTACCAAAACCAGTGTGTCCACTTGACGTTTCTTGGGTAGATGACTCAACAGGATCGGACCCATCCAGCTCAACTTCACTATCAGACTGATCGAACGCAACCGGAAATGACTCATGAGAGTGTGAACCCACAATTTCTGTATTATCACCAAACAATTTAGTTGGAGAGCTTTCATTGTCCAAAAATATTGCTTTAGGAACAAATTCTTCATATGATACTCTCCTAGTGTCATTAGAAAATAAGGAACTTCTCTTCGGTGACTCATAAATTGGCAAACTTCGATCTGGAGACCTAAAGGGATCAGGGTGGTCATCCTTAAAGCCACCTGTGATGTCAAATTTGTAGCCCGCGTCATCATCTGAGCCAGAATTGTCAAAAACAACAGTTTCAGTACTATGTGGATGAAACGTGGCGTGTTCCACATCATCCAGCTTATGCAGTAACAGGTCATCATGATCATCCTCGAATTTTGTAGAATGAGATTGACAATTGCTATTTATTGATTGTTCGTGCAAAATCTCGTCAGCAAAATAATTGACGTCTTCAGCTTCTGTACTCATATAATGGCTGCTTTGCATCTTCGGGCCAGCTTCGGCAATAAAATTATTTTCACGTTTGACATCCTGATCACTGTGGGAGTATATGTCTTCTTCACTAGAACTCTTAAGAAGCATCTCGTCCTCATGGAAGGATGTGCTGGACTTCAATGAATCTGACCGACTAGATCCTCCGACATGAACATGCCTGTTTAACTGTTCATTTACTCTAGTCTGGTTCCCTTGTTCATTCACATTAGTTTCCTGACCTCTTAAATTATCTTCGGAATTCCTCTTTGAATTTTTACCAAACTGGTCGCTTCCTAGTGATGAATCCAATATACTGTATGTTCCCTGCCTATCATTTCTAAAGACAGGATCAGTCGGCATTTGCGACGGTCCCGAGAATGTTCCCAGTCCCTCGTTATGGTAAGAAGCATCAGGCCATCCATGTGACTGTCCAGATTTCTTCATAGAAAATATATCAGTCTGCATCCTAAGGTCACCTCCATGCTCTGATTTATTTGTAGGATCTTTGGTAACATTGACATTGCTAATGGTCGAGACAGAATGCTTGCCTACACTTCCATTTTTCAAATCATTCACTGATGATCTCTGCATTCCAGATGAATGCTGCCTAGCAATCCTTTCACCACTTGAAAGTTCAGCAGCAGCTCTAGCAGCCATGCTCGCTAGTTCTGCAGCTTCTGCAGCTGCTTGAGCAGCAGAAGTTGCATCCGTAAATTTCATATTCCAATTTTGCTTGCCAGCAGGAAAAGTTTTCTGATCTTCAGAATATGTGTACCTGTGTTCCATTCCTTCAGCTTTCGTGTCTGTAAAACACAGTGACTTTTCAGTTAATAGCAGAATAGAATCTTGACAGAGATGCAGCACATAACTGCATCATCCTCGAGCAAACAAACAATTAAGATCAGATGTTGCACATTTCCTTACTTGGTGTGCTAGACGTAGCTGAAGAACCTAAGTTCTGCGAGATGGGTGACGAACTCGGATTTCGATTCAAATATTCATCATGTTTCTGGGTGGCATTTGTGGGTGTTTGCACTGGAGGTTCTTCATATTTTTGGCCGGCTCTCAAAAAGCTATTAGGTCCATCCTGCACAAACATGTGATACAACTGATTACGGAGGGATACAAAACTACCCATTAACGATGATGATCACATTTTATATCACGAACCAGCAGGTCTTCAGGAGGCTTTTCTTCATTTTCTCCTGATGCTTTAGGATCCCAATCGATGGCATGTTCCAAAGCAATGGCAGATAAGATTTTAGTTTTAGTCTGAACATCTGGTGCCACAACAGATAGCTTTTCAATTATCTGAAGAAAGGCAACAGATGAAAGTTTAGCGAATGTGATTATAAAGGTGTTTGAATGTGAAACGAGATTCCTTGAGTAATATTTTTGGAATTAAATAAATAAATCATACCATGCGACTAACTCCACAACCTGGGCGCAGCTCGACAGCTGCAGTTGTAAATTCTTTGCCATATTTTGATTGAAAGTGTTTGCGAACATCCTGAAGCTCGGGTAAATCGGCACATCTTGGAGATGCGAATATGACACTAGTTACAGCTTCCTTCAAATCGATAGGACAATTTCTACAGATACGTGAAATATGCAAAAATTAGCAGGGTGCATTGCACTTACAAGATTAATTAACAACTACATAAGCTTACACTAAAACCGAAATTCAATCCAAATGTAAGAAGACGATGATATTAGAAGGAGAGGCACTTTTTTAACAGTATCTGATCGTAGTCTGGCTTACTAAGAAGCCTTGTTCAGCTCGAAATGTGTTCCACTGGAAGGCAAGGAATAATTTTTTTATTTATTTAAAAGCACTACTTTGTTGGAATTTCATGTTACTTGTTGAGTGATTCCTCAATTTTGTAACCATGAGGCGCTCACCTATAAAAAAAAAATAGCACTAGAAAACTTATTTTAAGAAAAGAGAGTGGTGATGGAGCCATTCACATACTTTTGAGACTCTATCATGGGCAGGCGTGCTACAATTTGTTCACAATAAATCTCCAGAAGATCATAAGCACCCATTGTCTTCTCTTCTCTGACCACGTGTTCCACCTTCAAAACAAAACGAAACAGATTATCAGAGGAACCAAAATAGAGAATGAAGAATGATGCTTGTGGTTAGGACATCAACCAAGTATGCTGATTATTAATTAAAGCGTGAAGAAGACTGTAAGAAAGCTCATGTGCAGAAGAGGGAGAGATTAACAAGGTGAACAATATTAGAAAGTGCCGCAGTACCCGAATCCTGGCAGTCCTTTCCTGGCCAGTCGCAAGTAACTGAGCCACCTCTCGCCTCAACTGCGCCATATGGGCTGCCCTCTTGTTCTTCAATAACTTAATTCGCGACACGGCAAGCTTTAGTGCCGTCTTGCTGCATCAAGACGTCACACAAATTGGGAATCAGGCGATGATAGATCAGAAATCCAAAAAAGAATGAAAAAAAAAAAAAGCATCGGAAATTTCATGGAGATCCAAAGGATCACAATAATAGGAATTGAAGAAGGAGTGGTGGGATTTGAGTATACCACTTGGCGGGCTTGAAGCTCCGGTGAAGCATGTTGAGGGAGGGATCAAAATGGAGACGAGGATGAATTGGGATGGATGTAGGGTAAAATCAGGAGGAAGAGTCAGAGAGAGAATCTTCGTCTCGTTTTCCAGCGACTCGGATGGATGAGATTTTGGTAGAGAGATGATTCCGAGTAGATTTGGGTTTCATTTTTTTTATTATCCAATAAAATTCGGAAATTCTCAAACTCAACGCGGTGAAGAAAATTAATAATAAAACATAATTGCTCACGTCGACATAACAAGTCTAATTTTAGGATCGAAGACTTTGATTTATATATGACATGGATCGTCTAGAAAGCAGAATTGTGTCGTGGCTCACACGTCTTCTTCTATAAAATGTTACATCCACATTATATTTTACCAAATGTCTTCCGGAGGGTATATACATATTATAATAAATTATTCTAACTCTTTTTTTCCTCCCTTCATTAGAATTATTATATGACAATAACTTATCAATTTGGGGGATATGCCTATTGGATCCTACATTCATATGACTACACAAATTTCACCAACATGAGTAGCGAGTATTTGCTCATATTGTATCCAACTTCATTTGTAGGATGGATTCATATTTTCACATCTTGTCAACATATTTAACTTTATTTGAAATAAGTTTTTAGTTTATGTGTGTTATGTCTTCGACAGAATTTCTCGATGCGTGAACATATAGATTATGCATTGATAAATCCACATGGTAATGTTAATAATCAGACCTCGATATAATTTACACTGAAGTGTAGTCACTAAGACAGTACCCTTTCATTTTAATGTGGAAGCTAGATATCATTGCTTGGAAAACTTAGGATTCACGTACTCGTACCTCGTATAATGACATAGTGACCAAACGAGTTACAAATATCTGATTCTACATCGCGACAAATGGACACTGGTACTTAGGGTAATTTAGTTACTTAAAATACTTTGTGAATTGAGTTAAATATTTTCCTTACATTTAAATCGCTATGCTTTATAACAATCAACTAATTTTTATTAGGATAGGTAAACGAAAGCTTAGTTCTAAAATATATACACACTTGTCCCTTTGGGTTCAATTAATTTCTTATCAATACAAATTTGTTTGACACTGAAAGGTACCCCTATGATATAATCTTTGACGCTATGTACTAAAAAATACATGTCAACCATTTAAAATTGCGGATTTATATAACATCACAATACCACAAACCAATAAAGGGATCTTGGCAGGATGTCTTCTAATTGTCCTCGTCAAAATTTCCTAATGTATGTTGGCGAATTCTCATTTTGGCTGGGTGTGTTGCTACTTTATCGTGTTTATGTGTTGATGCACAATTAAGGTGTATTCATTATTACTGAAACTTTTTACTTAAATACTTAACTTATTTAATTTACTTTTACTTCATTTATATATTTAGTTTATATACTTAATTCATTATAGCTTCTAATTCATCACTCACCACCACCATTTATCACGTCAACACCACTCACCAAACACCGCAACCTCCCCATTCTCCGATATCACTCATTCATTAACCGCCCTTCATCCTGAAACAATAATAAAAAAAAAATCATAATTTTACTTTAACTTATTTACTAAAGAAGAGGATATAAGTCAAAAGCTTAGTATCCAAATGAGTTTACATTTTTTGGCCAAGTAAGATGGTCATTGAGCACAACAGAGAAAGGCCAGGCTTTCGAGACTCATCTACCTTCTTCATATGTCCCTTCGACTGCTCACGGTTTTCGCATGAAGCGTGCCTGAAACAACCAACCGAGCGCGGAAATTAGACTTCATCCAAAAGTAATCCTCTCGCAATGTGGAGGCAAAACTACTTCATATAATCTAAGTCCCGAATTGATACTGCTACTACCTACCAGCAATTTCCAACTAAACAAAACACCAAACTTGATTCTCTGGAGAAGCAACTTTAAAGCCAGTAGTTGAGGACTTAACAAAAGTGTATTTCAGAACTAATTTATCATACAACAACCATTTATTGCTTGCTTAAGCTGGAAGTATCACAATAATGCGCATCATAATGACATTATATGCAGCAAGGTGGAAGACGCAAGTCATACCAACATCATAAGCGTTTAATGTTTTTTTGCCTAACCAAGAACTGATCCTCTTTTTGGATGGAAGAAGGTAGTCAGAAATTGATTTTGAAATTCTGATGCATACGTAGTAAGACGATTAACTCAGTGTGTTTTGTTCGAACAATTACTGGAACTATTTTAGAACAAGTAGTTGCAGAAAAGTAAAGACACAGAGTTTGTTACCCAGTTCGATGAACGTGCCTACGTCTAGAGGGACTATACTAGGCCCGGTGAAAAACAATTCACTATACTTGAGTTCAGGTTACAAGGTCATATGCGTAGAGAACTTCCCTTTCTTAAGCAGCCCTTCGCACAACACTTTAGTGATTGAGATCTAGGCTCCCCTAGATATGAGACACGTCTCTTCTCCCACCTTCAATCTGTTCTTCTCTCGAACGCAGTTTCATCCTGAAGCCCTGAACTTTCCACTGAAAGTAGCATTGTTCTCGAACAATAACTCAGCAACAACTTGCCTCCTCTTCTGATCTTTTGGTTTGTATTGCAAGCTGCTCTCTTGTCGGCCTCTCTTCCCTCTCTATCAGTCTATGCTCAGACTTTTGATATTCGAAGAGTGTTCTCAAAACAACCCCTAAGGTTGATTATATACTTTCCAAATATTCCTAATAAATAATTAGCCAATATTTCCATTGAGTATCCAAATATGATCTTCTGAATACCTTCGTTGATCATCCAACAACTTTATTAAATTAGGAAATTGATAAAGATCCAGCTAATATCTTGCAGCTCGAATTGCTTGCTTATTCACCCAATAAGATAATGTTTCCTAATATCTTGAACTCCAAGATCTTGATTCTCATCGATCTTTCTTTAAAGATTCTTCAAGATCATTATTCTACATCTTCTCTTGAACCGCCACAAAAAGTGCACCGCCATTTTTCAAGTGTATTCAACATCTTTCTAAAAACGTTACAACAACTGCACTTGTTCTAAAGAGTCTGTCTCAGCGGTTGTTTGAACAAGTCCTAGTCAGTTTGGCTGGAACAACCTTGCAGCGACTTTGCCAGGACATGCCACATTCTCTAATAGGTTTCAACTTACTAACGGTATATTTTCATGACAACATTTTGAAAGGAATCAAAGCAATATCGGGTTTTTAGTAGATACATAGGCAACAGGAGCTGCTAATTTCAAGTCTTACAACAAGCACACAAATTCTACTATGAGCTAGTAAGCCTCATGGAACTATGAACATGGTTTAAGTTTATGTGCTCAAGTATGAATGCTTTCAGTCATCTCTATCAGCACGACAACATCAAACTTTCTATTGACCACACTCTTTTAAGCCTAGCTTCTTCAAAATTATATACAAATGAAAAGTTGATATGAATCAAAGGGTTGCTGTTTCTGTTGGTGTGATACAAGATAGGCGGGGTCTACCAACCCACCATTTCTTTTGCTGCATAAAGCCCTTCCTTGAAATGCACTGAAATAAGTTTAGCTACTGGTACACGGCATTGTTAGGATAACACGGTATGGAACATGACATTGCATGAATTGTGGATCTTGGACGGGTGATTTTAGAGAGCTCGACAAAGTAAAAAGATCATCCCTCAGTTCATCTTCTCTCTTCAGTTTCTCAGTCCTTCATTCAGTCGTGTGTCTTTTTATTTCAGTGCGAGACTTTATCTCTCTAATTATTTCCAACTTATGATTACGACTGTTTTCCAGTTTTGATAATAAATCAGTGTGCTTTCTTCCACCCAACTCCAACAAATTAGTGTTGTCTATTTATATTAATCATGGGCAATTAAGGATTGTTCCAACATTTGGCCTTAGAGCTAGCTATATTTTGGATGAATCATGTCTAATATAATTCCACTGCAGATATCGAAATTCAATGGCGAAATTTCAAAAATTAATTTGTGCAATTAAAGGTACTCTTCCGGTCTCAAGATTTATGGAGTTTGGTTGAGACGGGCTATAAAGAAGTAGCTGACGGAGCTTTTGCTGAGCTAAAAAATGGAAGAAAATGATTTATTGATGGAAACCCGTAAGAAAGATCAGAAAGCATAATTTACGATCTTTCAAGCTATGGAGGAGCCGATATTTAAAAAAATATCAGAGGAGGAAACATCACACGATTCGTGGACTATCCTGGAAAAGGCGTACAAAGGCGATGAGCAAGTTATGCGGATGCGCCTACAGACTCTGAGGGGGGATTTCGAGTCATTACAAATGACTGACTCGGAAAGTGTATCGACTTACTGTGACTGGGTCCCGACAGTCGTTAACAACATGAGAGTTAATTGAGAGACGCTAGAGGAACAACGAGTCATGGAAAAGGTATTGCGCTCATTACCCGCTAAATTTGAATATGTTGTGGCAGTCATTGAAGAGGGACGCAACATATCAAAGATGTCGATGGAACAACTCATAAGTTCGCCATGTTCACACGAGCAAAGGATGAACTAGAAGGTGAATGGCTCAAGCCAATATTTGGCGTTGCAAAGCCGAGTTGGAGTGAGGAGTCATAGAAGTTATTGTGGAGGCCGAGGCCATGGATAAGGCCGAGGTGGAGGCCAAAATTACACCGCTGGAAGAGGTGAAGCCATTTCAAAGAGCCCGAGGTAGTCATACTGGACGACGAGACAAGTCCGGGGTTCAGTGTTACCGGGTATTAGAAGTTTAGATACTACAAAAGCGAATGTCGAGAACATGTTGAAAATGAACGAGTGGAGCAAGCTTACGCTTCTGAGGCACACCGAGATATGGTTCTAGCATGCAAGACAAAAGAGACTTGCAGAGAATGCACAAACGTGTGGTACATTGACTCCGGATGCAACAAACATATGAGTGGGAGAAAGAAGTTATTCTCTCACTTGGACAAATCCGCTCGTGGCAAAGTCAGTTTCGGAAACAAATCACATATACAAGTGATGGAAAAAAGCGATATCTGACTTCAGACGAATGCAGGTACATATGCAACTATTTATGATGTGTACTATGTACCAGGACTTTGTTGGAACTTGCTTAGCATGGGGCAACTTTACGAGAGAGGGGTTTTCATTTCTATCCGATATGGAGTTTGCACTATTGAAGGCAAAGATTGAAGGATCGTTGACAGAGTCTCGATGACAAAGAACCGGATGTTCTCGTGGATTCTTCAAAAGAGGGTTCAGATGAACTTCCAGACGATGGTGAGAGACATAAGTTGGCTGTGGCATCTCAGGTTTGGCCATTTAAATTTTCAAGGATCGTAATTATTGGCTGCTAAAAGAATGGTGACAGTACTATCGCGATCAAAGTTCCTAGTCAAACATGTGAGTCATGCTTGCTGGGAAAGCAGCACAGAAAACCGTTTCTAGTCAGAAAGACGAGACAAGCAAACCAACCATTAGAGCTGGTTCATACGGATTTATGTGGTATAGTGGAGGTCGAATCTCTTGGTGGAAAAAGATACATGATACAATTGGTGGATAATTTTTTGAAAAAGACACAGGTCTATTTCTTGAAGAAACATCGGAGGCTTTCCGGACATTCCGGAAGTTCAAGAGTTTTGTTGAGAAACAAAGTGATTACACTCTAAAAACGTTGCGATCAGATAGAGGAGGAGAATTCACTTCTAATGAATTCTCCAATTATTACATAGCCGAAGGAATCAGAAGGCAGCTGACTGCAAGCTACACACCTCATCAGAATGGCATAGTTGAGAGTAAAAATCAGATAATATTTGAGATGGCTAGAAGCATGTTGAAGGCCAAGGAGCTACCAAATCCATACTGGGTAGAAGCAGTAGCGTGCCTAGTTTTCTTACTGAACCGGTGTCCTACGAAGGCAGTTCATGGAAAGACACCACATGAAGCTTGGAGTGGTGTGAAGCCAGATATATCATGTCTACGAGTATTTGAATGTGTCGCATATCCTCATATACCAGATCAGCAGCAAAGGAAGCTGGATGACAAGAGCAGACGATGTATCTTCACTTGATACACTGCTGATACGAAGGGTCACAAGCTGTATGACCCGGACACCAAAGGATTGATTATTAGTTGTGATGTGTAGTTTGCTGAAGACGAGGACTGTGATTGATCTCAAAAAGATACTAAACAACGTAGTTTCGTGATTGAGGAGGACTCTGTAGAAAACAGACACGAACCAGCTGATTCATTTGAGAAATCAGCCGAATCAAAGTCCAATATTCGTCAAGCACGACAAAGATTGCCACCAGTTCGATTTCGAGATTATGTTGTCCCTCTCGAGTTGATGAGATTGACACTAATGATGAAACTATGGATAACTTTTGTCTGTATACAAATTGTGATCGTGTGACGTTTGAGGATGCAGGAAAAGACAAAGGATGGATTCATATTATGGATTCGGAGATAGCCTCCATCAAGAAGAATGATATATGGGAGCTGACACTTTTACCAGTTGGTAAGAAGGCGATTGGAGTAATGTGGGTGTACAAGACAAAATACAATCCCAACAGTCAGGTGGACTGTTTGAAGGCAAGACTAGTCGTCAAAGGATATATGCAGAAGCCAGGCATCAACTATTTTGAGGTATTCGCACCTGTTGCTAGAATGGATACCATTCGGATGATAATTGCACTTGTAGCCCATAATAGGTGGAAGATACACCAGATGGGCGCGAAATCAGCATTCTTGAACGGAGTTCTGAAAGAGGACTTATATGTTGATCAGCCAACTGGATACGTGCAAAGAGGAAATAAGAACAATGTCTACAAGCTGAAGAAAGCATTGTACAGTTTGAAGCAGGCCCCGAAAGCATGGTCCGCAAGGATCGATACGTATATGCTGGAGAATGGATTTCAGAAGTGTCCGTATGAGCACACACTATACATCAAGACAAATACTGATGGAGATATGTTGATAGTGTGCTTGTATATGGATGATCTGATATTCACAGGGAGTTCTGAGACAATGTTCGTCGAGTTTCGAGAACGATGACTCGACAGTTTGAGATGACTAACATGGGACTGATGTCCTATTTTCTAGGCATCGAGATTGAGTAAGCTGATGGAGGAGTCTTTATTTAGCAAAATAAATACGCAAATATGCTCAAGAAGTTCAGATTTGAGAGAATGAAGGCAGTTCGAACACCTGTAGCAGAGAGGATGGATATGATGAAAGGAGGTACTAGAGAGTTAGTGAATCCCACTTATTTTAAGAGCATACTTGGAAGTCTTCGCTACTAGACTTCAACTAGACCAGATATTATGTACGGAGTTGGACTTATCAGTAGGTTCATGGAGCAGCCGCAATAGTCACATTTTCTAGTAGCAAAACGTATACTCCAATATATCAGTGGCACAAGTGATTTTGGGATAAGGTATTCTCACACAGAGGAGTTTTTTGTGACAGGATATTCAGACGGCGACTGGACCGGTGATGTGGAAACTCGAAGGAGTAAAACGGGTTATGCTTTCTATCTTGGAGATTGATTGATTTCATGGTCGTCAAAGAAGCAACAGGTTGTTGCTCTTTCTACAGCTGAAGCGGAGTACATCGCAGTAACTATCGCGACTTGTCAAGCAGTTTGGCTTCGACTGATATTGGAAGACCTGAAACATAAGCAGAAAGGCCTTACAGTGATTATGTGTAACAACAAGTCGGCTATCGCTTTAGCCAAAAATTCATTATTTCATGGAAGGAGCAAGCATATTGGGATTCAATATCACTACATTCTAGAGTTGGTCAAAGATGGAGAAATTGAATTGGAATTCTGCATACTGAAGAGCAAGTTGCAGACATCTTTACCAATTGTCTCTCAAGTGACAAGTTCGAACACTTTTGACAAATGCTTGGAGTTTTACGATCTTGTATCAAGGAGGAGTGTTGACTTGTGTGATATATGAGGGATGATTCGAGCTCTCCTTTTATAGCTAAAATCACCCGCCCAAGATCCACAATTCATGCAATGCCATGTTCCATACCGTGTTATCCTGACAATGCCGTGTACCAATAGCTAAACTTCTTTCAGTATATTTCAGGAAATGGATTTGTGCAGCAAAAGAAAAGGTGGGATGGTGGGCCCGCCTATCTTGATCTTCATGCACTCCTCCTTGATACAAGATAGGTGAGGCCCACAAGCCCACCTTTTCTTTTGGTGCACAAAGTCATTCTCTGAAATGTACTGAAAGAAATTTAGTTACTGATACACGGCATTGTCAGGATAATACGGTATGAAACATGGCATTACATGAATTGTGGATCTTGGGCGGGTGATTTTAGCTATAAAAGGAGAGCTCGACAAAGTAATAAGATCATCCCTCAGTTCATCTTCTCTCTTCAGTTCCTCAGTCCTTCGTTCAGTCGTGTGTTTTTTTATTTCAGTACGAGAGTTTATCTCTCTAGTTATTTCCAGCTTACGATTACGAGTGTTTTCCAGTTTAGATAGTAAATCAGTGTACTTTCTTTCACCAAACTTCATCAAATTAGTGTTCTATTTATATTGATCCTGTACAATTAAGACTTGTTCCAACAGTTTCATTATTTCCTTTTGGTGCCCCATCTTTAATAGAGTCATGAATTCGGTTGGCCCTGTCTTAAAGGCGAGGGGCAATTATTTGTGTGACATCTCCAAAACTGATTTACGTGGCTAACTGATACATAGGACCCCTACTCCCAAATACCTTGAACAACGCACAAACTCGGACCCCTATCAAATCCCTTGAACAATGCATAAGTTCGCGGATGGGGGGCAGCCTTGATACAGAGCTTGTATCCCTCCAAATAGAATTTTATTTGTTATCTCATTTTTATTGTTGAACGACCCAATGGAGCAGAGAAATTACTTTCTGTGGTCCCCCGTAGCTTTACTACTGATTGATGCTTTGCTATATTTTGCAGTCAGGTAAGGTAGTATTTGGCTTACTCAGGCCTCAGTAAAGAGGTTTTTTTTTTCTCGAATTTACTCGTCAAAAAATGTTTTGCAGCCATTGAGGTATCTAAGTGAGATATTTGATTGTATAAAGTGTTGTACTGAATTTAACAAAAGAAATGAGAATGACCAGTAAAAATGGGCCAACAGGCTGATCCAGTACCATACTTATGGGATAAACTGGTTATATGGTACTTCCACATTTAATCCAAAAAGAAATATGAAACAAATCAAGTGGAGTCCGTAAAAAATGATACCCAATATGAGAGGTAATGTGCCTCGACCAATCAAAGCTCCATTCTTGAATTACCAATTTGGCTAAATAATATGGCCAAATCCATACCCTGAGTCATGGTGGGTACAGCTGTGTCATATGTGCATGTCTTAGAAAAGCCAGGCTTTCCAGATTTGTGTACTTTCTTTATACATCCCTTGAACTTTTCATGACACTTCACATTTGTCATACCTGAAACAACCATTTAACATGAAATTATTGGTGCATAAGACAGACAAAAAAGAGCTAAAAGTGTCACCAGGCCACCTATATCTACCTATGATTATCCAAGTCATAATAAGTTGTACCAACATTCCATTTTTCTTTGCAGAAACACTTTTATATATTAGCCAGGTGGTTGATAACAAAAAATAATACCATTTACTCACAAAATACGACTTATCACTGTATACTATATGATGGTCCAATATGCAGCACAAATACCACCAAACAAACCACTAAGCAAAACGTCTATTCAACACCATGAAGTTTTACCTCAGATGTCTTTGAGGAACCAATCAGGATCACTTTCGAGGAAACTAAAAACAGTCCATAAATTGCACCATCAACACATTTTTGTTTGAGCAAAGCAAGGGTGATAATACACCTCACTAGTTGTTTCCCAAGTAAAAATATCATTTGTGTTTTGAACAAATGGCTTAGAAAAAATTTAACTGTCCATATTGAAAGAAAAACTCAATAATGACTCAATCAAACCAAAGCTACGTATAAGGATAATATGCATTTCACGCCACAATAAGTTGTAGTATGGCATTATGCTGCTTGCCCAAGTAAGGATCCAAGGTTATTTATTGTTTTTGTTAGACATGGAAACAATAATCAGACAGGTCATACAAGTAGATATGTATGAATAGATACTCCATAAATGAATCACACACCTTTTTTCTCTACACATTCGTCATGAACCTTACAACATGCATCCAGATCATCACAGGGCTTTTCTCCAGGGC
Organism: Umbilicus rupestris; assembly: GCA_963678935.1. NCBI lineage: Eukaryota > Viridiplantae > Streptophyta > Magnoliopsida > Saxifragales > Crassulaceae > Umbilicus > Umbilicus rupestris. The sequence continues at coordinate 11,813,879 of OY787617.1, forward strand.
ATCCTGTCCATCCTACGCCGCAGAACTTTCCGTATCTTATCCCAACAGCTAAAATCCCACGAATTAAAAATCAAATTTGAAAAACATATACCAAACCAGTTGCCTTACAATCGATATGTAAAAACTTACAATCACAGCTCTCGGCAACACAGGTTCTGCTGCATAGACCCTAGGAAATTGGAATCACAAATTACAATCATAAATCATAACCGAATCATATACATTAGGCATATTATTAGGGTTTGGGGAATTTCTATGATTCTATCTACCTCGAGATTGGTCGCGCAATCAGCGACGGCGTTGAAGATGACGACGGCGACAAGGAATGCGGCGACGAGATGTGTTCGAATGGGAACACAAGCTACGTGCAGCATTCTCCCTCTCGATCGTCACGGCAGCAGAATTCAGATCACGCTTTCAGGATGCAGGCAGGGTTCATGCGACCTAATTCTAATATTCAATTATTTATTAAATAAAATAAAATAAAACTAATTTAAAGTATTTCTTCAAATTATCATAAATGTCATTAGTGAAAAATAATTACATAACATCACTACGAAATTATTGTGTATTTGCTTTGGTCATTCACTGCGCTTTTTAATCGTATAGGCATGCAATGAAATTATGGGACACATATGTGATTATATTTACATAATTCAATAAATTGTCGCATACTCTTGTTATCATTATGAGATCAGAGGTCGTTGCGACACATATTAAACGTTCCATGTTTGCGACACATAACTATGTTATTCGAAAGTGCTCATCCAGTTTATATACTTAATGTTGAGTAAGAGTCAGTTGGACGAATTGTTCCATATCACACAGTGACAGACAGAGATGCAAGTTAATATAGTTATATAGAATCATGATTCATAAGTTCTTGCTTTTGAGTCAAGCTTATGAGTCAGAGTAGAGCTATAGTCATGCATGAGCTACAAATTTAACATGATACAGAGTTCATGACGATCTGGACCAAGCACGAGAGATGTGAGACGCGTGATCGATAATCAATACCCCAAGTGAAGGTATCCCAAGTTTAAAGGGGCAGCTTGAAGGGCAAGCAAAGTGTGAGGCGCTAGTCGGGCTAGTAAGAGTCGCTAAGGTGATTGAGTTTGATAGGTCAAGACCCGAGATGAGGGGATCCGTAAGGCACATCTACGAAGTACTGAGCCGTTACAAAGAGAAGTAGTGAAGTATTGATGACTCTTTCTCAGACCAACCTTTCCGGACATAATAAAGTGACATTCGAATCACTTCATCACACTTCTTACACAAGATCGTTTTAATGACCCTTTGGTTTTATGGGCACACCAAGTAATTATTAATAAATATTGAAAATAAAGTTAAATGTTTAAATTCACCCAAACTAAGTAAAATATTAAATAATGGAAGCATTCTCTAGACATACGAGGTGGCGCATGGTAAGGTGTTGAGTATCGGCAGCGTATAAAATATGAATTTTATTATTGGATCGCTCACACAAAAATATAATAGGAGAAAAATACAATGAGAATCACACTCTTATTTTACTTAGCCTCTCTTTAGTTAAAGTGCATACAATCCCTACAAGACCCCTATTTATATTATAACCCACCCCAAATGGAGAGCTACGATCCAATGGCTACAATTAATCAATCTAAAGTATTCTACCAAAATTTCTTAATGCTCATTTAGGATATGTTCTTTTAATATTAAGTTATTTGCTTAATACTTAACTTAACTTAATTTAAATACTTAAATTACTATTTATCACCACAACAACACCATCATTACACCACCACCACCACCACCACCACCACCAACACCACCACTCCACTACTACCATCATCACACTACCTTAACATCACAATCACAATATCACCACCACCACCACCACAACCACCACAACAACCACCACCACAAAAATATTACCACCACCACAACACGACACCAACTCATCACCAGAAAACCAATAACCCACCACCATCACAACACCACCACTCCACTACCACCACCACCACCACCCACTATCTAAACATCACAATTACCACACAACAACATTATCACCACCACTACCACAACAATACCACCACCCCCATAACAACACATTCACCACCACCACAACAACCCACCATCACAAAAACACCACCACCACCACAGCCCAACAACAACCCACCACTCCCACAACAACACACCACCACAACATCACTACTCCACTACCACCACCACCCCACTACCTTAACATCACAAATACCACACAATCATATTATCACCACCACCAACACAACACTACCACCACCCCGTACCAACACATCCACCATCACAAAAACACCACCACCACAACCCATCACCCCCACCACAACATCACCACTCCACTACCACTACTACCATCACCATCACCATCACCATCACGCCACTATCTTAACATCACAATTACCACACAACCATATTATCACTACCACCAAAATAATACTACCACCACCACACAACCACAATACCACAACGCCACAACACATTCACAACACCACCACCAACAACAACACCATTCCACTACCACCACCACCCCACTACCTTAACATAACAACCACAATATCACCACCACCACCGCAATAACAACAATCCACCACCACAAAAACAACACACCACCAATAAAAAATAATAATTAATATACTTAACTTAACTAACTTAACTCAAGAGTATTTATCAAATTGTTGTTATGTAAAACTTATCAACTCATACATTATGATAATTTGTACTTAACTTATCATTCAGGAATGTAAAAGTTGTCAACTCATATATTATCAAATTTTGTTTTGTAAAAGTTGTCAACTAATACATTATCAAACTTTAGAAGGTAAAAGTTGTCAACTCATGCATTATGTAAACATTAAGGAATGTACATAAGGTAAGTATTTAATTTAACTTAAGTACTTAAGTTACTATTCATCACCACAACAACCCCATCACAACAACACCACCACCACAACAACACATTTACACCACCGCCACCAACAACACCACTCCGCTACCTTAACATCAAAATTATTATTCATCATCACCACTCCACTACACAACACCACCACTCCACAACACAACACCACCACCACCACTACCACCACCACCGCCACCACCACCCCACTACCTTAACAACAACAACCACCACACAACCACAATATCACCACCTCCACAACAACCCACCACCACAACATCACTACCACCCCATTACCAGATCACTACACCACCACAACACATTCAAACCACCACCACCACCAACACCACCACTCCACTACCACCACCACCACCATCACCACTAACACTACCATTACCACAATACTTCAAAAACCACAACAACCCACCACCACAAAAACACTGCCGCCACCGCAACACAATAACAACAACCCACCACAACCACAACACCATATAACCACCCCCACAATAACATATCCACACCACCACAACACCACCCCACCACTACCACCCCATTACCACACCACCACAACACCACCACTCCACTACCACCACCACCCATCTTAACATCACAAGCACAACATCACCACCACCACCACTACCACCCAATTACCACAACACTACCACTATCACCACCACCACAACATCATACCACCACCCCACAACAACACATCCACACCACTACCACCCCATTGCCACACCACCACCACCACCACACTACTACCACAACAACCCACCACCAACACAACAACCCACCAACAGATCCACACCACTACCACCCCATTGCCACTACCACCACCATTACCACCCCACTTCCAAAATCACAACAACCCACCACCACATAAACAATACACCACCAATAAAAAAATAAAAATTTAATTGAACTTAAGTTTACTTAACTTAAATACTTAAAATTTAAGTGCAAAAGAATAGGACCTTTTACTCCACATTTCTCCGCACTACTGTGGAAACATCTTCTCTTGGATTGGGGTTCTTCTACATGCGCCGTTTATTTTTAGGCTCGAATTTGGGTTTAGACCAAATAGGTAATTATAAGTTAATATTCCTCCAACGCCTAATTGCCATTCTATTCCTGATGATTGTTTGATGTTTAATCTAATGTCGAACTTAGCAGAGTTGAAGCGATCATATGTTATATCTTTAATGTGTGTCTTGAATCTTTCACTGGAAGAACTTTATCTAGTCTTTATGAGATCTTGCAGCGCTTCACGTCATCTTAAATGTTCTCTAGTCTTCCAAGCATCATTTGGTTTCATCAAAGACTTCATTTTCTTCTCTTGTGACTCTCCGTTGCCATCCAATAATGCCTTAATCTGAGTTGCCTCACTCAACTCCCCTTGTTTCTCTGTTGTTTGTCATATAGGCTTGTCACATGATGACACTCCTCTATTTATTTCATTGCAGTTATGGATGCCTCAATTTGCAACTTCAAGTAGTCTTCTTTACTTTTAACCACATTTGCATCTATCAACCACTTTCGTACATCTGGTTGTGTAGCCACCGACTCGATCTCTTCATGACCCAGAATGAATCCCGGAAGCATCTTCTTTTTAGAGCCGTCGTGCTCATCTTTAATCTCGGCAGACAAATAACCAAAATGCTCTTCATCATCCTTTTCTGCGACTACAAAGTTTAATATCATATCTAAGTCACTATTGCTTTCCAAGTCGTTAAGCCACAACTCATCATTGTTCTGCTCTAAAGAATCCCACTCTTCTTCAGATGCATCTTCTTTAACTGCACATGCTACCTCGAAATCCCACTCTTCTTCACTCGTATCATCCTTATGATTTGTCTTTACAAAGTTATTTTCTACCTTATCTCTTTATTTTGAATCTCGCTTAGTGCCCTTTGCGACCACATGTGAAGCTGGATCCTCTTTCATGTCGTCAGTCTTGTCATCGATGATGCCCTTTTCTAATCTTCTTCATCCTCATCATTCGAATGAAGCCTTGACAGCTGAACATTCTTCTCATGTTCTCCCTATTGTTATTGTCACCTTTTGGTTTCCTCCTAACACTAAAGAGAGCTTCCTCAGTTTTCGATTTGATTAACAATTTTGTCATTTATTGTGTTATGGCCTCATGATTAGCTGATATATTCTCTAACAACCAATTAATTATAATTCACCTTATTCGATCATCTCTAAATTTAACTTCGACATTTATATGTTCTTTCTCACCGAATAAATTGTTTATTTTAAAAAGTATTCATTGATAGAAATCGTACGTTGAGCGGTGTTCATTGGCTCTTTCTAATGGTTTAAATCAAGCTAGATTTGTCTTTGAGAAGAGTGACACCAATATATTACTTGCTTCATTTGGTGTCTCTGTTGGATCGTTAGGTTAGCTAAAGTTTAACTTGGGTTCACTGTGGAAGTGCTCCCAAGTACAGTTTGCATAGCGGATAAATAATGTGACACAGAAAGGTAAAGTAAGGGATTCGTAAACAAAAATTTATAGTGGAAATTCTAGTACAACCAGTACTCAGAGAAAAACCACTACTTTTCAGATTTCATTGAAAGGATTTGAGAAGCAGTCTTTTACTGCAATGTACCGATATACTTTTCAAAAAAGACTAGACAAGTTGAATAGCATCTGAATCTCTAATTCTCCCTAAAAACACCTTTTATCTTCTATGAATCAACCGGACTGCCCTGCGGACGCTTCCCCTTTTACTACATGTCCCAACAATTTCCCCCTTTTTGATGGTGACAAACACCCTTCCATAAGATAGGGAAGTTAGTATAGCTAAGTAGTGAAACATAGCTAAGCAGTACCACAATCATATTCTAGAGCACAACTCTAAAGAACAGCTTTACCACACTTCACCTTGACATTGGACTCGTTCCCCCTCAGATAACTACACAAGTTATCCGGGAACTGGTTCCTCCTCAAATAATGCTTTCTTGTCTACCTTCCTCCTTTTGACATCATCAAAAAGAAAATAGTAAAATATTTAAGCCAAATAGAGTACTAAATAGATAATCCATAATGTCTCAGTTTATATCAAAGTTGGAATGTAGAGACAATGAACAGGTACATAGATTGAAAATGCCAGCACAAAATTTACAAGGCAAAAAGGAAGGATGAAATGACAGGGATTGATATGCTAGGGTGACAATGAGGGGCTGAACCATGACAATTCTAAGGTGATGGGGGAGCAGTGGAGGGGTCCGTCCGAGAGACCAATACGCCAAGGAGCCTTTGGATTTCGGCCAGCGCCGTATTAGCTTGTCGTTGGCGTTCCTCCAACCGACAGAGCTTGTCCTCAGTCCTCTGTTGGCCTTCAGCCAACTTGCGAAACCCATCCTCAACCAGAGTCCTCAGATCAGTGGACCGTTCCCCAAGTGTACCCTGGGAGATGGAGTTGGCAACTCCCTAGTCCACCCTTGTCCGGGAACAAACCTGAACCCCATCTTGCGGATGGTCGCCTCATCCAGCTCCTTGCTCCATTGGGTCTCCCGTCCCACCGGTTTGTGGCACTGATGAGACAGATAATCCTCTTGATTATGGAAGGGAAGCCCAACGAATGAGTACTCTGCCCCCTGATGTGCTCCATATGAGCCATCACTATCATCGGAAGATTCACTTTTTCCCTGAGCAGCACCTTGCTCAATAGTACGGCCTCTTGTATCTGTAGGATGCTTCCTTTCTCCATTCGTGGCAGGATGTTCTTGACAATGAAGCTGTGAAGGAACCGGTTCACTGGCGGCATTCTGGTTGTCCCTACTGTTCTTTTTTTTTTTTCCTATCCGTCCACGCGTGTCACACAAGCTTTGGAGCTGTTGCGGACTCGTTCATTTGTGTGTAACAGATACAATACACGTGTTCGATACATACCAGTCCCTTGTGCGTAGCGCAAGTAGTCCATATTACTGTTGTGTACTAGTCCTTAGCGTGTGACACACGTGATCCTTATTATCGTTGTGTACCAGTCCACTGATGAGCTGTTGCGTGTATCAATAGTTTATTCTTAGCTGGACACGTTACCCATTCTGTGGACGGGTCCCCTAACTGTCTCTCCACTGACCTTAGAGATTGTCATGGTTCTTTCAAAGGGTTTTGAATGATGCGGATGGTTACCCAAGTGGTTTTATGAAATGCATCACACACAATATTCATGAATGTATAATATAAAAGAGAGTACCTCATAGCTAGTAGTCCAGAGGAGTATTCAAGGGGTTCATAGGACCACTGCTTGCTATGAGTAGGCTAAGGATGGCTATGGACTCGTTCCTTCTTGTTAAGCTTGTAATGAGGGTACGAGTATCTGGACGGGTCCTTTGGACTAGAATGAACATGCCTTAAATAATCATGTGCAGTGCATTACCAACTGACGTTTCCCATGCATGCCATATACACACAACTTATAATGAACATAAGACATAGTGAGTTAAATTTTTAGTGTCCTATGGCTAAAATATATCATACCTTCATTTCATAGCCAGTCATCGAGGGAGGCACGGATAGTCAATTAATTTGAAAGAGAGACCATACCTAGTTCCATCCGTAGCTTCTCAAAGGGTTCACGACTCAATGCCTTAGTGAAGATGTCCGCAACCTGTTCTTCAGTTCTACAGAACTCCATGGACACTAGTCCCTTCTCTACAAAATCTCTTAGGAAGTGATGTTTGATCTCTATATGCTTAGTGCGTGAGTCGGCGTCAATCCCCTTCAGGTACCTCAGAATCCTACTAGGTCCCCTTCCAGCAAAGTCGGCGTCAGTGTACCCTACTAGGTCTAAGCTTCCTCCTCTTGGATACCAAAGGGACAGGTCCTCGGTCCCCTTCAGGTACCTCAGAATCCTCTTCATTGCCTTCAGATGTGTTTCTCTAGGATCAGCCTGAAATCGAGCACACAAACAAACATTAAACATTATGTCAGGTCTACTAGCAGTTATGTATAAGAGAGATCCTATCATTCCTCTATAAAGGGTTTGATCCACTGCGGACAAGTGTTCATCCTTCCCCAGAGGCTCATTACATGAGCCGGGAGTGGGGAAGGGTTTGGACCCTTCCAGTCCAAACTTCTTTATCATCTCCCGCAGGTACTTTTGTTGATGTATGCGAGTGCCGTCCTTTTCTTGTGAGACTTGAAGTCCTAGAAAGAACTTTAGTTCTCCCATCATACTCATCTCGAATTCACTCACCATCAAATCTGTAAACTTTTTGACCTAAGCATCGTTAGTAGAACCGAAAATAATGCATCAACGTATATTTGAACTACTAAGGTATGCTTCCCTTCCCTATGTAGGAATAGGGTTTGATCTACCAGTTCTCGGACATATCCATGTGCCATCAGAAATTGGGATAGTCTTTCGTACCATGCACGTGGTGCCTGCTTCAGTCCATACAGGGCTTTGTCCAAAATGTATACATGATCAGCCATGGATGGGTCCTCAAACCCTGGAGTCTGCTCAACGTACACTTCCTCCTTTAAAACTCCGTTGAGGAAGGCTGTCTTTACGTCCATTTGCTGCAGTTTGAAACCATGATAAGTAGAATATGCAATTAACAATCGTATGGCTTCTAACCTGGCAACCGGGGTAAAAGTCTCATCGTAGTCAATTCCTTCTTGTTGATTGTACCCTTTCACAAGAAGTCTTGCTTTTTTTTCTGACTACCCTTCCCTGGTCGTCAAGCTTGTTTCGGAATACCCATTTGGTCCCAATGATAGTGCGATCTTTGGGTCTAGGGACCAGTCTCCAGACCTTGTTCCTTTCAAATTGATGCAACTCCTCTTGCATTGCGTTTACCCAATCTGGATCTTTGAGGGATTCCGAAACCTTCTTAGGTTCTAATAGAGACACAAAAGCATTAGATGTGCGTACCTGTTCGATTTGTCCGTGCATGTAAGCTGACTCCTCGTCTTGGGATGTAGTGTCTGTGAACGGGTTCTCAACTTGAGAACAGTACACTTCGTAGCCTTCGAGTCGTCTGGATGGTATCCTGTCACGTTCACTTCTTTGAGGACCCACTGTTTCCTGAATGTCTTTAGTGGACGTGTCCTCAGCTTCTTCATTGGGTACCGGTCCCTGCTCTGGAATCTGATCTTGCTCAGGGACTGGTTTCTCTTCCCCAGTTTCGAACTGTTCAGTTCCCCCTGAGGACATGCCCGTTGCCTCTGGTGGATCCATATCAGGAACTTCATGGTACCTGTCCACAGGTACTGTCTCCGTGAGTGAGAACTCTTCCTCGAACTGTAGAGGAGTATGTTTCCCGTCCTTTACAAGATTCCCTCCCGTGGTTTGCTCATTGAAGACGACGTGTATGCTTTCTTCCACCTTACGTAGGCGTAGGTTATACACTTTGTAGGCTCTACTGTGGAGGGAGTAGCCCACAAATGTTCCTTCATCACCTTTAGGATCAAACTTCCCTAAGTTGTCCTTTCCATTATTGTGGACGTATACCTTGCAGCCAAAAACTCTTCGATGGGACACGTTGGGCTTCTGTCCCCTGAGTAACTCATATGGTGTCTTGTTCAGACCCTTCTGTAGATAAGCTCGGTTCAATACGTAGCATGCCGAACTTAGTACTTCTGCCTAGAAGCTCTTAGGAAGTCCACTATCGATCAGAAGGGTTCTAGTCATGTTCTCCAACATTCTATTCTTTCTTTCTACGACACCATTCTGTTGAGGAGTGCGGGGAGCTGAGAAGTTGTGAGAGATACCCTTTTCCCTTCATAAAATTAGAAATTGAGAGTTTTCAAACTCAATTCCATGGTCAGTGCGGACTGATGCTAGGGACGTGTCCAGTAGGTTCTCCGTAGTTAATAGCCATATTTCAAATTCTGCAAACACTTCATCCTTGAATGGCAAAAAGTAAGTCCAAGTGTATCTAGAATAATCATCAATTATGACTAATACATATCTGTTACCTCCCTGGCTTTTTGTGCGGATGGGTCCGCACATATCCATGTGGATCAACTCCAGGGGTCTGGTGGTGCTTACCGCTCCCTTTGATTTGAATGAGGACTTAGCTTGCTTCCCCAATGTACATGAGCTGCATATGGTATGGAGGGTATCATCCACCTTTGGCATCCCTCTAACCAAGTCCTTTTTGAAGAGTGTGGACAAGAGTCGTAGATTTGCATGCTCAAATCTCTTGTGCCATAGAGCCATCTCCTCTGTGATTGATGACAAGCTGATTTCCCCATCTGGTACAAAGGAAGGGTCCACTTTGTAGACTTTGTTCTGGCATATACCCTTCAATATCACCCTTCCTGTGCTCATACACTCAACCACACAATCATTAGCAGTAAAGGTGACTTTGTATCCCTTTTGGCATAATTGGGAGACGCTTAGCAAATCAAATTTCAGATTGTCCACAAGACTTACACTGTCAATTTCAACATTATCTGAAATACGTACCTTTTCCAAGCCAAATATCTTACCAAATGTTTTGTTACCGAAGGACACGTTTCCTCCGGTATGTTGCTGAAGTGAGGTGAACCAGTCCATGCTTCCTGTTATATGTCCTGAGCATGCGCTGTCTATGTACCAGGGACTGCTCCTCACTTCCTCTTGCAAAAATAAAATTAGTTTTCACGAACCCAGACAAGCTTGGGCTTACTGGGTTTCAAAATAGAAGCAGGAGTAGCAACAATATCAGTGGTATGGGAAGGGTTGGTTAGATCAATCTTCTTCCTAGGAGTCGTTCTAGGTTTGCCTCTAGGTGCACAGACTCCTCTGAGGGAAAGGGTGTTCACGGTGGACTTAGGTACAGGAGTTGATGTGTTCTTGTGGCGGGGTTTCCTGGTCCTAATCCAGTGAACGGGTGTCCTGTTCCTGTAAATGGGTTCCTTACCCCTGTTCCTATTCTGACTTTTTCCTTTGTCAGATTTGACATAACTCCTCATCTTTTCGATCGGTCTCTTTTTCTCAGGACAGGTTGAGAGAACGTGTCCTACCTTTCCACAGTGCCAACACATAGTGTGATCTTTAAAGCGTACATACTTGCTCTGTCGAGGGGGAATGGACCTGTTCTTTATCCTTGCTTTGTTGGTGGCTTGCTTCTTCCACATCTTGTAGGCAGGTTCGTTGTCTCTTGTGAACGGGTGTGGCAGCGCTGATGGAGTTCCTTCCTTTGATTTTTTCTCGTCCTTCGTTGTTGTGGACGGGTTCGTGGCAGCAATGATTCCGTTCGATCCTAAACCTGTGCGTAATTGGTTCTTGAAGTCTGTTTCAAGGGTTTTGACTTTGTTTTCCATAAGCCATTTAAGTTTCCTTATCTCCTCATCGGCTTTGAGGATTTTTAGCTCCTCGGCCATTATCTCCTTCTCGGACTCCAGATCGTGTACCCGTCCTTTGAGTACCTTGATCTGCTTCTCCTGCTCCTTCCGTTCGGTTATCAACCTTTCATTCTCATTCCTTAGGAGCTGGATTTCCTTGGTGTGATCTTTGCAGGTACTACGTGTCTCGTTCAGTTCGTTCTCTGGCTCCCTAACCTTCCCTCCCCATAAGATGTTGTTTTCTTCAAGGCCTTCAACCAGTTCTCTATGCTTTTCTATTTCTTCCAATAGCTCTTCATTCTTGGTTACCATAACTTTTAAAGCAAGAGATAGTTTAGCATTTTTAGAAAGAGAAGGGTCAGAAAGTACCTCTGTGGACGGGTCCTCAGAATGAACCATCATGCACAATCCTTCCTCAGAAGGTTCCTCCTCGCTTTCTTCATCTGATGCTCCCCACGCGGCAATCATAGCTTGTCTATTCTTGTGGGGTTTGATGACGTCCTTCAGCTTCACACGACAGTCCTTTGTCATGTGTCCTTTCTTTCCGCATCGGAAGCATTCAAAGGTTGAAGTTTTGGATTCTTTGGCGTTTACCTTATTCTTTGGTTTGAAACTGGCCATCTTGAATGCTCTCGTCATTAGGGTGATGTCAGGGTCGTCCTCCTCTGTGGGCTCATCGGATTGGGCTAGCTCAAACGCTCTTTCAATTTTCGGTGCAATGAACTTGTCCTTACTAGGTTCTCTACGCTCAACCTTCCGTTGATGAATTCCAGCATTGCTCTATAGATGGGCAACCAACTCTTCCAGGGTGATGGTTTTGATGTCGCTTTGAGCTTGGAAGGCAATAGACATGGCATCCCTATTCGAGTTCAGTGCTCCTAGGAACGGGTGTGTAACCATCCAGTCGAGGATCTGTTCTCCAAGGAACAGCAGCTGGCCCACGTATCCTTTGAATCTTGAGAAGAATTCTTCAAGGGACTCGTCCCTTCCCTGGACAGCCTTCTCGTAGTCCTTTGAGGCCGCTAGTATCCTGTTCCTTTGAACGTTTACATTGCCTGAGTACAGGTTCCTTAGTACCGTCCACATTTCCTTTGCGGTGCCTAAACTGTCCGCGTCGCTCCAAGCCTTCTGCTTAGCCGATCAAACCTCTCCATGAGCACTGCATGCTCTGGAGCACTCCCCCTCACTTAGTGACCTCCAGCCACTAGTGAGTTTTGCCGTCCAGTCACTTGACCGAGTTCTTCCACTCGTCAATACCTTCGCGGCCTCCCTTGATCAACCAACAAGCAACTGCTGCTCTGAATTGGCTTCCTGATCAAGCTATGATCAGACTCTGCAAGTCCTGATCACACTCTGCTTCAATCACCTCGGCTCTGGGCTCACGCTCTGCTCTCGGTGATGATCGAAGATCCTCACACTTGAATTCTATCCTCTCGGTATTTTGTATATGCTCTCGTGTTTGCTCTCTTCACTTCGAAGCCTTCGACGCTCTGAGCAGCCTCCCTTAAATAGGAACACCAAGTTTCACCATTCACAATTTTAGCAATTTCCTCCAAACAACAATATCTCCTAATTTGTAGGAGATTAGATTAGATTTGATTTGCAAATCTAATCTTCTACAAACAAATCTTCACCATCTGAGAATCTCTACTGGAATATTCTCTCTAAGAATTTAGGAACTCCCTTGATGCTCATGGATGCACTGCTAAGCTCCTTATGCGAAGATCCGGGCTGCTGCTGACGAACAGATGCTACAGCTTCCTGAACTAGCTCCTGCTATAGCAACACCTTGTTCAGCCGCTTGTTCATTTGTGCTAGTTTTGTTAAGGCTTGTCATACTGCATCATCAATCTCCCCCTTGGCATTTTGACAAAACCCTTGGCCACAAATGTAGTCTTCCACGAAAAACAACTATAAAACTACTTAATAACAGTTTCAAAGTAAGAGTAAGTTGTGGCCACACTTGGCCTTAGCACAGCCACGCAGGGCTTAAAAAAACATCTAGAGATTTCAATTCATCTGGCCTTCATTTACTCTCCCCCTTTTTTACACAAATGGACAAGGGGAAAACACATCAGAGACCCAACGCGGATCTCAGTGCTTCGAATCTGGTGTATCCATGGGCTTGGTGAAGATGTCTGCAAGTTGACTTTCTGTACCAATATCCTGTAGAGCAATCATTTTCTTCTCCACCAGCTCCCGAATGAAGTGGTGTCTGATATCAATATGCTTGGTCCTCGAATGTTGTACTAGGTTCTTGGAAATGCTGATAGCACTCAGATTGTCACAGTACAAGACCATTTCATTTTGAGGCATCCCATACTCGGTGAGCATCTGCTTCATCCAGAGTAGTTGAGCACAGCAGCTCCCTGCGGCAATGTATTCTGCCTCAGCTGTGGAGAGGGAAATACTGTTCTGCTTTCGACTTAACCAGGATACAAGATTATTCCCCAAGAAGAAGCACCCTCCAGAAGTGCTCTTACGATCTTCAATACAACCAGCCCAGTCTGCATCACTGTATCCTACCATATTTGCATTTGTATCCTTCGAGTACCACAGACCATAATTCATTGTTCTTGCTACATACCGAATGATCCTCTTTACTAGTTGGAAGTGACTTTCCTTCGGGTTGGCTTGGAAACAAGCACACACTCCAACTGAGAAAGATATGTCTGGACGGCTAGCAGTTAGGTACAAAAGACTTCCAATCATACTTCGGTAGGTGGACTGATTTACTTCAACCCCAGCTACGTCTTTGCCAACCTTGATGTGAGTTGCCGCAAGAGTGCGTTTGTCGCTGGCTTTATCAAGTTGAAACTTCTTCACCAGATTCCTGCTATATTTGGTCTATGATATGAATATTCCGTCATCTTTCGGAGCTACTTCTAGACCCAGAAAATAAGACAGCTCACCCACCATGCTCATTTTGAATTCTTGTTTCATCTGCTCCATAAGCTGCTTCACCAACCGCTGTGACCTGGAGCCAAACACAATGTCATCCACATGAATTTGAGCAATGATGAGATCTGACTTGGTTCTTTTTACAAAGAGAGTTTTGTCAGTTCCTCCTCATTCATAGCCATGTTTCTCCAGGTAGATGGTTAATCGCCTCATACCAGGCTCTTGGTGCTTGCTTAAGCCCGTACAGGGCTTTCTTCAGCTTGTAAACATGATGGGGATGATGAGGGTCTTCAAATCCCTTTGCCTGAGCCACATATACTTCTTCTGACAGATCCCCATTTAAGAAGGCACTCTTGACATCCATTTGGTAGAGTTTGAAGCCAAGATGACACGATAAAGCCAGGAGAAGTCTGATGGCTTCCAATCGAGCAACAGGTGCAAATGTTTCTTCAAAATCCACTCCCTCAATCTGAGTGTACCCTTGTGCAACGAGTCTGGCCTTGTTCCTTGTAATGTTTCCTTTCCCATCTTACTTGTTTTTGTAGATCCACTTTGTCCCTATGATGTTTTGAAATTTCACAGTGTCTCAATTCGGCAGATTTGTGAACAAGCAGTTGCTGCAGCACACTCTTGTTCACTAGAATTAATCTCAGCAAGCAACAAACAATGCACAAGTTTGTTCACCCAGTTCGGCCAATCTGCCTACGTCTAGGGAGGACTATTCTCCAGTCCTCAATCCACGCAACCGAAGGTTCCAAGTACACTAGGTTACAACGCACGCAACCTATGCTACTTAACCTCTTGTTGACTACTCAGCACAATCAGAACAAGCTCTGATTTGTGCCAGCACACCCTCTACAATATGTCAGTCTAGAATAGCTACAATCCTCTCAAAGAACTCAGCCTATTCTATCCTACACTACTCAGCAGGGTTGCTGCAGCAACAGCTGTAGCACACAGCTGAAGCACACTGTCCGCGTCGCTCCAAGGCCTTCTGCCGAGCCGATCGAACCACTCCAAGAGCGCTGCACACTCTGAGTAACTCCCCCTCACTCAGTGACCACCTGTCACTAGTGAGTTCTTCCGCACGAACCTCCACCGAGCCTTCCACCCGTCAGTTCTTCCGCGGCTGCCTTTGATTCTTTGCAAGACCAACAAGCTCCACAGCTCTGAATTGGCTTCCAGATCAATGCACGAATCAGTCTTTGCAAGACCTGATTCTCTTCTGCAATGCACACCACAGCTCTGCGCTCAACGCTCTGCCCGTGTGTGTTTGATCGAAGAACAACGTCCGTAGCACCCAGAAAATCCTCTCTCTGAAATCTGTGTCTACTCTCGTGTATCACTCAGCTTCGATCCCCCTCTTCAGCCCTCGAACCTTTTGCTTAAATACACACACCACTTTAAGCAATTTCCAGGTTTAGGCAATTGACCCACAAGATCAATTATCTCCTAAAATCTAGGAGATTAGATTTGATAAATATCTTCAATGCAAAACTCCTTCTCTGACTAGCAAACCTTGCTGGAAAATGCTCAGCAGCATTTTAGAAAACCTTCTAAGAGCAAGAACACAACTGCCATACCTCCAGAACGAACTCAGCACAAAGCTGCTACTCTGACAGTTGAACCAACACTTGAACCAGCACCTGCTGCAACATCCTCTGTTGCTGGTTTACTTCTGCTGGTCTGCTTGATTGTTTGAGCTGCAGCAGCTCCTTGTTCACATATGTTGGTTTTGTCAAGCACTGCCATACTTGCAACAACAATCTCCCCCTTGGCATTTTGACAAAACCTCTGGAGCATATGCACTCTTCCATGAACCAGAAAAAAAATACTCTAAATAAACAATAGTAGAGAATCAGTAGATGAGGTCACAGATGGCCATAGCATGACCTCGCAGGGTCAGTAAAAAAACAGTGTATTTCAGCAAAGCAAAAAACATCTTCTCTCCCCCTTTTTGACATAAATGCTCAAGGGGCCGGATCCTCATCTGCAGGGAACTCCAGGTCTCGGAGGAGGCTTCTGATCTGACCACGTCTGGCATCCCTCTTCTTGGCTTCAGCTTCTAGTATAGCCAGCTCAGACCGGAGGTGGCTCACAATCCTGGCACGGAGAGCAGACTGAATGGTGGCAGCAGGGGGAAGAGATTCCTCCAGGGGAGCTGGAGCTGAAGAACCAACCATGAGAAGATCCTCATATGAAACATCCACTGCATGTTTTCCCTTGAATAGTTTGTGATCAACAGTGAAGACCTGCAGCTCCTCAGATAAGCCTTCAGTAATCGCTCCAAACTCTGGATGCTGAGAGACCATGATCCCATGGATGAGGGAGGGCAGCACAATAGGCTTGCTGGAGGAAGCACTCCCGGCATGAGCAGCAAGCTGGGGGAACATAACACTTCCCAGGCTAATCTTCCTCCTCTTTCCAATAGAATAGAGAAGGTTAGCAAAATCTTTGTTGACCTTCCCTCTGTGAGAACTAGGAATCCAGTTCCTGACACCAAGATGATACAGCAGAGCATACTTGGAGGTTAGCTCAGCCGCACTGAGGGTAGGGCCACCCCAAGACAGGCACACTCCCACTGTGAGGATCTTTGCCAGAAATTCTGGCTTAACATCAGTGGGTGCCCTTGCATTCTCATGAATCCCAAGGAATGCATCAATAATTTCAGGAGTAATCACCACTGACTTACCCCGTACCCAGCTTTTCCCATACTCATCAGCACCTTCCTCGCCAAATTTCTCCTCCATATTCACAATAAACTCTCTAACCAGGGTAATATTGAACCGGTGAGGAAAGGTTAGGGACTTGAGAAGATTTACCTCAGTTAGAAGCTGGATCATAGTAGCTGATCTGTACTTGTCTTGGACCAATCTCTTCTCATGCACAATGTGTTTCCTCTCAACAGTACTCCAGGTTTGAGAGACGCTTTTGTTCCTGAACCATGTGCCTCCGACTGTGAGAGCAGAATAATCTTTAGCTGCAGGTCCTCTCTCAGAGGGTCCACCAAGAGAACCTTCTTCTTCTTCTTCACTGGATGATCTTTCACTACTGGAGCCTGGGATCAGAATAGGGGCTTTTCCCTTGTCTGAAGAAGGAGGATGTGCTGTAGCAGGTTCTTGTTCAGGGGACTCAGCAGCTGTTTCAACCCCTTCACCAATAATGCCTGGGGACATGACGAGTGATCTGCACTCTTCTTCTGCAGAGGCTGCTACAGCAGCCTCTGCTGCTTGTTCTTCTTCAGAGGCAACTTCAGTCACAGCCTCTTCTGGCAGCACTGCAATACTGGAGACAGGTTCTCCATCACGTACCAGCCGCCTCCTCTTCTGGAGTGCTTCTGCGGGAGAAACAGATTCATTATGCGACACAGGAAGAGGAGCTGGTTCCCACACCACTACATCCAGCCGCTGAGCAGGGTTTTCGTTGCGTGCCTTGGTCCTTCTCTCAGACCTGCCCTGTCTGTCTGCTGCCAGATTCTTCTTCAAACCACGGGTCTTCACCATTTTTGCAGAGAAGAGGAAGGTGTGAGGAGCGCACAGAGGAAGATCAGCAGTGATTTTGGAAATCCCTTTGCTCTTGATCTTTGCCCTAGAAAATATTTACCCATTATTTTCTTTTTCCTTTTTGAAGATGTAAGACACGTGCCTCCCATGTGCAAATATTGTCCTTTCCATCCTCAGCAACCAACACATGTGAACAAGCTAATTCGGACCAGGTTGCTGCAGCACATGTGAGCTTGTTCACTTATTCAATTCAAGCTGCAGTTCTGCTCAGAGGATCCTTAAGAGATTCTGGTGGAACTCTCTTCACCCATACTTAAGATACACCAGAGCTTTTCTTCTTCTGATCTGCCAGTCTCCAATCTCTTCGTTTGTCATGCTTGGGTTTCCATATCCGCAAAAACTGCTGTTTACATGCATTTTTAGCAATCCAGTGCCCTTGTGTACCAGTCTGAGCATTCCTGATCTGTAATTCTTTCCAGCAACTGTGATTCCGTGGAGCAACATGGAATGAAGTCCTTGTGCAGCAAGTGTAGTTCCTGGATTTTACTCCTTCTTTTTCAACTGTGCAGACTTTGCGCTGCTGCTTCAGTTTTGAGTTGAACTTCTGATTCCCAACACTTGTACGAAAATCCCGATTAATCTGAGCCTTTTGCACTGTTTTAGAAAAATGTTGTTCCCGATGCTGCAGCATCCTCTTGTTCATATGCCTAGTTCCATCTTTTGCTGCAGATTTTGAGAAGTCATCTGAATTCTTCTTCTCATCTGTCTCAACGGCTGAAGCTTTAATAAAAACTGTCCCTCTAGAGCTTTCTTCACCAGTATATCCAAGTCCCATTCTCCCTTTACCAAGTCTTTGGAAAGACAAGATTTCGTCCAAGATATTTTTCTGGGAGTTATCTGCCTTGGCTGTTGCTTGTGAAGCACCTATATCTGTAGACTTTCTTCCAGTGTCTTCCCTTTTCAGAATGGTAACTTGACTGTTGGAAGGAAGAAGACATTTCCTTCGTTCTTCTTCCAAGAGATTAACTCTGTCAGTCAATGCTTGATTTGCCTGAAGAACTGCTTCACACTGCTTAAGTATCCTCTCCAGATAGTTAGCAAGACTGCCAGATAGGTCCTCCTCATCTTCACTGGCAGATGAGTCACCTTCATCTTCATTTTCAGATACTTCAATCCCGTAGTTAATTTTGTCCTTCTTAAACTCCTTGAGATGGAAATCAGATATACTGGTCAGCACAACACATTTTTCTTCATCACTTTCCTCAGAGTCACTCCATTTAGCTGTCATAGACTTACTATTCTTTTTCTCTGAGCTCTTGAGAGATTTGCTTGGGCAATCAGCCTCAATGTGTCCATACCCTTCACAATTCCAGCATTGAACACCTTTTTTCATATCTTTCCTCTCATCTTCATTCTGAGCAGATTCTTTTCCTTTCCTTTTATTTCCTCCACCCCTTCTGAATTTACGAGAGGATGAGCTTTGCCCGCTTCTTGAGTCCATGTTTTTCAGAAGTTTGCCAAGATTCTTGACAATCATACTCAGCTGCTCCTCTGAGCCTGTCTGCTTGATTTCTGCTTCAGCTTTCAATCCAATGTTCTTATCCTTAGGAGTGGTGTCTCCTTCAACCATCTTCATCTCAAATTGTTTGAGAGACCCCATCAGCTCTTCCAACCTCATGAATCTGACATTTTGTGCTTCTTCAATGGCTGTCACTTTCATGTCGAATTTTGTGGGCAATGATCTGAGGACCTTTCGGATAAGCTTTTCTTCAGGGATGGGCTCTCCAAGAGCATGAGCTTCATTTGCAAGATCACAGAGTTTTGCATTAAACTCAGTGACTGTTTCTTCATCCAGCATCCTCAGATTCTCAAATTGTGTGGCAATAATCTGGAGTCTTGATAGCTTCACTCTATCAGTTCCTTCATGGGCAGTTTGCAGAATCTCCCATGCTTGCTTGGCCAAATCACAGTTTGATATCAACCTGAAATTGTTAGCATCAACTGCAGCAAAAATTGCATTCAAAGCCTTTGAATTACCAGTTGCTGCAGCACCTTCTTCAACAGTCCACTGCTCTTCTGGTTTTATTCTTGTCACTCCTTGCTCATCTATGGTGATTGGGGGAGACCACTGAATCACAACAGCTCTCCATGTCTTCTCGTCAATGGCCCTGAGAAAGGCCTTCATCCTAACTTTCCAATAACCATAATTGCTCTCTTCCAATAGTGGAGGTCTACTTGTGCTCTGTCCTTCCATCATTGTCTTGGCTTCTTCAGAGACACTGTAGGATCTTTTAACTCTGTGTGTCGAGTTCCCGCTCTGATACCAATTGAAATTTCACAGTGTCTCAATTCGGCAGATTTGTGAACAAGCAGTTGCTGCAACACACTCTTGTTCACTAGAATTAATCTCAGCAAGCAACAAACAATGCACAAGTTTGTTCACCCAGTTCGGCCAATCTGCCTACGTCTGGGGAGGACTATTCTCCAGTCCTCAATCCACTCAACCGAAGGTTCCAAGTACACTAGGTTACAACGCACGCAACCTATGCTACTTAACCTCTTGTTGACTACTCAGCACAATCAGAACAAGCTCTAATTTATGCCAGCACACCCTCTACAATATGTCAGTCTAGAATAGCTACAATCCTCTCAAAGAACTCAGCCTATTCTATCCTACACTACTCAGCAGGGTTGCTGCAGCAACAGCTGTAGCACACAGCTGAAGCACAATGTCCGCGTCGCTCCAAGGCCTTCTGCCGAGCCGATCGAACCACTCCAAGAGCGCTGCACACTCTGAGTAACTCCCCCTCACTCAGTGACCACCTGTCACTAGTGAGTTCTTCCGCACGAACCTCCACCGAGCCTTCCACCCGTCAGTTCTTCCGCGGCTGCCTTTGATCAACCAACAAGCTCCACAGCTCTGAATTGGCTTCCAGATCAATGCACGAATCAGTCTTTGCAAGACCTGATTCTCTTCTGCAATGCACACCACAGCTCTGCGCTCAACGCTCTGCCCGTGTGTGTTTGATCGAAGAACAACGTTCGTAGCACCCAGAAAATCCTCTCTCTGAAATCTGTGTCTATCTCTCGTGTATCACTCAGCTTCGATCCCCCTCTTCAGCCCTCGAACCTTCTGCTTAAATACACACAC
This sequence comes from Umbilicus rupestris, assembly GCA_963678935.1. Taxonomy (NCBI): domain Eukaryota; kingdom Viridiplantae; phylum Streptophyta; class Magnoliopsida; order Saxifragales; family Crassulaceae; genus Umbilicus; species Umbilicus rupestris. Next base: position 11,834,635 of record OY787617.1, read on the forward strand.
CACTTTAAGCAATTTCCAGGTTTAGGCAATTGACCCACAAGATCAATTATCTCCTAAAATCTAGGAGATTAGATTTGATAAATATCTTCAATGCAAAACTCCTTCTCTGACTAGCAAACCTTGCTGGAAAATGCTCAGCAGCATTTTAGAAAACCTTCTAAGAGCAAGAACACAACTGCCATACCTCCAGAACGAACTCAGCACAAAGCTGCTACTCGGACAGTTGAACCAGCACCTGCTGCAGCATCCTCTGCTGCATCTGCTGCTGGTCTGCTTGATTGTTTGAGCTGCAGCAGCTCCTTGTTCACATATGTTGGTTTTGTCAAGCACTGCCATACTTGCAACAACATGTTTGTCCCTTCAGGTCTGGGCACAAGGTCCCACACATCATGTCTTTCGAACTCTGCCAAATCTTCCTGCATAGCCAGCAGCCAATATTCATCACTCATTGCTTCTTTGATGTTTCTTGGCTCTGTAAGAGATATGAAGCAAGAACTGTAGATCGAGTCACAGGAGCTGAAGAGAGATGAGCTTCTGGTTCTTCTCCCTTCTGTAGGATTTCCAATTACATTGTCCAGTGGATGATTTCTCTGTATCTTCTTTGGCGGTTGTCTCGATGATGGGAGGGGTTCTCTGTCATCTTGCCCAGTGACTGAGTTGTCTATTTGTTGATCAGGACTTTCTACTTCAGTATCTGCTATAGGAATTTCTTGCACCACTTCTTGTTTACTTCTATCATGATTACTTGTGCCTCCTTCTGAGTCAGAGTCTTCATCTTTAGGACTTGTGGAGATTTCTCCTTCCATGTCATTGGTGACAACGTTGATGGATTCCATCACTGTACTAGTTCTTTCATTGTAAACACGATAGGCACGGCTGTTGAATGAATAACCCAAGAATATTCCACGGTCACTCTTGGGATTGAGCTTTCTTCAGTATTCACGATCTCTCAAGATGTAGCAGTCGCTTCCAAATATGTGAAAATATTTCACCGTAGGCTTCTTCTGATTTCAGAGCTCATAGCATGTTTGATTTGTCCCTTTTCGAATGGTGACTCGGTTGATGATGTAGCACACAGTATTCATTGCTTCGGCCCAAAAACGCAGAGGAATTTTCTTGGCATGAATCATAACTCAGGCCATTTCTTGGATGGTTCGATTCTTGCGCTCCACAACACTATTTTGCTGAGGGGTGATTGGTGAGGAGTATTGATGGGTAATCCCCTGGTCATTGCAGAATTTGTCAACAGATTCATTCTCGAATTCTCTTCCATGATCACTCCTTATAGATGAGGTTCTGAGATTCTTATGTTGCTCAAGACGAGAGATCAGGGTTGCTATAGCTCCCCCTGTGTCTCATTTTTCCCAGATAAAATCAATCCAGGTAAATCTTGTATAATCATCCACACACACAAAAGCATACCTCTTCCTTCCAAGACTCTCTACCTCCATTGGTCCCATTAATTCCATGTGTAGCAGTTGCAGAGGTCTGACAGTGTTGATGATGGTTGTTTTGGGGTGAGAAGCTTTTTTCTGCTTTCCTATTTGGCACCCTCCACAAATAGATCTGACTTCACCTTTGATTTCTGGAGTGCCCCTGACCAACCCTTCTGCTGCAATCTTCTTCAGGATTTTTAGGTTGATGTGACCCATCCTCCTGTGCCACATATTCATTTCTTCTATGCTGGTCATCAAGCATGCTGATAAGGATTGAGCTTCACCAACTTTGAGAAGATAGCAGTTGTTTTTTGATCTGGATCCATGCAGTATGCACTCTCCCAGATTGTTGTAGACTTGACAGGAATTTTGAGTGAATTTTACCGGATGAGTCCCGTCACAGAGCTGGCTGATGCTTATGAGATTTGCCTTTAATCCTTCCACTAGCATGACATTTTCTAGAGGAGGTAGTCCTGTGACAGCCAGGGTCCCATTTCCCAGAAGTCTACCTTTCATCCCATTTCCGAACTTAACATGTTACTCTGAGCAAGGCTTAACATTCGTGAGGTAGGATCTTTCTCCAGTCATGTGCCCTGAGCATCCACTGTCGAAGTACCAGCTTTCTTTATGAGTTGCTCTAGCTGTGCTAACCATAGCAGTGTGTATCATCTTGGATCTTCTCTGCTGACGAGAGATCTTAGAGAGATTCTGACGAGTCAAGGTGAAAGGATAGTTTCTCTTAATGTGTCCACTCTGACCACATTTGTAACACCTTTGATATCTGCGAAAGGTCTCTCTTCCAGTAGTGTGGTGATGATACAGAGGTTGCTGTAGCAGATCCTTGTTCACATTTCTGTACCTCTTTCTTACCACTTTTCAAGTGCATCTGGACCTGGCCATGTGACATTCATCTCCACTGATATCAGTATCCTCTTCACTCCAGTTTACTGATATAGAGTTGTTGTTTTTCTGACTGAGTTTGACAGTGGTTTGCTGGTACAGTCAGCCTTTCAATGACCATATCCCTTACAATTCCAGCACTGAATGACTTTCCTTCTTCCTTTCTTTCTTTTCTTCTTCCTCTTGGGCTGGTTCTTTGGCTCTTCTCTGATTTCCTCCACCTCTTCTGGATTGTCTTCGAGAGGTTGAGGTCTGACCAGACCTTGTTTCCATGTTTTTCAAGAACTTTCCCATATTTTTTACCAGTAAACTCAGTTGATCATCAGCTGAGGGCTTCTTCTCTTCTGTTTCAGCTTTCAATCAACATTTTTGCTTTTGGGAGGAGCATCTTCTTTGACTAGCTTCATCTCAAACTGCTTGAGAGATCCAATTAATTCTTCCAGCCTCATGTCCCGGACATTCTGAGCTTCTTCAATGGCTATCACCTTCATGTCAAATCTGGATGGCAATGATCTGAGGACCTTCCTAATTAGCTTTTCTTCAGGGATAGGTTCTCCAAGAGCATGGGCTTCATTTGACAGGTCACACAGCTTGGCATTGAATTCTGTGATGGTTTCCTCCTCCTGCATTTTCAGACCTTCAAACTGTGAAACAATCATCTGCATTCTGGATATCTTCACTTTGTTAGTCCCCTCATGAGCAACTTCCAAGATCTCCCAAGCTTGTTTTGCAATGTCACAATTGGAGATTAATCTGAAGTTGTTGGCATCCACAGTAGCAAAGATTGCATTCAAGGCTTTTGAATTGCCATTTGCTGCAGCATCCTCTTCTGCAGTCCACTGCTCTTCAGGTTTCTTCCGAGTGACTCCTTAATCATCAGTGGTTTTTGGAGGAGCCCACTCTGTCACCACAGCTTTCCACACTTTCTCATCAATAGCATTGAGAAACGCCTTCATCCTAGCCTTCCAGTAGCCATAGTTGCTTTCTTCTAGCAGTGGAGGGTGGCTTATGTTTTGTCCTTCCTTCATTGTCTTGCTATTCTCAGCTAGTTGCACAGGATCTTGACTCTGTATGTTGAGCGTCGGCTCTGATACCAATTGAAATTCGCAGCACCTCTGAGTTGCAGATGGTGAACAAGCAGTTGCTACAACACACTCTTGAACACCCAAATCTGATGCAGCAAGGAATAAAGGTTTGTTCACCCAGTTCGGCCAATCTGCTTACGTCTGAGAAGGGCTGAATTCTAACCCTTAATCCACTAGTTTCTCAGGTCCACAGTACAACACGGTTCAACTCAATGCAACCTATGCTACTTGACCTAAACTAGTCACACAATCAGAACAGGCTCTGACTTGTGTATAACACACCCATAGACTTGAAATAATTCAGAATAGCAACAACTCAGTCCCACAGACTCAGCCTATTCTAATTAACTCAACGTCACCTGCAAGTTGCTATAGCACCTGTTGTAGCACACAGCTACTGCCTAAACTGTTCGCGTCACTTCAAGCCTTCTGCTGAGCCGATCGAACCTCTTCACGACCACTGCACGCTCTAGAGCACTCCCCCTCACTCAGTGACCTCCAGCCACTAGTTAGTTTTGCCGTCCAATCACTTGACCGAGTTCTTCCACTCGTCAATACCTCTGCAGCCTCCCTTAATCAACCAACAAGAAACTGCTGCTCTGAATTGGCTTCCTGATCAAGCTATGATCAGATTCTGTAAGTCCTGATCACACTCTGGTTCAATCACCTCAGCTCTGCGCTCACGCTCTGCTCTCGGTGATGATCAAAGATCCTCGCACTTGAATTCTATCCTCTCGGTATTCTGTGTATGCTCTCGTGTTTGCTCTCTTCACTGATGCCTTCGACGCTCTGAGCAGCCTCCCTTAAATAGGAACACCAAGTTTCACCATTCACAATTTTAGCAATTTCCTCCAAACAACAATATCTCCTAATTTGTAGGAGATTAGATTTGATTTGATTTGCAAATCTAATCTTCTACAAACAAATCTTCACCATCTGGGAATCTCTACTGGAATATTCTCTCTGAGAACTTAGGAACTCCCTTGATGCTCATGGATGCACTGCTAAGCTCCTTATGTGAAGATCCGGGTTGCTGCTGACGAACAGATGCTACAGCTTCCTGAACTAGCTCCTACTATAGCAGCACCTTGTTCAGCCGCTTGTTCATTTGTGTTGGTTTTGTCAAGGCCTGTCATACTGCATCATCAAGTTTAACTTGGGTTCACTGTGGAAGTGTCCCCAAGTACAGTTTGCACAGCGGATAAATAATGTGATACAGAAAGGTAAAGTAAGGGATTCGTACACAGCAACTTATAGTGGAAACTCTAGTACAACAAGTACTCAGAGAAAAACCACTACCTTTCAGATTTCACTGAAAGGATTTGAGAAGCAGTCTTTTATTGCAATGTACCGATATACTTTTCACAAAAGACTAGACAAGTTGAATAGCACCCGAATCCTAAACCCATTTTTTATCTTCTATGAATCAACCGGACTGCCCTGCGGACGCTTTCCCTTTGCATTATTCAGCAGCTCACTGGACTGGTCTATCGGACCCTTCCTCAAACTCAGCAATGTGCAGCAGCTCGAAAACCACAGATCGAACTCACCAAAATTCTGAACTCTCTTATGTTGACTCGCAACTTGATTTGAGACTTTGAAGCTCTATTTATAGTGCTAGGATTTCCATCTTTATCTTGTATCAAATCTTCTTGCTTCCTAATTAAGAAACCAAAAAGATAATAACAAGATAATAAAAGAATATCCTAACAATATTTCAAATATTTCCTAGATTACTTAATTATTTCGTTTCTAAATATCAAAAGATACTTATCTAATCAATACAGATTTAGAAACTTAATAATAAGAAATTCAGGAATATTCTGTTGCGCCGCGTGTGGACCCGTCCACACGCTGCTCTCTGTGGAAGGGTCCCTACCCGTCCACACAGACTTCTTCTGCGCAGTATTCAACTCTTCTTGTCCAATTGTCCATCTGCTAAGCTTGGTGTTTGTTCCATCAAAACCTGTTGGGTACATGTCCCAACAGTCTCCACGACTTCTATCCTTGAAACTAAGTTCTTGTCGATGCTAATTGTTGGAGCGTACAATATTTTACTAGGCTTGATGATTTCTGGTATATGTCATTCTTAAGAGGTAGTGAGATTTCAGTACCATCAACTATGTCCAAATGTCTTGACCTCTTAAATAGAATTTCTTACAAGACCTTCACTCTCGATAATTGTAGTCATCTAGTTTCTTTATTGATCCAATCAAACCATTAAAATGCGTCATTAATGATTAAAGCGCACCTGCAATTGGTCCCCGACTAATATCACTTCTCAGTCCCGAATGTACTCCTCGGTTTCCTCTTCAAGTGATGCTCTTATGCTCCTCACCAGTCCCGTACTGTCTACCCTTGATACCAAATTATTGAGTATCATAGCGTATGAATATGAATTTTTTTATTGGATCACTCACAAAAAAGTACAAGTGGAGGAACTCACAATGAAGACACACTCACACCCTACCTTACTTATCCTATCTTTAACTCAAGTGCATACAACCCCTACAAGTCACCCCTATTTATACTAGAACTTCTCTCATATAGAGGGTGGGATCATTTTGATTTACGACAATTAGTCAATCCATAATATTCTACTACAATCTCTCATCTCTCATTTATTCAATACTACTTAGAAGCATCTTCTCTTGGGTTGGGCTTCTTTTATTATGTCATTTTATTTTTAGGTTTGTATTTAAGTTTAGACGTTTAGCCAAAATTAAGTATTGGTAAGTCAATAGAAGGGACTAGGTGAGGTTAGTTGCTTGATATAGTCGTATTTAAAGTTGCTCAGAGGCTCGGGATCTTAGGCCCTGTTGCATTTAAATTTTAAGTATTTAAGTTAGGTTAAGTACATTAATTATATTTAGTGGTGGTGTGTTGTTTTTGGGGTGGTGGGTTTTTGTGCTTTTAGAAGTGCTGTGATAATGGTGGTGGTAGTGGTAGTGGTGTGATGGTGGTGTGGTAGTGGTAGTATTTTTGTGGTGATGGGTTGTTGTTGTGGTGGTGGTGAGTTGTTGTTGTGTTGTGGTGGTGTGGTGTGGTGTTTTTGTGGTGGTGGGGTATTGTTGTGTTGTGGTGGTGGTAGTATTTTTATGGTGGTGGGTTGTTATGACGGTGGTGGTAGTGTTGTGGTAATGGTGGTGGTAGTGTTGTGGTAATGGTGGTGGTGGTGGGTTGTTGTTGTGTTATGATGGTGGATTGTTGTTGTGGTGGTGGTGGGTTGTTGTTGTGTTGTGGTGGTGTGGTGTTTTTGTGGTGGTGGGTTGTTGTTGTGTTGGGGTGGTGGTAGTGTTTATGTGAATGGGTTGTGATGTTAAGACAGTGGGGGGGGTGGTGGTGATGGGTGATGGTGATGGTGATGGTGATGGTAGTGGAGTGGTGGTGTTGGTTGTGCTGGTGGTGTGAATGTGTTGTGGTTGTGATGTTAAAGTAGTGGGGTGGTGGTGGTCATGGTGATGGTGGTGGTAATGGAGTGGTGGTGGTTTGAATGTGTTGTGGTGGTGTGGTAATGGGGTGTTAGTGGTGCGATGGTGTTGTGGTGGTGTGGATGTGTTGTAATGTGTTGTGGTGGTGGTGATATAGTGGTTATGTGGTGGTAGTAGTATTTTTGTGGTGGTGGTATGGATGTGTTGTTGTTGGGGTGGTGGTAGTGTTGTGGTGATGGTGGTGATAATGTGGTTATGTGGTGGTTGTGATGGGTAGTGGGGTGGTGGTGGTGGTAGTGGAGTGGTGGTGGTGGTGTGGTGTTTTTGAGGTGGTTGGTTGTTGTGGTGTTGGTGGTGATATTGTGATTGTGATGTTAAGGTAATGGGGTGGTGGTGGTAGTGGAGTGTTGTTGGTGGTGGTGGTGGTGTTGTAGTGATGGTATTGTTGTGGTGTTGAATAGTAATTTAAGTACTTAAGTTAAGTATTTAAGTTAAATTAAATTAAGTACTTAAATAAATAACTTAAGATCAAAAGAACAAATCCTAAAATCTATGTATTTATTTATCCTTTAACTGAAGCACAACAAGGATGTGGTTGTCGCAAACCATCAACGTTTCCAAGCATTGAAAAGAAAACATCCACGCTTCATGACACTTGTGCTCGGTGTCATTCAAGATGGGGACTATATGTGGATGTCATGAGGTTCGTTCAGCATTCAATCAACTGCATATACGAGATATCACAAAATAAGTTCGTTCAGCATTCGACCAAGATGCCTGATCTATTACAAGATGTATCACAAAACAGGCAATATAGTTTTATATAAAGAAATAATATAAAATATATTAATTCTTATAACTCAATATGAGGCAATTACAAATTAGGGATAAAAAAAAAAAGAAACTGACAAACTAGCCGGTACATCTCAACTCTGTAGAAGGGACTAATAATTATAGTCATTCCTTAATAAGATTTCGTCCGTCAGAGCCTTTTGCGTGATAGAAAACAATTTCTGCTTTAAGTAAAAAGTGATGTCGGTTGCTCCATACACTTGGCCTCATTGCGGATCCAAGGGGGCCCCCCCTAAATTTTCCAAAAAAAATATTTTTTTTAATTTTTTAATTAAATATTAATAAATACGTACAATTTTATTTTGTAACCCCCCCCCCCCCCCCTCTCTCGAGTCTCTGGATCCGCCACTGCTTGGCCTCAACCTATCTCGCTGCCACGGTCCTGACCAGATGATCTATTCTCACTCCAAAACCTCCTAAAGATTTCATGATGAAAGGCACCAACATAAGCCCATTGGCAGAACAACCAACTTCATATTCAGAGATCTTCTTCTCCACTGCCCTCCTAGTTGCCTCCCGTGACTCCACTCACGCCCCTCCTCTCAAAAAAAGGAGTGATTGGTCGGTTTATCGACTAAATATTTACTCGTTTACAATGGATTTATGTTCGTTTTCCAAGTTTTTTATTGTCATTTTACCACGTTAATCTTGTTCTAGGTCAAAGTTTACTAAACTAAAGCTTTGTAGCCCATTTGGAGCAATATAAGCAAAAACATGAAGATTCAGACGAATATAGACCAAATATTGGGCAGATTGACATATTCTTCTTCAAAGGCTTTCCTAGCGCATGATCGTTGTCTGATTGAGGCATGCCATATCTTTTAGAAAGCTAGATCAAAGGGCTAAAACTTTTTAATTTACACCAAGACGAAATTTGAAGTTTTAAAGAATCAAAAAAGCGAGCAAATTCAGAATCAATATGTAGAGTGAACAGTAGCCCTGTTCGAGACAAAACCGTCGGTTCAAGGCAAATTGGCCAAAAATATAATTTTTTGAGAGGCTCTGAGATAACCCGGTTCATGGTCAAATCGACGGTTCACTAAGAACCGACACTTGGACAAGTCAACCCCCGGTTTGAGAGTATCCGGGCCAGACGAAATTTTCTAATTTGACCGAACCAATTTTACTATATATATGGATCCAAAGGCCTAAAATTAGCATTCTGGACCTGAGCAAGATTTAACCTACTTCTTAATGGAATCTTTCAATTATGTTAATGGAGTTCTTTAATTCTATTGCTTTAATTCATCGTTCTTAAATATTTGCCATCGACAGGGATACTTTCTTGTTATAACGAAATAAGGTTAAAAACTAAAAAGATGACTAGGTTTGAGGTGAATTAACTGGATCGAATAGAATTAATATTAAAGCATGGTAGCTATATTGTTAGTACATGAATCGATAGGGAAATTGACATTGTTTGTCCGAAAACTCTAAGTCTAATAAATCGAAACTATTGATAATCTGTGATTGAGCGGCATTCCACGGTCTAGATTAATTCAGGCAGTGATCCGTAATTGAGCGGCTTAGGTTATTTCCATAACTCCATAATATGATTAAATTGTTAGAATTATTGCATGATTTTGTGATAGGCAGTGTGAAGTTTGATTCTGGAATATTGATTTTAATTGAATAATTTTGTTCTTGCGTCAGAATCACTTAGTTAGGTAATTACAACTTTTCCTTTATTAGAATAGCTAAACGAAGACATTATCTTGCATAGTATACACATGCATTTACGCATCGGATCGACCATTGGCTTACCAAGGTTTATAAATTATTTTTGACTACAACTTGACCTCTTAAACATACACTTGACAACTATAAAGGGTTAAAAATACATTTGTCATGGAGACAAAGTATACCTCCACACAAAGATCTCTACCTTCATCCCACGCATGTACTAAAATGTCTGATGGCTGCTCTCCCCTAGAGAGAAGACCAGCCACCTCTAGCTTAAGCTCCAGATTATCCTCCTTAAAAAGGTTTTAAAAAAAAACGTCTCTTACCGCATTATGCTTCAGAATTCTCCTCCCTCTCCAAGGACAATAGGAGTCATGATCATCGGGCGCATCAAAAGTGTACCACCCTCTACAGGCCGTACAAGCTAGAGAATAGCAAACATATCGTGACTGATACGGTACTTGAGGGGCAAACGATATACAACAAGGTTCATACGAAGCCCAGAGAAAGGCGTAGATATCGCTGTGGTCCAAATACCGCTCCCCGACGCACAAATTGCATTCACCGGGGTCTTCACTCAGGCCACTCCACGCCCCTTGATCTTTTCCCAGATGACTTCCACGGCCAACCCGGTAAGCCGTTGCGGTGGCTTAGTCGTCGACCTGAGCTCCTCCATGCCAAATGGGAAGATATAATGAAACCTCAAATTCCACTCTTGAAGCAAGCTCCACACTTTGGCAAAAAGAATGAATCCCTCATAAGCATCTCTCATAAACTCCTTGCCTTTACCAAGAAAGCTGCAATAGCCGAGAAGGCCACATCATTTCCCACCGGAATACCTAGCCTACCAAGCATTAGAGGCAATCCCACCAACCTCTTTTACTCCATCGTGAAACCTGTCCAGATATGCACAAAACTCTGATGTACCGCTGCATCAAAAAAATTAATCGATCCGTCAATCCTGTCCGGTGGTGAACTCCTCAATATGTGCATCATCTTCGGCATCCCAACGCATGCCCACAAAAGTGACAACTCCAACTACGGGTTATCCAACTTACACACATCAGCTAGAATGGCCTAAATACCAAGAACTCACTGCCCCACAACATCGTCGGCCCCTCTCTCATCCTTAAATAGAGTTACTCAAGATAGATAATACAAAAGAACCAGAGAAAATAACCCGTCTGACACCTCAAAGGGCCGCCCCTGGTTTCCACGCGGCCACCACCACTAGAATTTGTTATGGTTCACCAATAACCCTAGTCATGGGCCCAAATCTCAAATGACTACGGAACTGCTCATAAATGATTGAAGAGCCCGGACACCTCCTCCCAAGAAGGAACAAATTAAACTGGAGGCAGCCTTATGAGAATCCTCAGAGGTAGAGCATATGGAAGGGTTCATCCATCACCTCCTGAGATAGCGTTAAAATCCCTCCACTAACTAAAGCGCCCGCCAGACAAACGTATTTCGAACCCTTTATATTGTCAATGTATGCTTCAGGGGTTAAATTACAGTCAAACATAATTTATAGCCTTAGTAAATCCAAGGGTCGGTCCAAGAAGCAAGCATGTATGTGTACTAGACAAGAAAGAATTTCTACTTAGCTATTCTACCAAACCTCGATGATAATGACACCCTGAGCGACATCCTGAACCCCAACAATCCAAAAGCCCCCACTAGATAGCCCTCACTCTAGAGTAAACCTTCAAAGTCCAAAGTAGTAAAGCCAACACTCTCCAGTGCAGGACCTCTTGAATCAACTGCACTCAAGCCACGCTACCACCACTATCCACATCTTTCTGAAACTTTTTTCACTCACCTCCTTTACTATATACTCTAGCATCACCTAGACCCGATCTACAAAAGATTGATGAAGCTTCCTAGCCCGATTTGAACAAGCTGGTCATTTGATGCTACCGATTGAGCAAAAGAACGTGCTTCAATGGCGGAGCTCACTCAAACTACAACCCCAACCAAACCGCTCGAACATGCATGCGCAAGTTTAAATCACTGACCCGACTGCGCAGCTCACTGACAATCTTCCCCGCAGCCTCAGACCGAAACCACCAGCCGGTTAGATCGGAACTCGTCGCCTCACATCGGAACCCGAAATGTTTATAAACCAAATAACTCAAAACATAACAAATCTTCAATTATTTGTCTCCTTTCCATACATTTCCGATTAGTTACTCTAATTAATATCTTGCAGTTTTCTACGCTTAGAGTCCATTTTTTTAGTTGAATTTAATTTAAGTATTTAATTTCACATCGTTATATTCACTTGTACATTAGCGAATAATAATTTAAATTTATTGAACATAATTTAACTTAGCATAAAGAATATGGTTGCATTGAATACTTATTAGGAAAGGCCGTATCACTGGCTCGAGTCATTGGGGCTCGATTTTGCAGTACATATATCCTTCGCCCTACGTATATAGCCCATTCGAGCCTCGAGTGTTATATAATCTTACAGACGAGTCGATCTAGCCTTCGGCAATGGGCCGGGCCGGGCAAGCCCGCCCCGCTTTTTAATAAAACCTGGCTGGTCGGGCTGAAAAAAATAGGCCCAATTATATATTTCGGGACGGGCTGGGCCAAATAAAAAATTATTGGCCCGATTTCCATAGGGCCGGGTCAGGTTCAATCCGGCCCATGATAAAATTATTGAACCTTAAATATTTTTTTTACTTATGATGTTGTTTCAGATCAGACTGAACTTTACAGACTCACGTAGTCATTTAGACCCACTTTCTAACCTCCTCCCAACATTACAGACCCATTTTTACAAACTCTAGCCTATTACAAACTTTAATGCTACATAACTTAATACAAATATGATAACATATGAACAAAATATTAAAACGCATGGCTGGACAAATTTTTTAATGATAGACACCACATAGGTGATAGGTTGGTACTGAGCATTGAGCAACAAGGTGAAGAGGATTGAGACGAAGTGGATCTATCTGCTGCAAAGTTCGTTGGCATTTAGGGTCTCTGTCATCACAAACAACATCAAAAGTACACTAATATTTTAACTAAATTATATCAGGTTCTATGAATAGAACCACAAAAACTAACCTATTACATTGTAATATCAATGGTTATACAAACAGTTAGGAACTTTTCATAAACAATTAGCACCCGTTGTAAAAGACAATTAGATATTGTTTAAAAATAAGCTAGACATTTCATATTAAAGGTTCTAATGTACACATGAGATACTAAGATAATTAGCACATAGAAAATAATTAGAACATCAGTGAAGTGAGTGAAGCTAAATGAATGAAGTCATCTGATTTCAGTAAAAATAATTAGAACATAATTAGAACATCAGTTAAAATAATTAGAACATTATAAAATAATTAGCTTTCATCATATAGAGCTTTTATCACTTTCAATTGTAGCTATTGGAACATACCAGATAGTAGGTAGAGCTTTTATCACTTGCTAGCTACTGGAATTTTCACTAATAATATTACTTGAGGAAAAAAAATAGGTTGCGAGAATCTCATTCAAATAAGGGAAAAACAAATCCACTCTTTCAGCATGTTTTTTTATGTACTACATATTTGTCTTCTGAGTAGGCTGACTTATCCTAACCAAATTCAAAAACTGAAATGAATAATCGATACAGAACAAAATGATGAAAGGAGCAGACCTCGAGAGATGGAGATTGAAGAACACAACGGGAAACGCCGAAGCGAGTGAGGAGGCGACGGGAATCGAAGGAGTGGAGATGAATGGCGGAGCGGAGTGTCACGGCCCTTTTGTTTTGGACTTCAAAAATGGGGTTATACCGGACCATGACAAAGGAATTGGACTAAATGACTTAACTCATCACTTAGCCCAAAGGCTAGCCCACGTATACTAGCTCAAAGAAGAGGAAGATCCAATCCAAATCTCGGAAGAGTATGGGACCTCATAGAAGATCTTGGAAGCTTCCGGAAGATGGTGTAAGGGTCTCCACCCTTGTAGATATTCTAGAATATTCCAGATTTGTATTTAATAGCCCTAGGATTGAATTAATCTCAGCCGTTTTGAGGAAGTCTAAATGTATAAATAAGGGAGGAGTCATTTGCTCCAAACCACTTCAGAAATACAAAACATTCTCTCAAGTTCTCTTGCTCTCAAAAGTCTCTAGTTTTTAAATTCTCTTCTTGTCTTAGCACATCAAGCGACTTTTGGAGAATACTTTCTTAACTAGTCGGCTGAAAATTCTACCTAACCGTCGCATGACTTAATGACCAACATATAAGTCCGTGACAAGAGAGTGGAGGGAAACTGCGATATTCTCCATCGCTGTTGCTCGGATTAGGGTTTCACATCAGACGGACAGCATTTGTTTTCTCCACTCCGACAATTAGTCCGACGGGCTTAGTTTGGATCGAACCGTCGGACTGATTCCGGTTTGACTTATTGGGCGTGAGGGCGACTACAACCCTTTGTAATGGGATTGAACTTCAAACGGACTTCCATATAGACTGGACCGAATCTCAAGTCCGCGGGTCAAGGGCCAAAATCGGGCCAACGAGCATCCCGGGCCAGTTGACGAGACCAAAGTCGATCTATACGTAGAGAGTTGTTTTTGATGGCGAGAGCAGCTGACGCCTTTTCCATGGCGCCGTCTCTTCTTTCTCCTCCGGAAGTTCCGATGGTACTTCACGTCACCAACCGATCAAAACTCCTCAACTCTCTCCGTCAGCAACTAACTGACTCCGGGCGTCCTCTGCGAGGTTTCGTACTTCTCCAGGTACGGTGTTTGCGTGTTGGTTTGATTTGCGATCGTTATGCGTGGTAACGTGGTTGACTAATTGACAGGGCGGCGAGGAGAAAATGCGTCATTGCACTGATCACTCCGAATTGTTTAGGTATATCTAAGTTGATTTTCAATGAGCAGTGAAGGAGGTTTTGGTTTAGACGTTAGTGATGTTTTGGTTCGATTTCTGCAGGCAGGAAAGTTATTTTGCATACCTGTTTGGAGTGAGAGAGCCTGATATTTATGGAGCTATTGTGAGTTTTCATTATTACTTTAAGCCACTGGATTACCGGCACTTGATGGCTGAAAATTTTGCTTATGCACTCATGAAACTAACTTCATCTTGTTTCATTCACTTCTAAAATTAAATTCCCACTCATTTCTTTCTGAATTTTGAAGATTCATTCTTCTATGGCTTTGGCAACAATGATGATATCCTTTTTCAGCAATACATCTGGAAAATTAATTAAACTTTTTCTGCCATTCCTATTTGACACTAGAAACCATGCAATTGTGGAATCTTATTTTGCGGAGCTTTTCTTCGCTAGAAAAACTTTGAATCACCAGTTCAACTTTATTTTTTTTTTTCTTTTGTTTAGGATATTGCAACAGGGGACTCTATTTTATTCATTCCCAAATTACCAGAAGAATATGCTGTTTGGCTGGGAAAGATCAAGCCATTGTCTTACTTCAAGGTAACTAGTGTGGCTGGCAATCGCCACAGCTTATGTATTTGAACATTAAATTTGATAACCATTTCTTACTTTTGCAGGAGACATATTATGTTGAAAAGGTTTTTTACATTGATCAAATGGTGGATGTTCTTTATAATCAGAAGCAGCAATCAGAAAAGGCTTTACTGTTTCTTCTGCATGGGTTAAATACGGACAGCGGCAGTTATTCAAAACCAGCAGAATTTGAGGTCTTTCATTACATTCTCTATAGTTTTTGGATGAGTGCACTGTAACCATATGAACACATGTATGTGTTTTTTATATCCAATTACCTGGCTGTGAACTGAACATCTTTTACTTTTTATTATATTATTTCTTTTTGAATTATTGTAATTCGGGTGAGCTTTGGGCCTTATTCTATGTTCATGTGTTTGTACCAATGCCAACGAATGCTCTATCTGACCTTTTTAGCTGCATCTATATGTATCATCAGTTTATGATCAACTGACATTGTTCTATCAGTGAGTTGAAATCCCAAACTAAATATTTTTTTTCAATTTTTTGTCATTAATCAGGGAATTGAGAAGTTTGAAAAGGATCTGAGCACCCTGCATCCGATTCTGACTGAATGCAGAGTTGTGAAAACCAGTTTGGAGCTTTCTGTCATTCAGTTTGCCAATGATATAAGCTCCGAAGCTCATATTGAGGTAACAATGTAACAAATCTATTTTTCGATGTCATTCATTTTTGAATGGTGGTATTCCTGTCAAGGTCCCGTTTTTTATCTCTTTACTTACCTAACTAAATTGTATCTAAATGCCCTTATATCCTTTTAAAGTACAATTTTGTCAGTGTACTTTAGTGAAAAGGGACTTCTGCATCAATTGTGATAACCATGTATGTCATGCATAGCATGCATGCTTTTACCTCAAAGAGTTGGACCTGAAACATAAAAGAAAACTTGGAATGAGTAAGAAACATATATTATGATGTGCAGATGACTTACTCAGTAGGTTCAACATTTTAGGCTGTGAATGGTAGAGAAAAAGCTACAGCAACATGTAAACTCTTAACAATCACACCCTAGCTTGTATGAGCTGAACGATGAGTCAGCGGCAATGTGTTTAAATCTGGAAGGTGTAACAGTATCAAGAATGAGATGATACCTGTTACCTTATTCTACTGGCACAGCATTTACATATCTTTCTTGAATGGCACTGGCAGTTTTCACTTTTTTGACGGATTGCATTACAATTTGCATCTTTACAGGTTATGAGAAATACAAGGATAGGCATGAAAGAATACCAATTAGAGAGCATGTTTCTTCATCACACATACATGTATGGTGGCTGTAGACATTGTTCTTATACATGTATATGTGCGACTGGTGATAATAGGTCAGTTTCAATTGCCATTTTTTTGCACAAAATTACTCTGTTGACCCCTTATATGCTATTGCTATTGTATGTACATCTCTCAACCGCATTGCAGTTCTAAATTAAAACATTCAATAACAAAAAAGACAATGTGATGTCAATTAGCTGCTGTACTTCGTCCGCATTTAAATTCTATTACACTTTTGTGTATATGTGGAAAAAGGTGGCTTTGTTTGCGATAGTATCTTCTCCATTGGTGGTAGTTTTTTTTTTGTTGATTATCTTATATACTGCTGAATGCAATATAATAGCTTTGTAGCTGCAGCTAACTACTTGTTCTTAATATTCTCAGCGCTATTCTTCACTATGGGCACACTGCTGCTCCAAATGATAGGGTGAGACTTTTTTTTTTTCAATTTCATGTGCTTGGCTGTAGCATGAAAGTTTAACAAGTTTATATTATTTTATAATAATTACTTAATAGAATTGGTTACTTCAGTTCTCTCATATGAGCATCCTGAGTGAAACCAATTTTTTAATATCTTTGTAATACTCGAGTCTTAGTGAAATCTATCTAATGAATGGTCTTCAGACCTTTGAAGATGGAGATATGGCACTGCTGGATATGGGGGCTGAATTCCACTTTTATGGGTCTGACATCACTTGTTCATTTCCAGTAAGTTAACGCACATAAACATTGTCGCATTTAGACTCCATGGGTTTGCCACACGTAAAATTTGCTTAGACAAAGCGCATAACTATTTGCTTCTGATCCTCAGATCTATTAGCCTCATAAATTTTCTCTCGCTCAACTAATAGTATACTGCTCTTTGACCCTCCAAGTGTCTCTAACAAGTAGGTAACCATGTAGTCGTGTACTTATTCAATGATGGCACTTTGTCTGCAGGTGAACGGGAAATTCACGGCTGACCAGTCTCTTGTTTACAATGTAAGTTGCTTGGGTACAGGTCCCTTGAATACTCCTTGCATTTTTTGAATTGGCAAATTTAGTGACAGCTTGAATACAAGCATGCGTTCTGTTGCAGGCCGTTCTCAAAGCTCACAATGATGTCATAAGTTCAATGAGGCCTGGAGTAAGCTGGGTTGACATGCACAAGTACTCATACATTTTATTGATATTTGTTTGGCATAGAACATCACACTTCACACTTGAAGACTATGTTGACCACCTTTTCGAAAATGCCTTGTGTTGTATATGAATCAGCGACCATTCAATTTGTTCATAAATCAATTTGAATAGTTCTGGAGACCGTCTGGAGATTTTGATTTGTGTCTCCTTGTTCCTTGTGTGTGTGTGTTTTTTTTTTTTTTTTTTTAATACCAGGTTTCTCTTTTGTTGCTGCAGGTTAGCGGAGAGAGTCATTCTTGAGTCATTAAAAAATGGATCCATCCTTTTCGGGTAGAATTTGTGTTTAAATATGTTTTTCCATAACCTTATTTATGTCGGGAAGCAATATACCTTTTACTATTTCGATATTTTAGAGATGTGGATGAGATGATGCTTGAAAGACTGGGTGCTGTAGTCATGCCTCACGGACTGGGGCATTTGCTGGGAATCGACACTCATGATCCTGGAGGCTATCTTAAGGTTTGATAGCCATTTGTCTGATTCATGGCATTAATGTTTGTCTGTGGCTTAGAGAAGTTGATGACAGGTGTATTCGTAACTAATAAGAGAACACACCTATTTATTATGAAAGATATAAAAGTTTATGTATATTTCAGAAACACGGTTGGATCTGTCTCTATTCTCAGTTGACGGTCATGTTTTGGTGCAGCATGCGGAGAGACCCAAGGAACCTGGACTGAAGTCCTTACGTACTGCTAGAAAGCTTGAGGAAGGAATGGTATGTTCTTTTAGGTTTTGTTTTAGCATTGAAAAAACATACTATCAATTTATGTTTATCTTTTAATTTGCCTAACATGATCTTCTTGTAATGCTTTGCTCGTTGGTTATGCATTGCATCCACTAAATCTGGATGATTGAAGATGCATGATAAGTTTACATTGTTAAACATTCAGTCTTACAAGACTTTCAATGCATGTTTCTCAATAACCTGGTTCTTTTCTTCCTTGAAGCTGCAACTCAAGTTGGAGTTCATTTTTAAACTGTTCCTTCAAACCACCAGAATGCGCCCAAATATAGCTCTTACATTAAAACTGACCAATAGCATTTTGCAACTTGGATTGATGACTCCACTTCCTCTTTTCACTTTAAAGCACAAATTTTCTTTATCTGAAACTGTGTAAATACCCAGCAAGCATCCTACTTTATTTATCGCTGTAAGGCTTAGCATTTAAGTACAAACTTTTATGTTTCTTGTTACGTCATTCTTGTCTAGCAGGTGTAAATAATATACAATAAAATGCGACATTCCACAGGTGATCACTGTAGAGCCAGGGTGCTATTTTATTGATGCTTTGTTGGTTCCTGCAATGGAGAACCCGAAAACCTCCAAGTTCTTCAATCATGAGCTGATCAACAAGTTCAGAGGTTTCGGTGGAGTTCGAATTGAAAGTGATGTGGTAACAGATCAAACTTGGAAATTGTTTTTGGTAGGTTATTTTTACCTGATATGTTTATTTATGTATTGTGTTTGTCTTCAAATGTTACGTGCAGCATGTAACTGCAGATGGCTGCAAGAACATGACCAATGTCCCAAGGGAAGTATCCGAAATTGAAGCAGTCATGGCTGGCGCGCCATGGCCAATCAACTAGATAGAGACTTAACAAATTATTTCATAATTGACATATTTTTGGTAAATGCTTTATTTATATTTCTTGCTCCTGATTTTAAATCATTTGAGTGATTATAAATATCAGTGTTTTGAAATAAAGTTTGAGACGAAATTTCTAAATGCCGTAATATGATATTCATAATAACTAAGTTCATAACAAACTATTAATTTTTATATATATTTAAGTTTCCAAATAATATCGAATAAAGGAAAATGCTTGTACATCAAAATAATATAACACTTTTAGGTCGCTTTCCTATGAGCTTAAATTTAAGCCTGAACTAAATAAAATTTGAAATTATTATGAGACAATTTTTTTTAATTAATTTTAAGTTTCCTTCCATTTCACAATGTACATTTGAATGTAGCTCACCAATATATAGTCAGTGATTTTGTGTTCTAACTTTATAATACGACATAGTTTGTGATTATTGATTATTAAATATTAAAATTACGTCATTTTAATGTCAAAAATATATTCTAGATTTGTGAATATAAGTAGTAATAAACATTAATTAATTTATTAATTCTTCTAATTCAATGTGAGACAATTACAAATGAGACATTAAAAACGCAGAACCTAAATGTAATCATTCCATAATAAGAATCTGTCTGATATAACCTTTTGCTTAAAGTTAGAGAGAGTTGTCGGTGGCGTCATACCCTTTGCTTCAGCCCCACCTTGCAGCCACAGTCCTGATCATTGATCTGCTCTCCACCAACACCTCCGACCGATTCCATTAAGGCACGAACATAAGTCTATTCGCTGAACAACCACCTCAGTACTTAGAAATCTTCCTCTCCTCTGTCCTTTTAAATGTCTCCCCTAACTCCAGTCACGCCCCTCCCCTTACAAATGGAGAGTTTGTTTTTTATCTGCCAACATTATTTGCTCTAGTGTATTAAAGGCCCTCGGCTATAATTTTCCCTCAGAATTTGTGTTAGTGTGTAACCCTTTGCTTTACATGTTTTATAAATTTTTTTTATGATAAAAAATAATAAACACAAAAATTAATAAATCAATATTTATTTATACACAATTCAATACCTAATATACTTTGAATTAAACTGCAAAATAATATATATATGCACTCAATTAAGATCCTCTTAATAAGGTACATTCCTAAAGTATTGTGTGAGAAATTTGATCTCCAAGTGACATTGAATGAAATAATTCAATAACATCTTTTTTGCATCAAATGGTAGTAGAGTTAATTAGCACTTTGAATTTCTCTTCAGTCAAATTTCATCAAACTTTCACTGTATCGAAACCCATTTTACTATATTTGTTGGATCCTGAGGATCATGTACACCGTGTGATTTTGATGATGACAACACTCGACTAACACTTTAAGTTGAGTGTGTAGGAACCTGTACTAGGATGGGATCATCGGATGGACAGAAGGACTCTAAGTCAAAGAGTTGAGCGAGGGACAAGAACCTGTGTTGGACACAGAGGGACTTGAAGGAAAAGAAGTCAGAACCGAGTCAACCGATCAGTTGAGAGAATCACGGACAACGTGATAAGAGAATCTCGGAGAGATTCTTGGAGGATCGAAAATCTCTAAGTCACAGAGATTGTTGGAGAGATTTAAGGAAGTAGATCCGAAAATCTCGGAGGTCGTGATCCTGATGTATATTTTGGTTGCATATTAGAAGGAAATGAATGAAGCAACCAAAAGACACACAAACACACGGACGAACCAAAGAAAGGCAGAGCTGAAGCTTGAGTAAGTCATCCGTGCATCAAGAGCTGGCCTTTGGCGTGTTGGAGACGAGTGGACGATTCGGGGAATCGTTGGAGGGACTTGTCTCTGGAAGTCACGATTGGTGATCCGGGATCATCAGGCTTAGGTGACTTGATTTTGTGATAGTTAGATATACTATTACTTGTGTACGAATAGTGTAAGTATTTGTAGAGTCTATAGATTAATAAAATAATCTTTAGACGAATTCCGATGTGCATTGATACTCTGAGGTACACGTACCTGCCAACTAAGTTTAGGTCCCTAACAGTTCCTATACCTAGTTTTGAACTAATCACGATCCTATCAATTGGTATCAGAGCCGCTGGTTCTAGATTTTGATTAGCATTGCAGGTATGTCAGGTGATTCGTTTGCAACCCCTCCAAAACTAAAGGCAGGCGAATATGACTCGTGGGCTAACAGATTTGAGGAACATGTCCTCTCACTGGATGGCGAGGTCTGGCAGATAATTGAGCAAGGTAGACAACTCATCATGGATGATGAAGACAAAATCAAGGAGAAAGCACGAGCGCTTTACACTACTGCGGACTTTAAGAAGCTTCAAACGAATGCTCAAGCCATGAAGGTACTTCATTCAGCACTGGAACCAGGAGATCTTGCCAACGTCCTGATCTACACAGACCCGTCAGAGGTCTGGGATGCTCTCAGGAGGATCTACGATGGTTCTGCAGACGTTAGGAGGAACAGAATCCTCACTGCTCAAGTGAAGTACAACAGCCTTCGTCAAGCTAAGGGCGAATCTATACATGGCTACCATTCAAGGTTTCAAGGGTGTCTGTCAACCCTTTCAAGACTGGGAAAGGAGTATGAGCAATGGAAAGTTACTCATCATTTCCTACAAGGACTTAATCCAGAATGGGATGACATTTCAAGGACTCTGGCTGCCCTTGCTGAGACAAAGAGAATCACATTGGAAGAGCTGGTCTCCAAACTGGAAAGCAATATGCTCATTGAAAAATGCAAGCTCGAGGGACGTGAACCTCAGAAAGGAGCCAAGCAGATTGCACTGGTTACTGAGAAAGAGAAGTCCCGGAAGTCCAAAGGGAAAGAAATTGAGTCGGAAACAAAAGCAGAAGACAAATCTGATTTGGTGCTTCTGACTAAGGCACTGAAGGTCGCGAACCTGAGATTCAATTCGAAGGGCTCATCTTCAAAGCGCACTGCAAAGAAGACTGATGAGTGCTTTTATTGTGGCAAAAAAGTTCATTTTGCCAAAGATTGTTGGAAGAAACAGAAGGACAAGTCCAACAATTAGGTCTGGGTTATGGTGATGTTACCATCGCAAGGAGAGCTTAGAAAACTGGAGAGCCCAGGAGTACTCCACGGGTAAGGGCGGATCTCGGAGATGAGGCTAAGACATATGGTAAGGGTTACCATATTTGGACAAAGTTCGCTCAGGGACAGAAACCAGCCGGCATAAATTTCAGCAAACAAAAGAAAAAGATCTCTGATAAGGTGAATTTCAGAAGGAAGAAGATATGTTTCCACTGTGGGAAGGAGGGATACTTTTGGGCAAAGTGTTCTGCGAGGCAAACCTTCAAAGACAAGGTTCAGAGACCTGGTGGTTCCATGCAAGGAACAAGTACCCGGAGAGATCCTACTGACAAATCAAATACTAATTCTTCAAAACTCATTACCTGTGTTGATTCTAATTCAGATAGGAAACCCAAAAAGGCTAAGCCAATTTGGGTTCCTAAGAACTGATTGTTTATGTGCAGGTGGGGAGAGGAACTGGTCCCTGGTATGTAGACAGCGGGTGCTCGAGTCACATGACTGGAAGGATGGACCATTTCTCCTCTCTGCAGCAGCATTCCGGAGGTTCCATTACTTTTGGAAATAGAAGTAAAGGAGAGATCTTCGGAATAGGTATGGTGAGTTTGAATAAGAAGGTTAGTATTGATGGTGTGAATTTTGTTCACAATTTAAAGTTTGATTTACTCAGTGTATTTCAACTTTGTCAAGGAGGAAACAACAAGGTTGTTTTCACCACTAATGGTTGCTATGTGAAGTCTCTGAGTACAGGTAAGATTCTTCTCAAGGGCACGGTTGAAAATGGAGTATACAAGACCGATCCGGAATGGGATCCGGATGAGTACCTCTGCCTATCATCTAGGATAGATGATTCCAGCTTATGGCACAGGCGTCTGGGCCATGTTAATCTGAGGTTAATGAGAAAGCTCCAAAGACTGGAACTTATCCGTGGTTTACCAGAGGTGGGACATGTACCCGATCAGGTATGTGTTGCTTGTACCGGGGGTAAGCAGACGAGAACCTCATTTCAGCCAAAGAAGGTCGTGAGTACCAGTAGACCTTTGGAGTTGGTGCATATGGATTTATGCGGGCCAATGAGGACTCAGACCATTGGAGGGAACAAGTACGTGTTCGTATTGGTTGATGATTATTATAGGTTCACGTGGACAATTTTTCTGTCTTCTAAGACTCAGGTATTTGAGGAGTTCGAAGCTTGGGCCAAGACAGTTAAGACGTCCCTCGTTCAGAAACTCAAGAGTATCAGATCAGATCATGGTACCGAGTTTGACAACGCACAGTTCGTCAGCTGGTGTGCTAGGCAAGGTGTTCAACACAACTTTTCAGCCCTGAGGACTCCACAGCAGAATGGGGTAGTTGAGCGGAAGAACAGGACCCTAAAAGATATGACCAGGACCATGTTGCTGGAAAGTGGCCTACCAAAAAGATTTTGGGGAGAAGCAATGAACACGGCGTGTTATGTGCTGAACAGAGCCTACTTAAGGCCGCTTCTGAATAAAACTCCGTATGAGTTGTTGAAGGTACGCAAACCTAACATATTTCACTTGAGAGTATTTGGGTGCAGGTGCTTCATTCACAACAATGGGAAAAATCAACTTGGGAAGTTAGATCCGAGGAGCGATGAAAGGGTGTTCGTAGGGAATTCAGCACATAGTAAAGCCTACAAGGTGTACAACAAGAAGACTAGGAGAGTCGAAGAAAGTGTACACGTGGTCTTTGACGAGAGTGTCATGCCAGGGAATCCTGCAGAGGTTCAGGTCAGACAGGAACCTGCTGAGGAAATCTTTGTGTTAGCACGGCCAGATACAGATAACACAGAAGGTGTTTCAACACAAGGAGGTGTTGATGTTCCAGCACAAGAGGGTGCTGATGGGGATCAGGAGGAAGCTGATCAGGATCCAGGTGTTGCTGATGAAGATCCAGCCGAGGTACAGGTACCGGATGAACAACATGAGGATCAGAGTCAGGTACTTGAACCAGATCAAGTATCCGAGGGCGATAACAATGATGTGGAAGCCATAGGAGATGTGATTCCACTGAGAAGAAGTACTCGGGTTAGTCAACCTAATACTAGACTTCAAGATTTTCATTGTTATTCTGCATTTCAGGGGGAACAAGTTCAGACTGCGTTCGTGTCCCTGATGGAACCCAAGACAGTCCAGGATGCACTCAAGGATCCCGACTGGGTTCAAGCGATGCATGAGGAGTTGCATCAGTTCGAGAGGAACAAGGTGTGGAGACTTGTACCTAGACGGGACAAGAGGAAGGTGATAGGTACTCGTTGGGTCTTCAGGAATAAGCGAGATGAGAAGGGAGCTATTGTTCGGAACAAGGCTCGGTTGGTAGTACAGGGGTACAATCAACAGGAAGGCATCGATTACGATGAGACCTTCGCACCGGTAGCAAGATTGGAGGCTATCAGATTGCTCATTGCTTATTCTGTCCAGCATGGATTCAAGCTCCATCAGATGGACGTGAAGACGGCGTTCCTGAACGGAAACCTCAGGAGGAGGTGTACGTGAAGCAGACCCCAGGGTTCGAAGACCCAGAGCATCCAAACCAGGTATATGTCCTTGACAAGGCGCTTTATGGATTAAAGCAGGCACCTAGAGCGTGGTATGAGAGGTTATCAGACTTTCTCATAGCTCATGGATATGAGCGGGGAGCCGTGGATAAGACGTTGTTTCTTCTAAGGACGAAGAAGCATCTCTTGGTGGTGCAGGTCTATGTAGACGACATAGTCTTCGGGTCGACCAACGACGAGTTGGTTAAGAAATTCACTGAGCTTATGGAGAGTGAATTTGAAATGAGTATGGTTGGAGAACTTACTTATTTCTTGGGGCTTCAGATACAGCAGGAGTCAAATGGGACTCGGATACATCAGGAGAGGTATCTGATCGAGGTAGTCAAGAAGTATGGACTTGATCAGTCAAAGCCCTCGACTACTCCGAGTTCTACCAGCAACTCTGTGTCCAGGGACGAGAACTCACCAAGGACAGATCCAACACTTTACAGGGGGATGATAGGTTCACTTCTTTACCTAACTGCAAGTCGTCCCGATATAATGTTTAGTGTTTGTGTTTGTGCCAGGTACCAAGCAGATCCAAGGGAATCACACGTGAAGGCTGTGAAAAGGATTCTGAGGTACTTGAAGGGAACCAAGAAACTGGTTCTGTGGTATCCGAGGTACAAGTCCCTGACTTTGGAAGGATACACCGACGCGGATTACGCCGGTGATCGAGCTGACAGGAAGTCCACATCTGGCATGGCTCAATACTTTGGATCATGTCTTGTTTCATGGGGATCCAAGAAACATAACTCAGTAGCTTTGTCCACAACGGAGGCCGAGTATGTTGCTGCAGGTTCATGTTGTGCGCAGCTCCTCTGGTTGAGGAACCAGCTAAGTGATTTCAATCTTTTCTTTGATCAAATCCCTATTTATTGTGATAATACTAGTGCTATCTGTGTTGCTAAGAATCCAGTACATCATAGTAGGATGAAGCACATAGAAATTAAACATCACTTTATTAGGGATTGTGTAGAAAAGGGACTTGTTTCTATGGAGACCTGTAGGACTGAGGAACAAGTGGCGGACATTTTCACCAAGGCTCTAGGCAGGGAGTCTTTCGAGAAGTTCAGGATGGCGCTTGGCATGATATCTACTCAGTGAGGTACCTCTAACTTAACCCCCAATGATTGGTTAGAGTAGGGGTAGAGTAGTTATGCGTGTTAGCCTGAGGTATGCGATCCTGTCAATGTGTGATAAATTGATTGCATGTCTTTCTTCTCGATTAAATGTGAAATTGTCATGTTTGTGCTCAAAATATTTGTTTCTAGCCTATGTACCTTCCGGATCTTGAACCTCACAAACCGCATGAAGGAAGTGTACTCAGCCACCTTAGCCACATGCCTATTTGAGACTTGAAAAATCTACTCGAGGTAAATCTTGTGTGATTTAAATGAGTGATTTCAGTTGTGATGTTTTACATTTTATAACCCTTACGGTTAAGCCGATCCATCACAATGCCCCTTGAGGAGTCTATGAAAAGGTATGGGTATGGCATTCACTTGTTCAGGTCAGAGATCAGATCCAGGTACTTGAGTAAACACTGAGGTATGTATACCAGTCAGGCCAATACATGTCAGATACATATCTAGATACAACGGAGATGCGTAATTGAGTAAACGCGGTTGAGAGCGGCTCTGGATGAGATATTTGCTGAGGAGGTCAGCAGTCCGCCTAATGCGGTGGAGGTTGAGAACCAGGATGGTTCGGAAAAGGAACCGAATCCTGAAGAAAGCACCGTGGGAGTGGATGCTTCAGAGGCCCTCATTCAAAGAGCTCTGGAGGAGCTGGAAGAGATGAGGACTGAGGAAACACCTCAGACCATGATGGGGGGAATCCGAGAAGGATGCCGCCTCGGAGGACAGTGAGGAGGTCAAGATCCTCGAGACCATCAGGTGTATGGGAACCCAGAGGATGAGATCTCCACAGTCAAGAAGTTCTATCCCAGTGTCTTTAAAAAGATGGATTAATCTTTATTGAGAAAGCTGGATGGTGGACTGTTCGATGAGGGTGATGAAGTTGAGGTTCAGGAACCTAAAAATGATGAAAAAGTTAGTGTGGAGCGGAAACTTCAGAAGATCGAGGATGGGATCTTGGAGTTGAAGGAAAGGATGGCACGGCTGAACTCAGAGTTTGGTGCCGTGAAGAAAGCAGTCGATAAGGCGGTGACAGAGATTGTCAGGGTTGGGAACTTAGTATCCGGGTCAGGTTCAAGAACCTGAATCAGAGAATGCCACTACCTTTCGCCGTCATACACTCACCCATTCCTTGCTCTCCACCGCATTAATCTTTTCGTTTTTCCCTGAACTTTGCACTCTTGACATTTTGCATTTAATTTTGAAGTTTGCATGATTTCAATTTGATTACATGTTTTGACTAACTCTATTGATGGCTAATGTGTTTTAACTATCTAACCTTTATTTGATGATGCCAAAAAGGGGGAAGAGTTAGTGGGGTATCTATCCAGAGGGAATCATGTCAGGTATCTGTTCTTGATACTACTTGCAAGTCCTTGCTTGGGCTTAGGGGGAATTGTTCCCATTTATGATTCAGTGGGTAGATGACTAGTATTGCTTGTCGGTTGATTATCTTGTCTTGTCTCTGAGTGTTTGTCATCATCAAAAAGGGGGAAATTGTTGGATCCTGAGGATCATGTACCCCGTGTGATTTTGATGATGACAACACTCGACTAACACTTTAAGTTAAGTGTGTAGGAACCTGTACCAGGATGGGATCATCGGATGGATAGAAGGACTCTAAGTCAGAGAGTTGAGCGAGGGACAAGAACCTGTGTTGGACACAGAGGGACTTGAAGGAAAAGAAGTCAGAACCGAGTCAACCGATCAGTTGAGAGAATCACGAACAACGTGATAAGAGAATCTCGGAGAGATTCTTGGAGGATCGAAAATCTCTAAGTCACAGAGATTGTTGGAGAGATTTAAGGAAGTAGATCCGAAAATCACGGAGGTCGTGATCCTGATGTATATTTTGGTTGCATATTAGAAGGAGATGAATGAAGCAATCAAAAGACACACAAACACACGGACGAACCAAAGAAAGGCAGAGCTGAAGCTTGAGTAAGTCATCCGTGCATCAAGAGCTGGCATTTGGCGTGTTGGAGACGAGTGGACGATTCGGGGAATCGTTGGAGGGACTTGTCTCTGGAAGTCACGATTGGTGATCCGGGATCATCAGGCTTAGGTGACTTGATTTTGTGATAGTTAGATATACTATTACTTGTGTACGAATAGTGTAAGTATTTGTAGAGTCTATAGATTAATAAAATAATCTTTAGACGAATTTCGCTGTGCATTGATACTCTGAGGGACACGTACCTGTCAACTAAGTTTACGTCCCTAACAGTTCCTATACCTAGTTTTGAACTAATCACGATCCTATCAATATTGATTTTTAATGTTCTACGTACACAAAGTGCATTGAGTTTAAGTTACGAATATAATGAACTTAAATATTAACTAAGTTCATTGTTGATATTCATTGTTAAAGTGCAATATATGTTCAAATAAACTAGCAAAATACAAACAGTAGTAAAATGCATTGTTACATATTATGTGAAATCCGCGAAAGACCTAAAAATGTACTACTGTTATATATATGTTCAAATAAACTAGCAAATTGTAACATATAGTAGCAAAAGTGCATTAAGTGTACTCTCGTATCCTCTAAAATATACATATTAAGGGCGTGCCTTACGTGCATTGCCCAAATACTATGATAAGATTTTCTAAAATCTTAAAGTGCATTTAGTGCATTGCTATAAATAATTGGATTGTGTTAAATGAATTGAAATTTGATTGAAATAATAATGTGAATAGTGAGGCACATTATGGAATAGATGAAAAATGTAAAACATAATGTGTTAAAGAATAGTAGTTGACACATGTTAATATGTGAGTTGTTGGATCTCTTGATCTTAAGGCTAAAAAAGGGTCTTGAGGATATACCTTATTTGGTGCCTTAAGGTACAACCGATGGATACTTTGTGAGCAATTTAATCACTTAATCAAATGGCTCACAATAAGCCACATATCACTCATTAAAAATTAATTTTGAAATAACAAATTAATCAAAAAGATAAATTTGATTTTTACCAATAAAGTTTTCACTCTCTAATTATTCTTTCTTCAATCATGTACATTTCTTTTACTCTCTCATTATTTTCACCAAACCACATGTGTCATGCGTTCTACTATGGATAAAGTTTTCTCTCTAATTTTTTTTTAACACAACCCACAATGCACTTCTATACAATAACAAAAACTCATAGGTGTATCATCGCACTATAGATTTTTTTGAGCACTTTGATAATCATATAACAATGCACTTAAACTTTTAAAGCTTTTCAACATACATGTAACAATGCATTTTATGTTTTTAAAGCATTTGACGGTCAAATGTACTTTCATATGCGAGTTTTAGTGAATAATGTTAATGCACTTTATTTACAAACCAATGCATCTTTCTTAAAATTCATATTTCAAGAATCAAAATTTGTAATATCCAATGAAATTTAAATAAAATAAATTAAAATCTATCAAAACTAATAAAAGCACAAAAAGACAAATTCAAACTGAAGAATGAATTCATGATGCATTGGTTCGTTGGTTTTGTTGTGTTCATCATTGTTAAATCTACGACTATTCGGACACATAGTTTTAATCCATACTATCATCGTTGGTTTTGTTGTATTCATCAATTTGTTGTTGTTCATATTGATTCATGCCGGTTTCTATACGAATAAAATTGATGAATATTGTTATAATAAATTCAAACTGATGAATTTTATCGATTTGGCATACACAATTAACAACATATATTGTATAGTGATGTGTTCAAATCAATGAAAATATCTCATCAAACTGATGAATACAACTTTTAAATTGATGAATAAAGCTATCAAACAAACGAATATAAACCAATTGATGAATATAACAAACAAGTGAATATAAAAAGATGATAATAGTAATGTGTTCAAATCAATGAACATACCCATTAAACTGATGAATACAACTTTTAAATTAACGAATAAAGTTATCTAACAGATGAATATAAATACCAACTGATGAATACAACAATCAATTGAATATAATAAGATGATAGTATGGATTAAAAGTTAAAACTATGTGTCCAAATAGTCGAAAACATGTAGCGATGACACTATTCCTTAAATCTTTCACATGAAAGTGCATTGTTTGTAAATAAATTGCACATGTACTATTCATTAAAACTCTCATATGAAAGTGCATTGACTCTAAAATGCTCCAAAAAAACTGAAGTGCATTGATACAAATATGTTCAAATTGTTTAAAACATAAAGAACATAATGTTAGCATCAAGGATAGTAGAGTCATTTTGCACTTTAATTTTTCGTCTCTAGTCAAATGTCATCAAACTTTCAGTATAGAGATCCATTTTACTATAGCAAAATTCATTTTACTAAATTGAGTTTTGATATTCTAAGCACATAAAGTGCATTGACTTTAAGTATGAACGTAATGCACTTAAACATTAAATTTGTTTTGAAAAGTGCATTGCTATATATTATGTGAAATCCTCCAAAAATTAAAAGTGCATTGTTGCATATACGTTCGAATAAACTAGTAAATTGCGACATATAGTATCAAAAATGCATTAAGTTCATTGCATAAATCTTTTAAAATCTACATATTATGTGCATTGCCTAAACTGCATAGCTCAAATAATATGCTCAAATCTTTTAAAATCATAAAGTGCATTGAGAGTTTATTTTTTGAGTTTAACTTATTTACTGAAGTATTTAACTTAACTTAATTTATCACTTAAGGCCTTATTTTTTCCATTTAAATTTTGAGTAAATAAGTTAAGTTAAGTACATTAATTGTTATTTTTTATTGTGCTGGTGGTGGTGGTGGTGGAGGTAGTGGTGTTGCGGTGGTGGTTGGATTGGGGTGTTTGATCATGATGGTATTTTGGTAATGTGGTGGTGATGGGGTGGTGGTAGTGATGACGTGATGTTGTGGTGGTGGTGGGGTTAGGAATGAACTGATAATAGTAATTTAAGTACTTAAATTACTATTCATCATATATTTAATACCATTCATCTCTCACCACCATAACTACCCACTCCAATCCCACCAGAACCACCCACTCCAATATGACACCACCACCACCATAACACCACCACAACCACAACAATTCATCCTAATACCACCACAACCACCCACCCGTACCTACTCACACCACTTATCTCTCATCCCACCACCCATATCCACCTACCACCACCATCTATCATTAATCTCACTATCATCCATAAATCAATAAAAAATAATAATTGATATAGTTAACTTAGACCCTGTCCTTTTGCACGTAAATTTTAACTACTTAAGTTAAGTACACTTAAGTTAAGTTAAATTAAATTAAGTACTTAAGTTAAGTACATTCTTGGATTTGTACATAACGTCTTTCATTACCACCACTACCACTATTCATCGCCATCATCACCACTATTCATCACAACCACCATTATTCATCATCACCACTATTCACCACCACCACTATTCATCACCAGCACCAGTATTCATCACCACCATCACTATTCGTCACCGCTACTATTCATCACAACTACTTTTTACCATCACCACCACTATTCATAACTACCACCACTATTCATCACCATCACCATCACTATTCACCACCACCATCACTATTCATCACCACCACTATTCACTAAGAGGTTGTGGTGGTGGTGGTGGTGGTGGGTTGTTGTGGTGGCGGTGGTGGCGCCGATGGTGGGTTGTGGTGGTGATGGTGGTAGTGGGTTGTTGTTGTGATGGTGGTGGTGGTGATGGTGGGTTGTTGTGATGGTGGTGGCGGTGATGGATTGTGGTGGTGGTGGCGATGGGTTGTGGTGGGTGGTGATGCGTTATGGTGGTGGGTTATGTGGCGGTGGGTTGTGGTGGTGGTGGTGGATTATTGTGGTGATGGTGGTGGTTGTGATGGTGGTGGTGGGTTTTTGTGGTGATGAATTAATTTAAGTATTTAAGTTAAATTAAATTAAATTAAAGTCACTTAAGTTAAGTTAAGTTTATTTAAGTAACTGACTTAAGATCAAAAAAACAGAACCTTATTTACTGAAATTTAAGTGCAAAAGAACATGGTCTGAGTGCAATGCTATAAATAATTGGGTTGTGTTAAAATAAATTAAAGTCTGATTGAAATAATATTGTGAATAATGAGACAGATGATAGAAGAAAGATTAAAGAAAATGACATGTGAATAGCAATGACATGTGATTGAAAGAAAATGAATGTGTAAAGATTCAATTGCGCTTTTTAATTTATTTTAGTACACATGCTAATATGGATTGTTAGATCTTTTGATCCAAAAATTAGAAAATGACATTAGAGATGTAATATTGGTTAATTTCATTTGAACGCTTATATATGTATAATTAAATGAGACATACCCAAATATTTGCCACAATCAATCAATTGTTTAGTTAAATCTAATCGATGGTCGCTCTAATTAAATATTATTTAATAAATTAAGATGGCTAATTTTGTTATTTTTATTAAATTCGCATTTAATTAAAGATTATCTAAAAGTTAAAAAGAAATATATATATATACATATATGAAATGTAACTATTTTTTTGTTAGTAAAGTATTTAAAATTTAATGTATTCTTTTAATTGTGTTAAAGTATTTCGACTGAGCGGAGTCTTAAACCCTAGTTGACCGCAACGAGAAAATAAAAGGAGGCGTATCGAGAGTGAAAGCTCACAATCCTAAAACCCTAGTTTAGTTTGGCCGCGCCCAAAACTATCTCACTTCGTGGTCCATGGGTAACAAGAAGCACAACCGCGGCAAGGCCTCTGCTTCCTCCAACGAAAACAGTTCCGAAGCCACTGAAATGCACTTGGATGACCACCACATCGAAGCTGCCACGGGCAGCTTGAACTTGGAAGAGTCCATGTCTGATTTGGGCAACAATGTCATTGGCATCGATAAGACCAGCGCCGACTATTACTTTGATTCCTACTCCCATTTCGGTATGCCTTTTTCCTCGCTGGCTTGCATACTTGCTATTAATTTTCTTCTCCTGCTGACTGATTTTAACTTTCTTTTGTTGATGTAGGCATACATGAAGTAAGTATTCAGCTCGTGCCAAGTGACTGACTGCTTGTTTGCTAGTACATTTTTAAGCTAGAACCTCCCTTTTTTGTTGCTCTGGATGAGGGAAATGCATTTCTTAGCAACTTGCTGATTATGTCCTCTATGTTTTTCTTTTTAATGTCCTTACTTAAGTTTAGTAAGAAGTACAAGTTTTCTTGGTATGACTTTTAATGTCTGTGTAGACTTCTGCCACCAGATGATTTTATATGTGTAAATAATGTGTCCAGATTATAAGTTTTTAAATGACGATGAGGTCATTGAATTTTTTTCATTTTTCAGGAAATGCTCAAAGATTCAGTCCGAACTAAATCATATCAAAATGTGATTTATCAGAATAAGTTTCTGTTCAAGGACAAAGTTGTTCTTGATGTGGGGGCTGGTACCGGAATATTGTCTTTGTTCTGTGCAAAAGCTGGCGCCCGCCATGTTTATGCGGTATTATCTGGGTTCTGTTCTCCTCGAACCCACGCTTATTTAGGGATTGCCTTGAATAGAACTGAATGCATTTTCATATTTCTCATTCTTATCATAGCATCCCTATGTGATAGTGGTCAGTTGAAGTTCTATTTTTGTACTAGTTTCGGAGTTTTAAGTAAACTGTCGAGTGATATGTGTTCATTTCTTTCTTTGGAAATCTAACTCTTGTTATTTGTAGAACTATAGCATATGTGTTCTGTCTGTATTGGTGAACACCATAACATCCAGTTAATTGTTTTTTTTTTGTTTGTTATTTTCCATTCAAGATCATATCAAATGATTTATACCTTATGTTTTCAGATTGAGTGCTCCCAGATGGCTGATATGGCAAAAGAGATAGTTGAAGCCAATGGATACTCAAATGGTATGTATCCCTTATTTGTCTTTAATTTTTAGCTTCAAAGAACTTCTCTTTCTCATCATTGATCTGCAAATGTTGCAGTTATAACAGTTTTGAAGGGAAAGGTCGAAGAGATTTCTCTTCCTGCCACGAAGGTGGATATTATTGTATCAGAGTGGATGGGTTACTTTCTATTGTTTGAGAATATGTTAGATACCGTGCTGTATGCTCGTGACAAATGGCTTGTAAGTCACAGAACATTTTATTCCCTTACGTTAGTTTTCTATTGGTTTTACCACCAATTTGGTTTCTTCATATACATATTTACTTATGACTAATTTTAAATCACTACATGTTGGCTATTACTGAGGCTATTGTCACTTTCCAAGCATGGAAACATTTTCAGTACCAGTCATTCTGGAAATTGTATTTGCTGTATCGGATATTTAATCTAATTCCCTTGTCCTGTCATTTATTTGGGGGTGTTCCATCTGATGTACATACTTATTGAACAGGTTATTATTATGATTTATCAGTCTTTACTAGTAACTTCTGCGCTGTATCTGCTACATGAATCTGCAAATTTATGAATCTGTAAAATACAAAGACCGATGTGATTTTAATTTGCATGCTTTTCTGTTATTTGTTCTGTTTTAGGTTGAGGATGGACTAGTGCTCCCAGATAAGGCTTCCCTCTACCTAACAGCAATTGAGGACGCTGAATACAAACAAGATAAGATAGAATGTGAGTTGTGCACAGTGCATGTGATTTATGAATTTTATTTGTTTTCGTTGCAAGATGCTTTTCCTTACTAAGAGGTGTCTTGCACTCTTTATTAACTTTCTTATAATTATTGTATCGTTTCTGTGGTCTCGTTTTAAAATATAGTTCACTGAGCTTCCTAAGTATGTATTGCTTGTTGACATCTTGATGCTGGAACAGTTTGGGATAATGTTTATGGATTTGATATGAGCTGCATCAAGAAGCAGGCGATGACAGAACCTCTTGTCGACACTGTCGACCAAAATCAGATAGTTACTTCTTCCGAATTGCTCAAGGTGAAAGATCTGTATGGATGTTAATTTCTGTTAGTGTTGGCCTTGCAATTTTATCACTAGTCTGTCTATACCTACAGTAAGGTTGTTCATTCCAATGTTTGGTTACATGTTTCAGACAATGGACATCTCTAAAATGGCACCTGGCGATGCTTCATTTTCGGCTCCATTTAAGCTTGTGGCACAACGAAATGATTACATCCATGCCCTTGTAGCATATTTTGATGTATCCTTCACGAAATGCCATAAACTTATGGGGTTCTCCACAGGTATTGTTTGCATGCTTAAGTGTTTTTCAAATGTTAAGAACTTGCTGGTTGCTGGATTGTTTGTAGTGAAAAAGGATTAATGTGTATATATGAGCTAGACAACTAATTGTTTGTAACAAATTGTCTAATGGGACCATTTCAGTATGAAGGATTAGTTCGGAGTAATTAATATTTATGACACGACCTACTTTATTGTTTCTTTTTTTGTTATGTTCTCAGTTTTGATTGTTTTTGATCTATTCTATGTAATGTTTTTTGTCTGTTCAAATTTGGACTGCAGTGATTGCTGTATGAGATGGTTAGTTGTTATAAGTTGCCTCTTGTTATGGTAACATTTTAGTAAATCTAATTATTAGTTGATGGGTTCTGGGTTTTTAGGGCCAAGATCTCGTGCGACACATTGGAAACAAACTGTAATGTACCTCGAAGATGTGCTTACTATATGCGAGGGTGAGCAAGTAGTCGGCAGCATGACTGTGGCACAGAACAAGAAAAACCCCCGTGATGTTGACATATTGCTAAAGTATTCATTGAATGGCCAAAGGTGTACTGCATCAAGGACTCAGTGCTACAAAATGCGTTGATAAATGGAAATCTGTGTTTTTGGTGTTAAAAACCTGTTACATTGGGGCTCATATTTCATCATTGATGAAACTGGCATTGGAATTAGCAAGATGTTCAACATGGGCGTCATTTCAATTCTGCTATATTTGGATTGTTTCGTGTAATTTTTCTGACGATATTAAAATGCCTGTAATGTGATTCCCAAAGATTTTGTATTCCTGTTGTAAGTTATATGTTCCATGGAATGAGTATCAAAAAAGACTTTATAGTCTGATAAGTTGGCAAGCTTCTTTTGTGTAAAATAAAAGCTCCCATGCTAAATAAAATCCTAGCAATAAAGAAGAGCATTCCTTCTCATGGAGCTACCCTAGCTAGCAAGCTAGCACTGTCACAGCTCTTCCTTGCTTGATTTTGGGTTCTTCTTATGAAGATTTTTCTTTGCCTTCCACCATTGTGTTAGTTTATTGGATACATTGTTTGCATGTCTCCTCAAAGTTTCCACAGTGTCTTTTATACCTGTGGTGGCCTTCTCTTTCCACGTCCGCTCTGCGGATCCCTTCTCTCGCATAGCCTTTTTCTGCATTTAAAGAATCCAATTAGCCAAGTCACTCATACTTTTAAATACATGTGAACTTGAATGTAGATAGTACCAAGTTTGAGGTGAGATCTGCCTCGTCCTCATCTTCTTCATCATCATCTTCATTCGCACCAAATCCTTGGTTCATTAACTCTTCCCTCGAGTACATTTTCATGCCAGGGGCTCCTGGCATGCCCTGGATCAGTTAATGACATTACAATTCTCAATTAGTTTATGTTGCCAAATGATAGTAGAGGATACAGACGAGTAATTACCTGCATCGACTTCATAAGCCTCTCCATTTCAGCTTCTTTGGCTGACTTCGGGATAAAAGTTTCTCCAGGAGTTCGGTCCTGAAACCAAGGAAACGGTTGAAAGAAGTATCAAGATCAAGTTCAGCAACTGACCTAGTGTACCGCCCATAAGGAAAGCGTATCACACATGTTTTTCCTTTCCAAAATTGGTTATTTTTGCAATCAGACCACTGGTTGGCACAAGATTTCTACAATAGTAAATGAAGTCTAGCGCAAAATATGGTCATCATTTATTCCGAAGTCTCAGTTCCTCAAGGTTAAGGACATAAGAGTAGCAATGGAACTGGAAAGAAGTGAAAAGACATTGAAAAATGCGGTCAATTCATCGGACTGATGCCTTTGTGGATACCTTCAGTTGAGTTCTCCTCTCTTGTCGTCTCACAGGTTAAAATGTAAGTGTCAGGAATATGAGCAGTGCTTAAATTAGCGTCAATTACACTTCAGCATCATATTATTTTACCTGATTACCGTTTTATCTTGCGTTTATTGTAAATTGATTTTTAAGTGATTGACATTTGACAGTAAATCACACATCAAGACAGAAGATACCTTCGGAACTGTGGGTGGCTTCTTACTGCAAGCTTTGGTCAGGTCTTTACACAGGAAATTAGTTAAAGACTCGAGCTTTGGCTTGTTTGTATACAAATATTCAGCAACATCAGTATCTGAATATCCCATGATCTGCAAGTTTTCAGTAAGCAGATAACATTGATGAAAATATAAAGCAAACTCCAACATCGACACTACTTACTATAAGCATTCAAGGGTTTGCAACAAAATGATTGACTAGAGAGCTCTGAATTTAGACGACTGTTTGGAACTGACAAATCAGATTTATGTATACGCATTGAGAATAGTACACACAATTTCGTAACTCGAAAGACGAGAATCTGACCTCTTGGCAAGCTCTCTCAATTGTTTTGCACTCTGAATTACACTGCCCTTCCGAGTCTTGTTCAACAACCTGAAAGAAAGCATTGGTTAAGCGATGCAGGTAAGCATAATGACTGTCCAAGAATATTTTCAGCATTATGAAAAGCACTATCAAGTGGTGTTAAATTATCCACAAGCTATGAGTCTAAGTTCATCCATCATCAGTGTTTATCAACATCATATCAAAACATTAAGATCCATTACTTACAAGAGTGATCATCAATGCATCAAAATGGAACATTTAAAATGCAAAATTGTTTCTTTCTCACCTCCAATGTGTCTCCTCTTTCAACAATATCAATCTTCAGTATCCAATCCGCTTCCGCCTTTTTCAGATTACAAACATTCTCAGCTATTTCAATCACCTCATACTCAGAGATCTGATCCAACAACCACCAATAAACAAGAAATTAAAAACCCTAAATCAAAAACAAGCAATGCAACCACATTCCATTCTTAGTAAAAGATGAAAACACCTTCTTGGGCGCGACCTCAGCCTGCTTTTTCTGAGCTTGCTTGTACAATTCGGAGGCGAGCTTCTGACAGACTTGACATTTGATGTACGGAACATCTTCCTTCCTGGCTGCACCTGCCTGCTTCTTCGCACAAACCGATACAGGCGTCCACGACAACAACGCTATTAGTGCCAATGAAATCACCAACAGAACTTCCAGCTTCGCCATCTTCATCTCTCTTCAACAGAAACAATTGAAACTAAAGCTTCTCTTTTTACACGATGCAGATTTTTACCTGACGACAATAACCCCACAGCTCTGTGAACCTCAAGGTCATCCAGAAAGGGTATTATTGGAATTGTAAGATAATCAAACGCCTTACGTGTTCTGCCGAATCTGATTGGTCGAACCATTTTGCGTGGACCTAAAATTGGGGAACGTTCTTAAACCCTAGAGCGTCCTCCGCGCGAAAACCCTGATTCAGAATCTGCTCGAACTCTAGCTGCATTTCTGCACCATAAACGGGGAAACTATGCCCGAATTGATGAACTTGAACTTTCTCAGCGACGAGAAGTATAGAGCTACCATGGAGCAGCTGATGCAAAGCCTTGTTGATGAGCAGCGGAAAGGAAGCTCTGATTTGTCTGCTTACTCTCCGAAGCTCTACGAATTGATGCAAGCTAGGGTAGACCTGCCGTTGGAAACCATGTGGGTCTATTCATGGTTGAGTTTAAATTGTTTGGATTCTAAAAAGATTGATGCTTTGGTGCGAGTGGTGGCTATCAAAGACCTCTTTCAGTTTGTTTCTGCTTGTTTAGCCTCTTGTGGAGCTGCGAAGAGCGTGCTTGGGGTTGCTCCGGTTGTATTTGAATTGTGTGCATTTGTTGGTGAGGAGTGAAAAAATTTAGAAATGCCCCCTCTCCAAACCAAATTTCACAAATACTGACTTTCCTAAAATTCTTTCTCAAATGCCGCGTTTACTATTGAGATCAGAGATGCCATCTTCGTTTTCCTTGTTTTTAATGAGATCGGAGATATCATTTCCGATCTCAATAGCAAACGGGGCATTTGAGAAAGGATTTTAAGAAAAGCAGTATTTGTGAAATTTGATTTGGGACTGATGACATGACAGGAAAAGCGGAGTCCTTGGCGTAAGGAGATCAGAAATGCCATCTCCGGGCTCATTGAAAAATGTGAGAGACCAGAAATAGCATCTCCGGTCTTCTTGTTTTTTAATGAGATCCGAGATATTATTTCCGGTCCCAATAGCAAACGGGGTATTTAAAAAAGAATTTTAGAAAAAGCAGTATTTGTGAAATTTGATTTGGGGAAGGGACAGTTCTAAATATTTTTCCTGAGGAGTTAGGTGGTAGGGATTTGAGTTCAAAAGGGAGAAGAAACTGTTGAAGGAGGTTGTGAATTTGAGCGAAGTAATTCTTGGGTATGTTAATGCGAGTTTGAATGCTTCAAATGAAGAGGATGGATTAGATGGTTGTATTTCATCTTTTCCGGATTTGGCTCGGCTTTGGATGTCTTCAAACGGAGATGAAAGTGAAGTTTTGTAATCATTTTTGCCATTAGTAAGCAATGAAGTTTGGAAGGAGGTTATTTACTCTAGCTATAACATGAAGCAGCTGGCTGGAGCTGTTGCTGCTAAAGCTTTTCTTCTCAAACTTTCTCTGCTGTTCCATAGTGGAATTCCTCAATCTCATTTGGAGCAGGAGATGGGGAATTGGGTAATTGTCTCAGTTTCTGCCTTACAAAACCACTACTTCTTTGGTTAGTCCTGGCATTGTATATTCATGTGGCTTGTATATGTTACTATGTTGGGGATGTTACGCTGCGTATAATATCCATGGCCATGGATGTTTTGTGTTGCTTTGGTTCTCCTACTGGGCGTTTACTTCTGAAATTGTGCAATTGGTGATTACTGATTAGTGTTGCTCCTAACAAAGAATGAATCTTTACTTTTTTTATCGTTGTAAACTTAGTTGACAATGACTAATAACCAGCGAACTGAGGTCCATTAGTTTAGCGGTTGCTGTTGCTTCATCGCTGTTTAAAATGGTGTTTTATTTCTCTTTTTGAAATCAAAGATGCTTATTTTGTATCAATTTTTTCTTATCAGATGTCCTTGTGAAAATGCTGCTGGAACCTACACTGCCTTTGACTTACTTGTCGGTAAGTTTGATTGGGGAACCAAGCAGTTTTGGTGAATACAAGTTTCATGGAGTTATAGTTTTCAGATGAGTTTGAATCTGAGTGTACACAGTAGATTTCCTGATTTTTTGTTAGAGTTATACTCAAAGTGATCATAGATTGTTTATCTGCCACATTTTCTTTTGCAGATATCTTACGATGAAGTGCTGTTAAGGAAAGTTCTATATGATTCTCTGATTTTGGTGGAGTATTATTTCCTTAGTTTCAAGTCACACCCTGCTGAAAGAATGAAGAGCCTCGCCCTGAGAAGATTAGTCATGACCTATGAAGTCGTTGAGTATTGCAGGTATAATAAAGCATGCACTGTGCTTTCACCAATTCTATCGTTTTCTCTGGTTTTTTCCGGTCATCCCCGTTGGTCACAATATTGTGTACTCCTTGAACCATTCCTTAATCTATGTTTTTTTTTTCCTCCACATGTCGTGCATCATATTGTGCTGCAGGCAGAATGGAGACCAAAGAAGAGCTGCCTCTTACACTGATGTCTTCGCCAGATCAAAGTTGTGTTCCCAATTAATAAGGTGGATGAAGAGTCAGTTTGCTGTAAATGACAATGCCACTGAACTTAATGGGTCATCTCCTAAAGCAATTCTGAGTATGTACATTGTGATACAAAATCACTATTTCCGGAGAATCCAATCAAACATGCAGGTTGTTGTTTTGTGCTATGTGACTTGCCTGACAACTTAAACTGTGTTTCACAACTTTCAGAGTGGTTGCTAAGCTTTGAGAATCGAGGAATCATAATATTTGATGATAATATGGCTGGTTACAGAAACAAATTAGCTTATGAAATTGCAAAGGATGAACTACCAAGTGTGGAAGATGGGAAGAATTCAGAAGGCGACACATGGTTTGAAGGAACTTCATTGTTAAATGCAAAAGGTAGCAGCTTCAACAATGTTGAAGAATCCAATTTTGTGGTGCTCCCAGGTTGATATGTATTTT
This sequence comes from Umbilicus rupestris, assembly GCA_963678935.1. Taxonomy (NCBI): domain Eukaryota; kingdom Viridiplantae; phylum Streptophyta; class Magnoliopsida; order Saxifragales; family Crassulaceae; genus Umbilicus; species Umbilicus rupestris. The sequence continues at coordinate 11,875,526 of OY787617.1, forward strand.
GGTATGTTTGATGTTGAGTGTTGTTAATCTGAAAGTTGTTGCTGGAAGGCGTGGGTTGAGAAGATGGAGTCGAAAGTGGTACAAGGAACAGAACTGAAGAGAATGTGGTTACTTGCGTGCTTGGAAGGAGATGAAGCAAGAGGGAGGGAGCATCTTTGAGGGAGGAGGCTTTAAGCTAAAATCATCAGATGCCAACTTTGCAGCAAGAGAAGAGTGTGAATATCTTTTGGGGGAAATTCAAGTATTAGTAGGTGACAGTTTTGTTAGTTGAAATGTGTGATTGATTAAAGAAACTAAACTGTATTGAAAATTGATAATGCGGTCGTTATCCACCGTCACAATCACTAAACTGTCGTGCTGCCAAGCATTAAACATTTCTCATATTTATGTTAAATAAATATTATCCTCCTACTCTAAAGTAAAATTGGCTTTTCAAAGATCATTCTTTCAATTTTAACAACATCGGTCGGATTCAAAGATATGATAGTTGAGCATTTCATCCTAATAAATTAGGAATGAGACCGGCTTTATTTTGACATGGCTGAATGTAATATAAGTCGAAACGGTGCCGTTGAATAAAACGCGATTAACGGACCCCAATATGGGGCGTAATTCGAGTGACTATTAAAAAAAGCAAGAAAGAAATCGTCGGTGGAGTGATTGTTGTTGTCAAAATCGGCAGCTTTTCGAAGGAGAGAGAGAAAGAGCAGAGGCCTCCTTCATTCATCCATCCGCCCATTCTCAATCTCAATCCCAATCCCAATCCCAACGACGACGGAGCAATCTGTCATGAGCGACTCAAACCATTCTGTAGCCGTTGATATGGACATAATCTTTCAAGGCGGAAAGGTTTGCAAATCTCTTCTCATTTTCTCCCGGTATTGCCGTTATCAGCATTGGGTTGTTTCCATTAGGCCCCAGGATACATACAAACCCTAACTTTGATTTCCCCTCTTTTATTTATCTTCGATATCGTTGCTTCTGTCTTTTGATACGATGGTGGGTTGTGGGAGGTATAAGATAGGATTGTTTTAGATCTGGAAACTCCATGAAATTCTGGATGCAGCTGTTATTTGGATCCTTGTATGTTCATTCACTTATCTTGTACTTTATCCAATGTTTTTGGACGCTTCTCTCTTTAGTTTTTTTGCTGCATAACAAGCTTATCTTTGAAGTCATCAACCCTTTCTCTTTACTTCATTTTGAAAGTCAATATAAGGTTCCAGCTCTCAGTGTGTTGCCACTTTCCTTTATATATAACCAAAATCTATTCTAACAGTAGTACAATGATTGAAGTGAAGATTGAAGAATATATGAGTGCCTGTACACATTCCGTTTTTATTAAAGATATGATGCCCCACTAATTGGGGTTGCTCAAAAGTGGGTCAATCCACATGGTTGGTAATAGGTGATACATCTGGATTCTTGGATTCCTTTATTTGATTGATTGATGTGCAAGCAACATAGAACAGTTCATATGATTAGAAGAGTGTTGATATTGGTAAGTGCTTGCAGATTCGAAGCTTGGCGTTAATTCTGTCATAATGTTTATTCAGGAACATCTAGTTCAGACTGGTTGTGGTCCTGTATCAGTTGTCATTTATGGAGATCAAGACAAGCCAGCTATGATCACATATCCTGATTTAGCACTGAATCGTAAGTGATGTAATCTTACCCATCAGCTAATGGGGTCATTATTGTCGCTTTGTGCTCAATCTTAACAAATTGCTAATCGTGTGCAGATATGTCATGCTTCCAAGGATTGTTCTTCTGTCCTGAAGCAGCTTCACTGCTGCTCCACAACTTTTGTATTTACCATATCAGCCCTCCTGGCCATGAGGTTTGTGACTTAGCCTCTATGTTCCCGGAACTCTCTTTACTATGTGTGCACCAGTAATTTCCTTCATTGTCATTGGACTTATTTCCAGTACATGTGTATTTGAATGATTTCGTCCACTCATTATATGTTCGGATCTTCCACAAGAGTTCTTTCAGTTAGGAGCTGCTGAAATTAGTCCTAGTCATCATGTACCAACTGTTGAAGCTTTAGCAGACCAGATACTTGAAATTCTCAACTATTTTGGGTAATGCTACTTTCCTCTCTTCCTTTACCTTATTATGGGCACATCCATAATCAAATCTTACAATTATACCCAAGAATCATTTGTTACCAGTCGTAATATGTTGCTAAAAAACACCAGACACATCCAATATGATACTCGTCGTGTTGTGCAGCCTTGGCGCAGTAATGTGCATGGGAGTGACAGCAGGGGCTTATATACTCACCCTATTTGCAGTATGTTACTCATGCGCTGAATAATAAATAGGTTTGCCTGTGATATCTATGTTCAATCGCTAACTGACTCTGGTGCTATACTGCAGATGAAATATAGAGAAAGAGTTCTTGGTTTGATACTAGTTTCCCCATTATGCAAAGCTGCATCCTGGACTGAGTGGTTATACAATAAGGTTTTTCATTTTCTTTGGCACCTTGCTTTACTCTGGGCATCAAAATTTGTGAAAATGTTGTTGACAACTAAAGTCTATCCTAATTGCAGGTGATGACGAACTTGTTATATTTCTATGGCATGTGTAGTTTAATTAAGGAGTCCTTGCTTCAGAGGTACTTTAGCAAGGTATTCATTATGGTTCTGCCAGAATATTGAATTACAGCATTAGATGCTACATGCAATGTATATTGTATTGTATGTATGCATGGAGGTTAACGTATAAGTTTTATATCAAACTATTCTAGGAAGTTCGTGGTGGCCCAGACCTTCCTGAATCTGACGTAGTGCAAACGTGCCGAAGAGTGAGTTTCTTACCATTATGTTCCCTTTTCCACTAGGCATATTTTTTTATACATGTGAATTTTTTTTTTTTAAAGTTTCTGCTGGCAGATAGTGTTTTTCTGTTGATCTAGATACTTACTGTGCTATATGACGTATTTGTTACTGAAGTTGCTGGATGAGAGGCAAAGTGCTAATGTTCTGAGATTTCTTCAAGCAGTGAATAAGTAAGCATCTTGTGCCTGATGCAATCTTGTTTTGCACATCATAATTTTATGGTAATTCTTACTCTTAAATTTGAACAGGCGACCCGATATTAGTGATGGTTTAAAGAAGCTAAAATGCCGGACGCTTGTATTTGTTGGAGAGTATTCTCAATTCCACTCAGAGGCTCTCCATATGAGCTCAAAACTTGATAGACGATACAGCGCCTTAGTTGAGGTTTGTGATTTACTGGATTTGATCCTATATGAAAAATGATGCATCTCAAAGTGAGCCTGATGACATATCAATGCTAACTTTATAGATATTAAACCAGTTGCCCATTTATTAGATGTGATTTTGCCGTGTGCTTCATTCTTTGGGTCTGTGCAGGTACAAGCTTGTGGATCCATGGTGACAGAAGAGCAACCGCATGCAATGTTGATACCGATGGAGTACTTCTTGATGGGATATGGCCTGTACAGACCAAGCAAGCTTCACGACAGCCCAAGAGGCCCCCTTAGTCCGTCTTGTATTTCCCCAGAGCTCCTCTCTCCAGAAAGCATGGGGTTGAAGCTGAAACCCATAAAAACCCGAGTTTCCCCATAAGCTTTAAAAAGTGTTGCATAACCATACAATTCATTGTGCTTCCATTCATTCTTTTATTTTGTGGCTCAGGTTGAGTTAGGGAAAGAAAGAGCTGTAGATGACAAATTTAGGACTTTGTAAATAGAGAGAGTCGCTTTGGAGGGAGAAGATGCTGATAACTCATTCATTTGTAGATGGACTTCACGGCATTGTAACTGAACTGAATGGTTATTCAAAATTGAGCTTTGTATTGTGGAGCATTAGAGATAATTCGTGCAATTTCTTTCTTCTGCGTGACATTATACATTTCATTTTTGGTTGTGAGAATCTTACAACTCAGCCTATACAACTTATAAAAGTACAATGGCTCCCCTACTTCAACAATATGACCCTACAAATAATCATAAAATACAAACACGCCCCAAGCATCCCAAACATTGCCATTGTACCAAAAAGCCCCCAAACTCAAACATATCAAGAGTTTTGTGTTGGCTCAAAGGGAAAACAAAGTTTGCAATACGACAAATCTCACAGTGAAAGATGTTATGAGAGTGCATGTTCTTTAACAAGTTGTCGATCGGGTAGGACTTTATGCAAATGTTATCCAACCTCTTATGCCACTCTTCAACAAGAGTACGTTTGAGTGACAACATTGGCACCTGGTTGTTCTCCAAATAGTACAGGCCATTCCTGAGATCACCAATCTTGAGTGTAATCTTCCGCAACATTCTCTAGAAAAAAATGCAGCCACTAGGCCTTGTAACATGCATGTTATAGGAACCAGCGTTCAAAGCCTCAATGGTGGTAGTGTGATAATGCATGGTCTGGGTAACTTATGTACTTCAAACAACATTTTCTCGTCCCATATCAAACCAGATACATGACATGTGTAGTTCACCATTCTTGATCAAGGCTCTTACCTCATCATCAGTAAATCGTAAAAAGAATCAATATTATTTGTGTTACCAGAACCAACATTTGAGGCATTCATGGCTCCTGCTGGTGCCTCCTGAAGTTGTTGTATAGCCTTTTGTTGTCAAGATTTCCTCCCTGAACCGTAGACCCTTTCATCACACTCCTTTTTGTCTCGTCTTCTGAGACCATCTGAGATGACATGAATGTCAGGTAGCTCATTCAAATTTAATATATGCGTTCTGATTTGGGGATGCATTTGATGTAATCCAAACAGAAATTGCATGACGTGATCCTCAAACCTTTCTTCTCCATTCTCTTTACGCTCTCCGTAATGATCGATCAATTTATCCACTAAATATTCACTCATGTACAATGGATTTCTGTTCGTTTTTAGGACTTTTTATTATACCATGATACTTTTGTTCTAGGTCAAAATTTAATAAACTGAAGCTTTGTAGGCCATTTGGAGCAAAATAAGGGAAAACACAAAGATTTAGACGAATACATACCAAATACTGGCAGATTCTGAGATCTTACTCATCCTATGCATGTATTAAACAATTCATGTGATCTTAATAAAAAATTCAGTTATGTTAATGGAGTTCTTTAATTGTGTTGTTCTTAATTCACAATTCTTGTTAAGAACGAAATTAGGTTAAAAACTAAAAAGATGACTAGGTCTGAGATAATTAACCAAATTAAGTAGAATTAATATCGAAACATAGTAGCTATACTATTAGTACATGAATTGATAGGAAAGTTGACATTATTTGTCTAAAAACCATAAGCTTAATAAATTAAAACTATTGATAATTCTTGATTGGACGGCTTGTCTGATATTATTAGGTTATATCGTCTGAATTATCGCATGATTTGTATGTTAGGTATGGGTGAAGTTTGATCTTGGAACTCTTTCCCTCATTAAATCAATCTCTTACTTTTAGCGTCATTAAGATAATTGGTATAACTTTTTGCCAATTTCTATTAGGAGTATCTAAACATGTTATTCGCTAGCTAGTATATACACATATCTATTCCTAAGATCGACCATTGACCCCTAAAACATATAATTGACAACTATAGAAAATTAAAAATACGTGTGCACGTATTCATATAGGACCGTACACAATTTTGGTCCTCAAACTGAGTGTAGCTCCTCCCAATAATATATAAGCTTCTTGTATTCATATAGGACAGTACACAATTTTGGTCCTCAAACTGAGTCTAGCTCCTCCCAATAATATATAATGATGATGTAAGTATGGCAGTGTTTGACAAAACCAGCACAAGTGAACAAGGAGTTGCTGCAGCTCTTGTTATCAAGCAGGCCAGCAGAAGTGAACTAGCAGCAGCTGCAGCAGGGGATGCTACAGCAGGAGCTTGTTCAACTGGCTGTATCAACCGTCCAAGAAGCAGCAGCAACCTGGGCTTGTCCAGAAGGGCTGGAAACTCTATGGAGAGCATCTGAAGAATTTCTAAACTGCTGAAGAGTATATTCCAGTGAGGTTTACTAATCAGAGAAGGAGATTTATATTGAAGATAAATATCAAATCTAATCTCCTAGATTTTAGGAGATAATTGTTCTTGTTGGACATTGCCTAAACCTGGACATTGCTAAAAGCTGGTGATGCTATTTAAGCAGAAGGGGTTTAGAGCAGAAGGGTTGATCGAAGCTGAGGGATACACGAGTGCATACACAGATTTCAGAGAAAGCAATCTTTGGTGTGCGACGGACGAATTCTTCGATCATCACCCGAGAGCAGAGCGTGAGCGCAGAGCTGTGGTGATTGTAGCAGAAGGGAATCAGGACTTGCAGAGTCTGATTCAAGCTTGATCTGGAAGCCAATTCAGAGCTGCGGAGCTTGTTGGTTGATCAAGGGTAGCCGCGGAAGAACTGACGGGTGTGTGGCTCGGTCGAGTGTCTAAGCGGCAGTACTCACTAGTGGCAGGTGGTCACTGAGTGAGGGGGAGTATTCCAGAGTGTGCAGCGCTCGTGGAATCGTTCGATCGGCTTGGCAGAAGGCCTTGGAGCGACACAGACAAATTGTGCTTCAGCTGTGTGTTACAGCAGTTGCTACAACAACCCTGCTGAGTAGGTGTAGTTTAGAATAGGCTGAGTTCTTTGAGAAGACTGTAGCTATTCTAGATTGACATATTTTAGAGGGTGTGCAGACAAAAATCAGAGCTTGTGCTGATTGTGCCGAGTGATCCACACAAGGTTGAGTAGCATAGGTTGCGTGAGTTGTAACCGAGTGTACTTGGAGACTTTTGGTTTGAGTGGATTGAGGACTGGAGAATAGTCCTCCCCAGACGTAGGCAGTTGGCCGAACTGGGTGAACAAACTTTGTCTTGTTCATTGTTTGCTGAGACAATTTCCGAGTGAACAAGAGTGTGCTGCAGCAACTGCTTGTTCACGAATTTGTCGAACTGAGACACTGCGAATTTCATATAAGCTTCTTAAAGTAGGTTGTTGTGTCCTGCTTCATGTTACCGAGGTCATTTTTCAAAAGCGAGAAATTTTCATGTAAGGTTGGAGCCAACATATCATGTGTGTAATGTCTTCCAAGCAGTGACAACATCCTTTGAGTGAAGAATTTGGCCAACGATCTTCTTCTACACTGAACTTATCAACCTTGACATCACAACATCATTAAATCATTTCCACCTCACAAGCATTAACGGATTGTTAAATTGATGATTCTCCAAGAACAAATATATCAAAGCTTCGATCGTTCTGAAAGTGCTATTTCCATCGACTTTTTCCATGGAATAAAGTTCAATCGATATTTGAGAGGTTCACTGGCTAATGATGTACCAGTTGTCTCTCTATTATTCACGAGGTACGAATCTTTCAAAGTAGCATCGTGACCAAAAACTCAAAAATTTGATACGTTCCGATCCCGAACATATCAACACTCGACCAAATAAACAGTTGAGCAAGAGATGTGCGTGAAACTAGCTAATAAGGCGTATGTAGATGCCCATGGATGACAATTATCTCGCGCGTTTATACACATTTATGTGCAATATGATGCTGCGTTGTTGTGGTTTATTATTGTAGGTGTATTTGAGGAGCTAAGACGAATCCGAGCGAAAATGGGCAGAAAAGAGCAGAACTTCAAAAGACCATAAATTTCTCATACATAATTTGTTTGATGCAAATCCAGTGCCGTCGCGAAGAGGAAAGAAACACTTACAACTTTCACAAAGGAATGGAGCTCCACGATAAAAAAATCAGGAGATAAAGCTTTGATTAACAGCTGTGTTTGAAGCCCAGCCCATTTGCAGCTTTCTAATTTACTCCCAATAGAATTAGGAAACTTGGGGGTGACTTACTGCTGAAGAAATTAGAAAGTTTAATTCTCCTATAAATAGGAAAGCTTCTCTAGGGTTTTAGAGGGCTTTTTGGACAGAAAACACACTCTGGCCGTCATTCAAGTTTCAAGCAATTACTTTACCAAAACCGAGGCAAGACGGGAATTGGCGCAGAAACAACAACAATTCATATCCAAGGGACAATGTGCAACCATCGAACCAACAAAGGCTGCTGTACAGACCACCGTTCAGACAGCAAGGAGGCAATGATGAAGCTGGTTCGCTGAGGGAATTGACAGAGACGGTGAGAGACTTGGCACAAATAGTTAAGCATCACGACGGGGCTATCAATGACATTTCAAAGCAATTGACACAAATTGCGAGTGCCGTTTTTTAGATGAGAGATGCTTCCGGAAAGCTCCCATCACAAACCATCCTGAATCCAAAGTCAAATGTCAATGTCGTGATATTGCGTAGTGGAAAAAGGGTTGAAAAAAAGCTAAGAGATAACGATCAGCAGAAAGCCTCAAAGAGCAATGCGCAGGGTGCTAAACTTCCAAAAATTCCAGCATCGTGCACGCCCCCCTCTGAGTTGCAGAGCAAAATACATACTTTGAACGCTCCTCTTCCCTTTCTCACACAGGTATCCAAGCCCAGCAAACACATAATAACCGATAAGGATGTATGAGACTTATTTAGCAAAGTAGAGATCAACATTCCTCTTCTCGATGCAATCAAGCAAATACCTAGGTATGCCAAGTTCTTAAAAGAGTTATGTACTAACCGTCGCCATACTTTTTCTACATTGCATGTGCTATTGGGAGAGAGTGTCTCCGCTGCCATCCAAAGGAAGGTACCGACAAAATGCAAAGATCCTAGTACATTTACTATGCATTGTACGATCGGGCAAGTAACAGTTGAAAATTGTATGTTGGATCTTGGTGCCTCTATTAATGTCCTTCCATATTCTTTATATTGTACATTGCATATCGGTCCACTAAAGTCTGCAGAGTTGACGATTCAATTGGCGGACTGATCATGCACACAACCTTTAGGTGTGATTGAAGATGTTTTGGTGCAAGTCGGGGATTTGGTTTTCCCTGCAGATTTCTATGTACTTAAGATGGACGGCGAAGGATCGAAAGAGTCTCCGCCTATTCTACTGGGCAGACCGTTCTTGAAGACAGTAAGGACAAAGATTGATGTGCACAACGGTACTCTTTTGACCGGGGTAGAAGACCAGGTAATCCATTTTAATATTTGTAAAGCGATGCAACATCCAACTGACGATGCAAAAGTACACTCACTAGATGCTTTGGACGATCTTGTGATTGATTCTGATATGTGTGATGGGGATGACCCACTTGAAATGATCATACTCCGAGCCATAGAGTTGCAAAGAGGAGCCGTTGGGCTTATACATGATGTGCGCGATGAGCTTGTTATGATGCACGTCTCTCCACCATTAACTCCGAGGTATGAGGTGAATCGTGTAACGTTATCTAGTCAATCTACGCTTGTTCCATCTGTTGTGCAGGCACCTGAGCTTCGACTTATGCCGCTGCCCGAGCATTTGAAATATATCTATTTGGGAGAGCATGAGACGCTGCCCGTGATCATTGAAGGGATCAGAGGCTGAGCAGGAGAGGCAATTGGCAGCAGTGCTGCAGGAGAACAAGACGGCGATTGGGTGGACACTTGCGGACATCAAAGGAATCAACCACATCAGATCTTACTGGAGGAAGGTGCAGCACCTTCAAGACAATCGCAACGCCGAGTGAACCCATTGATGATGGTGGTTGTTCAAAAGGAGGTTCAAAAGCTCCTGGACGCGGGAGTTATCTATCCGATCTCGGATAGTCAATGGGTGAGTCCAGTTCATGTTGTTCCGAAAAAGACCGGTATCACAGTGGAGTAGAATTCTAAAGGTGAGTTCGTGGCTAAAAGAATTCAGAATGGATGGCGCGTTTGTATTGATTACAGGAAGCTAAACGCCGTGACAAGTAAGGATCACTTTCCTTTGCCATTCATAAATGCTTGATAGGCTCGCAGATAAGTCTTATTTTTGTTTTTTGGATGGATTCTCCGGTTATAATTAGATTCCTATCGCAGCGGAGGACCAAGAAAAGACCACTTTACATGTCCATTCGGTACTTTGGCTTTTTGTCGCATGCCATTTGGTTTGTGTAATGCACCAGGTACTTTTCAGCGTGTAGTATTGAGTATTTTTTCTGATATGCTCGGTGATTGTATGGAAGTCTTCATGGATGACTTTACTATTTATGGTACAACCTTTGATGAGTGTTTAACTAACTTAAAAAAGGTGCTTGCTCGTTGTGTTGAGATGAATTTGGTGCTTAACTTGAAAAATGTCATTTTATGGTCACCCATGGTGTTGTTTTAGGCCACATCGTCTGTCGGGAAGGTATACAGGTAGATAGAGCTAAAATTGATTTGATTCTTGATTTGCCTTACCCTACTGATCAGCATGGTGTGAAGTCTTTTCTAGGGCATGCAGAATTCAATTGCGGGTTCATTAAAGACTTCTCGAAGAAAGCCTTGCCTATGTCGAAGTTGCTGCAAAAAGATGTACCATTTGAGTTCGATGACAACTGCGAGGCAGCGTTTGATGAGCTTAAGACATCGTTGACGAGTGCACCTATCATTCAAGCACCCGATTGGACACAACCTTTGAGATCATGTGTGACGCTAGCAATTATGCGGTTGGAGCGATGCTCGGACAAAAAAAAGACAAGAAGCCTGTAGTAATTCACTACGCTTCGAGGACATTAGACGCTGCCCAAAATAATTATTCCATTATGGAAAAAGAACTCCTAGCTATAGTTTTTGCCTTAGAAAAATTTCGCCCTTATTTGCTCGATTCTAAAATCATTTTATATTCTGATTATGCAGCGCTGAGGTACTTGATGACCAAGAAGGAGTCGAATTCGCGTTTGATACGCTGGATATTGCTGCTGTAGGAGTTCGACTTGGAGATTAAAGACAAAAAGGGGATTGAAAACACGGTAGATGACCACTTGAGCTGCATCGTGAAGGGGGAGGATATGCTGGCCATCAAAGACACGCTTTCGGACGAGCATTTGTTTGCTGTCCAAGACAAAGCACCATGGTACGCTAACATAGTTAACTACCTGGTGGGAGGTAAGTATCCGTCTTCGTTTACAAAAGCTCAACGCATTAAGTTGAAACATGACTCTAGATACTATGTGTGGGATGATCCATATTTGTGAAAGATAAGGGCTGATCAGATTGTTAGACGTTGTGAACCTGATGATGAAATTCCTCATGTAGTATCGTTTTGTCACAATCATGCATGCGATGGTCATTTTGGACCAAAGTGGACAACTAGGAAGATATTAGATAGTGATTTATTTTGGCCACATTTATTTAGAGATGCATATGATTGTTGTAAACGTTGTGATAAATGTCAGCGTGTAGGAAACATCTCTGCTAGGAATGAAATGCCTCAAATGCCTATTGTCGTTGATGAAGTTTTTGATATATGGGGCATTGATTTTATGGGACCGTTTCATTCTTCTAATGGTTTACAATATATCTTACTGGCAGTTGACTATGTTTCGAAATGGGTTGAGGCAAAAGCAACGCGACATGATGATGGTAAGACCATAGTGGATTTCTTGCGCACTAACATATTCTGTAGGTATGGTGTCTCGAAAGCGGTCATAAGCGATCAAGGATCTCATTTCTGTAACCGTTCAGTTGCTGCCATTTTTAGAAACTATGGTGTTCGCCATCGCGTCTCCACTATGAAATTTCCGCAGCGCCTCTGAGTTGCAGATTGTGTACAAGCAGTTGCTATAACACACTCTTGAACACTCAAATCTGATGCAGCAAGATAGAACAAGGGACAATGGTTTGTTCACCCAGTTCGGCCAACTGCCTACGTCTAGGGAGGACTGTACTCCAGTCCTCAATCCACTAGTCTCAAAGGTCTCTCGTACAACATGGTTCGACTCAACGCAACCTATGCTACTCAACCTTAGCTAGTCAATCACACACAATCAGAACACCCTCTGACTTGTGTTTCACACACACCTACTCACTTGAATTAATTCAGAATAGATCGACCTCTGATCCTACAGACTCACCCTCTGACTTGTGTTTCACACACACCTACTCACGGACTTAGATTTTGCCCACTAAGTCGTGCGGCGCTTAGCTAGGACTTTCACCCAAACTAGCTAAGAAAGCCTTCTCCAGAGGTCGTTAAGTGCGCAAAGGCAACTTAGGACTTAGAACACTAGAGCGCAAGAGAATTTTGTGAGAGAAATGATTTGTATTGCAAAGGATGGTTTGGAGAAAATGACTCCTCCCCTATTTATACACTTAGGCCTCCTCAATGGACGACCAAGATCATTTCAATCCTACGGCTACAAATAGGAGTCTAGAAAGTTTCTATCAAAATATCTAGATATTTACAAGCTAAAGATCCTTCACCAAGCTTCCACAATGTTCCTGGAGGTTCCATGGCCTTCCACACTCTTCCGGAGCTTGGGTCGGGCCTTTAGTCATCTTGGGCTAGTGGGCTATTTGATGGACTAGGTCACTTGGTCCAAATCTCTTGTCATGGCCCGGTTTTAACCTCTATTTGTGCAGTTCAAAACAAAGGGCCGTGACATCCTCCCCCACCTAATCCGTCGACATCCTCGTCGATGCTTCCTCGAACTCTCGAATTTTGGCTTTGAATTGCCAAAGGGACTCGACGGGTTCCCAACTCGCCTCGCTATCCGGAAGTCCCTTCCAAAATACCAAGTATTGGGTACTTGGAGGATGACTCTTTCGCCGTAAAACTCATTTCCCCTCGATGTGGTCAACCTCCTTGTCGAACGAGGTGAGGATGGATGGTGGTGCTCTCAAAGATACGCCCCTTGATGCGTCTTCCTCATCCCCATGAAAAGGTTTTAAACAGCTGACGTGGAAGACAAGGTGAATCTTCTTCAAAGTTGGCGGTAGATCAACCTTGTACGAAGCTTTACCGACTTTTTGTATGATGGGACAAGGTCCTTCATACCGCCGCATGAGACTCTTGTGGAGGTTACCATGCCGCTTACGTTGATCCAAGTTGAGTTTGACGAGCACTAAGTCCCCGATGCGGAATTCCACATGCCTCCTCTTTTGATCTGCCCATTCATCTTCCTTGCCGCCTTGTCTAAGTAAGATCGAGCTATATCAGCTTGCTCTTTCCATGACTTGGCCTCCTTGAACGCCGATGGACTCTTTCCCGTGTACTTAGACACCAAGGATTGAGGAGTGAGCGGTTGTTGCCCCGTGGCTAGCTCAAATGGACTCTTATTCGTTGACTCGCTCCTTTGTAAGTTGTAAGAGAACTGTGCCACGTCCATGAGCTTCGTCCAATCTCTCTGCTTAGCACTCACGAAGTGCCTTAAGTAAAGTTCCATTAGTGAGTTGACCCTCTCCATCTGGCCATCTGTCTGTGGATGGAAGCTCGTCGAAAAATGCAGCTCGGACCCCAAGAGTTTAAAGAGCTCCGTCCAGAACTTCCCCGTGAAGCGAGGGTCTCGGTCACTCACGATGTTCCTCGGCAAGCCCCAAAGTTTCACCACGTTCTTGAAGAATAACCGGGCTGCCTCCTCCGCGGTACAATCCCGAACTGCGGGTATGAACGTCTCATACTTAGAGAATCGATCAACCACGACCATTATGCTCCCGAATCCTTCGGAATTTGGCAGGGCATTGATGAAGTCCATACTAACACTCTCCCATGGTCGACTGGGTATGGGTAGGGGTTCTAAAAGACCTCAAGGCATCTGATTCTCCAACTTATCTTGCTGGCACACAAGACAGGTCTTCACATAGGCCTCAATTTCGTCCCTCATCTTCGGCCAATAGTATTGAGCTTCCACCAAAGCTTTAGTTCACCTTTGCTCCGGATGATCCGCCCATTTTGTATCGTGGCACTCCCGAATAATGGTGCGTCGTAACCCCTCCCACTTGGGCACATGGATTCTCCGTCCCTTTGTGTATAGGAGGTCATCTTCGAGCCAAAAGCGCTTTGCCTTCTTCTCCTTGACCAAGTTTACCAGCATTTTTGTCACGGGATCATGTCCATGTCCCTCTCGCATCTTCTCTAACAGGCTTCCTTGGACTTCAGAAATAGCCGCAAGCTCCGCTTTCCGACTTAATGCGTCCGCCACCACATTGACTTTGCCGGGCTTATACTCGAACTCCATATCGAACTCCGCCAGGAAGTCTTCCCACCTTGCTTGCTTTGGACTTAACTTCTTTTGGGTGTTGAAGTAACTTGTCGCCACATTGTCTGTCTTCACCACAAACTTCGACCCTAAGAGATAATGCCTCCAAACCCGCAAGCAATGAACTACCGCCGTCATCTCTTTTTCTTGCACGGTGTAGCGGCGTTCAGTCTCATTAAGCTTTCGACTCTCGTAGGCAATCGGATGTCCTTCTTGTATAAGTACGCCTTAATAGCAAAGTCTGATGCGTCGGTGTGGACCTCATATGGCGTATCGCAGTCCGGCAAGACCAATGTTGGTTCTTCTATGACTGCCTTCTTCAAACTTGCAAAGGCCTCCTCGCACTTTGCCGTCCACTCCCAAGACTTTCCCTTCTTCAACAAGTCGGTCAGGGGTGCCGCCTTGGCTGAATATCCTTGGATGAACCTTCTATAGTAGTTTACCAATCCAAGGAAAGATCGCAATTCGGTAACCCTCTTCGGAGCCTCCCATTCCTCGATAGTTCTGACTTTGTGTTTATCCATCAGTAGCTTGCCATCCCTAATGACATGGCCCAAGAAGTGCACGTCTTGCCTTGCCCACTAGATTTGACATGAAGGTGAGAGCCATTGAAGAAGCACAAAATGTCAAACATATGAGGCTGGAGGAACTGATTGGATCCCTCATACAGTTTGAGATGAAACTGACCAAGGATGATACATCAGTCAAAAGCAAGATTGTTGGTCTGAAAGCTGAAACAGAAAAGAAGAAACCTTAAACTGATGATCAACTAGGATTGCTGGTAAAGAACTTTGGGAGATTCTTGAAAAACATGGGAGCAAGATTTGGGCAGAACTCAAATCCTCGAAGACAAGCCAGAAAGGGTGGTGAAAAGCAGAAAGAGGAGAAGGAGCAAGTTCAGGATGAGGATGAGAAAAAAGAGAAAAAGAAGGGGCCACGGTGCTAGAGCTTTGGAGAATATGGTCATCTAAAGGTGAACTATCCAGATAGACAAAAATGAAAGACAAAATCCTTCTCGGTCAATTGGAGTGACGATGATACTGACAACAGCGAAGACGAATGCAACATTGTCAGATCCAGAATAATCAAAAAATTGGTTAATCACACTGAAAAAAGAGTACACGGAAAGATGATCAAGAAGTTGTTGCAGCAACCCTTGTACCACCATCAAAAATCTGGAATAAATCCAAGAACCAGAAATCGAAGATGCTATGCATGCGGTCACAAGGGACAGATTAAAAGAGTCTGCCCGTCTATGATCGGATTCCTAAAAACAGCTACTGCCCCCGGATCGCAGAGACAAGAAAGAGTTAGGCACTATGCTCTTGTCAGCACCTCAAGCTCATCAAGCGAAGAAAGCTGCTATTTTGACAGTGGTTGCTCTGGGCATATGAATGGAGAGAGATATTTTCTGAAAAACATAACACCCTGCTCAGAACAACTGGTAAAGTTCAGAAACGGTTTGAAGGGGAGAGTTCTGGGAAAAGGAACTCTGGCAGTCAAAGAGCTACCCAAGTTAACAAATGTAATGATAGTAGATGGATTGAAAGCAAATCTCATAAGCATCGGTCAGCTCTGTGACGATACACTTCAGGTAAAATTCACTCAAAACTCTTGTCAGGTTTTTAACGAGACTGAAGTAGCATAATGCAGGGAATCAGATCAAAGAACAACTGCTACCTTCTCAAGGTAGGTACAGCAACCCCTTCACCAACATGTGTGTTAACCAACACAGAAGAAATGAATCTTTGGCATAGAAGAATGGGCCACATCAACTTAAGAACTCTGAAGAAGATTCCAGCTGAAGGCTTAGTCAGAGGAGTTCCTGTGATCAAAGGCGAGCTGAACACCATTTGTGGGGAATGCCAGATAGGAAAACAGAAAAAGGCTTCTCACCCCAGAATTGGCAACATCAACACAATCAGACCTCTACAACTGTTACACATGGACTTGATGGGACCAATGAAAGTGGAAAGCTATGGAAGAAAGAGGTATGCATTTGTGTGCGTCGATGATTATACTAGATATACATGGGTTGACTTCATCAGGGAAAAATCAGACACTGTGAGGGTGATAGTTACCCTGGTATCTCGGTTTCTGCAGCAATCATGGAATCACTCATCAGTATTCTTCTCCAATCACTCCTCAACAGAATGGTGTGGTGGAGAGGAAGAATCGAACAATACAAGAAATGGCCATGGTCATGATCCATGCAAAGAAGGTTCCCCTGAGGTTTTGGGTTGAAGCAATGAACACTGCCTGCTATATCATCAACAGAGTCTCCAACGAAAGGAAACAAACCAGACGTGCTATAAACTTTGGAATCAGAAAAAGCTCACAGTCAAATATTTTCACATATTTGGGAGTGACTGCTACATTCCGAGGGACCGAGAGTACATAAAGAAGCTTGATCCGAAAAGTGACTCTGGAATATTTTTGGGCTACTCAGTCAACAGCCGGGCATATCGTGTAACGGTAATGGAATCCATTAATGTAGTCATCAATGATGTTGATGAACAGGCGTCCACCAGCTACGAAGATGAAGACTCAGACATAAAGGTTGGTCCTTTGAAGCAAAACAGAAGTGAACAAGAAGTTGCTCAAGAGGATGCTGTAGCAGATGCTGAAGCAGAACCTGTGGATCAACACATTGATAACACTATCGCAGAACAGAGCAGTGAGGCCCCTCAGACATCATCAAGGCAACCTCCAAAGAAGATTCAGAGGAACCATCCGCTGACAAATGTGATTGGAGATCCCACAGAAGGAAGACGGACCCGAAGTTCATCACACTTCAGCACTTGCGTGTCTTTCTGCAATTCCTATTTCTTGTCATGTGCAAAGCCAAAGAACTTCAAGGAAGCTATGAACGACGAATATTAGATATTGGCAATGCAAGAGGAATTAGCTGAATTCGAAAGACATGATGTATGAGATCTGATTGCCAGACCAGGATAAGTAAACATATAGGAACTAAGTGGATCTTCGAGAACAAGACTGATGAGAAAGGAAATATCACAAGGAATAAGGCCAGACTAGTTGCACAGGGGGTATACACAGATTGAAAGCTTGGACATTGACGAAACATTTGCACCAGTAGCCCGATTGGAAGCTTGGACTTCTCCTGGCCCTGTACTGCTGCCTCAGATTCAAACTCTACCAGATGGATGTCAAGAGTGCATTCTTGAATGGTGATCTTTCAGAGGAGATATATGTGGCACAACCCAAAGGATTTGAAGATCCTCACCATCCGTAGCATGTGTACAAGCTTAAGAAGGCCATGTATGTTTTGAAGCAAGCTCTTAGAGCTTGGTATGATAGACTGACCGTCTTTCTGGAGAAGCACGGCTATAAAAGAGGAGGAGCTGACAAGACACTTTTCATAAGAAGAACCAGGTCAGATCTGATCATTGCACAAATTTATGTTGATGAGATTATTTTTGGCTTCAGATCCCAGCAGTTGGTAAAGCAATTCGTGGATCACATGAAGAATGAGTTCCAGATGAGCATGGTAGGAGAATTAACCTACTTCCTAGGGCTGGAAGTAAGCCAAAAGCATGACAGGATCTTCATTTCACAAAGCAAATATAGCCAGAATCTGATGAAGAAGTTCCAGCTAGAGAATGTAAGTCACAAACGTACACCAGTTGCCACCCATATCAAAGCTGTCAAAGATGAAGCTGGAGTTGAAGTGAATCAAGCTACATACCGAAGCATGATTGATAGCCTGTTGTACCTTACAACCAGTCATCCTGATATCTCTTACTCACTGGGAGTCTATACTCGATTCCAAGCTTGTTCGAAGGAGATCCACATGCAACTGGTCAAGAGAATCATTCGGGGTATTGGAGGGACCTTGAACTATGGGCTCTAGTACACCAAGGACACTAATGCAAACCTAGTAGGATTCAGTGATGCAGATTGCAGGATGCATAGAAGATAGGAAGAGCACATCAGGAGGTTGTTTCTTGCTGGGGAATAACCTGGTATCTTGGTTCAGCAAAAAGCAAAACAACATCTCCCTTTGCACAGCCGAGGCAGAGTACATTGCTGCAGCAAGTTGCTGTGCTTAGATGGTTTGGATGAAGCAGATGTTGACTGAATATGGAATGAATCAAAGAGAAACGGTTCTCTACTGTGACAACATGAGTGCTATCAACATCTCCAAGAATCCAGTGCAACACTCGAGAACCAAACACATTGACATAAGGCACCACTTCTTCAAGGAATTGGTAGAAAAGAAAATCATCGTCCTTGAGCATATTGTGACTGACAAGCAGCTAGCCGACATCTTCACCAAACCTCTGGATGCAGCAAAATTTGAAGCATTGAGATCATCTCTGGGTCTCCGTGTTCTGTCTACCTAGCCAGTTCAAAATCTCCCTCTCGGTCATTTATTATAAAAAGGAGGAGAGAAAGAAGGTGGAGACAAGGGAAGTTTGCCTCCACGGAAGGTCCAGCTCAAGGCATCAGTGGACATAAGGTTTTGTCAAAAATGCCAAAGGGGAGATTGATTCGCGCATCGTTGTGCGCGTCAAATTAATCCTTCCATCTCCACTTAGTATAGCGGCTAAGTCAGGGTCGATTCCACAGGGAGCAAGCAGATTAGCTTTAACTAGTAACCTACACTTACGAAAATTGGGGTGTGAGTGATTGGGTTGCGCAGGTGCGCAAATAAACAATAGTTAACGCAGGATTTGCACTAGACATGCGCAGGCAGTAGAGATTAAGTACTATGACTATGAAAAGTATCGGCGCAGACAATCCTCTATGAATATATTCCTTATCATCGACTCTAAACGTCTATAGTTTGATTTACTGAAGTTAGTGTCCGATCAAGGCTTCCTAACATGTGCGCATGTTCCGATCAAAGTTCATGAGCTATTAATTCTTGAAACTAGTCTAAGCAGCTACGAATCCTGTCACAGTAGCAACTGATTATCCTAGCGCGTTACTCCTAGTTGTCACCGTCAAGCTATCAACTAGTTTAACATATAACAAAAAAGTAACAAGAGTAAGTGATAGAGCCTATTTATACGCATTATTTAGATCATAACCCTATGCTTGTTCGCATTATTTTATGTACAAGATTACTGGTTTCCAATGTTTTTGTATTTCAGGGCAAAACAAGGGCCTAAGCCGGATACGCGCTAACAGGCAGCGTTTAGGACGCGCAGCACACAACCTGCGGAGCTAGCGGCGCAAACAGAAGAAATGGCGAGACACAGCAGAGTTGCGCCGACCAATGCGCTAAGCAGTACGCCGTGCGCCAGGCGCAGAGTCCAGTATTTCCTAATCCCGACATGACCAAATTTGGAAGTTGCCAAGGATGGACCTCTCGAGCAGTATATAAAGGGGAGGAGGTCAAGGGTTTCAAAATAATAATAGGAAGAGACGATCATCATCAGAGACACACAGAGCGGCAAACTGGAAAACACACGGACTTGTTGAGAGGACTTGCGCCAGCCAACTGCGCCAGCCGAGAAACATTCTGCACGCACTATTTGCTACTTGTTTCTCAGATACATTAGTTATTATTTACTATTCTATGATGTTTATCACTAACATGTCTAGCTAAACGCTTAGTGTTGGTTGGGCATGAGTCTATGGTGTATTTCCTTTGAGACTTGAGCATAATGCATAGTTTGCTTACTTGTATTAAACTCTGTGCATACGGAGACAGCTAGTTGCATGAGTAGGGGAACCCTTGAACCGCAATCTTACTCTTGTTGCTTGTTCGTCATATGTTAAACTAGTTGATAGCTTGACGGTGACAACTAGGAGTAACGAGCTAGGGTGATCAGTTGCTACCTTGAACGGATTCGTAGCTGTTTTAGTCTAGTTCTAGAGATTAATAGCACATGAACTTTGAACGGAACATGCGCACGTGTTAGGAAGCCTTGACCGGACACTAACCCAAGTGAAATCAAGCTATAGACATATTAGAGTCAGTGATAAGGAATGCACTCATAGAGGATTGTCTGCCCAATACTTCTCATAGTCATAGTACTTAATCTCTACTGTCTGCGCACGTCTAGTGCAAATTCCTGCGTTTTACAACTGTTCACTTGCGCACTGCGCAAACCAATCACTCACCCCCCAATCTTCGTAAGTGTAGGATACTGGCTAAAACTGAACTACTTGCTCCCTGTGGAGATCGACTCTTACTTAACCGCTGTACTGAGTGGAAGAGGAAGGATTATATTTGACGCGCACAACGACGCGCGACCAGTAAGATTGCGGTTCAAGGCTTCCCCTACTCATGCAACTAGCTGTCAACCGTGTGCACAGAATTAATACAAGCAAACAAACTATGCATTAAGCACAAGTCTCAAAGGAAATACTCATAGAATCATGCCCAACCGATACAAAGCGTTTAGCTAGACATGCTAGTAGTAAACATCATAGAAACAGTAAATAATAGCTAAAGTATCCAAGAAAACAGTAACAAGCAGGTGCGTGCAGGTTGCAGTGTCTCGGCTGGCGTAGTCGGCTAGCGCAGGTCCTCTCAGTAGCTCGTGTGTTTTTCAGTTCTGCCTCTCTCTCGTGTGCTGTGGCGTGTCTGTGTGTGTATGTTCAAACCCTAGCCTTCCTCTCTTTATATACTGCTCATGAGGCCCAAGGACGGCCTTGGCAACTTCCAAATCTGATGGTGTGAAGATTTGGAAACACCACTATTCTGCGCATGGCGCACTGCACACATTGGTTAGCGCAATCGGTTTGCGCACCGTAGCCGACTCTGCCACTTCCTATCCTGCTTGCGGTGCTAGCTCCGCAGGCTGTGTTGCGCTCCTCAAACGCTGCCTGTTAGCGCGTATCCGACTTAGGCCCTCGTTTTGCCCTGAAATACAAAAACACCGGAAACCAGTAATCTTGTACACAAAATGATGCAAACAAGCATAGTGTTAGGATCTAAATAGCGCGTATAAATAGGCTCTATCAAACCCCCCACACTTGCCCCTTGTTCGTCCCGAACAAGCACTCAAGCACGGATACCATTACCTCTCTGGAGGCTAGCGCACAGTCTTGCACCTGGCGCGATCTGCACTACTATTCACCTTGCGCTGCTCTACCACCTGCGCGCATCTGCCTTCAACAGTTTTAATATAACAATTTCGAATTTCGTTACCTCTCAGCTGGGATGAAGATCGTTTCGGATGGCTGGAAGATAGCTCTTCATAGGCTCCGGGTTGTCAGCTTTTACTCCGAGGACGGGTATATGGTTAATACCGCAAGCTTCTTCCGGTGCGTGATTCTTCCGCGCACTTCCTGGGAACTCAAGCCTTTTTGATGATTTTCTTGTGAACTTGGGCAAGCTGGTACGTATTTGTGCGCATGCTGATTCTTTTGTAGCGCATATCATCTGCTGGTGTCTTTCTTTTTTGTACAGCTTTTTCTATGGTTCCTATGTTCCCAGAACGGTTCCAATCTCCGCTCTCCCTCCTTTGTCTACTTGCGCAGGTCAGCGCACGCGTTTACACCCGCGCCCGCCTGCCCTCGCTCGACTTCCAGAGGAAAGGTGGTCTGTTTTCCCACCTCGCCACGCTTTGGGTATTTGCCTTCGGCATCTGCGTGGCTGAGCGAGCTCTCTTGTTCCGAAGGTCGCGAAGCACCGGCCTCCACTAGCGCTCTCGACCATATACCTCTCCTTCGAAGCAAAATGACTAACCGCCTCTCTAGAGCGTTTCTGTAAACTCCACATCCCCTGTATATCCCAACTAACAGGAGCATAAAAAACGAAAAAAATAATAAAATAGTTGATAGCAGCGCATGCAATATGAATAGCGCAATACAAGCTGAAAAGTGTGCGCAACCCGCACACAAGCGCACCACTGCTACTATTTTCTTCAACTAAACTAAGCTATACTACAAAGCTCAAAAACGAAAAAAAACGTGAAATGTAAATGTAACGCTCCCCTCCCCCTCCACTTAAACAAAGACGTGTCCCCACGACTCATGCTCAAGCGCACGGAGAACGCACACATGCATGTAAGCAAAACAAAGAACATAAGAAAGAAAACATATAGTCATCGCAGCAACAATAAAGTCAGGGGTCACAAAATATTCAGCGCAATTTAGCAAAATAGTTTTCAAAAAAGAGATAAGAAAAGAAACCACCCGAAAGAAATGCGCGCCCCACTGCAGCCTTAGATATCCTCGGAGCTGGACTCAGCCGCGGATCCGTGCGCTTCCTCCTCTGAAGAATCTGTCTCGTACTCGGCGCTGGAGGCTGGCGGCACCACAGAAATGGCGGCGGGCTGAGCCACGAGGTCGTCCTCTGAGATAGGATCCCATAGTGAATCTGAGCTGGAACTTATGATGGGATCGGCTTTAAGGGACCGTTGAGCAGAAGGCTGTGCAGGGGGTGCTACAGGTGCTGGTACTGGGTCTACTACTGGGGTGGGCTCTGCTGCTGGGGTTGGCTCTGCTGTGTGGATCGGGGACTGGGTAGGAGGGCTGGCTGGCTGGGGGATCCTGGGGGGGGCCTACGCAGACTGAGGAGAGGGGGGATAGAATCTCCAAATCTCCACCCTAATGGTGGGCTCATGCTCAAATCTGCCCCCTCGGGCGCTAAATACTCGAGCACGCGCATGATGTTGAACATCATGCGCTGCTCATCTGATACCTCCTCAGGCGCCTCCTCTGCCTCCGTCCTGGGGCGCTTTCCTTGTGCACGCGGGGGAGAATCGTCAATGGCTATGGTAACTGGCTCCCCCTGCGGTGCACTGGCCCTTCGGCGCGCTCCAGTCTGCGCACGAGTCCAAGGCAATGTACCAGACCCCTCTGTGCCGGTACCTTATCTTCAAATCGGCCGTCTCCAGTGACGCCAAAAACTCACATGTGTCCTCCTTGTCCGCTGCGCTGTTGATGTCCAACAGCGCCTCCCAGCCCGCCAGCGCGAGCCTCTCCACGATGAGGTCCTCCATCCCGACCTCGCGCAGGAAGTCCTTGCTGATGTACGGGGTCCCGTACATCTCCAGCCTCATGAAGGCTTCAAACTTGCTGGCGAATGATGCTGGGGTCGCTTGATCCTTGGCAGGCTGCATGGTGCGCTAGGGTTCCTCTGGTCAACTAAGGTCAACACTCCACAAATGCTCAAAAATCCAAACTCCGACAAACACCCTGAAACTGTCACCAAATGGTCGCCTAACGTCCGCTTACAAAACCTACTAACCAGAACTCCAAATGGTGCAGGCAAGCTAGGTGCGATTTCAAACCTAGGGCACTCCTCTATCGCACAAAACCCTACTTGAATCGGCTCAAACTTGACGGGAAGGGTTACCTGGTGTATGTGCGACTGTATGCTCCTCAAATCGTGCTGAACGGACGCCTGATCGGTTGTCGGACGGTGAGCGGAGGTTGAGGGCAGAAGCTTCTTGCAACAGTCGAGTGTGAAAAGTGCTGAAATTTTTTCTAAGTACTGCCCTTTTATACCCCCCTGTCTGGCGCAGCTGCTCTGCGCACTGAATTGCGCACTGCTGCTCGACTAAAAAAAAACTACAAGTCCTAAACTAGCTAAAAGACACTAGAAAAGCTAAAAGAAAAACGTGTAAAAGTAAAACGTATCGGGTTACCTCCTGACAAGTGCCTTTGTTTAACGTCGTTGGCTCGACTGTACCTCGTTACTTGCGTGAAAGTGTACCAGCGACCTCCCCCACTCTTGCTCCTGAGTGACTGATCGCGCGTCGTCGTGCGCGTCAAATATAATCCTTCCTCTCCCACTAGTACAGCGGTTAAGTAAGGGTCGATCTCCACAGGGAGCAAGCAGTGAGTTTTAGCCAGTAACCTACACTTAAGAAAACGGGGGTTGCGTGAGTGATTGGGGGTTTTGCGCGATGCGCGAGTAGCAGTGAATATCGTAACGCAGGAAATTGCACTAGACGTGCGCAAGCAGTATAGATGAGATACTATGTTTATGAGAAGTGCTGGGCAGACAATCCTCTATGAATGCATTCCTTATCATCGACTCTAAATGTCTATAGTTTGTGTCCTACTTGGGTTAGTGTCCGGTAAAGGCTTCCTAACACACGCGCATGTTCCGTTCAAAGTTCATGTGCTATTAATCCTAGAACTAGACTAAACAGCTGCGAATCCTGTCACAGTAGCAACTGCTTACCCTAACTCGTTACTCCTAGTTGTCACGATAAGTTTGCGGTTCAAGGCTTCCCCTACTCATGCAACTAGTTTAACATAGGACAAGCAAGCAACACAAATAGGATTGCGGTTCAAGGCTTCCCCTACTTATGCAACTAACTGTCTCAGTATGCGCAGGATTAATACAAGTAAATAAACTATGCATTAAGCTCAAGTCTCAAAGGTAATACATCATAGGTTCATGCCCGACCAACACTAAGTGTTTAGCTAGACATGCTAGTGGTAAACATCATAAAATAGTAAATAACAACTACTGTATCAGAGAAAACGGTAGCAAATAGTGCGTGCAGTGTCTTCTCTTGGCTGGCGCAGTCGGCTGGCGCAACTCTCCTTGACAGGTCCGTCTGTTTTCCAGTTCTGCCGCGCAGTGCCTCCGGAATGCCACTGAGTGATGATGTTCCGATCTCCTGAAACCCTAGACTTTCTTTGTTTAAATAGTGCCCCAGGAAGTTCATCTTTTGGCAACTTCCAAATCTGGTCACTGGGACTTTGCGCCTGGCGCACAGCATTGATTGGCGCAATCGGGTAGCGCACCTCTGCTGTCTTTCGCCATTTCTTCTTCTGTTTGCGCCGCTAGCTCCGCAGGCTGATCTTTCACTCCTAGAACGCTGCCTGACAGCGCGTATCCGTCTTAAGGACTCGTTCTGACCTGATATACAAAAACATTGGAAACGAGTAATCTTGCTCATGAAATATTGCAAACAAGCATAGGGTTATGATCTAAATAATGTGTATAACTAGGCTCTATCAGTGACCCCGCGCTCGTGCGTGTGTTGCATTCTTCTTGGTCCTGCGCAAAGGATCGGAAGGGTGGTTAGCATGGTTAGAAATAGGTGATAAATCATAAGTAACGAGGTTAGGTAAAGAGGAAGAAGAAATATGAGCAATAGTTCCCAGTTCTCCCTCTGGTGCATCTGGTGGCGACTCTGGCACAGCAACCTGCGCATCTGCTATCTCTGGCTCCGCCAATTTAACTTCGCGCGCTGTGCCATCCCAAGGTTCTCCTAAATACTTTTTCACTCTCTGCCCATTGACCTGAAAACGATGCCGGTGCTAGTTTTCTAACTCGATTGTTCCGTAGGGGAAAACCTTGGTAACTGTGTATGGTCCCCTCCATTTGCTGCGCAGCTTCCCAGGCATGAGCTTTAGGCGCGAGGAGAATAATAGTACCTGGTCCCCTGGCTCAAAAGTGCGTCTGAGGATATTTTTGTCATGAAATGCCTTTGTGCGCGCCTTGTAATCGCGCAGTCCCTCATATGCATCCAGGCGCAGTTCTTCTAATTCGCTTAGCTCAAATGCGCGCTCCTTACCAGCCTCGTCTAGGTTCAGGTTGCAAACGCACAATGCCCAGTATGCTTTGTGCTCCAACTCCACTGGCAGGTGGCACGCTTTTCCATAAACCAACCGAAACGGTGAAGTCCCAATTGGTGTCTTATGTGCAGTTCGGTATGCCCACAGCGCATCGTCAAGGCGCTGGCTCCAGTCTTTGCGCGACGGTCTCACAGTTTTCTCCAGGATGCGCTTGATCTCTCGGTTGGAAACCTCGGCCTGTCCATTCGTCTGAGGGTGGTAAGCGGTGGACGTCTTGTGGCGCACTCCATAATGCTTGAATACCTGCGCCACAATCCTGTTGCAAAAATGCGTCCCCTGGTCGCTTATGATCGCCTTAGGCACCCCGTACCTGCAAAAAATGTTAGTTCTCAAAAAGTCAGCGACCGTCTTACCATCATCCTTCCGGGTAGCCTTGGCCTCAACCCATTTGGAGACATAATCTACCGCGACCAATATATACTCATATTCGGAAGATGGAGGAAATGGTCCCATGAAGTCAATTCCCCAAATATCGAATACTTCATCCACTAGAATTGGCGTCTGCGGCATCTCATTGCGCGCTGATATGCCCCCTGTGCGCTGGCACCTGTCACAGTGCCTGCAGTGGTTATACCAGTCACTAAACAAGTGTGGCCAATAAAATCCGCAGTCCAGGATCTTTCTGCTCGTGCGCTTTGGACCAAAGTGTCCTCCACATGCGTGCGCATGACAAAACATCAAAACCGAGTTAATTTCATGGTCAGGCACGCAGCGCCTCAAAATCTGATCAGGTCCTATTCTGAGCATATACGGATCATCCCAAATGTAATACCTGGACTCATGCTTTAATCTCATGCATTGGGTTTTAGTGAAATGAGGAGGAAACGTACCTGTGACCAGGTAATTTGCAATGTGCGCATACCATGGTACCTTACCTGTCAGCGCCATCAGATGCTCGTCAGGGAATGTCTCCGTGATTCGCCCTGGCTCCTATGCTTTCATGATCCTGCTCAGGTGGTCCGCGACTGTGTTCTCCGTGCCCTTCTTATCTTTGATTTCCAAGTCGAATTCCTGAAGTAGGAGCACCCAGCGCATCAGGCGCGGCTTAGTCTCCTTCTTGGACATTAGGTAACGGATTGCTGCGTGGTCTGTGTAGACGATGACTCTGGCGCCAAGAACATATGCGCGGAACTTCTCTAGTGCAAACACGATTGCCAGAAGTTCCTTCTCCGTGGTGGTGTAGTTCCTCTGCGCAGCGTCCAGTGTGCGCGATGCATAATAAATGGTGTGCGGCTTCTTGTCTACGCGCTGTCCCAGAACTGCACCTACTGCATAGTCGCTTGCATCGCACATCAGTTCAAACGGCAGGTTCCAGTCTGGCGCGTGCATCACTGGCGCACTGGTCAGCGCCTCCTTCAGCTTATCAAACGCGGCCCTGCACTCATCAGTAAATTCGAAACACACATCCTTTTGCAAGAGGTTAGACAGGGGTATACAAATCTTAGAAAAATCTTTTATGAAACGCTTGTAAAACCCAGCATGCCCAAGGAATGATTTCACATCGCGCACGTTAGTGGAATAAGGCAGATTAGAAATAAGATCTATTTTGGCCTTCTCTACCTTGATCCCCTCCTGCGAGATAATATGTCCTAGTACTACACCATGCGATACCATGAAATGGCATTTTTCATAATTGAGTACTAGGTTCTTTGA